>JBBDHG010000014.1:12662500-13407500 GCA_037951165.1 Lophius americanus | reverse complement strand
TGCTCTTCCAAGATAGGAAGATGGTTCAACAGGAGAGGAGCCTGATAGCTGAAAGCTCTGGTTCCCATTCTACTTCTGGAGACTCTAGAGACTACAAGTAACCCTGCATGCTGGGAATGCAGAGTTCTGATTGGACAATATAGAACTATGAGCTCCTTCAGATACGTTGGTTCTGACCGTGAAGGGCTTTGTACGTGAGTAGAAGAATTTTGAATTTGATTCTAGATTTTACCGGGAGCCGATATATTATCTTAACCTGGTTCTGGTCAGCACACATGCAGCAGCGTTCTGGATCAGCTGGAGGGGCTCCAGAGACGTATTGGGACTACCTGCTAGTAGGGCATTACAGTAATCCAGCCAGTAAGTAACAAATGAATGAACTAACTTTTCTGCATCTTTTGGAGAGAGAATGTGCCGTATTTTAGAAATATCACACAGATGAAAAAAGGCAGACCTAGAAATCTGTTTTATGTGGGAGTCAAAGGTCATATCCTGATCAAAGATAACTCCCAGGTTCCTCACAGTGTTGCTGGAGGCCAAGGTCATACCATCCAGAGTAGATATATCCTAAGATAAATTGTTTCAAAGGTGCTTTGGTCCCAGCACAATAACTTCAGTTTTATTTGAAATTAATAGTAAAAAGTTGCAGGTCATCCAAGTCTTAATGTCTTTGAGACATGCCTCTAAGTTGGAAGTGATTAGATTCACCTGGTTTCATTGATGAGTACAATTGTGTGTCATCAGCATAACAGTGAAAGTTTATGGAGTGTTTCCTGATAATGTTGCCTAAAGGGAGAATATATAGTGTGAATAAAATAGGCCCAAGCACAGATCCCTGTGGAACTCCGTGGGTAACTTTTTTATGCATGGAGGATTCATTGTTAACAGATACATACTGAGATCTGTCACATAAATAAGACTTAAACCAATTTAATGAAGTGTCTTTGATGCCAATTAGGTTTTCAAGTCTTTGTATTAGAATTTGGTGTTCAATAGTATCAAATGCAGCATTAAGATCCAACAAGACCAGAACAGAGGCCAGTCCCTCATCAGATGCCATTAAAAGGTCATTCGTAACTTTGACCAGTGCTGTTTCTGTGCTATGGTGAACTCTAAAACCTGGAAATCCCCAAATAAACTATTCTTATGCAGAAAATCACACAATCTCACACTTTCTGTAAGATTTTAGATATTAATGGAAGTTTAGATATCGGCCTATAATTTGCTAAAGCCTCAGGGTCAAGTGTCGGCTTTTTAAGCAGTGGTTTGATTATGGCTATTTTAAAGAACTTTGGACATGCCTGAATTTAAAGACAGATTGAGAATTTCTGATAGACAGTTGCTGACTACGGAGAAACTTTCTTTAAGTAGACTAGTTGGGATAGGGTCTAGGAGACAGGTTTTTGTTTTGGATAAGGAAATAAGGGAAGTAAATTTTTTCAGATAAATCGGAATAAAGCGGTCTAGATCTGCTCCAGGTCTATCTGTTGTTTCCAAGCACATAGTCCTGGGCTGTAAACTTGAGCCAATTGAAGGCCGCAGGTTATGCATCTTGTCGTCCTTAATACTTATAATTTTGTCATTAAAGAAACTCATGATGTCCTCCCTACTAAGGGTTCTAGGAATACAGGGCTCAATAGAACTCTGACTCTCAGTCAGCCTGGCTACAGTGCTGACCAAAAACCTGGGTTTTTTATTTTCCTCTATCAGTGCAGAGAAATAGGCCGCTCTGGTGTTGCGGATGGCTCTCTTATATTTTATAATGCTATCTTGACAGGCTAATGGGGACTCAACAAGTTTAGTGTGTCGCCATTTTCTTTCTAGTTTATGAGTTGTTTGTTTGAGGTTTCGAGTCAGGTTGTTAAACCATGGAGCTGCTCTTCTCTGTTTCACACTATACATAGATAGCGATAGTGTCCAGAGTTAATCTCAGTGAGCTTGCAGCCCTATCCACGAAATAATCAATTTGCCCAGTTAGAGTCAGATTCTTTGAGACATGCAACTGAACTCAGGGCGGATGGAATAGATTCTCTAAATTTTATCACAGCTTCTTCAGATATATTTCTAGTGTAGAATGATTTTTCTATTGGTGAGTGATTTAGCATTGCAAATTCAAAAGTTATCAAACATTTGTTCGATAGCAGAGGATTCTGTGGAGGAACTACTAGTTTTCAATATCAATGCCGTAAGTCACGACTAAATCCAAGCTGTGATTAAAACAGTGAGTAAGTTCATTAACACACTGACTGAAACCAACACAATCTAATATTAAGTTGCACGCGGAGCCGAGACTATCTCTGTCTTTAACTATGTGAATGTTAAAGTCACCTAATATAATTATTTTATCTGTCTTAAGGACTAGGTTTGATAGAAAATCAGAGAACTCATTTAAAATGTGCAGTATGGGCCAGGAGCCCGATACACTATGACAAATAAGAATGGCGGTTGATGCTTCCAGGCTGGATTTGTATGACTGAAAGTAAGGCTTTCAAATGAGTTACAGTCGGGTTTTGGTTTAGGATTTAATGGTAAACCGGAGTTAAATAATGCTGCAACTCCACCTCCTTGGCCTGTGCTTCTAGGTATGTTGTATTAATATGAGTAACATATTCCTCCTCACACAGCCAGGTCTCCGTCAGACAGAATAAGTCAATATGATGATCTAGAATAAGATCATTTACTTAAACTGTTTTAGATGTTAAAGATCTAATATTCAGGAGTCCACAATTTATTATATATTTATTTTTAACTACATTCTTGGATGTTTTAATTTTTTTTAGGTCTTTGTGTAAAATCATTTTGTAATCTGACTTGAATAATATTGGTGGTCATGGGACAGACACAGTCTCTATGGGTTTTGGGCTGGGTGACTCTAAAGGACGCGCAGAGAGGCGTGTAAGACTGCAACTCTGCTTCCTGGTCTCAACCCTGTAACGTCACGTTTGCTCTTGTTTAATAATATCCGTTTGATATCTAGATAAGAGCGCAGCTCCATCCAAAGTGGGATGGATACCGTCTCTCCAAATCCGACCAGGCTTTCCCCAGAAAGTTTGCCAATTGTTTACCAGGCCCATGTCGTTTGCTGGACACCACCTCGACAACCAGCGGTTGAACAATGACATGCGGCTAAACATGTCATCGCTGGTCAGAATGGCGAGGGGTCCAGAGAAAACTATGCAGTCCGACATAGTTTTAGCAAAAGCACACACCGATTGAACATTAAATTTTGTGACCTCCGATTGGCGTAATCAGATGTCATTACCGCCGACGTGAATTACTATATTTCTATATATACGCTTATCTTTAACCAGCAGTTTTAAATATGATTCCACGTCGTCTGCTCTGGCCCTAGGAATGCACTTGACTATGGTCCCTGGTGTCAATGACCAGAGTTGGATTCTCAGCAGGGTGTTGCTGAGTGAGGAAAATCTGTTTGAAACATGAACAGGATGGTGGTGAACTGTGGGCGGGTGTTTCGGGCTCCGCCTTCGCACAGTCACCCAGGGTCCCTGTTTTCCCGGCTGCTCGGGAGCTGCTAGGGGGCGGCTAGGAGGAGTTAAGACAGGTTGATCCGCACCGGCTACAGGGGGCTGGCTAGCTACAGAGGCTAGTGGGGTATTTTCCATGGTGCGGAGCCGCATCTCCAATTCAGTGAGCCTCGCCTCCAGGGCTGAAAATAAAGTAAATTTATTACACTTATCATTAGCATTAAAGGAGGCAGTGGAGTAGCTAAACATATGACACACAGAGCAAGAGAGAGGAGGAGAGAGGGAAGCCATTTCTAACGTATAGATGTAGGGGCTAAAGGCTAGGTGTTTCAAAAACAAAGCGCAGATTTAGCAAAAATGTCTAAGTATGAGTGGATAGATGAGTGCTTTTGATCCCCATAGACATGACATGTTAAATTACTCTCTATGCTTACCGCAGAACCAATACAGACACAGGCACTACGAATTCCAGATAGCACTGTTATAGCCGGTGCGTCAATCAATAGCGTTGGGTCATTTCTTGTTCCTTTCCTGTTAACAGACATTGTTGCGCCATTACCCCACTCCCAACATGCCCCCACCCCAAAACAACACATTCACACACTCCCGCACCCACACACACAACAAAAATAACGGCAAATGAATCAAGGGAACAAAGGTATCAACAATAATGGACACTATTACAAATAACAAGAATACATAACGGAGATAAAAAACCTAGCCACGTAGGGGTCACAAGCCAGTTTACTTCTAGTACCCCCTCCAAGCCCGGATAAATGGGGAGAGTTGTGTCTTGCAGGCCATCCAACGTCAAACCTATTCCAAAACCATATGTGGAACATTGATCCACTGTGGCTGTAATCATCTCATGAAGTCCAAACATTACTCTTTTAGTCAACTATGGCTTTTTTACAAAATCCAAAGCTTGGTCCTGTACCCTTAATTTACAGCGTACACTGCCACCAATGTAGACATGAAATATTCCCTGTCAAAGTGAAGTTAATGCTGAGAAATCTCACAAGTGTAAAAAAAAAGTGATTGCATCCCAGCCCAGGGATGCTCCCCTTAAGTTTGATGGAAATCTTTTCAGTAGTTTTAATGTAATCTTGCTGACAAGTCAACCATCAAACAAATGGACACGAGTGAAAAGAGAATCTGTTTGGCGGCGTTAGTGAAGATAAGGAGGTATGAGCTTTGTCATTTCAATCGAAACGAGGATCTCTATCTTGTACATATTGCATTTTACTCAAAAGTTCATATTTGACTGACTAGGGGGTTCTATTTGAACTAATATAATTGCTTGTACAACACAGGGGATTTGGGGCTTTTTGGGGATACATCTTTGTTCTCTCGGACAACAGCGTAGACCTAGTTTCATGTATAGATGTTCAGACAGTTTAATCAGATGGTTAGTCCTTAAACCACTTCAACACATTCAACCACGTCAAACAATCAAGAACAATCAGACTTTTGGATTCAAATCTCAGTTGTCAGCCCACAAATTATGGTTTAGCAACATGATAAACTAATATACTATAAAGATGTGTTTAAATTGAGGGACTCTAAAACGCTTCTTGAAGGTGAAAAAGTTAGTATTCTCCATTTAAAACTTGTGGAGAGTCAGATGAAAGACTGTTAGCTAGTCTAAGCATGCTACAGTTGTGAGTTCCTTGAAAAGATTGGGCTACAGGTTGGCCTACAATCTTTGCGCAAATTTGGATTTGATTAAATAGTTAGTTTTAAGATTTACAGATTGTTAAATGACTGAATCAGTGAAGCTACTGGCACCAAATAATTTCTGTCTAGTAACAAAGTAAATACAACACTGTATCTTTTTACAACTCAATTCTGGATGAGGGGTCTTCAGGGCAGCAGGGTGTTGGAGTGGATAGCACTAGTTCTGAGAGAACTAGTTTTGGAGCACTACAATGCTTCAAACACAGATTTGTCTGTGAGAAGGGATCATCTTGAATCATTTGTCAATCCAGTAAAAACCTTTATGCTGCTCACGTTCTTAAAATGTCAGGCAGAGATTGCTCCTGCTGGTTGTCTTTGATCTGAGACAGATCTTGTAATGTCAAGTTATATGGAGATTTGGCTCTATTTTCTAAACCTCTGTTATACATTCATTGACAAGTTAGACGAGTGAAAGAAAACAAACAGCATTTTATAAGAGCCCTGAGAGAGTTGAAGAAATAGGATAATGTATGTGGCAGCAATGCATTTCCACAGGGCTGTCTGGGCTTTATATGCTCCCCGTCATGGTGCTGTGCACTGCCTGATGACTTCATGAGCCTGACACAAAGGTGTCATCAGCAAAGACCTCCCTTGTTCACTAAACGGTTAGACAGACAGTCAATCTTTCTGTTATGATTGCTGCATGTTGCTCTGTTATATTTTTCAATGATGATTTGGCCTAAGCAATGTGATGTGGTGAGTTGGGTGGGGATTGAATGTTTAAAGACTGCTTTCAATAAGATAACCTCTCTCCTCATGTTCTCAATTCATTATTGTATTTCTGTCTTGCTCAAGGATAATTTCCCAGCAGGAAACCCAGAGCGTCTCCAAGATCTTAAGTCCACCGTTGATCTGCTGACCAGCATCACTTTCTTCAGGATGAAGGTAGCTTTAGTGTCAGTGTGTGTGTGTTCGTGTGTGTGTGTGTGTGTGTGTATGAGAGAGAGAGAGAGAGAGAGAGAGAGAGAGAGAGAGATAGAGAGAGAGAGAGAGAGAGAGCGAGAGAGATTAACTGTTTATGTTTAATGAGTGAAGTATAAAGAACAAAATTACGTAACCAGTAATGAATTGATGATGCACAGATATAACAAACATTTGGAGAAAAGTAATGATGATTTTTCGTCACACATTACAATGAATACGGTCTGATGCAGTCGTGTTCTGTTTGTGCAATTTCTATGTTGACCTGCCTACCACTGCGAGCTTCTATGTTTAAAATGCTTCCGGCTCTGTTTTGTTTCCACTCCCTCCCTCTTCCTGAAAAGGATGCCATCTCTTGACATGTCTTCCTCTGTAACAAAAGCTTGACTCCATTCAATTTCACTTTTGGTGGGAGTGGGGATGTAGAGCTGGCGCGCTGAGGTATAGCCAAGATGGCAGCTGTGAACAAAGGAATGAAAACTGTCACATTAGGTTATCAAAGCTTTCAGTCGGTGCCATGTCAATGCTGAACTTTACGGCGTTTGCACACTGCTGCTCTAACACAGGAGCTAAACATATGGCACAATACACACACACAAACACACACTCCTAAAAGTCAGTCTTGCCATATGTCAATTATGATATACAGAATAGATGTAAGGAGGCTGCCCTTTCCCCCACAAGGCATTAATATCCTGGGATGAATATTTCAAAGGAGTAATAAGTCATTACATTATCCCTTCACTGATGTTTGCACCGCAAAAACAGCTTTACTAGTACAAAGTCTCTAGATTGAGCTGCCTTTAAAAATGCCTTTACTTTAATCTAATATTATCAATAAATAAAAAAAGACTTACAATAACATTCAGATTCTTCAATGAACAATCCGGTTTTGTAAACATCTGTCCTGTACAGAGTCAGGGCACGGACGGATCACACTTCTACACAACCATTACCAAGATACCCTTAGATTAAGATATAAATTAAATACTTGATAGCTCATTGCTTATAAAAAGCCTGACAACCTTACATTTTACTGTTGTTTTTTTGGTCAAGTGTTAAGGCCCAATTCAGGGTATAGAATTTTATGCTAGTTAAATGAATCGATCCAAGCAATGTTTACTTATCCTATATACTTTTTTCTATTGTTTCCTATAGTTTCTTCAAATGAGATTAGTGATTCAAAAGATAAGATAAATCAGGAAGAAACCTTTTTCATTCCATGAGGGGAAGTTTCAGTTAAATAGCGGTATAAAATTGCATGAGACAGGAAAGTGACCTGCTGGGATTTGAAACGGCTACCTTCCAATCCTCCGATTGGGAAACTGCTGCTCTATCCACTGAGCGACAGCTGCACCCCGTTTTCCTTTTTTCTTTTTTTTAATAATATAATCCTTTATTAATCACAATCATACACAGTATGACATAGTGAAATTGCTCCATAAAAAATGATGCCTTTCTAAGAAACAAGCCTTCTTTCTTAATTTCTTGAAATACTTTTTTTATTTCGCAATGCAGTATGAAATGCATTTAAGACATTGTAACTAATTTTATTTAATAAAAACTGCTAGGACCTTCAAGAAAACCGAACTCAGCAAGCATATATTTTAGTAATTTGTTTATTTGTATCTGTGCAGGTCCAAGAGCTCCAGAGTCCCCCAAGAGCCAGTATGGTGGTGAAGGACTGCGTGAAAGCGTGTCTGGACTCCACATACAAATACATTTTTGACAATTGTCATGAATTATACAACCAACTCCTTGACCAGGTAAACCGGTTTCAGACCTTTTGACGGTTTGTGTGATTAAGATTTATCATCTTATTTTAAAGCAGTCCCATGAATTTTGACCTATATACAACTTAAGTGTGAGCAACTATGTCTTAAACGTACTACGTACGACAACCAATTACATTTTCCATTAACTTAAGTTTCCCATTTACATTTCACTAACTTGGTATTGAATTGGTTTTCCAGAGACTTAAAAGAGCTTTATACTTCTTTTTTTTCCTTTTCTTGTGTAAACCCAAACACAGACCAGAATTTGGAGTCAAACCATTCTTGTAGAGTTGCTACAAGAATGCCCCCATCCACCTTTACCACCTCGCTGTGACTCTACTGCGAAACATTCAGTTATAGTGGCGCTTCATGGAGGCCCAAAGAATTCCAATGAAAATAATCCAAATAGTCCACAACCTAATTATATTACCTCTGAAAACAAATATTTGCACAGACCTTTATGGTAAGGTCTCTCCAAAATTCTGACTTTTACGATATTTGCTGTTGCAAGTTGGGTATAAACTTCCTTTCTACAGTGGCAGTGTTGAGTTGAAGTCAGCCTTCTGCTGTTGCAGAGCAGATGTCATGCACAAAGAGAATAAAATGTTCAGATCTCTGTATTGCAGCCACATATTTATGTATATTTTAAATATGATACCAAATGTTTACAAAATGGATTGAATCTTTTTGTATTAAATTGTGTATATTTGTGTATATATTTGTGTATATTTATACTTAATGTACACATACAGTACATCGATCTTCCAAGTACCAAGTTTATGTCTGGACAGAATCAGTATCCAATGGAATGAATCCTGTTGCAGTGCATATGTGTGAGTCAGGACCCTGGTCTCATGTCTCATAAGGTTGAGGCAATTTTTACCTTAAAGTATTACTTCATCTAAAGCTTAATAATAATGCAAAGATGAAGATGTGAAAATGTATTTGCTCACCCTGATTGTACTGCTTGATTCGTCTGCAGCTAAGTGTTTCTTCCATCATAGTGCTGTTGTTGCTGGTGGTTTTGCTGTTATTGCTCCCTGAGCGTACTAGCCATAACCGAGATCACAACTGGCCAATCCATAAAAAACAACCAGACATTCAGGATTGTATTAAAAACAGACAATTTGTCACGAGGATTCATATTTGTCGTCTGTACACTAAAAGCAATAAAAACTAGACTTACATATTATCTCATGAAGATTCTTCTGAAACATGTTCTGCATGTGTTGTTGTGTGCACAGTGTGTGTAAGAACTGCTGGGCATAGATTCAAAATAATTCATAGCATGCCTTCTCTGCTCAGATTTTCAAAGCAATTAAAAAACAGCTTCACCAACGGTGACAGGTGAAGTCAGAATAATGATGATGATTGTCTTTTTACAGTGGTACAAATCAATGGATGAGGTATTCTTACCAGCAAGTGAACATTTTGTCCTGCTTGGTGTTGGAAGCAAGAAAAGGCGGCAAGTTCTGATAACTAGGTGTCAGAATGCAAAGTGCATTCCAGAGCTGCATCAGCACTAAAAGAGGAACATTACACAATGTTGGCCAGATGGGTTGTTTTATTATTATGGCTGATAGGTGTAGCTAAGTGAATCTTAAAGAAAATTACTACCTGCCTCATTACAAAAACTAAGACGTTTAAACTTGATGTCCCTTCATGTTTGAATCAAGTAAGGTGATGTCTGAACAATTTTACTTTATAAACTAATAATAAAAGATCATTACTGTTCAATACCAGTATTTACTTTAGTGTTCTGGCACTGTTTCTTACACCTCTGCCTTTTCTCATGTCTCACCTTCCTCCCAACGTAAACCAGAAATAACAATCTCCCTCTCTGGTTTAGTGGGCTATGTGTTATCGTGTGGCCATGCTGCGAAAAATATCAATTTGGTCCACCCTGGACACTGCAACTTTTGCAAAATTTGCATGATTGTCTTCACCATTCTAAGAGAGAGTCTGCAGGGGAGAACAATACAAAATAAGCCAGGCAGCAAGCAGTATTTATCCGATGCCAATGACTATCTATCATTTAGATTTTTTGGGGGGGGGGCTCTCAAATGTCCACAAGGATTATGTGTGAGCAGAGAAAATACATTCAAACATGGGCATAAATTCAACTCTAGCATGCCATGAGCCACTGGCGGCATGTTCTCATGACATCGTACAAACTACATCAACCAGTCCTTATGGCGTCATGTCATTGTGGCTTCTATGACAATAGTATAATTTCATGCAATGGCTTGCTGTGACTTCGCCTTCATAATACTCATGCAACAGGCAGCCAAGCCTGATTATTTTACACTTTCTGTCTGAAGGGCAACAACATCCATACCACACAGAAGCTAATGTATTTTTAAGATAAGGAGTTTAATTCACTCAAAAGTTGAATAATATGCTTCCTTTGTTTGAACCACCTTAGGGGTTGTAGACAATTACCAAACCATAGAGATAGACACCTTTAATAATTACATCTTTGTCCACCAGTTTCACAACTGACTCTCCATAAATGCTTACTTCATGGAAGATGAAAAAGATATGAGCTTCCCACAAAAGCAAAGTTCCCCTTGAATATAAATGATTATTTTTTATTTCCAAAAATTAGGTATTCTCTGCCTCGGCTGATAAAACACATTGCCAACCACAATTTTCCAGTTGCTAACAGCAACTGAGCGGCAACACAAGAGCTCAGGCGGTGGCCAGTCATGCAGTTTAAAACCAGGCATCTTACATAACAGCTCTCTGCTCCTTTAACATGTTAAGGGCGAGAAGTCAGTGGAATACAGCTTTGCACTTTCTTAAGGACTCACTCCAAAAACAGTAATTTAAAATCGCAAGATGAACGGAAAATTGAAAGAGGGCAAAAGATGGATGGAAGTTGCAGTTGCAAACATGGACGTGCCGGGTAACATGCACCTACTGCTTTGGGAAAACATACATATATATGCATACGTGTGAATAAATTATGCAAATCTAATTCATAAGTAGCCCGGTGAATGGAACAGCAATCTGTTCCTAAAGAGGGAGATTTGATTATGCACACGTATGTAGGCAAAGACAGAGAACCACTTTAAAGACGAGCAATAAAAAAACACTCCACTTGTTTACTGAGCATGGATCTCAAAATTATTATATATATTGCTGTTTCACTTCGGAATTTGATCACATTCTCTTGAGAGCAGCTTCCAGTCAGTAATTTATGTCAAATGTGAAAAGTGATGTGGGGCCAATGAAATGCTAATGTCAATTTCTATGACACAGGGAGTGAAGGAGTCAACAATAAACGCAAACCAATAGCTAGCTAGCTTCTGGAGGAGTGATAGGTCACTACAATTATTTCTGCCACTGCCCTGTGCTCTACCAGTAGTTCAGTCCAGTTCACCCTCTGGTGCAGCTGAGAATGAAGCCCATGGCTGTGTTGTTGACTGTAAAAAGATAGCAGGCACATACATTGACTCTACTCTGTTTCATAGTGGATGCATGCTGCATTACATTTAATAGGGATGATACAACCTTCAGTGTCCTTCATACAATCATTCACCTCTCTCTACTCTCATACACACTCACACAACAGACCATGCACACACACACAAACACACTATGTGCATAGACTGATTTTGTTTAGCTGGCTCACCTTATGCAGATATATAAGTTTCATTATTCATGGCTCCAATATAATACAAATTTACCTTGCTGCATATAGATCATATATGACCCTTGATGACTGGGCATAAACTAAGACTTAGGGATCAGAATTGGTTTACAGACCCGTTTCCTCTTGCTTTGATCTGAACTCTTAAATTGATCTTTTTCTTTTCATTAATAATCACTTGTTAACCCCTTGATTCTTAAAATGTTGAATTATATGATTAATGATTCACGCAGTTCTGTCTATGGTGATGTTTGCCTTAATTTATAATGACACTAACCAATAAGCTTTCCTCACCAGTCCTAGCAGCACATGCCGTGGAGGATTTATTCTTTTGGGTCAATGTGATCCAATGTTAATATGCATTCAACCCAGGCTGCAAGCTCGGACACACTGTAATTAAAGACTCATACACTGCTTCCCTGCTGCATTCACATTGGAATTCAATGAATTTCTCATGTTTGGCTACATAGCAAACTTGACTGAAAATGCATATTAGAAATTCATGAGCCCAAGATGTGTGGTGGTTAGATGAGTGGTAATCTCACTTCATGAGCATTACCCACAGGATGATAGACTCAACATTACAGACACACTCAGATGATTAAAGTTGTGTACCCCGGCTTGACACGATTGATGCTCACATCTGTAAGCCCTTTCTATGTTTCTTGTTCCTGTGAGATTAAAGCCTAAGCCTCTCCAGCAGCAATGTCTAAAAAACAAGCAGCAGCAACACATCAATTTCATTATCAGATATTTAGAAAGAACTACAAGTTGATTATTGTAAGAATTGATTAGATTGCAAGGACTAAATTCTATAAATTGTTTTTTGCTGCGTTCCCAGTATCCAAGTTCTTACCACCACATCTTCCCTGTGTGCTGCTTCAAAGTCAATAAGCTAAAGGTTGTAAAATAATTAAACAATCATCTATCAGCAATCATCAATCAAGCAGACATTTTTTCTTCAGTAAGCGTTACATACGAATATAAGACACTGCGAGCGTCCTTATGGTCCACTTATGGTCCTAATGACAATATTTGTCATTGTCTGTACGTAGGGATTTTCTGAGTTTGTTTGCATTTAATTATGTCTGTGTGTGATGCAGATCTGTCCGTGTGTTCCAGTATGTACATTCAGCACTGTGAGCAGATGGTAGAGTCAGTGAGAGGTTTTACATTCAGCAACTTTCCCCTCAGAACAACAACAGAGATATCCGCTGTACACTCCTGGATGTAAAATCACATATACACATTAATGTGGAGTGGCAGTTAAAGAACACATGATTCCAAACCTAGTTGATTTGGCAGGATTGTATAACATCTTACATAATACAGGACCATGGCAAATGAGGTTTAATGGGACAGATAACATGGAAAATACTTGAATAAACCGGGAGAACAACCACTATATCTGTTTCCATTACAGGCAAACCACTCATGTGGTTATTAAATAAAATAAATATAAAATAGTCCTGTTGTGAGTGAAGATCTGATCATGCCTGATTTGGAGTTTTTCAATTGGATTTTTTTTTCTCACATTTTGAACGTCTGTAAGAATTCATATTATATATGTGTCCATTACTTTTCATTTGGTGTTTAGTTCAGTTTATTTATGATCTCCATTAGTTGTTAACTTGGTAACAGAAGGCAAGGGGCACCCAAAGTCAAATTTTTGCCTTAAGCAGAATTTGGTTTTGGTGACTCTCAACCTCCATGGCTATACGCATATGCAGGTGCTCGTTCATGTAAATAGGTAGAACACAAAAAAATATATGTCAAACATAAACAAATAAACATACAAAAACCAATAAATCTGAAATAAATACTTCTGCGTCATTAAATAAATATATGTTTTAGTTAAAGAAAAAAACTTTAACCTGAAATTAATTCATCTTAATAAAAAAGAATAATGAAAATAATAGCAGGCTGACCTAATCAGGCCAATTGTCCAGAATATGAATTGATATTTGACCATAAATTCCAACTTCTCTGGTCTAATTGGTCAGTTTACTGCTTACATGAACGTAAAGAGCAGAAAAAAACGTTAACAGCCATTAAAGAATGACTATAATGACTGTCACTGGGAAATCCGTTGCACTGAATGTACAGTATGAGCTGTTACAGAAAATGAATGATATTACAGATTCCCCTCTCTCACAAGCGCATTCTCCGTCTCTCTCTTAGGCTCTATCTCGTGTGCAAACTGTAACTCACAATATCCCAATTCTTTTCTCCACAGAGCCGGAAACAGGACATTCCCAGAGAGGAGCAGGGTCCGTCGATAAAGAACCTTGACTTTTGGCCCAAACTCATCACTCTCATGGTGTCTGTAATTGATGAGGACCGAACCGCCTACACACCAGTCATTAACCAGTATGTCTTTTATTATTATTACGACACAAGGTTATGCTCACATTATGATATTTGAACTCACTCTACTTTTGTTCTTAGATAGGTAAATTCTGATCTAAAACATATTTATGTTTAAAATATGTATATGACCTGTTTCCAGTATTTTTAAATTTGGCTAGCACGGCTAATAACAGCGTCATTGGTCCTAACACACAATTTAATGGATATGATAGATATTTTTCTTTTAAGTACCACCAAATATTGTACTCTAGTCCCTATTTGTGGAGACATGAATGAGTGCAGCGTTGCAAGAGAAAGCTGTAAGGCAGCCAGAGATGCCAGCAGTAAAAAAAATGCTTTGTTTGTAGGATGAGCCTCAGTGTGGATGAATAAAAGGGGAAAGCAGCGCGAGTGAATTATATAACAGCTGAGAGATATATTTGTAGGAAAAAGCGATGGAGGGTGGTGATGGTGCTGACGCAAGACGTATATTTGCATTCTTCCAGTGATTTGGTATGAAATCAAGCAAAAGATGTGTCCTGAAGAAAAAGGAATTGAAGTCAGCCTAGAAGAAATCAAATTAAACATATTTTTATATCTCTTGTCTTGTTTACATGTACACTCCCCTTGTCCTTCCGTTACCAGATTTACATCGTTTATTAAGGCTCTGTTTATGCCCTGAGCTCTCTCCCCCATGTTGTCTAACAATAAATTTACAATATCCATGCCTCTTTCCTCCTCGTCCTCCAGTCAGTGACAGCTGCGCCGCTGCTTTTTCAATAAACTGAGGAGCGAACTCTTTATATCGGACAAGTCATGTTGCATTTACTTAAAAAATGTAACCTATAATAATAATGATAATAATACATTTAATCTATAATGCACTTTACATTTGGATCAAATCTCAAAGTGCTACAATGTAAAAACAGATAAAAGCCTCAATAAAAAATATAATAATAATTATATAAAAATATGACCAAAAAGCAGCAATGTTAATTAAAAGTTATAGGTTCTGATAAACAGGAAAGTTTTAAATCCTTTTTTAAAAGTCTCAGTCGTCTGTGGAGCCCTCAGATGGTCAGGGAGGGCATTCCACAGACGAGGGGCAGCCGAACAGAAGGCCCGATCATCCATGGTGCTGAGCTTAGTCGGGGGAAGGAGGAGACAATATGAGTGGGTAGAACAGAGGGATCGTGTTGAGGTCAGTGGGGTGAGTAGTTCTTTTAGGTAGGGGGGTGCGTTGTCATGGATACACTGGTGAGTGTCGAGAGAGATCTTATAATCAATCCTGGTGGAGATGGGAAGCCAATGAAGGGAATGAAGAACGGGGCTGATGTATTCGTGTTTACACACTCTCATCAGGATCTTTGCAGCACTGTTTTGAACATATTGTAGTCTTTGAAGACTTTTATCAGGGATCCCGATGAGAAATGTGTTACATTAATTCAGTCTGGAGGAGACAAACGCGTGGACCAGCTTTTCAGCGTCACTCAAGGTGAATGAAGAACGGAGTTTGGAAATATTTCTGAGAAGGTGAAAGGAAATCTTGCATATGTGTTTGATGTGGGATTGTTGAGGGTCGAATCCTATGCCGAGGTTGATGACTGATGAAGAGAGGGGAATGTCGTGACCAGAGAAAGTAATACTGCTTATGGAGGAAGATTGGGTCTGACGTGGGGTGCCAAGTAAAATTGCTTCAGTTTTGGAGCTGTACAACTGGAGAAAGTTGTTTTTCATCCACACCATTATCTCCTCCAGACAAGCGCGGAGAGTTAACAGGGGAGATAATGATGAGGATGAGGATGGAGAAGCTGTGGAGGAACATGTGTCAGTTTTTGATGTAGATTTGCGTGTCATCAGCGTAGCAATGGAATGAGAGTCCATATCAACTGATGACATGGTCAAGGGGGAGCATGTACAATATGAAGAGAATGGGGCCGAGGACTAATCCCTGGGGGACCCCAAAAGTTACGGTGTGTGTCCGGGACCTTGCACTTCCAAAGGAAATGTCTTCTTTTATTTTGGAAAAGTAGGATTTAAACCAGTTAAGGGTGTGGCAGTGTTTCCAATTGTGTGATGTAGGCGGTGTAGGAGTATTCCATGGTCAACAGTGTCGAAGGCAGCAGACAAATCAAGGAGAATAAGGAGGGAAGGTGAACCAGCATCTGCTGCCATCCGGAAGTTATTTGTGACGCTAAGCAGAACTGTTTCTGTGCTGTGGGCGGAGCGGAAACCAGACTGAAAGGTTTCAAAGAGGTTGTTGTACTTGAGGTGGTCCTGGAGGTGGGCAGAAACTACTTTTTCCAGTACTTTGGAGAGGAATGGGAATTTGGAAATGGGCCTGTAATTTGCAAAAACTTCTGGATCGAGAGTGGGTTTTTTGAGGAGTGTTTTGATTATGGCGGCTTTTAGGGCAGATGGAACAAAGCCAGCATGGATGTATTGGTTTATTAGAGCAGTGATCAAGAGACTGATGGAAGAGATGTTAGTTTTCACTAGGGCTGTATGAAAGGGATTGAGGGCACAGGTGGAGGGTTTTATTGACCTGATGATATCCTCTATCTCCAGCTGTGAGATTTCTGGGAAGCACTTTAGAGGCTGGGAGATCTCAAACTGTGAGTAAGCAGACTGGATAGGTAGAGTGGAGGGACTAGAAAGGACAGAACGGATTTAATCAATTTTCAATTTGAAGAAAGCCATGAAATTATTACAGTGCTCTTCTGTAATTTCTGCAAGTGAGGGAGTTTGTGGTTTTAGAAGATGATTGATAGTGGAAAACAGCTGCTTAGAATTTCCAGGACTGGTTTTGATAATGTTCGAGTAGAACGGTGACCGAGCCTCTCTAAGCGACTTTGAGTAGACCTTTTGCTGTTCCCGAAAGGCTAGCTAGTTGACATCGAGACCTGAAGCCTTGTAACACTGTTCAAGGACACGCCCAGCTGCCTTCATTTACCTTAGCTCGCTGGTGAACCAGGAGGCTGAGCAGGAGCAGGTGACTGTTCTAGTTTTTACAGGGGCGTGATGATCCAGGACGCTACTCAGGGAGTTACTGTAGAAATCCACTGAGTCATTGGCTGATACAAAGTTTGTAGAAAGCCGAGGTCGACTGTCATGGTTTCCGGGTACATGTTTTTCAAATCCCTGAAGTAGATTTGACGTTTGGGCTTGGTGAGGGGGCACAGAAGTGACAATTCCTTGGAGACGGCCTTGTGGTCGGATCGCACACAAGAAGATTGCTGAGGAGCAGAGTCAGTGATGACAAGATCCAGAGTGTGCCCCATGGTGTGGCTGGGGACTTCAACAAATTGTGTGAGATTAAAACAATCCAGTAGTTGGAGAAATTCGGATGCAAAACGACATGCAGGGGAGTTGACATGAATGTTCATATCTCCAAGTATCATAATATTGGCAGAGCTTGTGCAAAATGTCAAATAAAAGGTTGTAGATTAGAAGTATGGAGATAGGGGGCTTACAATTAAATGCCAGGCATTCAAAAGAACAGATCTCTGGCAAGGGCAGTGGAGACAAGTTCAATCACTGCGGTAGATGACAGACAGACCACCACCACGACCAGTGCTGCGGGCTCTCTGGAGGTAACAATAGTCAGCGGGACAGGTCTCACAGAAAAAAACATTGGGTTGTGGCAAATCACGTCCAAACACTAGTTGGAGCACTAAGTCTCTGTATCGGCCAAAGAAGACTGAAATCCACTCCATGTTTTCTATCCCGCTCAGGGAGAAGCTTTGTTGAAGAAACTCCAGTGCCACTAGTGGGAAGAGCGACAGTGTTCTAATTACCTGTCTGAGACGCTACGGTGTACACGTCGGACCAAAAGCACGGAATATGGAGTGATCGGAGCGGGAGTAAACAAACGTAGAACGGCAACTTCTGTGAATGTAACGATTCTGGCAGAGGAGTCCAAGCTGTTTAATAACTGATATGCAAAACAGAATATTGTAGTTGTTGAATTTCATCAGTTGGGTGGCGGAATAATTTATCATCTTGCGACTCGTGGAGACTAGCCCGTTATTATGGACGAGATGCACAGAGGATGTTATTAGCCGTTATTTTCACGGGCATGATGCCCAGAAAAATGCAATCAATCACAAAAACTGGTCAACAGCGGATTTTGGTGAATATGTCAGGGTGGCAGCATTGAACAAGACGGATAAACAAACTGACATCAACGATGAACAAACAGATACCCAAGCCTCCGGGTGAAGTTACACTTGCAGCAACAATACGCAGACCATCACCAGACCCAGCAGAATCTGTACAAATACAAATACAAAATAACGAATACGGACAAAAATCCAAAAGGCCTGATGGCGAACAACAACAAAAGCCTACCCGTCGATCTACAACACTGCAGGCTGTAGAACTCTGATGGATGAGCAGACAATGCTAGTGTCCTCTCCCTCCAGCGTCCAGACTGCAACAGTGGTCGACAAGAACCTCATTCGACAAATGAGGTTCTTGTTAACCTAGAAATAGATCAACAGATTTTTTATGTCATGATTGGACATATGAAATTGGACATAACAGTTATTTTCAGAAAGACAAAGGATAAGTAGCTTTAGAGATTATTTACAAATGGAATGGTGGAATATTTTATGAAAAATAGAGACTAAAGAGGGGGAAATTGTTTCCTGGATTTTTTTTGTTCAATGACCCCAGTTGTTTGTGCCTGTGGGAGACAAATCTGCTTCCGTGTGTATTCATTAGCTCCTTAAAAAGATGTGCCAAAATATGGGAAGAATAAAAAATAGGGTGTGTTTGTTTTGTGTGTGTGTCTGTGTGTTGGCAAGCATTTTTTTCTGCCCACATGAGCAGCTCTTTCCATACTGTTGTTAAAGAATTTGTCAGATATATTTATTTTTCAACACGGGGTGGTCTCCTGCCAAAGTATATAAAAACAAATTGACCTTACTCAGGACTAGACCCTAATATTTATAAATGTCGTCCTGTCACTGTTTGGAGATATGGATAATTAATCTCTTGACATTACACATGCAGGCTTTAAATCAAAATCTATAGGCTTTCGAAACAGCAGACAGTCAGTAAGGCTATCTCCTTCTCTGTCTCTTCTACGCTGTGTCACTTCCTCCTGGATTTTTAAAATGAATTCAAAGTTATTTTTCTTGCATTTTCAATCTGCTGCAAATCATACAGGTTTGGAAATGAAAGGAAATTATTAGTTATGAGATTTACCAACCGTGTCTTTCTACACATCTCGTAAACCGTGTGTTGCAGATTCAGGCCAAGACATCAGGCCGCCCAGTCAAGCGTGTCATTATAAGGAATTGAATCTGACTGGAATCTGTTTGAATCCACTAGGTTTCCTCAGGAGCTGAGTGTGGGCAAGATCAGCGCTGAGATCACGTGGAACCTATTTGCCCTGGACATGAAGTATGCAATGGAAGGTCAGTAAATTTGATGGTGGCTCTGTATGCATGTGCAGATGAAAGCTGCAGGTAAATCATATATGCAAATTGATCGTTGTCTGGGAATAATAGGCTTCAGTTCACATCAAGTCACACAACATCTGAAGTAGCTCTTCTCTATATCTTGAGAAAATGGCTCAGATCAGAGATTTTTTTGCGTAATATTACACAAATCAGATTTTTTTCCAATGCAAATATCCAATTTTTTTAGAACAGCTTGACTCGCTTTGATATGAGTTCTGAGATTGCACACATATTCAATCTATGGCATACATCATTAAAAAGAACATCAGATTGGAATTAATGTGAATATTTACATGTGCAAACGTCCTTAAGCAATGACATCATAAAGCAGTGCTGGTATCATGGGAGAGCATAACAACTAGTCAGGAGAGATTAAAATCATAATGCAGATTATTATCTGTTTTCGATGTGCTTTTTGACATTAAAGTGTTTGCCGCCATCCAGAGCAAAATACCTTACATAAATTATCTGCTAGTGTGTTTATTTCATTGTGAATACATGCCAAATTTGTGATTTTTTGCATCAAGAGGCGCTTGCTTGGCATTACGGAGGATATTCATTCCCATCTAAGCTTTATACAAGTCCCCGTAGCCAATGATCTTTAACAGTACTGATGTATTGAAGATCATTTTTGACTCTTTTTTTCACCACATTTTTCAAGTATGAGGGAAGACTTCTCATGCAAGCTTTTTAGTTGTTTTTGATGTTTTCACTATAGTATATGAATGGTTTTTCTTTTATTTCAAATGGTGCAATCCACATTATGTATCAATAATTACGCAAAGGTTTAATGTTTTTTTTCTTTTGTGCTAAATTCAAGTAGAACCAAAATATTATATATGTGTGTTTCAAACGTTTAGCAAGTAGCACGTCTTTCTCCATAGACAACAGAGATGCACGATGATGAAACTATACATTTTAGATCTACTGAGCTCAAAAGAAGGCAGATGTGCCTCCATTTATGATTGATTTTAATTTTGATCGCCATACCCTCCATCTCCCAAAAGGCTGCAGATACCTTCTAGATTTTATTGTACATTTAAGGTTGGAGGCTTATTTTCCAAATATCCAGTACGTCAGGATATAGGATGGGAATGTGGAATACAGATTACAATTAATGAGGCTGTGTAATGAATGATGGGTTAATGTGTGTGCAGGTGTGTGCGTGTGTGTGTGTGTGTGTGTATGTGTGTGTGTGTGTGTGTGGGGGGGTTGAGTGAGTGTGTGTGTGTGGGTTGTGTGAGTGTGAGTGTCACTTTGCATCAAGTCTTAGCCTAAACTCCACAATCAGTTGTTAAAGCAACTTTTTGAGTTTTATACCCAGCAATCATGCAGAATGTCATAACTACCCAAAACACACTTTGCTTATAATTACTAAATTCCTTTTGCTTCTCTGATCAACGGTCACATTAAGATTTTCTAAGACCAAAATGTGCATATTTTGATCGTTATGGATTTGTCTTTAGAGCGGTTAGTAGCACCAGTATGGCATTTGTTTCATATGGATCGTCCCCAGCCCCAGCCTAGCTTCAACCTGTGGTCCATTTGGTCACGGAACATGAATATATTTTCCACTTTAATGATGAAAGACGAGGGAGGGAGGTAGTTGTGACAGAATGTGGGATCAGATTGAGGTCAAAGACTGTGAATACTCTTTAAGGTGTGTGAATGAAATTAGTCAGGGAAGGCCAAAATAACTTATAGGTGATTTATCCTCATCTGCTGCTTTCTCCATGCTAAGAGCTGCTAAATAGTCTTCCAGGTGCCAATTGAAGACACCATCAATTGGCTATAAAAGACTAGCAAACGCATGCACATAGGAGATGGTTTTAAATGTGGGCTTTTTGGATATTAGTTTTCTATGGGCCACTGACTGTGCTTTCAAATGTGCCCGTCCATCAGAGTTTAATGAGACATATTTTCATGGTGAATTGATGATAAACCATGGTGTAGCAAAATATCACATTGTTTTTAATAGTCACCATCTACCTGTAAAATGAAGTGTTAGAGTTGTCAAGGCTATCAGTAGCGTATATTTTTAAACTTTTGTTGTTAATATTGTGTATTTTCACATTTACTCTATTTCCTTCATTAGCTCTATAAACAGAAAAGGCAATTTTTGAAAATGACTAATCAACCTTCTTTCATCGCCTTTCAATGGCATTATTGTCTGAAAGTCTTTCATTTTACAAAGAGAATGGTGACCTCTTTTATCTTATTCTTATTTTGTAACATGAACCTGCACATTTTACACAAAATCCAACCATCAGACAAATAGATGATCGTATTAATCATAATTATAGCAACTTGGTTCAAGAAATTCGAGAGATACATATCAGTGCTCACATCATAACATAAAGAAAGATAAAATCACAAATAAAATACATGTTTTATACAGAGATTATTATTGTTTTATCCCCAAAAAGCCAGAGTTGGAATATGTGTTAGTTTTAGCAGGAAGGGAGAGTTATTTTGGCAGCATACTTACAGATCATATCTGTGAAATATGATGGTGCATTTCGACGGAAAACTATAATGTATTCATCGCTTTCCATTAACATTTGATGCTGAAAGACATAAAATACACATATTTGTGTAGAAGTGTCTCACCAGCATAAACTTGCAACATTGCAATCAATAAGAGGTGAAATTATTGTTTTTAATTATGATTTAACACTAAGGTTCACAGTTTTGTTGGACATTAAACAATATAATGTAAAGATAATACTAAATATATTTTAATTAGAATTCATTACTTGAATATACTTTTTTTGTATACAGTCCAGTAGATCAGTAGAGACAGTAAGATAGACGGATGGCGGCTCTGTGTTTATTCATGTGTGGATAGCTGAGTCTGGAGAGGTGGACATGTGATCACTTAGGGTGTAACTGACTGCTGTCAATGAAGGTTTGGCCAGTGTGTTTGGTTGCGTGGTTTAAAAGAAGATAAGAAACATGGATGCACTCAGTCACATATTCCTCTTTTTCCTGCTCCTTGTGCCAAAATCCTGCCTGCTATGCCTCTCTTTTGTACATCTGACACGTGCCACCAGGAGGAGAAGACAAGTTCATTGTCCTCTAAAGGAGCACTTTGTATGAATTATTGCCCATTTTCGTTGTCTTTCAGAGTTATAGGTTTGCATAGTTTGAGACGGAATGAAGTTGTTGAATGAAGTTGAATTTAATACCTCATAAATCAGAGAACCTTTATTTGCACACAGGCACATTGTAAACCACATAATGTGTTTCATTTAGTAGACTGTAAACCCATAAAAAAGGAAATGGCATCAGTTCCAGGGCAGACACGGAGTCCACTTTCACCAATTAATCCTGTGTATTGCCCATACGCATAGCTGTATTTTGGTGCAAACCTAATGATGGGGGTTATCTTTGAAAAGCTTGTATGTATGATGAGTCATATTGTACAGTGCTGCACATCGCTGCTGTATTACGGTGGTGTCCAATGTGTTTATCAAAAATTTGTTTGAATATTGAATATATTATTTTTTTGTTTATATTTCACTATAAATTAGTTGTAAATTGGGCCACGCCAACTCTTAAATTGTCATGCTTTGGTTTAAATGACACTAGAGGGGCTCTGTATATACCCTTTACTCACAGCGAGATTACAGCTAATAAATGAATTTCATTTTATGGAGATAAATTGATCTTGAGTTGATAACACTGGCACGCAGCTTAATATGGGCCCTGCTACCCAAATGAATTCTTAATGCAGAAATAGACATACGATATAAGCATGTGTCTGAAACAATTATACATGTCTATCAGTGTTAGTGATATAGAAAAAGAGAGAGCATGATGAAAAAAAAAGCAATATAACCACAAGGGATTTAATTACTACGGTATTTACGACCATGGCTCACTGCTTAGAGATTAGTCACAAAACAATCGTACAGCTGCACACTCATGAACAGATAGAGGAACAAAACATGTTAACTGCTTTGGTTAAAAAATTTCCTTTTTTTTGGAAACAAGTGCAACTACATCTATAATCTACATGCATTCACATAGATATGTGCATTTTTTTCAATTTATGCACATACAAAATGAAGGTAAGTTATGCGATGTTATAGCTTTATTCAGAACCAGTCCACACTGCTGACTGTTATTCTCATTTAGATAAATGGAACTAAGTCATCGTGACCTATTTACATAAGAATTCACACCTAACTGACAGGTCGGTTGACAGAGACACCTTGAAGTAGCCCTTATCTATCTACGTCCCTCTGTTGGAGGGTCTGCGCGTCCAGGCGTGTCTGTCTGGGTATTCAAGCCGGTGTTTTTGCATGCATTTATTTGCATCTTGCAAGTATGTACGATTGAATGAGAATGAAAGAGGAATCCTCATGTTAGGTTGGCGCGTCTCTGCGTGCTTGTGCATGAGTTAATAAAGCCTTCGATGCATCTGCTGCTTCCTGCTCAGAGGCCCCTTGTGCCAGTGCTGGTACAGAAACTGATGCTGCTAATTTTAGATCATCTCAATGTGAATCATTGAATGTGTGAGAGGCAGACAGAGAAAGATTACAGAGGAAGGTAGAGTGGAAGACAAAAGGAGAGAGGATAAAATAAGAAACAAATGTGGGATGAGGATTTGAAGGAGTGACTTGATGTAGCTGAGATCACTTTCCCTTTCACACATAAAAGATCACCTTCATGGAAAATACTCAAAAGGTACTCTGTAGATTTTTAAATCTCAATTGAATACACATTATTTTCATTACATTATTTTCAGTTCAAACCATCAAAAAGAACATAATGTAAGGCCAGATCGCAGAACCTCAACATATAAAAACAGGATAACTGATGAAAAAACAATGTATCCCTTTCTTTTGTTACCTAATAACAACTACACTGTTTCTATTTTTGCTGAAGGGAAGGTTATGCATGTCGTGAAATATTTTTTAACCTGTCAATCTTTACTTACTACTGTATATATCCACCGTTTTTTAGTGATTGGGGCCCCACATATGCCATTAAAAAGCCAATACAGTTGTAGACTAATAATTCATCAGACTCTTTAGAATATTGTAATTGAAGTAAAATTAATGTACCTCTTAATGTACCTCTTTTGTAATACACTTAAAAACACTGTTTGCAGAGCCAATGCATTGATAAAGGCTGGGGATTATCCTGAAGTGTAACTTTAATTAATTAGTCTATTTTTGCAGTTTCAAGCCATAATTTTGCACTCTCCTTTCTGATCTCTATGCCACAGCAAACAGCTTATGGGCCTTTAAAGAACTTAGAGCTAGCTGTGATGGTATTGGTATTTCACATAAATATGTCGCCTTTATGCCGTACATTCAGGTCTCATAAATGTTGTGCCATTATAAGCGAAAGGTTTGGTCAAGACACGTAGTGCTGCTGTACAGTCTTAGACCTTTCCATCTGCTGGAGTTTGTATGGTGCATTTGTATTGTTTTGAATGACTAAAAATATACACTTAAGCGTTATTATAATAGAAGCGCACTTTAAATTCCCTGACTTTAAGACATAAAATATCATTTTAGTGTTTGCTCATATAAAGTTAATGAAGAAAATATTGATTGAATGTATATAAAGATTTGAAATCAGGTTTTAAAAAAATGATATATATACTGCAGTCATGATTCACTTCACTGAACCAGTGCGGTCTTAATCTTAAGATTGGCTGTAGCCTAATGTATTATAATATATGTCTCTCTAGGCTCTGGTATTATAGCAGAGTTGTGTCAGTAGGTCCCTGTGATGCATCTTAGTAGACCATTTGACAGAACTGGGTCAGAAGCCAAGATGAAGGGATTATGTCACAGAGGCTAACACTGGCCTTGGCGACCATTACAGTCCTCAAGACTTTTGTCTCAAGCGGCTCTTTGTAACCACATGCTTCCATAGATATAGTGACTGAATGATAATTAGAGGATGCAAATGCTGTGGTAACTGCTGCAGTTCTTCATTATATCCACGGCATTTAAATCAATGAGGCAGAGAGTGAGTGAGTCTCCTGTGAGTTTGTCCGTCCCTGTGGGCTGTGTCAGACAAGATGACATCCTCACCAGGGACATTGAGCCTACTTCTCCCTAAGGCTAGCCCACATTGTTTACCACCAGCAGGATAAAAAGACAAACTCACACACATAAGTACATGCACAGACACAAGCACAATGTAGTACACGATGCAGTTGAACACACAAATAGTTGAGCCTTATTTAATGAGGTGAAGCGATGATAATGCTAATGTGCCTATAAACAATAAGAGGACATTAAAACACTGATTTTATCAATGTTTATGTTTATATTGAGAAATTTGAAGCTGAATATAGATGTCTTAGGTGTGCTATTAAACCATTATAATATCATGTATTCCATTGGAGAGTTGGTTAGCGCTGCCGCCTCACAACAAGAAGGCTTTACGTAGATTTTCCTTTTTACATCTCCACCCTGTGATCACCTGGCTACCTGTCCAGTGTACCTTTCTTCCCACCAAATGTCAGCTTGGACTGGCTGCAGCTCCCCTTTACCATGAGAAGGATGAGCAGGTATAGACAATTGAAGGAGAGATTGTCATCTTCCTAGCATTAATTCATACGCCTGTGTTTAAAAACAATGAACCATAATGAGAGTGTCTCACTAGAGGAGGAGGAGAGGCCATTTGGATTATTGCTGCAATATAAAATTAAGTGAGTTTTACCCTTCACACGATTAAATTTTACCAAATCTATTACAGTCGTTTTTCAAAAGTTAAGACAAATGTGGCTTTTGACTGGTACTGAACATCATGACATTCCTGCAGTCATTCATTTTATGCAATCACTTATCCTGATCAGGTTGTATAAAAGGGAGATCATCTTTTTCTTGATAGAAGAAACAATATGTCTTTTTGTAATGGTGGTCTGGGGAGAAAAACTCACTGGCTGGTGTTTATCTGTAAATGAGGTAAAGATGAATGTTGTTTACATCAGGTGAAATGCCATAACTAGTCCCCCCTCCAACCCCCTACCCCCTTTTCGTCTCCGGTAACTGGTGGTGTTGACTTATGACACTGCTGAGAATGACTAATAATGAAGTTCGTGGGGATTCGGAGGGTTCGTCTAATCTTAAAGATTAGAGGGTGGATGGTGAAGTGAAGATGCATGTACCGACATCATGAAAGAACAACATGAACAGACAGTAATGTTTAAAAGACAGCTGTATGGTGATTGGCTACCAGTGAGGACGTGTCACTGTGCTATTGGTTAGATTTGACGGGCTGATGTCAACTTCAGGTATCTCATTGACACCCCCCAGACCACAATATCAATAAATTAAGACTGAGTTTGTGTGAAAGGTGGGATTGACAGGGTGCAATGAGCTATAAACTATGGATAAAGTGTGAAAAGGAACAGTCTTCCTGATTCCTGAGTTTCATTCAACATATTTTTCATAGCAGTGACTATAAAGATGTTTTTTAGATGTTGTCTTGCAGTGCAGTCATAGATTCATAGGTGTGGAAGCCATAAAATTGCCTCTTGAATTTATAAAGCATTTTTATTGTAGTACTACTTGCTTCAGTCTTTGTGATGCTACAAGAAGGGCACACACACAAAGATGCGTATGCCTGCAGACTCAGAGGATGTCAAATTACTTTCTTAATTCATGGAGAGGTTCTTGGAGGCCTGATTTGCGAGGACAGAATAAATAAATATGAATTGACTCACCTTCCAGAATCATAGATTAATTATTGAAAATAAAGACATATTAACTTTACCAAACATTTTACTACCTTGATTTTTTATCAAGGTAGTAAAATTCTTCAGTAAATGATAAATTAATCATAATCAACGCTTTGAAAACTTGTAACTCATTTTAGGGACGCCTTGATTGCATTTGAAAAACACAAAAAAAATATCAGTCGCCAGTTATGGGATGGATTTGTTTTCATTCAAAACCTGCAAAGCAGTGCATTATTTTATTGTGTACTTCCATTTTATAGAGATCGATTATAAGACTCGTGACTCAAGCGGAAGAGCTTTGAAAGATGAAAGCTTTTGAAGAAATTACCACGATTTCAACCTCTGACAGGTATTCCTGTCTTCATAGAACAGAATTACAAGCCTAATAGAGTATTCATAATTAGTGTTTTCCTGGCACAATGATCAGTCTCCTTCAGTAAATTAATGCTTTTACATAAGGCTAAAATTTTTGTTTACAATTTTAATGGTAGTATATACATATATATACTGCAGTCATGATTCACATTTTATAACGGAGCACAGCCTTCATGCTGTTCTAGTACATGGGGCATTAATGCCTTTCAAAAAATTTTATTTTTCTTCTATCATGCTGGTTGTAGCCTTGTGAGAGGATATGAATAACCATGAATAACATAAATGCAGGCGAACTGCAGGATCTGTAGAAAAAAATATCAATACATGTCAACATGTTCCTTTAATTCAGATTCACCAAACCTTTTTTTTTTGCTGACAGTCAAGTACATTTTTTATGATGGAGACTATAGAGTGTATATGAGTTATTAAAACTTTCTAGTTTTAATAATTATAATGTTTTTTTTATTTTAGGAAATAGTGAAAATTCTCATTTGAAAATGGATTGAATGGGTATAAACCATTGGCGGGCTGTGGGTTTTTACCCATGGGCCTTCAGCCCTATACTCCCCCTCAATTACAGATAAAGGCTGCTGTCAGACGAATAACCAGCAGTTATTCAAAGAGACAGTTATATTTATCTAGTGAACTAAAGTGATAAAACAAGGTTCAATATCATCATACGGCCAGCAAGAAAACAAAAGTGCTGTTATATGTAAGTAGGATTCAACAGCGTTTACGATTGGCACTAAATACATGTCATCAGGCATACTGGCACCATCAGACTGCTGAATTTGGGCCTAACATCGGTAAACATCTTCGGCAAGCAATAATCAACAGCTATTTAAGATACTTAAAAATTAGACTCACCAAAGATGCTCTTCATCTGTAACTATACTGCCTGTCTTCCTATTTTCCTTTAAAAAATAGTCCAATAACACAATATTAGAGACCACCGGTGTTCCATTATAAATCCCTTTTCCACACGGCATGGAGGCCAGTCCTGACAGGCTGTCAGTAAGTTTTAATTTGTTGTTTTTTAATTTTATGAAAATATCTGTGCCAGCAGAGAAGACCTTGCTAGTAATGGTGGTCCGCCACTGATATGAACAGGCACACACACACAAATACACACACTAATTCATTCAGCAGCCAGTTGGTTTGAGTAATAGGTGCGGCACAAATTCCTTGCTGACCCATTCTTTTCTGTTTCCTAACTGACCTCCATCAGCTTCTCTTAGAAGTCTGTGAGTGAGTGTTATTTAGGGTGTGTGTGTTGGCTTAGGAAGGGTGGTTAAAATCTGTGATTTTTTCTATGTGTGAGTGTGACTGTGAGTATCTTTCCATCCTGTGTAAACCGCTGTTCAGTGCCAGCCGTTCATAAAGCAGCTCTGCCACAGTGGATCCGCTTGTTTAGATATTACGCAGGCTCTACAGCAGAATATCTGCACGTCTTCTCTAGTAAAACAACCTTGACTTCAAAATACTTACAATGTTTTAACCAGCTTCTGTGAAAAAGACAGACTGAATGAATTAGAGTGAAGCCATAAATCCATCTAAAATTTCAGCCCTCAAAAACTATGTCAGCCGTGAACTCTAGGCATGTATAAAAACGAACAGTCCATCCATTGTCAGAAGTGAAAGACTATTTCGCTAGTCGATCCTACGTCACAAATCGCTAGCCCAGTTGCTGGCTTCCCTACTTCTGCTAATGTGACTGTTCGCTGGTGAAAGAAATTTTGTCAGGGGCGGTCGCGTCTCCAACGCCAAGAGACCACGGAGGGTGAATGAGGGACATGGCCATCTAGTTAGATAATGAGCACGCAAGCAGAATGGATATGGCGCCAACCGCAGAGAGCCGCGTGGAGGTACACCCTTGCCCAAAATGAAAACCCCCAGGTATGATGGAAAACCAGACTGGGAAGCGTTCCATGCACAATTGGAACCGTTGGGAGGCTTCTGAGTGGAACAGGAGAGAAAAAGCCCTCTGATGTGTCTGACCGGTGATACTCTGTCAAGCCTGCTGCAGGCTACTATCCCCTGATGATAGGACTGATTATCACGCACTAGTTGGAGCTCTTAGAAGTCTGTTTGGACTATCGTCAGCAGCTAGCCGTCTCCCTTCTGAACTGTATAGCCGCCAACGTCGATCCGCTAAGCCCCTCATAGAACTCGCCAATGACATTGAAGGATTAGTTCATCGCATCTATGCTCACATGCCACCTGCCATTCAGAGTGAGTTGACCCAAGACCACTTTCTCTAAGCCCTTCAACCATCTGACCTTTGTGTCCAGACATTATTAGCTCACCCCAAGTCTCTTCAGGAAGCAAGGGCTAGAGGTGTGACTGAACTGAACACTGCAAAGTCTGTCTGGGTGACTGGGCTGACACAGCTAACCCAGCCCGCTCTGCCTGCCCAAATGATTCGCCTTTGCCCTCAGATTCATGTAAATCAGGGAAACGGGGAGGGGACCGCATAGTCGGGTCATATGGATATCTGACACGGAGTCCCGAGAACTTCCAGTCAAGGTGGATGGTCAGCTGGAACGAGTGGTGGTGCTGATCCCAACCAGGGCAGGAGACTGCTGGTACACCTGTCTGTTGGTAAAAGAGGCTGCTCGGGAAGAGTGGACACGGGCTCCTCGGCGACCTTGGTGTAACCTGAGATGCTGGACAGTCAGGCAATCATATTTCCCCACCTTATGTAAATTCAAGTCTATCAGACTCACCGATTTCATTTCACTTTTTATTGAGCATCAATTAAGTAATTGAAGAGCTGGGATAGGCTCCAGTCCTGGCAACCCTGAACAGGATGGTTGTGAAGAATGAATGAATCAAAGACCTCTGTCCTTGACGTGGATCTGGGTTTTCAGAATAAAAGCCAAGATGAGGAGTTTTCTCCTTTAAAAGTTACAGATGAGGTTGATGTTAACATTTATGGTGACCAACTTCAAACTCCTGTTCCTCCCTCCCTAGTGTCTCCAGTACAGAAGTAAACATTAGTTATCAGCTGTTTCTGCAATAAAAGCATCACAATAACAGAATTGACACCATTTCAGATTAGATATCTGCTCATGTAAAAACATCACACAGTCTATTTAAACCCAGCTGTTGTGTCTTACACAAACAAATGGAATTGACATAGATTTGTAACCGGAAGTGGATTTCATTATGGATCAGTTTTCTTATTTACATGGATTGAGTATTGGGAAAGTATCCTATCTTATAGATTCTGAGTCACAATAATGTCTACATTGGGTTCTGTTGTGCCTTGGCGGAGGTTTGTGTTCTCTGAGGGCTTACTAGATATTGTGAAGTTATTAAGGCAAAACATCATGACAATTGTCTCTGTCAATGCAGGTGAGACAAATGGTGGCTCCTCTGACTTTTAATTAATGTTAATGGTGGCAAATTACATAAACTCGATGAACGTTCAGTAGCCCTGAACCCCATTAACTCCACCAATGCCTAATATTCCTTTTAATTAAATATAACACCAATTCAAATACCAATCTACCTAATTAATCCCAATTACCTAACCTAGTGACTATCCATACCATATATAGCTGACTATAGCCACTGAAATATCAGCCAAGAAACACAAACAATAGATCCAGACGAAAATATAATTTTCATTTTGTAAACAAAATTAGAATATGAATATAGAAGCAGTATGGGCCGGAAATAACATCTTGAACACCATCATTCTGAGCACAGGGTCCCCTCAAGGATGTGTGCTCAGTCCTCTGCTATTCATCTTGCTGGCCTATGATTGAATCACTGCACCAACCACTTCAATGAATTTGCTCTTGACAACACTGTGGTTGGTCTCATCACCGACATAATGAGACAAACTACAGACAAGAAGGGAGCAAGCTGGTCAAGTGATGCCGTGATAGCAATCTCTCTTTAAACATGGAGTACACAAAGGAAATAGTCATTGACTTCAGCAGATCCCATTCCCAACACCCTCCACTGATCATCAACGGCTCTACTGAAGGGAGAGTGAGTTTCAGCTGTTGGATGGAAAATCTAGGGGACAGATATATAAGATTTATGTTACTCAGAGGTAAGTTCTGGCTTATCCAGGGGGTGACTATATTTTAGGGACGTTATGTCATGACCTCACAAAATGACGCTATAATTACGTTTACTTACCCGTTTATATTTTTCATATATGTATAGATACATACGTATACACACAGTATATGTAAAGATCCTGGTCTCCCCATATATGCTAGAAGGCCCTGTATGACCGACGTGTTTTACTTTTTGTACTTGTAACAAATTTCTATATTTTTTTATCAAACCTAATTCATTATCAGTTAAGGTTTTTTTTCGGCACTATGTGGATTTAAATATGCATTGAAGTTATGCCAAAACAAGTATCTTGCATCTGCACGATATTTTTTTCAATATGTGTCTGTATTTCTACTGTACAATTTTGAATCACTTTCTTTTAAATTTAAGAGAAGTCTATTAGAAGTTAAATCCATCTTGGATCTGTGTAACATTGAAAATATTATGTTAGGATGTAGCCAAATGGAGGGAGAGCATGGCTTTGTCTTGGGTAAGGACTATAATTAGGAAGCACACAGTACTTACTGGGGGAGTGTTTGTTGTGGATAATAATGCTTTTATGTAACACTGTAAAATTAAGGATGACTGGTACTGAATGTGTGACATGAGATGTAACTGTCACTCCTCTGGTTAGGTTTATGGACTCAAAGCTTTTTAGTTAAGTTCATGGTTCAGTGAACTCTATGTTCACTGTTGGAAGGAAATAGAGTGTGCCTTCTCCAGTATCAATGTTAGACATGCTGTCTGCTCAACGACCCTCTACCATTGCTTCTAACTGCAGTCATTTTCTGCACGAACACATAAAGTTCCTTACGAGGAAATTAAAGCCATTTAGGTATTTGAACCGCCCTACAATGCAGACATTTTTGGCGTTGCTGGTAGCTCAATGGGGGGCAGACTGAAATGTATCAATTGCGTATCTCTTTATCTTTGTACTCACCTGTTTTGCATTTTAAGTAATTTGACTTGCAAGAATGCTAACTAATTTAATGACTAACCGATACACAAACACTGCCAAACAAGTTATTCACTTTGAGCATGTTAGGATACAAATTTCAGATTTTGTGTGCCCCCTCACAGAGCTGCTAGCATGACACTAAGAGAACTTTTGATCATCTCTGTTTTTATTTTACTAAAGTCGAACTCAAGATTCTCTTCTGTTTAATGTAATTTCTTCATCTGCTGACTATGACAATTGCGTATAACATTCTAAAGTACTTTCCCCCATGTTATTTTCTTTCTTCTGAATTTTTCATATCATATTCTCTTTTCTGTTACTCTCATCTGCCATCAACATCCCCAGGGGGATCCAATGAAAATGTTTAATTGTTCTGAAATGTCTACAATGAGATGAACTAAATGACTCAGCAGCCTTGTCAGCTGACATGGAAGTCCAAAACCAGTTAAGCTTCAGTTTATTTGCAGTCATTTAAGGACTTCCTGTCTTTTGATGGCAGCTGGACTGGATGGCAGCTGGACTGGTTTTATTCATGTTTAACAGCTCAAGGTTGTTGATAATGGAGCCTTTTAAGATGTCCAACTATAGAGAAACCACTGCAACCTAGAATCTTTTAATGATTATAAAATATTTAGAGGAAGAAGCAATTCAAATTAATAAATGTTCGGTTTTATTATTTGTGTCTATATATTCTTGTACATTACAGGTGCCTTAATTCATTTCTCAACCATCATTTCAATTTAGTCCAAATTTGATGACTATGAATCAACTCGAGGAGATCTATCTTGTATACACCATGTTTAATTTAATAGTTCACATTTGACTCACTAGTGGGAGCTTTTTAGAAAAACACCGCCAAAGGTACCACTATGGGTAGCCTTTCTGCGAAAAACGCTGTTTTCAGACATACCTTAAAACTATGTATAGGTCGAATTAGGTATTGTAACTTGATTGATGTATTGTGTATTCTAACATGTACTTTTCATGTCTTAACTTGCATTTCAGAGCATGAAAAGCACCGCCTATGCAAAAGTACCGAATACATGAATCTTCACTTCAAAGTCAAATGGTTCCACAACGAGTATGTACGTGAGCTGCCAGCCTTCAAAGGTGTTCCACCCGAGTATTCTCTGTGAGTGCGATCGGCAAAACAGCTTTAATGATTATGATGGACTTTTTTTGTATTAAATTTACAGACTGGTTTTAGAAATATTTTGAATACACTTGAAATGATACCTCAATAACACAAACACTCTACCAGTCTAAAGTACAGACCTTTTTTGTTGATTACAAAATGTTTGTGATCAGAATGTGATATTTTGTTTCCTTCAAGCCTTAAACTAAACTTCACATATATGTTTCAGTTTCTATGTGCATGCATGGTTGTCTGTATCAAAGCAGGAAAAGATGTATGTGTGAGCTTGTGTAATGCAAAAAGGGAACACAGTGCCCTCTCCCATCATGTATTGTCTTTCAGAGTGATGACACACCCCTCCCTCTTTCCAACACTGTCAATCAAACATCACCGCCAGCAAGATTAATTCCTTCAGAGGCATACCCACACTTCCTTATGCATAGTCTTTCTCTTCTATTTGCCGTCTCTTTTGCTCTGTTGCCACGCCCACCATTATTTATACCAGTTGGCTCATTTAACAGTTGTTCATAAACAGACTACAAAACAGTTTTGGGTGACATTGGTTGCTCTGAAGACAAACATAAGCACTATATTAAACAAGGAAATGGCAAAGTGAAACACAAAGAGCAGTATTATCATTCCACCAACAAATTTAATTCCTTACCCGACTCTCCCATCCAAGCCTGTACTGTCCTCTACACACAGTCTTCTTTCTGAGAAGTACTGTTAAATTTACCCAGAGCTGAAATCTGATATATACGCCTGCATGAACTGTATGTCTGCCAACTGATATCTGCTAGCTAATTTTCATGACACCAATTTGAGTGTAACCAATTTGTCATTGATCTCCCTTCAAATGCAGTGTTTTTCCCTAAGATGTTGTGATAGATAAAAAGCCTTGGTTGTTGTAAAATTTTCCAATACATTAAAACTCACTCACGTCATGCTCTAAGTAGACATGAAGAATCATATTTATGAAAAGTATTCACACCCTTATGTTTTCCAGGTGGTTTGAGCCATTTGTCATTCAATGGCTGGATGAGAATGAGGCCGTTGCTATGGATTTCCTCAATGGAGCACTGGAACGAGACAAGAAAGATGGAGTGAGTATATGGAAATAATTCACTACTATCTGGCATTACTCAATATTAGCAGTACAGTAGACAGTTTCCAATTTTCTTGAATGGGAAACTGTTCAAAGCTTTGCTGGTACTGTATATTTATCCTACTAATCCAATGAACACTGTGTTGTCATTCACGCAAATGGCTTACTCCGAATTTACCTGAACAGGAAAAGATTGAGAGATAAATTAAATTTCACAAAGTCAAAAGCAATTAATGCCTAAAGGCATCACAAAAAAGCATTATGAGTCACACTTTAATGAAAAATGTGTACATTTATATGACACTAAAAGGTAAAAAAGGATATTGACATGGGGCTTTACAACACTGGTCAAGCAGAGAGAGATGATTACATCATATTAAATCACCTTTGCATGTCTCTCTGTGCACTGTGTTCATAGAAGACATGGATATATAATGTATGATGTTTCCTACTGCAACAGCTTTGAAAATAGAAACACATTGGGTATAATTCAATTGTTTGTACTCTTTAAAAAGCATTATGATGTATTTTAATTGTAAATGATGCAATTTTACTAAGTTGTATTTCACTTACAGTGTAAAAACAGGTTTATTGTGGTTTAATACCTTCTTTGCATCTTTGTTTGATTTTTCAAGTCTGAAGATTGCTCAAGGGATATCTCCGGACTGGCTTGTTGCCAACAAACAGAATGTTCATGTTATAAGATGCATTATTAGGTGCATTTAGTATAAAATCAATAGATGTTTACCATTAATACATGATCCAAACAATTTAAATAGTACTATACAAATGTATTGTTAACTGGTTTGAGTTGATGTTCTGTTGTCTCATCATACAACAGCTTGGTAAGCATTTCATTCTACAACATTTTACTCTGTTTTCAATGTAAGATAATTAATAGGCTTTATACAGTCGCAAAAATTTAAACTAATAGTTTTTGACACCCAAAGTCCGTCTATATCTTACAGAATCATTTTGGACCCCTGAAAAAGCTCTCCTTTCAAACGGATCTGGAGAAGGACATCCATGCTTTCATTTCATATTGTCTGGATTTCTGTAATTCATTGCAATCAGGGTTGACACTTTCAAGTCTTCAGCCTGTTCAGGATGCTGCAGGTCGGGTTTTAACAAAACTATACCACATTACCCCAATTTAACATCTCTTCCGGGGTTACCAGTTAGTTTTAGATTTGATTTTAAGATCTTGTGGCTACTTATGAAGCCCGTCACATATTAGCTACCAACTACATCACTAAATGGCTCCACCCTCATGAGCCTGGTGCAGTGGCAGATCTCTAGACAGAGCGCTTCTGGCTGTTCCTGAGTCACGCTTCAGGACTCAGGTTGACCTGTCAGGGCAATTTTTTTCAAGAAAGCCTTAAACAAATCTTAACACACACAGCACTCCAACTTCCCTCTCCCAGGAGAATGTAGAGCCCATGGGTCCTTGTGGAATTCCTAACGGTCAAACGGAACAAGGAGTTTATGTAGTTAGTTAATTTTAGTATGGGAATTTATAAAAACTGAAGACTAAATTACTTTAAAATTAGTGGCTTGCCTCTAGAAAGCATGCTACAAAGGTAACTACAGGGTCAAACTTAGTCTGAGAATGTACTCTTAAAGGTCAAACAATGTTATTTTGCGTCTGTAAAACTAAATTATATCTGAGGACAGAGCAAAAAGCTTTCGTATAAATTAAATCATTTGTGTGTGCTTTCAGACATAAATAAAATTTGATATTTGCATTCAGAATAAATGATGAATATAAAGTTAGTTGTTCAATTATATGTTGCCATGTGAAGATATTATTTGAAGATTATTTGACAATTGAACCTGCATCATATAATATTTTATTGCAATAAAAATTTTTGCTATTTTCCACTCCTTAAAGAAGATTTCCTGCTTTCTTCTTCATTAATGGAGATAAATTAAGAGACTTTTTGTTTTAGGCTGTTGGTATGAAAAAAAGAAAAAAGTGTAAAAAAAAAAGACACTATGTCTGGTTCAGATATGTTTTCAAAGTTTTTTAACTTTTCACAAACTCAACGATGGATCAATTAATTAATATGATAACTGTCAGATTTATAGAACATTAAAATAACCTTACTTTAGGCTTTGTTTTTTTTCAGTGATGGAAATTCATCTGTTTGTCATGAGGTGCTAAATATCTGATTATTCATCTGTCTCTTTTTCTCATTTCCTCCCTTCCTTTTTTCTCTGCTTTTTTCTCTCTCTTTCTGTACCCTCTTGTCCCTTCCCTACGTCTCTTTCTTGCATCAGTTTCAGCAAACGTCGGAGCATGCCCTCTTCTCCTGTTCGGTTGTGGATGTGTTCACTCAACTTAATCAGAGTTTCGAGATCATCAAGAAGCTGGAGTGTCCAAACCCACAGGCCCTGGCTCACTTCATGTGCCGCTTTGCAAAGGTCTGATTCTGTGAAAAGCCCCGGCAGTCAACTCTGAATACTCATTTGTGGTATAATTATAAAAGCATATATAGTTTGCCTGTGATCTAAAAAGTCCCTTTAGTTCTGTGTGATTTTATCCTATTATGATGTTGTAAATGCTTGATTCTTCTCATATTAATGTCATTCAGTAATGAAGCAGTAAACAACTGTATAATAATAAAACTTTCTATCTCCCTATGTACAGACTATCAACAAAGTTCTGCTTCAGTATGCGGCAATCATATCGAAGGACTTTCATTTGTATTTGAATAAGGAGAATGTGGTAAGTGCTTACTCAAAGTATGCACATTTTAATCAGAAAGCCCTACATAGTAAATCATGTGACTATGTTTCCTTGATGTCTAAACGCAGTTTGCACTTAAGAAAATGCTTCACTGCAGCCTAGTTAGTTGTATGCCTTCTATTCTACACCTAACAGTGTTTCAATTAGCCAGATTACATTCATTCATCACAACGCCCATAGATGGTGGTCATCAGTGTTTTCTGGGCTCATTATTTAAAGTCACAAATTACTCGATGTAGGCGCCCCAAGTGGCCTAATTATCCTCTTTGGACTTCTCAGTTTTAGAGACAGACATTACAGAGGCTAGGAGGAGGCGGATGTTTCTTGACTATGTTGACAGGCTCATAAAGTGGACCCATGGAAAACAAGAAACAGCAGTCCTCATGACAGCACAGAGCAGACAGAGAATACAAATGCAGAAGGAAATTCACAGTGGCGGGACTATATTAAATGAAACCTTATTTCTTGTTCAGAAATAAGGTTTCATTGGCACATTGCACATTGCAAATACGCAATGTGCCTTTGACACCAACAAATAGAAACATTCATTAGAAGAGAGCAGAAATACGGTCGGCTTACATTCATACAATATTTAGAAAATCGAATCCCTGTCATGCAAATATGTTTCTAACTAATACAAAATCAAGTCATGATCGATCATCAATCATCCTTCACCTGTGGGACAATGAACGATCATTTTAGTACTAGTCATCATCACTATCATAGTTTTGGGGTGTTGTAATGTTTGTTGGTTGTGTTAAAGCAGACATTGCACATGATAAATCACCAATTGAAAATTGTAACAAATTATTGCCACACTATAAAGAGCAGTGTAATAAATGTCTGTCATCTGTTAATCTTGCTGTGGAACAGAGAATCGATAATATGTGACATATCGAGCACAGACTCTCCCACTCTGCCTCGTGACTTAATCATTGCGCTTTTCTGCCTTTTTCCGTATTGAGACACACATCTTTGACTAGATGATGATTTTGTCTACTTATACCTGTTTGAGGTATCAATTATGTGAGCCACCCTCAGGTTCACAGTATAAAAAGATTGGATGGATTTTTAATGTTCTAGGATTTTTTTAGGATGTCACCAACATTAATGATACAGTATATTTGAAGTACAAAAAATAATAATCTACTTATATGATTCTACTTTCACAGCCCTGCATCCTCCTCAATAATATTCAACAGCTCCGTGTCCAACTGGAGAAGATGTTTGAGTCGATGGGTGGCAAACAGGTCTGTGCTAATGTAACTGTGTATGTTCCTCTTATGTTTGTCAGCTTTCGAGGCAGCATGGTCTGTCCTCATATGAACCATTAAAACGCATGGCTACATTTATCTACTTCCTATTCTACCACAAGTCCCGACTACTTATGACTACCACAAGTCATGATAAAGGACCCTTCAGCATTGTTAATATGAGTTATCAGGTCCATCCTCAGTCTCGCACTCTGCTGTGAAATAAACGCTGAGTCATAATTAGAGACGCACTAAAGTTTGCTAATGTCACTTTTTCAACTCCTTCCAACACTGTGGATCTTGTCTGTGTACCCCATCATTTTTCCAGCACCTGAAACCCTACTTGTCTATTACTTGTGTTGCCTTTTTGTAAATACTAGGTTAAAGCCCTTACAAGTATTTGAGTTGTAAAACCAGTGAATTGTCACCCTGTCTACCTGTCAGTCTATCTGTCTAACCTGAGAAGCTGCAGTCTTGACTTCTCATGACTTACACGCATGTTTCTCTCCAGAATCTAATATCTGTCTTGCCTTGCATTTTGTCTTCTGTCGTTGTTTCTTCTGTTTCCCCGTGTTTCTTTTCTGTGCTCTCTCTCTATATCCAGGAGGAGGGGGTTGTATCCTTCTGTAAGGTGTGTGCAATAGGACTCGTCAACACCCCTTCCCACCATTTACCGAATGATATGAAAAAATCCTCCCTGCAACCCCCCCACGCTCCTATGCCTTTCACTGTCCGCCCAACCCCACCCCCCAACCCCTGTAGCAGCATGTGCCACAGAGCATACGGAATCTGAATTACCCATCACACCTCTGGGGAGGCTGCTAAAGCTCACTATCCCCGGTGCTCTGGGGATAGTGGCTGAACTCACCCAATCCCATGTTTATTTATAGCTTGCTGTTTTTCTGTCATTTCTCTATCCATGGCTAATCAAAACGTGTGATATTCATGTTACTATACTGCTCCACCTCCGTTATACAATACAAAGTGTGGAGTTAGAGGTGCACCAAGTCACTGGCTATGGTTTTGATCATCACTGTCCTTCCCTCAGGCTGCAGCCCCAAAATGCGTAAGACAGGATTTTTTTTTTTTAAGTCATTAAAGAGCTTCTCAAACACTTACAAATCTGCCCAGCTGTGCTTTCAGATGAGGCTCTATCGCCGCCTCACTAGTTAGCCGATCATGACCTGGTAACTCAGGCCACTATCAGCCGAGTAATAATAACACCAAAAGTCTTTACATCTTGCCAGATAGTAAAAGTTTATTTATATTACCAGTCAAATTTTTCTTTGACAAATGTTTTCGGTCCATTTGTTGATTAGTAATAAAAGAGCTGAGATGGATTTAAGGTGAACATTTGCATTGGTTTATACTTTTCAGAGTTGCATATTCATTATAGATTAGGCCCCTATCAGCAATTAACTCAGCCGAGCCAAGGTAATTACCAAGAGCTTTTATCGTGGCCTTACCAATAATAGAGATTAGCAGTAATCTCTCACAGTGCCGACATTTATGAAATCACCTAGGAGAGACTCCCCAAAGGGGTATCTGATTTTATTTGGGTATTGGCCCGGTTTGTTGGTATGCTAAAGAAATGGTGGTATATTAAACGTTTATATACTTGCTAGTTTTTAGGAGAAGTATGTTTAGAATAGCAGACTCCCGGTGTGCAGATATGGCATTGTTGAACAGGCAGAGAGAAACAATGCTGTGCCGATGTCGAAAGGCCCATCACCAAGTGAGGAGAGTTTGTACTCTTTAGAGGTTCACCAAAGTCGAACGAAATTCCCTTCTATGAAGAAGCCAGATTGTCCATAAATTTTAAAATTATATATGGTTTAAATACGATTGATGAGCGTGATAATTCCTTAGTGCAGTACAATGTCTGAGAATATAGAGAAGATATAACCAACATAAATAATTTTTCCTGTACATACATACAGTACAACATCATAAAATTCATCTCTGCTTTTAACCCATCCCTCGGGGAGCAGTGAGTGGCCCTTGTGAGCCACCTGAGGTTTCAGGGTCTTGCCTGTGGCTTGTTGTGTTTTGGGCGGGGCTTGAACTCTGGTCTCCTGGTTGAGGGACAACTGCTCTACACACTGAGCTAAAGCTGCCCCCTGACATTGATCTTATTTCCTCTCAACATTACACCATATTTTTAGTCTTAATCGAAGGCCTTGCTTTGACCTAACATCTATGAAAGTGAATTTCAAATACTCTCAAACTATTAGACTTCATAACATCGTAAGAAAATTAAATGATTGATATTTACTTTGAATGGAACCTTTCTGTCATAACTCCAGTCTTCAGTTTCAATCAGATACTAAACTGCCGCGCCAGGGTTACACAGAGACAAAATGGAATTTCTCTGTACTTATGAGGTGACAGCTGATATTGTTTATCTTTCAGCCCAGATAATTTCCTGTGTCAGCATTCCTATTCAGATCCAGTGTTCATGAAGATAAAATAACCTGAATTTCAGACTTCAAATTTTAGGCTTGATTTTAACATTGACCGTGGCTAAGGGTAAACAATAAGAGACCAATGCCCACAGTATTTTTTTGCTATTACATCAAAACTGTTTCAAATTACTCAAACATTAAAATCACAAATCTAAAAATCTTAAATGTTGCAACTGTTCTCATTGAGGGGACATCAGTATGTACACAAAGGACAAACAAAACAGATATCCTGAATATGAGCATACTGTTGAATGCTGGATGAAGACCAATGTCTGTAAAATGACCATGTAAATTTGTTTAGATGTTTAGTTTACACATCCACTTCCCAGCTGAGGCATCCACCATGTGTGAGAAGTGTGGCTCCATGGCTAAGATTATCAGGTCTAATCTGACGATCTGTTATGCATGTGGTGCGGTGCCTTGCCTGACATACTCATCGGAGACGCTTAGCCTCAGACACGTATGTTGTGCAAACCCATCCGAAACATCAACATTTGGATATATGTGTATGGTTAACAGGATTCATAAGCGCTGAAACATACGTTGGCACAGATGCACTCACACATGCCATAAATACTGAATATCAACCCATTCATTCTCAGAGTATGCCCAAACCCTCAGAGGAGCATAAACATCTGCACAGAAAACCAACTCATGCAATGCCTGCGTACACACATTGTGTGAATGCCTTGTGCAAATGTCTTAGTGTGTGCTGGTATTGAACATTTGCATTGCAAGTCATGCCTGATTTCTCATTAAATAACACAGTAGATAGATAGAGATGGGGATGGATTGATAGATGGATTTATGAGCACGGAATAACTCTTACCAAAAGTTAAAGAAATTGCAAACTATTTTTATAGTGACACAAACAAATTATCAGTATTTTACCCTGAAACAGCCATTTTTTCCCGCGCATAAACAGTCAGTTAGACGACATCAGTGTCATAATACCTTTAGATGTATACTGTCTTTATGCCATCTTAAAGAAAGCAGGCTACAATGTTTTGGAGTAGAGTACAACATTGTTCTCTTTGGCTAAGAAACCAGTTAGGACACCTTTTTGCTGACACTAGGTCTCCTGCCTCGGCAAGCAGTCATCATTGCAGCCCTCGGAGGTGACCCATCCATTTGTATTCAGAGTGATACTCGGCAGAGATGGCAGGCAGAATGAGTGGGAGTCCACCAGCGAGGCAGGCTACCCCTCTGCCGCTGTCGTCTTTCCTCAACAGCTGCACTCCAGTTGAGGAAGAGATTCGTTGGTCAAGTCAGTGTGGGCCAGAGTTTGGATTATAACAGTGTAGTAACTGTCTGTCTTCCACTAACAGCTGGATGCAGAGGCCAGTGATCTACTGAAAGAGCTGCAGAATAAACTCAACACGGTGCTGGATGAGCTCAGCGGCGTGTTTGGCTCCAGGTGAGCATTATTATGTTTTCTTGTTCTGTCCAAAAATTGTATTGCAAGACTTTATAGTTATTGACAAACATATAATTGGCTGGAGGTCTTGCTTTGCCCCATGCTCAGTTAGCACGGCAAGTTACTAAACGTCAAAATTGGAACACAAGACAGGACTGATGTTAACATCTTTAAAAATGTCTGAGAGGACCAGAAGAACTGAACTGAAACGTTCTTAAAGTAACACCCCTGCCATAGCCTAAAATATTGACTCTCATCACACAGTTTCAAATCTGTGATTGAGGACTGTGTGAAGCAGATGAACCAGGAGTTGGTTCAGATGAAAGGTTCAGCCAAAGGGAGCAATGCTGCCATGGATGCAGAGACTGTCCTCCGCCCTCTCATGGACCTTCTGGATAAAAAGTGGGTATATGTGGGTACATCCCAAATAAAGTGTGATGCATGGCATTTGTGAAATTATGTCTTTAAAAAAACCATCCTCCTATGTAAATCGTTTGAATTGTTTGAAAATAGGTTGAATCATTCATTGCCAACAAGTTTGAAAGTTTTGGCCTAACCAACATTATTACTTTACTGGTATTTTTCTGCTGCTTGTGCTATGTTTTTTTCATAAGGATAGTACATTGAAGAGAGCCTCAATGTCACATGTCTAATTTCAGTAAAGTAGTTGAAGAAGCGCCCGATGAAATTAGCATGAAAAAGTGGTTTAATTTCTTTTTAGCTAAATTTGTTATCACATTTACAGCAATATTTATGAATTTTAACATATTTATCTCCCCAAAAAGTCATGGATATTATGGAATCTTCACCAGGGCCTGCTTTGACCGCAGGTCCTTCATGTTAACGCGATAACTCAAACCCCCACATGGACCTTACTGCAAGGAAGAACTGGATTGATTCTGGGAAAGGTCAAGTCTATTATTCTGACACTAGGGAGAGCTTTATCTCCAAAGGTTTTAAGGGCAAAATTTCTCGAACGTTGGCCCAATGTAGTCCAAATTCGGTGCCTATGAATCGACTCCAAGAGCTTTCCCATTCAGATACAGTGTTCAGGAATCTCAATTACAGTGTTCAAATTTGAAGCCTGAAATATGGTATATTTTTGTATTACCATATTTTATCTCATAGATCATATTTTCCTCTCAAAGAGGAGGTTTTTAACAAAACATATTGTGGACATAACTTCACATTTAATTTGAGTAGTTCAATCAGGAAGATTGGCGGTTCTTCCGAGATATACCCTTGCTGTCGGGAACAACAGCAACGGTTTCATTTCAAGGTGAAGACCAGGCCCATTCATTAGATTTCTACCTATAATAAGATTTTTCAGTTTGATTTATTTACATTTCAACAAACTGTTATTTCAGAGTATGATGAAAAATTGAGGTGGTATGTAGGGGTTTCTCTTTGAATAAATGGAATATAATATTCATAACTATGCTTTTTGTGTTTACTCTCAGCTGAAAGTAAAACTTTTTTTTTAACGTTTGATTAGAAAAAGCACCTTTTATCTCCATGGAGCAGGTCCATATGGAGGCCACTATGCTCGTAGAGACGTATGCACAAGGGTTTTGTTTTTTAAGTTGTTACTGTGTTTTGACGAATGGAGGATCATTATTTAAAATAAGAAAAAGCAACAACGTTTAAAACCTCGCTGTCTAGCAAACATGATGAATCATGAAACGTTTGTATGTAGAATCCCAAGGTTCAGTCCCTAAGCCCCTTTCTGGAGATCATGGGCTGAGAGGGCGTCTTCTCTCCTCCCATGGAGTGATCAATCCCGGACTGGCAGCTGTTTTTGGCCCGTCCAGTTGATTTCAGCAGGTGAACTGTACGGACTTCACCAGGGCGAGTCAAATTTCCTTTGCTGTGGTTCTCGGGGTCGGCTTAGGAAAAACCTTTAAATTTAAATTAGTTGGAATAAAGTTCCACATGTACACATAGAACCCTTACTTGATGAGCTTCACCATGGCGTTACCTGCTACCGTGCCTTTTTCTTTAACTTAAACCTTCCTCTATAGAAATGCAAAGAGACACACAAATACACCAAATACACTACCACATCAAATAAATATACGGTTCTTAGTTTAATGCATATTCTATTTCTATTGGGCCTAAACTCAACTGACTCAACACACGTTGAATCCCCGGCCAATGCTGCCTGCTCTAATATTGTCTGGACAAGTCACTCCTTGGTCAGTCCAACCTGATGTGCCTCTCCAGTATTTTTCTCTTCTACTGGCATTAAAAACAACACAGCTTTGTTCGTTACTGTGGTGGGTGTCGGCAGAGTCATGGTGGAGCTCTTTCTCAGATTTGTTACACAAAATGTATATGTTAAACATAACAAACAGGATTGGTAATTAAAAACAAAAATAGCTGAAACTCAAGGCTCTCTTGTTTTAAGCCATCTGTTTTCATTGATTTTAAACTTACGACATATTTCCGGCCTGCTGTAGAGATAAAGAGGGAGGGAGAAGAAGATGTGACATTTTGGTGGAGAAAAGTCGATCAAATCGTATTCTAAAGAGCGTTACAACATAACTACCATGAACAAAAAAGAGGTTAAGTTTTAATTTTTCTGAGTCATTTATTTTTTCACCGGTCTTCTGTATTCACAGACTAGTTCAATGGACCACCACTGCTCTTTAGATCAGGGAACCGGGCCTACTTGTAACAGAGTTCTCACTAAGAATCAAATATAATATGTGTATCTGCCTCATAAGTCAGATCAGCTTCAAAACTGCTGCTAACAGACAAAAACTAAAAAGTGTGCTTATATTTTACTTCTGTGGCTTTCTTGAAATATGGCATTAACGTTCAGCTGGGCTTTTGGAATCACTCTCAACCATTAGACGATGTGACATTGAGGCCAATAGAGTATTACAGGGAATCCTCTTAATTATATGGAAATACAAAATCCTTCCTCCTGTCTTTCTCCCTGATACCCGGCGTGCACAATAGGTTGAGATTAAAGCATAAAGCCGCTGTATTATTCTATTAATCATAGATGTGTTTTTTAAATGTATTTATATTATTTATGAGGAAGTCGTCACTTTGAGCCTTCAGTGATTCTGATGAGACATTGAGTCATGTGCTCTGAGCTATTGGCCTGACAGATACTCTTCTTTTGCCACTTTGCAGTTTGATGTTGTTTGCAAAAATCTGTGAGAAGACTGTGCTGAAACGAGTCCTGAAAGAGCTATGGAAAATTGTGCTAAACACCATCGAGAGAACAATAGTTCTGCCTCCACTGAATGACCAGAGTGTGAGTTTGATTAATTCTTTATCCCCCCCTCCCCCGCTTTCTGTTCACTTTTCAACGCTCTGTCTGCCATCCATCCCCCTCCTCTTCTCCATTTATGTCTCTCTCTTTTCCTCCATCTGTTCAGCTAACTCCCTTGATACAAAAATCACTGTGCTGAGGATAAAACAAGATTGGAACGCTAAATTTTCACAGATACAATATTTTCCACCGCTAATCATTCTGTTAGAATCAGGTTGACATTTTTGATTGCATAATATCTTTTTTGTTGAAAGTTCAGTGTCAACTGTCAATTTAGCTTCAAAACACAATGCCAGTGATCTTCTGTTTATTAGATTATTCATAAAGTGGGAAAAAAATGTCTTTCTCTCCAACAGCAAGGAGCTCAGATGATCTTCAATGCTGCCAAGGACTTGGGACAGCTTTCCAAACTGAAGGTAATTTTTCATGAAGACAAACAGGGTGTCACTAATCTCCACTCACAAAGGCTATAATGTCTGAACACAATAATTTTGGATTTCAAAAGGGATTTCTCAAAGCTAAGCCTTCATCGCAGTAAAAGAAAGTGCTGAGATCACTAATTACACTGAACATGGATAAAAGGATGTATCGTAATGGAAACAGTAAATGTGAGGCATTTAGATTACACCCATGTACATTATTCTGAATTAGATATATTATAAGGAAATCACTATAGGGTATATGTTATACTACATATATAAATACTATATCTTGATTTTCTTACATGATTGCATTTTGCATTCCTTTTGCAACACATGCACGGAAATGTACCAGTACTTGACTTATATAAAGACCTTTATGCATGCTGTTGTTGTTCATAGTTGTGTTTTATGCAAGAACCTGTGAGCCTCGAAAAAACAGAGTTTGGAAACACATACTGGTTCAATGAAAGCTGATTCTGATAAATGTGCAAGTCATAAGCAGACTCAATTCTTAACTTTCAAGTCCAAAAATCACTGTGTTGAAAATCAATCAAGTTAAATCAAGTTTTATTGAGTTTAATTAACTCATACGGACTGCTCAGGAAGGAAGCAAACATATATGCCATAAAAAGAACAGGCGTAAGGATGTGAACAACTTTCACAAGGACCGAATTGTGATGGCATGGTGAACCAGCAACGAGGTAATCGGCGTGCATCACTTGGAAGCTCCATGATGCGGACTAGCAGCAAAGGCTAACTCATGTTGTCTGATCTCACAGATGAGCTAGTGTCGCAGAATTTTCTGAAAAAGTTCATGCTGGTTCTAACTGAAAGTTGCTAGTTGGATGATTATGACTGATTAGCATATATCAGCATATGGGCCGTCATGATTAACATCTTGCACCTATTCGCTGGTCTGTAAGATTACTGTCACCATTAAACCGGTGTACGATGTAAAACGTTTGGGGCCCATTACCCTGAGAGCTTTTCCGACATTAGGAGATCTGGTGTCTCACCATGTCCAGGATGGATTATGTGGAAGTTGTGTCAGATAGCTCCTGTCAGTCTGCACATAGGTCAGGAGATGATGACCTGATATAGTGGACTGCTAAAAGAATTCACTGTCATGACAAAAACTGACTCAATTCATGTATATTTCCCTAACATTTAAAACAGAGTGTCCAGAATCATCAGTTTCCAGATACATAGAGTTTTATATTGAGAATAAAACCAAAACAGTTTTTACTCTTTCAGCTTAAAATCATAAAGATTGTTTCTGTTGAAGCGAGCACATTAGTTGACAGTACAGCGCAATTCTCTCTCTCTAATTATCCGTCTCTCTCAAATAAACTTAGACATAGTCCAACAAGATCATCCAAACAAGATGGTTAACTCTTAAACAAAATAACAACATCATGAAGAGGATACTGAGTTTATTTCCACATTTCTTGAGCGCTTCATACTATTCTACCAAACATGCCTGTCACCTTCCAAAAAATAAATCATGCTTGAAAATCAAAATGTAATCCCTCACTGTCTAAACAATTGCATATTTCTAATTGCAATTGTTTCATATGTGAAACAGATGACAATAATAATATATATTACTAAATGGCATTGTGAACCATGGCATGTGACTAATTTAAAATATATGTTAATATTTATTTCTCCTTTGCTCTGCAAATGCTTTTTAATCGTCCCTTTGCCTTATTGTGCTTCGTACATAATATTTTCTTGATGTATTGTGAAATTTGAAGCACAGTCTTGTAAGCTACTGCAGGCTTTTGAAATGTATACTTCACCACTCTCCAGGCTCATAGTTCATTGCTCATTTGAAAAAGGATGTTAAATTCCTAAGCTCTGGGTATTGAAGAGATGATCAATGAAATGAGGCTGAGCGCAGGACCAGTTGCGCAGGACTCATGCTATTTTGACCTTCACAAATCCCATCCCATTTCAGACCTGCACTTACCTTTCCAAGCAAATATGTCACAAGGGGGATTTGTAGTGTTTTTCATGTGCATGTGTGTGGGGTTGTGTGTGTGCAGTGTGTTATAAATGTGGTAGAGAAGGAAAGAATTCAAGCAGAAAAATTGAACTGAATCTAAGAAAGATTCTTTGTTCATAATAATAACTAAGTGGCCGTACATCTGAAGATTGTTTCCATGAGAGAGAAGTGTTTCCGCACTCAAAGAAGTCAAACATTTGATTTATTTACTGGTTTATGTCAACTGGGCTGCAGTTAACTGGGTTAAATAAAATGGAAGAAGAATAGAAACGTAATTATTAACGATTGTGTTTAACTAAATGTTACCTAATCCTTCAAAATAAATGCTACATTTTCTAATTATGTAAATTTTACTTAACTCACTTGCGTTGCATTTACTCAACACAGTTGCGTTGCACCTATGTTGTCTGATTTAGTTCATTATTATTCAAATAAATACAACTTCAGTCAATGTGCTTCACCTGATTTTATTTAATTATAGTTCCCAACACTTGAAACATTTGGCGCCAAAGGGTAAATATAAATTACCTTTAACAGCTGTCTGTCACAGCACAACCTTAAAGTTCGAAATGAACAAAGTGATTTCATTAATTAGTAAGAAAGAAAATTTCTTCCAAATGTGGAATTTCTGCTGAAAGACTGGTAGATCCTTTCCAGTGAGGCTAGTTTAAACTAAGACAACTATATACCACCACCTTCATTTTCTCATAGTTATGTTCACATTCCAGGCATGAAATTCTCTATTAATCTTTACATCCATGCCATCTGTTCATGTCAGTCTTTTTCTTTGGATTCTGCATGGAATGTTTACAGCGGATCGTTGCCTTCTTCTTGTTATACATCCATGTCCATGAAATGACATTTTAAATTGTATAGCAACACACTTTGGTACGTTTGTAATTAATATATATGTATAAAATATGACATTCTCAAGTGATACGGCCAGGTGTGTTAACACTTAATCACTGATTATTATCAAAATAGTCAAAATGTCCATTTAAGAGCCAAATACCTTAATGCGCTGAATAAAGATGCGCTCAATGAGCCTGAGCTCGGGTTCACAGTCTTCTGTACTGCAGGTGGGATTACTCATGTAAATCGTTTATAAGAAACTGCACTTTCTTTCAAAGTCTGTTGCCATCCAACTCCATCAACACTGCTGAAGAAATTTGGGGTTGCTCAGGTTTAAACTGTTGATCACGCCAAGCAGGATTGTACACCCGTTTGCAACGTCTGTCAAATGTTGCAGCACTTCAACTCCTTCAGTTACAATAGTTAGATCCTCAGGCTCATATGTGGGCTCCACTGCTTCATGTCGGATAACAGAGTCCAAAGATCATCTGTCTAACTTCTCTCAGTGCATCAGGATAGACGTCCCTAAAATGGAATTAGAACACAGTATTAATGACAATTTAAGAGTAATGTGCTTGCTACATGTCACGTCGAATTTAAATGCCATTATCAATGAATCTAATATTCTCAATTGATCATCTATTAGTTGTCACAAAATTGTAAGGATTCGGATAACTTCATAAAATTGCTAATTAGTTTTGATCTGCCAAAATAACAGTTTAAAAGATTCTCTAAGCATCGCTGCAACTTCCTCTATTCACTAAAAGGTAAAAAAAATGGGAAATAAGGCGGTGTTAGGAATAGTTTGCTGCAATGGATTCGGAATAACTTTTTAATGATAAAAACAGATTATCAGAGCTGGGGTGAGACGATAAGTGCTTCATCAGGCACTGCAGTTAAAATTATATTGGAGAAATATATTGCGATTTTATACATCTGAATGTGAGTGACTTCATCTTCCATCCCTCCAGGAGCATGTCATTCGAGAGGAAGCCAGAAGTCTGACTCCACGACAGTGTGCTGCCATGGACCTGGTGCTCCCCACCATCAAGGTGAGTTTTACGTTGATTAAAATGTTTGCCGTTCGGCGAGATATGAAGCATGTCATTCAGAGAGATAAGAGAGGCTCATAAGACATAAGAAAGCAGACATTTATAAAATAGAGCAGAATTTGCTGCCAAGGCAAATCAATCTCCTCATTATCTCATGTTGCAAAGATAACAAACACATGACGGTCACATGTCATTATTATCGCTGGAAGTCCACGAGGTGGGGGGGGGCTTTTCTGTATTGTTAAGAAAGCGAACCCAAATCCCTGACTTTTCCCTTAATCTGTATCCTCTCTGTTATATAATGGATTTTCCCCTGTCCCTGCAGTTGACTTAACCCAAGCCATTTTTCAAGTTTCACCATAATCCATCAAGTAGTATTTACGTCGTGGACACAAATGTTGGAAAAAGCTCTATCTTGCATAGAACATGACGAGATAAAAACAATTTGCTGACTCCGCCCAGAATGAAAAGATGTAGGAATAGTTTTTCACTTAATTTCCTTTTAGAACGTTTGCGCCGTAGCGAGAAGGAGTCCATTCAATTTTAGAATGGATGTCAATAATGAGACCTATTATATTGGTTGATATGAACTGTTTCCAAAATCCGCTTTTGATACTTCTTGAATCTTTTTGATTTGATTCTTGATAAAACACAAAATATTTGCAAGAGGATTATGAAATTGGAAACACTATTTACAGTTTTACAACCATGTCTAGAAATATGGGAGGTTGCCTATGCCGCCCAGTAAGATGAAGTGTAAAATGCAGCACTGTTAATTTATGACCTCATTGCTTTTTATTGTAAGGGATACGAGACAATTTCAGGACTAAGCCTCAGGGACATGATTAGAGTTATGGTAAAGTGCCGCTGGAGGAACGTGCAATTGAGTCTGTTGTCTCATAGGAACTGACATGAGATAAATCATATTTCTGGAATCTTTTCATCTGTATTCTAATGAAAACTGGCAATTAGCATACTTCAGTAATTCCACAGGAGAGTTGGTCAATCAGAACAAGAAATGCCATGCAGGCAGTTTTTTGCATCATATGTTGCAGGAACAGCAGAAGCAGCATCCTCCTGTGCTGGAAAAAAAATAGGCCAAGCCAGAAGAACCAAAACTGCAGGTCCTCTATAAGTTTATCCATAGCTAGTTTCCTTATTTAAGACGTGGTGGAGATGGATTTTCATCTGCCTTCTTTAAATTATGTTAAGGTTTAAAATTATAATGAAGTTCCCTGAAGGTGCTTAGTATGTACTAAGGAGACACATATATCCAAATGCAAGACCAGTTTTTAGATTCACACAAGCTATAATCATAAAGTCAATAAAGCATAGTATGCAGACCTACCAGAGCGTTTCTACTTGAATATTTGCCAAGAGTGCATCTAGATATCTAGAATAAACCTGTGAACACTAATGGGTAGGATAATGAGTAAATGCGCTATTCTATAGAAGGAGTCCATGTGCCAAGATAGCAGTAGTAATTCTCCCCAAATCTTAATAATGCACATTATGAATGTACAATAGGTGGGTTTACATGGGACACTTTTCTCCTTTCGAATTAAAGGACATTGCAAATTGCAATGTCGTCGTGTTGCCTGTTTACATGACTTTTGATCGTTTCCGACCCAGTGTTTACATACATCAACTCACCTAATCAGAAACACTTTCACATATGCGCAGACAATCCACACTCCCGTTCATAAGGTGGCCATAATGCTTCGTAGAGCACGTGGCCGACCGCCAACATCCGCCCAGAAAAATAATATGACAAAGAGGGCATACGCGGAAGTAACCCATCTAACCGTCCAAAAATATTTCAAAGCTGCAATGAATAAATCACTCTCCGATGCAGACCAGTTGGCATATTTAAAATGCGCTGAAAAAAACATAGCGGAGCATTATGTGAGGATGCTGGGCATGCGTAGATACAACTCAAACAGAAAGCTTTCCGATACAGCGTTTACACTCAGAGACTGGCTTTCGGAAAGAAAATTACCTCCTTGCAAAGAAATGAAATCTAATTCTTAACACCCCTTAGCATGTTTACATGCCGGTTAGACGACTTTTCCGAATCTAATCGGAATTAGTCTGTCCATCTAAACCCACCTATTGTCTTTCTTTTAACACCCACAAGCCAGTCAGTTGTTGAGGAAAGGGGCATCTGTTTCTTTTGCATATTGCCCACCAAACAAAACATATTTCGTCATCATATGTTGTTCTTATTGACAGATATTGGTATGTGCTGTATTCGTTTATTCAATAGTGTTAATTGTCAGCCCTGTGATTAACCGGCAAGTTGTCCTGTGTGTACCGCCCCTTGCGTCAGCCGGGATAGGCTCTCGACACCGAGACCCTCAAAAGGATAAGCGGTTAAGGATAATGAATGAATGAATATTTCAACTTTAAAACAGGAGAGCCTCCCTGAAAACCTCTTCACAGACTTGCCTGTATTCTTGGAATGATCAGATTCTAGGGACAAAAAAATGTAGCAAGGACAACAAGCTATCTTTTATAAAGAGCTTTTAAGAGATTCCGAAAAGTGTCTGAAAGTATTGAATATTCAAGTTGACTTATTTTCGTTCCTGCTTTGTGAGACCTTTCATGTGGGAGTGGTGACAACGTTTGGAAACAAAGCGAAGGCTTTCTGTCCTCAGTTATAAGGCTTATGAGCCCAAATAGGCATTAACCATCAGCAATCAGGGCTTTCAGGTTTAAATGCATGGTAATTAGTTAGAAAGTAGCAATTACCGCTGTCTCTTGTCCTCTTTATGTGTCTGCTCCTTGGAAAGTCTCTACTGTCCATATAATTGGCTGTTTTTCTCAGCCAGCTATGACCTGCTTATGAATAAACTCCAAAGAGTTGGCTTTAGAAAATAATAAATCTGAGTTGCTTTTTCATTTCTTTTTTTATGCAGCAATACTTCCATGCTGGAGGAAACGGACTCAAGAAAACGTTCCTTGAAAAGAGCCCTGACATGAAGTCTCTCAAATATGCTCTCAGCCTTTACACTCAACCTACAGATGCCTTGATCAAGAAATATATATGCACCCAAACCTCTCAAGGTAAGGCGCTTATCCGTGCGTGTGATTCATTTAGGTTCTATTTAAGGGAATGGAAATACGTGTGTGTTTGAATGCTGGAAAACGTTTAAGAGCTACGACCATAAAACTAGACTAGACTGCAGCAGAATACCTGCTATATAGACATTAAATGCAAGCTAGCTGAAGTAATGCTAAATGCTAAAGTTTCTTACTCAGCGGAAGTGTCTACAAAGGTGCGTAGTAATAGTAATGCATATTTAACCTTGATAAACTCTGGTGCACTACATATCAACCAGCATTTACCAGTAATAATATACACTAATGGGTCATAACATTATAACCACTGACCAGGTGATGTCAGCATAATATTGGTTACATTATTGCAATGTCACACGTCAGTGGATGGGACAAGATAGGCAGCAAGAGAACTGTTTGTTCACAAAACGTATGTATTTGTACCTGGAAAAATGGGTAAGTTTCAGGATCTGTGTGAGCTGTCTGTGCTAAGGAGGGTCAACTGGTTAACCAAGTCTATGGGAACCCAGGGCTCATTGAAGCACATGGGGAGCGTACATGTTAATGTTAATGTTAGGTCTGATTGTTGTATACATTGTTGAATTTCAAGCATTAGTCTCAATTTCCTTTAATGGAAGTATGTGGGGTTCATTTGAGTGACTTTTGTTCATTTTGTTCTTCAGACTTATGAGTGTCACTGGATATGTTGTTGTAGGGGTAATGATTCACTGTAAATACATTACAAAAGTTAACTATGACCTCTGAAGGGCATAAATTTTCCTTTATCACCCCCCATCCCCAGCCCACCCAACCCGGTAGGGACACCAAAACAATGCTATGATTGCTATATGAAATATGTGACATATACGTGTTGAGTATATCTACACTCTTGTGCTTTCATGCTCTTTCAATCCTCTCTCATTCACCGCTGACCCAATTTCATGTTGTTGTTTTAGTCATCTGCTTTTTAGATGGGACATTTTTTCTCTCTCTGGGAAAAGGCAGAAAATACTTTCTGGTGTCCGAAGAGAGTCAAGAGAGAATTCTGTCCAGTGGAGTGCTGAAGCTTTAAGCTTCTTCTTGCCTCAGTGTGTTCAGCCTTACAGAACAAAGCGTAGGCAGGCAGCAGAGAACAGTATTGCAATGGCAGGAAGCTGTTCAGCCAGGCAGCCGCCCAACCAGTGAGCTCGCTGTCACTCACTGGCAGATGAGCAAAGATGTACAGAGTTGCAATGTGAACTATTTTGAGATGGTTCTCCTCCTCCTCCATCGTCTCATCCCATCCCGTCCCATCGCCTCCATGCTTGCCCTCACACTATGTTGTCACTTTTTATCTGAGGTGATGTAATGTGGTGTCTATAAGTGGAGGTAGTGAAGTGGTTGATGTGTGTTAGGCCAGTAAACAGTGTGGGGATGCTTGATGTAGCACATTGGACTCTGTTCCATTAATCACCAACCCCTGTCCTTTGGCACATGGGGTTTAGACCACAGCATGCACTAGTCTATCCCTGCCAAGTGTGCTCTCTGAAACAGGCATGTGGCTTTCTCTCTATCCGAGAGCAGCTGAGGATAGGTAGGACTGACTGTACAGAAATACAGAACTAAATCAAACTACAAATCTCCTGATAAGTTTTGTCTGATCATTTCACAGCTTGCTACTTATAATTTGTTTTCTTCTTTTGATATGTTAAATGATAAGGAAAATAAATGGAATGGATTAAAGTGTAACTACCTGCTACTCACTTCTCTTATCTTTTGGCGTCTATTACTCCCTTAATTTGCTCATCCGCCTCACTGGCACCTTGGTTTTATTTACTTCTCTTTCCCTTTATCTCCCGTGTTACCATGTATCTTTTTCACATTCTGCTCTTTCTCATAACCCTTACACTTTTGCATCCAGGGTTTGACATATACACACCTATTTATGATCTTATAAATACATAAAGGGAATCAGAACACATACAGCGTTTTTGTTTTGTTTTCTTCATTATTCAGCTGATAGCTGAAATAAATGTGCTGTTGCTTTAAGTCGGTCCGTTTCCCACAAGGCCGGGGCTTCATTGTCCATCATCAGCGTTTTGGTGTCCTGCGTGTCCTCTTAGGGCATCATTACAATGAATTAGGAGGCTTGTTTCTTTATTGCCAGCCATAATGGGAACTGAATGTCTGTCAGATATTGATTAGCTATCAGCTCAGCATGCACCTCTTTCAACCACTCCGGGACTTGCCCCGCACTGTTCAACATATGTTTGTCCATGGCTGGCGAAACACAAGGCAGCAAGAACAGACATTACCATGTGTCCCATTTTGCAAAATACAAAGTGAGTCACATGTGGAACAATAAATTCCAGTTCTCGCCTGGCAACAGCGTGCCCCTGGGTGACTGAAACGGTAATGTAGATGTAAGCGCGCCCAAATGGGTATTTTGTTTTTTCACGTCTTTTTTTTTTATTTCTCTACTATGCAATCTCTACCCCCGCTCTGATTTGTTGTTTTATTTATATAGTGATCCCTTCACACTATCTATATCCATGACCTCCAAACCAGAACGAGTATTTCATCTTGCTTTTTTCTTCCACTTGTTCAGCCTCAAGCCAGAGGAAACCCTGGCTGAATATGATTTGATCATATCCGCTACCCGTCCTTTTATTCTTTGGTTTCATCCTTTAGCTTTAATATGGGGGTATTTTTACACCTATTTTGCAATCAATTCCTGGATAGCTTGTCTGAAACGTTTCCTTTAATCCTGTCTCTTTGCTTCCCATTTTTATTTGCGTTTTCTATTTCTCTCCTCTGCTCCCCCAATCGCTCCTCCATTCTCTCTGATTTTCATGAGGCCTCTATCTAATTGTTCTGTTGTTGTATTGGTGTGTGTCCAGGTCAGTCAACCAACGGATCAGTGGGGGAGGTGACGATGCAAGTGAATCTCATCTCTCACCCTGGCACTGGAGAGCACAAAGTCAGCGTGAAAGGTGAAACCTTTCTATTCTCAGACCTGATTTTTTGGCATTTCTAAGTTAACTCTTCTATCCTAGCCCAAGTATTCAAACATGGACAGCTTCCCTCAGGGATGGGTCAAATGCAGAGAACTAATTTCACTATGTCGTACTGACCCATGTTTTGGACAACTCATGTTGTAGGGCAGGCAGTTCCAGCAGTAGTAGTAGTGTTGGAATATGCTTAAAAAAAGTAAAGAAATTGGCGACAAAACAATTTCTGATGACCACAGCTGCATAACTCTTAATGTTTAACTGGTTCTCCTGTATTTCTCATGATGTCAAGAGTACTGTTGAATTTCCCTTTGGCCCCTTCAGTAGGTCAGCGCTAGAAATCAAATATCACTACTTTTTAAAAGGTTTTCTTAACCCCCCTGACATAGAATTGCCGTGGTCAGGTAGTCGTCAGTATCTCTTCCAGCTGTCCTCCCATATTTATGTTCTGTCAGGTGCATATCTGTCAAACTATGCATGCTAGCTTTACAAAAACATATACCTTACGTATATCAACCATAAGTACTTCTGTCTTTATTATGAGTTTTTGAGTGATTTGAAGCATTTGGGGGGATACGTTGTCCTCAGTTGACTCTAGTTCAGATATTTTGGGCGAGAAGAGGGTAACATAATTTACAAACAGTGCAGTAGCCATTTACTCATTTGATTTATGTTGGTATCACTTTGATAGTTGGAGAAAGGATACCCTAACTGCAATGACATCTGTTCTGCTTCCTTTTAGAAACACTTTGTGCCCTACAGCCTCCAATCAGCTGTAATCAGCCAACAATATTTAAATGTTATTGTAAATATTTAAATGTTATTGTAGATTAGGTTACTATGGCAGTCATATGTTGCTGTTTCTATTCAAGGCAAGTCCATTTTAACAGGTTGAGGACTGCAGTGCAGCTTCTTCGTAACTATTTTCCACACTTGCCCTTTTCCTTATTCTGCATTCAAATTACTTTTTGGCAACATTATCTCTCATCTTTGCTGGCTTAATCTCTGTACATTCTTTTTAAATTTGAGTTCAAAATGTTGTACAAATTGATTTTTCAGTTTGGTTCACTTACAATTATTTCAGTTTAGGCAATTACATTCAAATATGTTGATGAGTAATGTTTCAAGTTCTTGTCATCAAACTCTTTGGGGTTATTTTCCTCATATGTTTACATGACATCATTATATAACATGTTCTACAATTAGCTGGTGTTTTATAAGAATAATATAAATAGACTCCCTAAAGTAGACAATGGAGACTTGTGGATGCATTGGCCGTAATCATTTTTCTGTGTTTCTCAGTGGTCGCAGTGAACAACATCACCTGGCAAACCAACGCGATGTTCCGGCCGTTTGTAGAGGTCAACGCCCTGGGGCCACACCTGGCTGACAAGAAACGCAAATTCAGCACGAAAACCAAGAATAACAATTGGTCACCAAAGTACAATGAAACATTCCAATAGTGAGTAATTATCCATCCTTTGCGTGAGTTTAAGTTGTGGAGATGAGGGGCCACAAAGTTATTTGTTGAAGGTCAAATTCTGTGTTAGGCACCTAATTATTATATCTACTGTATATTAATTCAAAATGCGTTCTTTGTGCATCTTATATACTACTGTTCCTTCAAAATCATATTCAACGTACGTCTCAGTAGAGCTGTCAGCATCCTATAGAGAGTACTTCATAACAGCAATGATTTGCTGTTAGCAATGATTTGCTGTTATGAAGTACTGTCTATAGGATGCTGACAGCTCTACTCCTTTTGATTGTTCTGAGTGCTGAGTTGCTCCAGCAGCACGTCTGTGCATTGCACTGAAACGGATGAAGGCAGCATTCTATAAGCCATTTAAGTTACATACTTACAATGATCTCAGAGTTGTAGCAACACATATATATAATCAGTCTGGGCCCAGTACTGCATACAGAATCACCTAGTCATAATTTATTATGTGTGTAATTTTGGGGGGAAAAAAGCTCAATTGAATAGAAACACTCATTTCACTTTCAGAATAACTGCATTGTCTGAAAGTAGCATCAAGTCTAAGAAGGAAATGTTGATGAACCCAACTGTCTCATTATGAGCCAGTATCTAACCTAGACTGACTGAATGTCAGATTTCAAAAGGCACTTTTTTCTGCATTCGTGTTAAATTTCTAACGAAATCACAAACGCAGAATTATTTATTATTATACTTTTAATAGACCAACAACATTAAAGATTTTATTTTTCACTGATGCTACTTCTATTTTATTGATTATGCATCATGGTCACAAATGTGAACTCCTGAGTTTGTCCTTTCTGAACCCTCTGTGTCCTTTCTCCCAGCGTTCTAAGTAACGAACATGGTCCAGAGGCCTATGAGCTGCATGTCTCAGTAAAGGACTACTGCTTTGCCCGTGAGGACCGCATCATCGGCATGACTGTCATCCAGCTCAGAGAGCTGGCAGACAAGGGCAGCTGCTCCGCCTGCTACCCGTTGATGAAGAGCATCTCCATGGATGAAACTGGCCTCACCATCATGAGGATACTCTCTCAAAGGACCAATGATGAGGTGTCCAAAGAGTTTGTGCGTCTCAAGACGGACACACGCTCGGCGGAGGAGGTGTCCTAATGTTGAAAAAAAATGCAGTATTATAAGAGTTGTGTTGTGACGTGAGATAAAGAGAAAAAGGGTGATGCTGAGAATGAGATTGTCCAAAAAGCGGAGGAAGCCCAAATGTGCTAAGGCACCAAGAACAGAAAGCAAGAAAGAGAGATCCAGAGAGAGAGAGAGAAAGATATTCCAAAAAATAGAGGAATCCCATATGAGGCAAGGCAGCAAGACGGAGAGAGAGAGTTGTATTTGTTTGTTTGTTTGTTTTTGTGCATGTGTGTAAAACATCTGTTGGAATGTTCATTTTAAAACTACAGTATGTACAAGTGTTTACTTACCGTATGCTTACTATTAAGTACTATATTCTACGAGTTATGTTAATGAGACATGGAATACCTTTTGTACTACATTGAGTCTTTTTGGACAGAGATTTGTTCCAATAAAGTGCCAAACAGTATAAAAAAGAACAAAACGTATATGAATTATGGTGAACTTAGTATGTTTGAAATTTGCTTGATTATTTTGTCCGGTGTAAGTCATTTTCTGACAGTGTGGCGTTTTGATTGTTGCAACGTCATTCATTTTGCACCCTCGTTTCTTGGCTTCATGTTCTTCCACACAGCACTGTGGTGTGTGTCCTCCTCTTGGTCATGTCTCTCCCATGATCCCACGGTGACCACTAAGCAGGTTTCTGTCCCCTTGCCTTCAAACTGTTTGTATTTTAAGTCGACCTGAAAATAGACCATGTTTTTTTTAAACGGCGATGACTGCTATGTAAACCTTCATAGGTGTTTGTAATTTTATAACCATGACAACAGTGCTAACAGTCTTAGCAGAAAGGATGGAAATTTTTCCAGTTTTTCTTTCTTTTTAGCCATCAGCTTCCAGCCTTTCTGAATGACCACTGTGAACATGAGCTTTGGAAGGCAAGCTTACATGACATGCAGACAGTTTGATATTATTGTTTCATATTTTTCCAATAACTTTGTTCCTGAACTAAACTGCCAAAGTTATATAACATATTTGTACAAAAGCAATCCATTACATGTATGAAGATCAATATGTACATGTGATCTATTACTTTTTCAATGCTTAATATTTGATTAATAATAGGGTGGTACTAAGATTTTATTTTTTTTATTTCCTGGGAAGCTGTTAACAAATATGAAAGTTGCACGTTACTTTACACATTAGTTATATCAGCTTCTGTCATTGGAATTATATTTCTTCATAAAAGAAAGAGTCTAACATTTGGTAAATATGCAACATTCCTATGTATTGCACTGATGGCGAATTGTATGTCATGTAAATATATTTAGTGAGATATTGTATAAAAGTCTACTTTTCTTCAATGTGCATAAAGTATGGGCAAATGTGTTAAGACATCTGGATCATTTTGCACAGATTTCCCGTCAGTGTCCCTTTTACACTCAGCACAGCTGTTACTAACTTGTTTACCCGGAAATCACACACATTCGTCGCACCCGTTTCCTTGGCTTTTTCATTTCTACATTACAAAACAGGAACTTCTCTTCACTTTTTTAATGTAGAGCTCAACGTATATCTTCTGATGAAGAACAGTCAGGACCCACAGTTTCCTGCAGACACTACGACAAGCACAGTCAGTTCAAAGGGGCCGTCTCAATGCAAGTATGAAAACAATCAATAACAATATTTAAGAACAAATAAACTGTAATCGATGTCAAAATTATGCAGATATGACTTGCACTGTGGGTGTGGTGGGTGACAACCAATGGTACCACTATGATAATGGTGTAACCTAACATATAAATATGTTCACTTTGTTCATATTCAACTATTAGGACATTTAAAGGTAAGTACAAAGTCAAACAAAACAACAACTAACTGTTAAGGTAATTGTATATCAGATTGTTTGGGAACCCACTCAACTTCAAAGATGACCTCATTCAAAAGTCCAAAAGACATAATGACGAGTCTGTAAGAGATAAACTAGCACTGCTTGTTTGATTAAAATCTTATTTTATTCTGATAATGATAAATATTGGTAGATAAATTGTGGTGATGGTCAAAATAGCAAGGATATTGCAAATTAATTGGTTGACTACATTCTTGGTTGGAAGTCTTCTCCACACCAACTGTATAGAATTTTCATGGTGTCTGCATACATATTTTTTCTTTAGCTGTTTATTCTTGAGAAAACCAAAAACTAAAAATGAAGCATTCACATTGTTAGTTTTTGGCTTTGGAGACGGTGAGAAGGGTCTTTTCAACTCAGTTCTGCTCTACTTACTGTAAGTAATTCCAACTTTTTTGAGAATTTTGTGTTACTTCTTCAAGAAAATATGCTCATGCCTGATATGAGTTTTAAATGCAACATGTGTAAATGTGGATAAAGGTTCATGTTACATTTGAAAATAAAACACAATAGTTATTTAGATAGATGGAGACAGAGGCGACACTGGGGCGACATAAACAATGAGTAGGTTATTCAAGGCTGACAGAATAATTGCAGATTATAATAGCCAAAGGCCAACTTTTGGTCAGTTGCCCACACAGTGAATCTTAGAAGGCCATAAGAGCGCGGGACGCACTATGCCAATTTTTCAGTGTCACCGTTTTGTCTTTTGGGCACAGCCGTATTTTGGTTTTGAAGGACATAAATCAGAGAAAGCCAAGATTAGAGAAGATCTTCAGAAAAAATGGGACATCTGTTAGAGAGCAGCTAATATTTGGAGAAACTAAAATTACACTGAGCTTGAGCGATAGGAACAATTCATGCGGGAGTTATTTTTGTATTTTTAGGTGAAATGATTGTGGATGAAGTTGACATCCAAAAACAAATTTCTGCCTCGTCCGCCGCAGATCCTCAGCTCCAGAGCTGAGGATCAAAATCTAATGCATGGATCATTGTCAAATTTCGTACCATATAGATTTTTGTGCAAAGAAGAACTGGGTTGATTTTGGGAAAGGTCGGTTGTATAATTCCAACACCAGGGGGCTCTTTATCTGCCAAAAGATTTCACCCATTATTTCTCAACTGTTTTAGTTTAGTAAAACGTTTTTTGCATATGAATGGACTCGAGGAGATCTATCTTGTATGAATCGTATTTTACTGTAATAGTTCATATTTTACTCACTGGGGGGAGCTTTTACAAAAAAATATAGTTTTAGGACATACCTTCATATTCTTTGGTCTGATTTAGACCAAATTTGGTGCATATGTATTGACTAAAGGAGATTTGTCTTGTACAGGATTATATTGTGCTCTAGTTCTACATATTTTAATCAGTAGAGGAAGCTTTTTTCATCAAAAACTGAAAAAAAAATTGCTTTATCTGAAAATGATCAATGAAGTGGTGAGTTTTTCCAAAAACCACCGTTATTTCAGAAAACAGTGTTTTCTGTAAAAAACCTCCCTCGTTGTGATTAAAATATGAGCTAATAAGTAAACACTAAGTATACAGGATAGCTCTCCTCGAGTCAATTCATATGCACAGACTCTGGAAATAAATAAATAAGAGCAGCGTTTGTAAGGCATGTTTGAATAACAGTACGTTAACAAATTACTCAAAACTATTGATTTTTATGTGATAGATTTGTATTTGATAGATTTTTATGTGATAGATTTTTATGTGATAGATTTTCTCGAATTCATTCATATGCACCCAATTAATAGTATTAAAATCATGAAGCCATGATTATTATAAACAAATTCCAAAGACATGTGGGTAAATAGGCTTATCTTTTATACTTTCAGAGCTTGCATGACTGAATCACTACTCCTACATTTACCAGTACTTAAACCTCTAGTCCTCTGAGACACATCGCATCTGGGCTGCATGTATGGACTCCCTCCTTCAGTGAGTTATTCTTTTGGATAAAACTGAAATGAACATATATATGTCCGCAAACAGTGTTTAGTCACACTCAATCTATAAACCAGGCCTAGGTTGTCGTCCCCGACAGCAAGGGTATAGCACTGCACATGTGTTGTACAAGCAATCCCCCTGATTGAAGTCTCCAAACAAAGATTAAAAAAAGTGAATTTGAACGATAAGAGGGAAATATAATATATATATAGAATATAGATATCTGCGAGTCAAATCATATACACCAAATTTGGAAGAACAAAAAATGTCCAACGGTTGAGGAATTACTGATTTGAGCCAAAGCTCCCCCTATTGATGGAAATATGAAACCAACCTTTCCCAAAATCAATTCAGTTCTTCCTTAGACTAATTTGGGTATGCCGTTAGAAAATTATCCATCACATATGTTTTTCGGAAAATGCTCCCCCTTTTTATTAAAATTATAGCCATTAGAGTAAATCGCATATATATATATATATATATATATATATATATATATATATATATACATATCTGTCGGCGGCAGACGCTGTCTGAAGTGTAGTGTCATTGTACATATTGTTTTACTTAAATTATTCAGACACTTTGTGACAAACCTCTCTAATACTTGGTCGACTATTCTCACAGCACACAATAGGTTACAGAGTTTAATTGATAAAATGTTAGGACATGGAATGCTTGAACAATTGATGTTAGTGAGCATTGTTAATAAAATTTATTTTACTTGGGCATTCCCTGCTGTGACAATTATAAATGTCTATTTTTTTCTATTACACAAGACAGCCATAATAGGATAGGACCTTTCACACAGAGCAATTTAAAATACTTCCAGGATTAGTTATGCCCTATTTAGTTATTTCAAAAGATCAATACTTAATAACATCTCATAAAAGTCAGTACATATTTTGTTGAATAGCATCAGAAATAGCTTAGTTTAACACTGAGATTGGAAACAATGGAAGCTGGGCTGGCACTGTTCAAATGTTCCAAAAATCCTGGCAGTGTCTCTAAAATCAATATTTCTTCTTTAAAGTATAAGAGCTTAAAGCAATTAATACGTTATCACTGTCCCGGTCTGAGATTTGAATTTGAATTTGCTACGTTGGGACCATTTCAAATAGATGAAGCCTTGGTCTGGAGAAGAGGCCATCAGGAGGGCATGCAGACTTCACCCAGTGTCAAGACCCTTGTTGACCAAAAACTCTCCAATTGGCAGTTTAGCAGTGGTGGCAAAATCACTGCCCATCTCCTCCCGACCTCCAGCTAGTGTCCTGTTCCCACTGGCTGATGTGATAAGAGGTGTATTTCCATAAAAAAATTAAACGTCTATATTTCCGAAAAGTCCCCCATTCCCCTGCGTCCAATCAGTCCACCTTATTAAATATGAAGTTGAAAATGTCCACAGTAATTTTCATAAAGGGGTCCCCCAAATGAGTAAAATTTGAAATATTGGAGTAAAACACAGTGTATATAAGGTAGATCTTCTTGAGTTGATTCATATGCACCAAATTTGAACTAAATCTGATCAATGATTGAGAAATTATGATGCAAAAGCTTTTGGCTGTAATGCTTAACCTTCTTCACAAATAAACAACTGACCATAATTAATTAAGACTTAATTAATTCAAGTGCAACAATTTTGGATTCAATTGGACCACGGATTAGGAAGTTATGCTAGAAAATGTGACTATGCGAAAGAGTTAAAGCTCCCCTTAGTGTTGGAATTGTACAACCAACATTTCCCATAATCAACCTAGTTCTTCCTCACACTAAGGTCTATGTGGGTATAAAATTTGAAAATGATCTATGAAACCGTTTTTGAGATATCGGAAGGATCTATGGCAGATGCGGCGATGACAATTCCATAATATTATAGTATCTTATCAAGGACTTTTAAGTGATAAAATAAGATGATCCCCCACAATAGGGTAATTTTCTCTGAAATCTTTTTCATACCTTAATTTTATCTTATTGCTGGCTGCTTTCATATGTGTCTTTGAAGCTTCCCAGATGTTTGAACACTGGGCTTCCTGGATGGCTCAGGAGGGGGTCTGCAAGTGTTCTTTGATAGATGCAGGTGCTGAAAGACCTCATAGACTATGGTGTGCTTCCTGTCCAGAGTTCTCCTGCACCTCTCCAGACTGATTCTCTGCTTTGTGAAAGAAACCCTTCTTATCAGCACTGGGCCCTGCTGGGATGCACCATCCATCCCTGCATCCTGCACTCTTGCTAAAGAAAAAAAGGTGAATTTTACTTCCTTAAGCCATGGCAACTTGTACACATAGAAAAAAAAGGTACAAAAGCTATTTTGTTGTAGCTTTGGGTACTGAGTGCGTTAGGGTCAATATAAGGTGTATTTGTTGTATACACAATGTTGATTAACGTTCAAGTCATCTAACCGCATGACCTGGAATGACCCAAAGTACCCGCAAGCACCCAAAGTACAACAACCTGACCCGTCTTCTGCTGCCCATCCTTATCACCTTCTACAGAGGCACTGTGTGGTAGGCTACTTTATCATTACAATGAATGAAGCTCACAGGCACGTCAGGCAGCTCATGGGACCTGGGAACTAGATACTATAGCGTGCAGGTATCATCAATTACACCAATCCCAGAGTGTATAGCAGCGTTAAGTTTAGCCTACGTGTTGCTGATTTGATTATGTTTCTGTATTCCAGCTGGGTAAAAATGGTCAAACATTGAGATAAAGTAGCAACACACAACACAATAGACAATAATAATGGCATATATGAGGTTTATGTCAGTGTTCTGAAAACAAAATCTAATATGCAAGCTAGCACTCACGCACTCCAAGAGGGGAGAAAAGTGTAAAAAGAACACCTCACACATCCTTCTACAACCTTGACCTTTCATTTGCATATTGTCAACTCCTACAGGAAATTCAAATCATTTGCTGGATGTTTCAAAGGGCAAACTCACGGTGGGCAAATTGAGATCTCTGAGGATGAGCTGGTTCATAAAAAAGTATCCAATGATGACAACCACATTGTTAACCAGGTGGTCTAATGACAATGTCCAATCTGGTGAGGTACGAGCACAGGCAGCTTGTCTCAATGGTTATACTCTTGCTTAAAAAAACTAAATAAAAGCCTACATGAATACCAGGGCAGTTCATTGAGCAACTGACATGAAGATTTAAAAGGAACAAAGTTCAACTAGAGGATATGTGTACATTATCAGGAATATGCCCATCTGTGTGATAATGGAATGCAGCCAGCTGTTATGTTCTATATGAGCCCCAGCCTCACAGACATGAAGCGTCCAACCTGGATTTTCTGTGTCCTTCAATGTAAGGGGCTGCTTCAGGGTAAGATTGATGTAGCTCACCTTGAAATAGGGATAAGTCACTCACAACCGTTTTTTTTAACCCATGTTGTGTAATGAAGCCTTCAGGCAAACATCAATAGATCAGGTATACATTTATGATCATGGCTTTAGTATATCAGAATGTGATGCTGGAGAATGCAGCCCGATGCGGTTCTATTTGGTACGATACTGATTGATCAAATACAATTAGAATGGAAAGAAACAAATCATAAATCAAAACACATCATCAAATATGAAACAATAAACAGGATAAAACAGTTCCATATAAACCTAACATGCAGGAGGGCTGAATGAATTACTCTAAAGGAAAAAATGTTAGAATGGAAACTAATCATTCAAAATATATTGTTTGCATTGCATTCATCATATGTTAATAATGAGGATATGCATATTAATATTGCGGTCCCTGGTACTCTGTATTTCAGACTTGGGGGATGGTGCAGGGGATTAAGCTTGAATGGATCACATAGTGATACAAAGCTCCACTGAAAGTTCTGCCTGAAACACGTGAATGGTGTGGTCATTTCCTGCCGCTTGTGAGTCCCTCAGTTCAATGTGCTATAAATAATATTTGTTAATGATTAAACATATCAGGCTGTGTTATTCTACAGATGTAATAACCTGAAGAAAATCTGACAATCTTGCATACAGACTTCCATAATTATACCCCTCCATTGTCCAGTATCACTGATAATTTGTTTTCATCAAACTTACCCATAAGCCACTCCATTGGTTCCTGTCATTTGACATTGGTATTCCTTCTTTTTCTCCCCGGACTGCTTCAATAAATCATCAAGATCACATGTCTAGAGATGCATGTTTGCTGTATGAAAGGTAACATTGAGTAACATTAAAATGGACACACGTTGTGTGACCCAGTGTACGGTATATAAATACATATATGGTAAGGGCTTTAATGTGTCATTTGAATGTATTCTGTGGGTTTAAACTCGGCCTGTCTTCCCTCTCTAACAAATCTGGCAGAACGTAATTACAGCTCTATGAGTCTCAGTGGATCCTGCTCCTCATCTTGCCACTAAATAGAGGAAAACCGGGTCCACAACTAACGATTAGGGAAGTAAGAGTCATCCTTAAGCGCAGATATGTGGACACTGTACTTGTTGAGCACTGTGTAACGCACCACCCGTACAGGGTTATGGTGACATTATGGTCATTATAAGTGGCACAGTATTGATACCGCGACCTCTGTATGGCACGCAGAACGCCATTGCTGCCATTGCGACCCTGATAGATGAGCTGCTGAACTGGAGCATGATACTGAGCAGCCAAGCGTTAGCATGAAGATGGCGCAAACAATGTTGTAATTGGTTCTCCGGGTTGACAGTTTTATAGCACACACACCGGATAGCAAAGGAGGGGAAGACATACTTTTTTACCATCAGTGATACAGTCATCTGGGTGTCGTTTTCAGGTGACAGCAAACACATTCATTTTGCTTGTTTTGAATAGAAACAAAGGCTCCAAGGGACCAATCATTCAATTTAAAAACCTGGAGGTCCCCTATCTCTATCATTATTTTATTTTTGTATATCTCAATGAGGCCCCTGGAACAATAAACACATGGAATCTCCTTTACAATCTTTGCCCCAAAATCCTAGGTTCCCTGCGTCATTTGTGTGATGCCTCCATGAAAAAGAGGAATTCTACCAGTATACATCCTATTTGCTTGAAGAATAGTGCTGAAGTGAAATATATGTACTCTTATCTCTGCATTGGCCCACTGATACACAGCAAAAAACAATTAGGGCATTATTTGTATTCCTCACTCATAAATCACCTGCACAATTTCAGGAGAGAACAAAGGACAGAGGAAGCACAGCAAGCATATATCCCACTCTACCTTTATCTCAAGGGACTCCATAGAAATACTCTCATGAAATGCCAATTGCTCTATCGTGTATACAAAATGATTCTTTCTCTGCCACAGTCAGTAAATATAATGTTCATTTAAAACTGTCACAAAGACGATGTTTATCGCATTACGGCCAACAAAAATACATATCACCACCAATCAGATTTTCAAGTTAGGGAAGGTCTCTTAGGAACTATTATACCTTTAAGACCAAGCAGTATGAACATTAAAATAACATAATATAGAGCACTAGGAGTCACATTATTTTTTACCTGCTCAGATATAATAATCCAGTAGGGTATGATGGCGCTCCCCAGCACCACCTCAAACAATATGTGGATTATTATATCTGTGTTACATGAATTGAGTGCAGTGAGAGATCAGGGCGCTGCAGGTAGTGGGTTTGCGAGGAGGTGGGCTTGTGGGAGGAGACTGCAGCAAGACCATCTGTTCATGTGTATTTACAGCTTCGGGCCTCAGTTGGCTCAGTTTGAATCTGCCCCCCCCCAACCAACCAATAGTCTGGCTGACAGGTAAATAACGACTCTTGCATCACATCATGCAAGATATGTTAAATACATCTCTTGATCCAGATTTAAAGTGCGTTATAAATAAAATGTATTATTATTAATATCATCGGTGGCTGACTAAATATTATAATCTCAAAAATAAAAGGAGTGTAATATTATTATTACAAGAGATTATGTCTTTTATCTTGCCCTCTGCCTTTGCTTAAGGGCTATTTGTCTTGACAAATCACTTTTTTATGTGTGTTGGTATTACTACAACCCAACAATTGTAAATTTCTCTGATATTTTCCATCAAAGCCCAAATGTACCATCATGGCAAAACCTGCTTATAATAGCACATAGAAGTCAGTCTGCATGTGGGTTTCCAACATGGTTAAATAATATGACATGTGGACGTGGCTGTAAGTCTTTCCTGGCGTGATTCATGGAGTGGAACATTATCTTACATCGATGAACTCTTCCATAGCTGTTGTACAGAAACAATATTGCAATCAATCATAATCACTGGAATAGCGCCACCTTTCACACCTCATTCAAATGCTAGATGCTTGGAAGACACCCATTTTTTCAGTGACGGCCCAATCAACTCCATTTGACTACATGTGAGTGTGTTGGCTTTTGCTCGTTGCATATGTCTTTATTTTCTTACATGGTGTATATTTTTAAACACATGACGATATTTCATTGTGTGTGTGCGTGTGAATCTTTGTGAATCTTTGTGTGCGTGTGGGTATGTGTGTATTTGTCTGGCATGACTTTGGAATTTGGCCAGGTTGTCAGATGGAAAACCACTTCCTTGTGGTGATATCTTCTAATTTGACCAGGGCATGTACCAGGTGGACCGCCCAGTTGGATGGGGGTGATGTCTCAGTTTTAACACTGGCTCGTGGTCATCACCCTTTTTCTGCGTAGATTGTAGATTCTGGCAGAGCCCTGTGGCAGATGGTGAGAGAGATTGTTTTCATCACTTTCAACAAAACCGCTTAAGTGTCTGGGGTTTCTGTAAATGGACATGTAGCATTGCATAATCCCAACTACTCATTCTAAATTCTACAACATCGCTTTTTCCAAACTCAGAGCATAAAAACCTCTGTAAAACAGATTGAATTTACAACATTCTTGACACAAAGGTCTGAAAAGCATTTCCCTCTGGTGAATGCATGGGGTTTATATGTATTATTTTAAATGGACAACACAACGACTATGTAATGAGTGCCATTAGGTGAATTTAAAGATATCCATGTCCTTATAAGGATGGACTGTAATACATTTGTTGATCTCCTTTCTTCTTCTTTCACCATCCAAAGACTCCTTGCTAATTAACATTAACTTGCAAACTGCTTATAGTCACACAAATCTCAGTGCCCTATTTAAACCACCCAAAGCGCATTTAGGGCATGCCAAACTCCCTTAATTAAGTGGTGCATAATCTGAGAGCAAAACAACAAGGCACAAAGGGGTTGTGTTTAACGTCTTAATCATTCACTAGTGGACCTTTTGGCTTAGCAAGTATTAAAACCATTGACACATGCTATTTCCTTTTAGTCAGGCTCTTATGCACATGACCACTGAATTCAACAGCATCCCTTGTTAGCTGAAGGATGGATGCATGGCCCTTGATTGACTGACTCTCCTCCCCCAATTTTTTTTCAGTTGTCTGTGCCATCAGCAACTCCATGCAGCCCAAAATGCACTGATATTAACTGATGTTGCTGTGCAAATGTGTGTGTGTAATGTTTGGACAGCCGTGTGTGGAGCAGGTCATAAAATAATAATTCAAATTAAGAAAATGAATAGTGAGGTAGCTGAAATAATGGGTGACTACTTGAATCCAAAAGATGATGCATCAATACTATCATACAAAGGCAAAGTGCAGTACCTGCAAAATGCTTATGTAAGTCACAAGGATAAAAACCAATACTCCCGAATCCATGGAAAACATATCAGTCAGCACTACATCAGATTAGAAAGAAGATATTGCATGTGCAACTGGGGCTTTAAAGTGAATTTTACAAATATTGCACATACTGCATTTATTCTTTTTAGAGCAGAACCAAAATGGGCACTCTGAGCACATATCTCCACCAATGTCCAACAGTGAATTTTCTTTAAATAAAGTCCTCATGCAAAACATGTGTACAATCAAAAATGCTACACCCAAGGTTCTCGATGTTAAAGGAAGTGACAAAATCAAGAAAATACTATTTTTTCAAGATCTACTCCAAATGTTGTCTTTTTTTTCTCCTTCGCACACACCAGCCCTTCCACCCAGCTTAATTTGTAATACATCTATTAATTTTTGTGTAACTGATCAAAATAAATGGCAAATTTAATCAAACCACCAAGTTTCAAAAATGTCTGTCAAGTTGAAAGATACTGTTGAAAACATAATCTCCTTGTTACAGTTAAAAAAACAATAGTGATTGCTGTGCTTGTAGCAGATTTCCTACTATAGAAAAAATGATAGTGCTTATTCTTTAATGTTTCCACAAATGTATCATATGAAACTAGAAAATTTAGGGTGTTTGTACAGTGTTATACTTACCTTCTAACTAATAGCATGGGGACAACCCTCAATCCTGAGGATTGCTCCATGGGAAAGGTTTCACCTCCAGCCTTGCAGAGCGATGAGCATGGAACGAACACTAGTTAATCTAATCTTGTTTTTAATAGTCATAATCTGCTTGTCCGCTAGAACTCACTATGTGGTAAAAGATTGCTGTGGGACTGTCTTAAGGCCTCTAAGTAATACGATTACCATGGATTATCTTGTAGAATGTGTGATATCTATGATATTTCAGAATATAGGATCCCTACAGAGACTGTAAATTTATAGTTGGTGAATATCTACCGGCAAGATCTAGCCTTGTAAATAAGAAAAATTCTGAAGGAGAATGTCAGGTCATCCGTCCTGAAGCTCAAGCTTAAGTGCATCTGGGTCATGCAGCAAGGCAATGATGAGTAATGAGATGAGTTGAGTAATTGGTTCAATTAGTTCAATCTGGTTTAAAAAGAATGAAATTAAAATTCTGAAATGGCCTGGATATAGTTCGGATCAGAATTCCTTTGAAATGCTGTGGCAGGACCTGATGGAGTTGTTCATGCTCACTATGCTACGATGTGACTGTGCTACAACCATTCTGTGAAGGAGCGTGGGCAAAAATTCCACCAAAGCTATTTCAGAGAATAATCTTGAGTTATCAGAAGTCTGCAGTCGCAGCTGCTGCTAATATGGCAAAACTAGCAAGTAAGAAAGGGGGGTTGAACTTTTTCATACTGGCTTTAAGTATGGTTTAGGTATAACTTATTTTCCCTATTGAGTGAAAATATAATTTGTAACTTGTTTATTTTTCTGTTTACTCAGGTTGCTTATGTGTGATGTTCAATTTTACTTTAAGATCTTACACAGTTTGGTATGATATACACATAAAAAACCAAAGTAATGGGAAGATAGTCCAATAATTTTTACAGCACAGTAGATTAAGATTTGACATGAACACATGGACTCACAAGATCGATTAATAGCAGGTTGTCGCTTGGAAAAGCTGACTCTTTGTCAAAGACTACAATTGTATGATTCCAGTCAAACTAAGATCTGAGTAAGCCATTGTTGGAGCCATTCCACAACTCCTACTCAATGGTGCTGTCGGCGACCGGCGACTGAGGAGTGAGTACAAAATTAAAGTTTTTTGGAGATACATTTCTTTAAGTCAATTGAAATTTCCAATTTATAGTTTTTGGTCTTTGGACATAACGATTATGATAGAGCAAGTATGCCTCAGGACGGAGCCATGCTAGCAAAATTGGACCAAACAAACGGTGCGTCACTATATCTGTGATCTCTAAGTGATAAGATTGAGATCTTGAGAGACAGAAATCCAAGCCTAACTCCCTCTGCCACAAAGAAAACATTTTGCTCTTTCTCTCATGATTTATCATATCAGACACTGTGCAATAAAAGTTTCTATTTACACATCACACTGGGTAATAACTGCTTTCTTAATGATTGGATTTCACTACATGTTGTGCACTGACATTCATATCAGAGTGACGGATGTAATTGATTATCAGAGCCACCATAGCCCTGGGGAAAAGGGACCAATCTCTTCAGCTGGAAGCAGCATCATTCTTAATATGATAGCACAATATTTTATGAATGAGGAGACCTTCTACTGTGCCTTAGTACCTGGCAGCGAAAACGTATTTACCATCTGAATGTATCCCTCCTCCAGGCCACAAGCCTAACTGCATTACCTTCAACTGTTAAAAGAAAGAAATATAAACATCAAAAGCTTCAGGGGAAATCCGGGTTTTTATTTTTTGTAACTTTATTACATTTGCATATAACCTTATTGATTTAATTTTCCTAGCTGAGTAATTAATTTTTATGGAGTATTATTATCCACATTCCCCGAAACACCCCTTGTGTTATTAATGTTTCATGTTTGGTATTAAGTTTTGTTTAACACGATAACAATCAAGCTGGCCTACTTACTTGTCGATTACAAGCAAGTTAGCTTTGACTTACATGAAGGCGTAGGGCGATAATTATTTTGACCCCCCACTATAAATACAAATGTTATTGGTTAATTCAAATAAACTTTCTGAACAAACACGGAAGGGACTCCTCTCCTGCTGATTAAGTCATAGCCAATCAGGGAGTCAGCTCTAACCTGCCTTCCAGAAAAATCAATAAATTTGATTGGATAACTCTGTTTCGATTTTGGTTTAAGACAGTTACCATTTCTCTTCTGAAGCAATCCTGATAGAAAATGAGGCTGAACTTAGAGTTAGAAGAGACTAATTTTTAAATGAAATTAATTAAATATGACGTTTGAAATGCTGATACTGGATATGAAGATTCCACTCTGGTTCCTATACAGTGTGGCATCTAATGGTCTTTGTAGATTTGTTTTTTCCAGACTTACTTGTTGCCTTACCCTGTAGATAATGTTTGCCTGTATTGGGCTTATTTTTTTATTTGGCCTTGGCTGGTATATTTGATATATTGGAATTAAATATCTGATTCAAACCCGGTCTGTCGTAGTATCTTGTATTTCAACAAGGGTCCTTACTCTGTGAAATTTTAGTATGTGTTTCTTTCAAAATGCGGTGTCTCGAATGTCTATCAACAGAGTTTCAGAACAGAAGAATTGCAGAAAAATAACCTTAAACTCTCATTCTGCGTTTTCCCAGACTCCTGAGGCTCTGTTGGTATAACCTCAGAGTCACTTTCCGAACCCACGAAGGGTCACAAGTCAGTGTACTTCAGGTGCAAAGCCCAGATAAATTTGGGGGGTGGTGCTAGGAAGGACATCAAAAGTAAAAACTAGGACAAATCGATATGAAGGGATCAATAATGGGGTTTTATTTGAGAGATTCTGAAGAATATGTTCCCAATTGGGAACATGGTGAACATGTCCACATGGAAATTACACTGACACACAGGTTTATAGTGCTTATAGCGCCTGGCCCACTTTGGGACAAGGATGGTCCCTGGGAGTGAAGACTGGCTTCGTGGGGAGTCTGGTGGACCCAGTAGGGGCGTCTTGCTATGGCGGGACGCTAATTTTTTCCCAAACAAGAAGGATACATTTTGTGTTATCTTGTCCTATAGCTTAACTTAGACTAAATTATCAGTGGTGTGTGGGGGCCAAGGGAGTGCGAGCTCTCTCCCTCTCCTACCACTTTTGACGCACCACAAAAATAAATAAGGATAGCTTTCGTCAAACCTGTCACTCGCCCATCAGAGGCTGCCACGTCATCAACCGGAAGTGACATCACATTCACTGGATGCCCGCCCTCTTGTCCAATCAGAATTAGCCACGTCCCCAGAAGTCCCGCCACAATGGGGGAGTCTGAGGGGACCCTCTCTAACTCTGGGTGAGTTTAAGCTCCTCCCCCTCATCCGATCAGCACATCGCACGTCATGTGAATGAATTGACTGTGATGACATCATCACAGTCACTTGATTCCTCCCATCCTCCATTTGTTTCCCGCCATAACCTGAAGTGTCTTCCATATTTGGTCATTTTGAGCAGACACAGCATGACCTTGAGTATGGGTTAGCTTGACAGTCTGAGCCGTCGGTATGTTCTCCCTCGACCACCTGTTGGAGATCTGATGTATAGAAGATACGGTTGGGAGACGGGTCAAGGTTATATAATTTTTTTTTCAACTAATCTAATGAGATTACGGGAGAAATGGGCAGGAAGAAAACAAACACACGCTCACCTCACATCCATACACACACACACACACACATCCATACACACAAGCACGCTTCCATACACATACACACATCCATACACACAAGCACACTTCCATACACATACACACATCTCACATCTGTATGTGTCTTGTTCACCGTTGAATGAACAGGAATTTTCCAACTTTGGGAGGAACAGCGCAGTAAATTGGTTGCAGTAAATTACAGTTGAGGAGGCCATAGACGTTGGAATTACAGGTATCGCAGGGTCGTGGTCAAATATCAATCTATGTTTGGAAAACTCTTAAAACTTATTATTGAAGCTTTTTTAACCTTAATTATGATCCCATGATAAAAGTTATTTCTAACAGCCGTAGGTTCAAAGGACACATGACAGGATCAGAGAAATGTTGACAGGAAAGTACAATAATAACAATTAAAATATCATTATCATTAGTATAATTATTGATATATATATATATGATAATGAATTTTGTTAAAAATAGTATCATTATGAATAAATAAATATAGATCATTATTGGAAGAAGCAGTAATTGAAGTTACTTCTTAATCTTTCTGAGTCAAGTCTAGTATTTTTTTCAGTATTTCTTTCCAGCAGTTATTTATAAAAGTATTGCCACTAAAAACATCGGCTTTAGAGATGCTGTCATTTCTGCCTGAAAATCATTTGCCGGAACTCTATCCAGATCTCTGATTTACACAGCATATTGCAGAAACTCTCCCTGTCACAGTGACCTCTTCTGAGCCAAGCCTTTCAAAACTGAAAACTTAATTGAAAAAAACCTTTACCCAAACCACAGCTTTGGAGTAATCTGACTACCAGAAGCATTCATTCAGATCAGCCGCAGCACCGGTCATACGATACCCTCATTATTGATTCTGCATCTAATTATGTATATATTTTTTATACGTATATCTATTTACAAGATAAATAATCAAATCAGAAAAAGTACTTTTAATTGTGGTTTGTGACCAAAACTTAAAGCGAAATAAGTGACTTATGTTGTTATTTAGCTACTTATATATCGACCCGCTGAATTTCAGATTGAGAGGGTTAAGTTAACTAGAAAAATAATCATCATGCTCCATCTTCCTCCTTAAGTGAAAGAGGTGAACTTCATTTTTACTGAAAAAACATTTTTTGAGATTGAGATTTAATTCTGAGACAAATTACTATGTATTTGAGAAGAACATTGAGAAGTTGTAACATGCGTTCTTCCATTGCCCCTCAGAACCGTCTTCCTGCAGTGTTACACAGAGGCTGCTATACAGACCAAGGACACTGACTATCCACCTTTGCCATAACATCTGGAAAACCCATCAAACATCTAAATTAGGACTTCATACTAAACTCTTTATTATTGTAGGGAAATTAAATATAACTAAACCCTGTATAATCTACTGGTGGAACGATTGAAGTTCTTCAGTAAGTCTCTGAAAAGATGAACAAGTTGAAAGGCTTTAAATTACTCCCGTTATTCGTTTGAGTTATAAAAATTGGAGGTCAGCGCCTTTTATGTGTGATGTGTTGTTGGTCGGGGTTTTTTGTTAGTCATTGACTTTTTTGAGATTCATGGAAAATATCTACAGCAAACAAAAAAACCAAACACTTTCCTAGCTCTAAATATGTTGTATGGTTGACTTTATGTCAGTGATATGGATGTCTAAAGGTCTTTTCTCAGTCTCTGTTCAATCACGGCTAGCTAAGGTGATTGCTTTTCTCAGCGATTAGCTTGTGTTCATTTTGAATGTTCTATTTTACTAAACAACAGGCATCAGAGTTGTACATTAACTGACTGTAAAATCAATATTATTTTACTGTCACTTCAAATTTAAGGTTTTGCACTGTTCATACAAACTGTCTTTTACAACTTTCACGGTTTTTTACAGTTAAATAGTTTGTCGTGTTTTTTCTATTGCTAATAAACATTGGTCAATACCAATGTGCTGTTGGCACACAGTTTGTTGGACCAAGGAAACTGAAGCCTGTGTTTAAGCGAGACCATAAAACTCACGTTGCCATCAGAATCCGAAATCCGAAATTACTTTGTAATTACAGATTTTCTCTATCAATAACAAGCCTCGGTCAAACCTGAAGCCAGTTATTCAAAACTGTTCATAGAGTCTGCATCACCAACATGCATCTTGACTAAACCATTAAGCTCACTTTCAAAACTAATTCAAACCGCCTAAATGCTTCATCAAACCACCTGTACCCTTCATCAAAACTCATCTTCAAAACCCACAAAAACCACCAAAACTCTTCATCAAAACTCACCCAAACCACCTAAACTCTTCATCCATCTCTGAAGATAAGCTGCTTCGACTAGAACACTGGCATCAGTCATCTCTCACCATATGAGCAGGTAGTGATACATAAACGAACAGCACTCGTCTTTGAAAGACAAAACAGAGGTTGTAGTTTTTGGAGCCAAAGAGGAGAGTTAAAGGTCGACGCTCACCTTCGATCTGTAATGTTAAAAAACGCCAGCCAAGCCAGAAATCAGAAATTAGAAATTAAGAACTTTACAAAGACGCCTACTATGACCTGAAGAATCGAACGAAAATACTAAGAGAAAATCTAGTCCATGCATTTATCTTTAGCCGACTTGGCTACTGTAATGGCGTCTTCACTACATGGTTCCTAAGAAATGGATCATAGCGCTGCAGCTGGTTCAGAACGCTGCTGCTAGAGTCCTCAGTAAGACCAACAAAATGGATCATATCAGTCCAGTTCCGAGGTCTCTACACTGACTTCCTGTCTCTCATAGAATTGATTTCAAAATCTTGTTGCTGGTCTACAAGGCACTTAATAGTTTAGGAGTAAAATACATCTATGCTCTTCTGCTATGTTCTGACCATCCAGACCTCTCAGGTTGTCTGGATCAGGTCTACTTAGTGTCCCCAGAGTAAGGTCCAAACATGGAGAATATGTGTTCAGTTTTTATGCCCCTAATATTTGGAACAAGCTGCCAGAAAACAGCCGGACCACTCAAACTCTCGGTTCTTTTAAATCAGCGGTTAAAAAGGAGCTTATTTGCTGCTGCCTTTTATCAAATTTTAAACAATTTCAGTTGCTCTTGTTTTGTCTTTCCTTTACAGTACCGTTTAGGAAAACACTGAATTATGTCTGCGGTCAAAAGGGCATCGATTTTACTCTATTCTAATTTTATTTTTTATTTCTTTAGCTTGTTTCTAAATTGTTGATCTTTCTTAATGCATTATAACTGTTTTTAACTATGTCTTAATTTTCTTTTGCCCTTTTTCACAGTGTTCTTGATTGTTTGTGTAAAGCACCTTGAATTGCCCTGTGGCTGAAAGGTGCTGTATAAATAAAGTTGCCGTGCCTTGAAGCTACTGTTGATGGATTTGATGATGCTTTTCTCATCATCCTGTTTCATCACACACTAAAACCTTTTCACTTTATGGACTGGACTAAAGTCTATAATACAAGAAAGAATCAAAAATGAAAAAAATGTTCTTCAATTTCCTCCTGCATGTACTCATCTACTGGTGGAAAATAAAAAGTTGAAACAAAAAATGAAATTCATGAAAATCCAGGAGAAGTCACCAACACTGATTCTGTACTTTACTGTGAGGGTTCTAGTCGTCTCTTCCTGCCAACTTTCTCCGCCCACTAAACTGCGTTTTCTGATCCATATTTCTACAGAGAATCATTCTTAGGATGTCCCTTAGGTCTGATTTTGTAGCGAGAAAAAAAAACCCGGAGTAGGCCTTCAGCTGAAATTGCAATTCACCGTGTTTTGAATCCGTATTATTTCATTTTGTTTTCTAAATATTATGCAGAGAATTTCGACATATTTCAAAATGGTCGCTCAAGAAATGCCAAAAATGCGAACTGAATCCTTATTCAGTTTTAATGTGCATTTAACAGTTTTTAAAAACTGTTTCAGTCTCAAAATGTTCACACAAACAGGAAGTAGCGTGTTTCATTGTGTGAACACAATGAAAAAGGATTTCAGGTTCAGTCTACACCTGTTTCTCTGACTGCATGAAGAGTTTTAACCATGTGACTTCAGAGTTTGGACCAATGCGTGTCAGCAAACAAAAAACAACACTGTAGTAAACATGGTTGTTAAACCTAAGTCAATACTGACTGAGCACAATCACACTACATTCCATTAAACACACTCTTGTTGACATAAAATCAAACAAAAATGTTACCGGCTGTGAGTTTCACAAACCGTTCTCCTGGGTGGGCTTTAAGCATGAAACGTAAAGTGTAACACATTTCCTTTGTGAATGAAGAACGCGGTGTTTGCACAAATGTCTTATTGCACACTATTTTTCCTAAATGCACATTCAGAACAATCAAATGTTAAACTAACGCTAACAAAACCCCAACACTATCCAAACAGCCCTTCAGAATTTTGCTGAACATATGACATCGTTAAACTTATTGGATTTCTACGCAGTTGCTCGGTTACAAATGTGAATTGTGTATGTTTTTCATTCATTTGTATGGAACTAGTTAGAAAGAATAAACACATTAGATCACACCAACACATAACTTGTGTATTTTTCCATTTTTCTTTCCAAGAGGATATACAAGTTACAAGAGGTACAATATGCCAGTACCGATCAGGTATAGAGTAGTCATAGATCGAAGGACTACAGAGGATCTTATTTTTCCTAAGCTTCTCCATCGTCCGGACGGTGGCTGGATAATGTAAATTCAGCATTTGCCATTTCTTTTTGTTCATTTCAACGTAGGTCGGTGAGTCTTTCCAAACACACTTGTTGTTGAACTTTTTTTGCTCCTCAAAAAGCAAGTGATCCTGCCTTTTAAAACTTTTCAGAAAAAGTTCTGAGGCGTCTTCTTATTTATGCCTGAGGTTGTCCACCAACCACCTCTCCTTTTTGTGGTTATACGTCTTTTTCTTTTAAATTTCGTATTCTTCCACGTTGAGTACAGCTTTCAGAAATAGAGATACTAGATCTCAACGTTTCATAGATTTTGATATTCGCTTTGAGAGTGAGGCTAAGATTCCAAATAGGGATTGGTAAAATGCGTGTGTATTCTAACAGATTGCACATTTAGTTTGCACGTCGTTTGCAGGTAATCTACTAAGAATAATTGCTTGGATGACAACACGTGCAAACATGGTTGAGACAGTACTATTTAGATGAAGGTTCTGCGTGTGTTATCGGCCTTGGAAAGTTCGGACCAAAAGCTGAGTGAGTAAGCACAAAATTAGATTAAATGCCAGGGTATTGGAGGCATTGGTGGGAGAGGCAAATTAACATATTGCTGAAATAAAGCAAAACAATCAGAATTTTACTGAAATGTAAAAGATGTTGGAGATTATCTGCAAGAAACTCAATGCGGTGGGTAAAACAAGAAGAATTACGGATGAAATTGACATAAGATGAAAACATGATAGTAGAAGAACAAAAGAAAAAATAGCACGCACAGACAAAAAAAACAAAAAAAAACATGCTGCAAGATCAAAGTAATTCTATTATCAAGAAAATATATTTTAACCATCTTGGCAATAACCATAAATATGCATGCAGACAGATGACGTTTTTTTTTCATTTCAAATTGGATTGGACGAGGTAAACAACCACCCCTGGGATTGTTAAACAGCAGGATGCTGGCCAAAACTTTGTTACACTTCTTCGAAGAAAAAAGAAGACTAAGATGGACTTAGTAGTAGTGAGATACAGTGGAATGGGCTCCCAGACCACAAGTCAAGAAAACATGCCGAAAACTACCACAACACATTAACATAACATACTGCAAAATCCACGTCATAACACATTAAGAGAATGTGTGTTAAACACACCGTATTTATGACTCTAAATGGCTAACAGTGCTGGGAACTTTGGTTTACCTGTGGTTTCTGCATTGAAAACAATAGGGCTTGCAGCTTAATGGAGTAAACTCAAACTCTTCACATTTCAGTCAGGAAAGAAAATGAGTGAAGTAAGGATAGAAAAATATTTCACTCCATGGGTTGCATACACTGGTGATGGCGAAAGACGGTGACTCTGTTTAGGTTGATAAATTTGAATGGGATGATAAATAATGAAGTTGGGGTATCTGCAAAAACTATGTGAGGATAATTGGGTAGAAGGAGGGCATAACATGGATGAATTAAAGGCACAAAGATATAAATCGTGTAAAAAGGCAGCAGTAGGATGGTTGATTAACAAAAATGGTGTGTCGCTGTTCTATATGACTAGCTGCTGCTATTTACAGCCCCAGACAATGATTTCAGCACAGGACGGTATGAGAAATAAAACATGGCCCAAGTATGCAAAGGGATAGTTCCCCTGACTGAAGTATTTTCCTGAGGTTGCCTGAATATATGATCAATGTTGCATGGCTGGATTTAATGGTTGGAAGGCTGGCAGGGCAGTTGGGTCTGAACAAAAGGTGTAGGAAGCACAAATAGAATAACTGGTTACTTCAGTTCACAAAACGGATTGTCAACTTGCCGTCTACCAAAAAGTTTGACAGATGATTTCGCGGCTAGTGGAGGTAACAAGCAGGTTTATATATTGCATGGAGGATAAGTGATCCTGATAAGTGTCTGTTTTGTGATAGATTGAGAGTGCAGGATTGAAGGAAACATTGATTAATGACTTGATTATTGCAGCTGAGAAGTGACACATCAGTCAAACGTGACTGCAACATTAGATTTTTGCAATCCTAATTCATCTAAGACAATTTAGCATGTATACTGCTGATTGCACCACTAATCTGCCTAACCAGTTCTTTCTTAATACTCCAATGACTCCACCTTACTATCTCTGCAGACTGACAGTGATGACTATAGACAGTAGCAGCATACTGATTACTGGCTGACTGAATAGTGTGGACAAAAATATTAAATTATTGTCCCTACTAAGAAAGAGGAAGTCATTTTCGGCCTTCCTCCTGATCATCCTCTACCCTCAATTGACAATCCATAATATGGAAATAAAACAAATATTTTTGTACAAATAACTGGGTGTTGGTCTCCTCATATAGACTTTATTTGTAAAAAATAAAGCAGCGCATCTACTTCTTCTGTAGACTCTCATTGTTTGGAGCAGCAACTGATATTATCTATGGGGCGCCATCTGTAAAGTAGCACATGCGGATTTTAACATCAATGTTTTCCAACATTTATCTCTAAACAATCTTTACAAATCAGTGTCAAAGGTACTTTTTTTTAAACACTTTAACACTAATATTTAATAACTGAATCATATTTACCTTCCTTTACCACCCTAAAAGTGGTTGTCCACCTGGTCTGAGAAGCCTAAGAGAACAAACGTTGCATCTACCTAAATATCCAAAAAACATGTATCATTTTCAACATCCTTGGTTTGTTGTTCAACTGTTTGATGAAGGTTCTTCAGTCCTTTTCTTCATCACGCTTTTATTTGGGTACTTCCGCTGATGTCAGTGTAACTTTGCAACTTTGCTTAACTTTTAATTATTTAGTTTTGTTCTAAACATTTGTTTGGGTTCAACATTCATATTTATAAATAGTTTTTAAAAATTTGACATCGCTTTTAACGATGTTTGGACTTTAAATGTCGCAAAAAAAGGTACCGTTAAAATCAGCATGTGATTGAGAATCAGTGTGTCATGTTGTACTACAGTACTGTTTGATTGAGCGGTCTATATGTAAAGCTTAAAACCAAACTATAGAAGCAAATAAAAATGTGCTAAAAAAAATTCAATAATGATTGGTGGCGCAGTGGTTAGCACTGCTTCCTTACAGCAGGACAGTAACAGGTTTGAATCCACCTCTGCCAACCTTTCGTGGTGTGGAGTTTACATTTTCTCCCTGAGTCTGCTTGGGATTTCTCAGGGAGCTCTGGCTGCCTCCCACTGTCCAAAAACGTGCAATATAGGTGAATTGGTGACTCTAAATTGCCTGTAGGTGTGAGCGTGATGGTTGTCTGTCTGTTTGTATGGGCTGTGATGAGCTGCAGATAGCTGCCCCTGCTCCTCGGGAATGGGTTAAATGCAGAGAACAATTTTCGCTACATTGTACTGCTTCTATGATTGTATGTGACAAATAAACACTTCTTCTTCTTTTACGCTTATTTGCCTGCAAATAAACACGGACATAGCAACATCATTAGTCACATGTTCATCCCATCCTTGCATCATTAATGAAACATAAACTATTTCTCCCATCAGAAGGGTCACATGAGGAATAAACTTAATTTGCGGCAAAACTCAGGTACTACCTGGAAATTGCACCATGCCTGTGTAACCCACCGACCCCCAAATAACTACTTGTAATCATACAAATAATAAATGTTCATACATGAATAATACATGAATCAAGCTCAAACGAATAAAACAATAAAACAAACAAATATGGAGTGTCATTGTGTCGAAGCCACTATACTCACAATTACAATACATTTAGAATTGTTAAAGAAGAAGTAATCCTCCGTGTTGTTCTTACGTGTAGAGTTTTTGTTACTAATGTAACACTTACTCTCTGGCTCAGTTAAAAATAACCAGGGATATTTACACTGGTTCAGTCCTTACAGTCCAAACAAATTTTTCATGATGATGATCAGTAATGAGTTTTGAGGAACTCAGAGACCTTTGGCAAAACTTTTCACAGTTGATTAATTGTAAGATCACTAGAGAGCATATGATTGTCTATTGTAAAAATATTATTTCTTATCTACGATTCAACAACATTTAAATAAGTCCTAAAGTCTTACAGTCAGTTGTCCTTCCTTTATTTTAGCACCCCAATTTGAAAAGTAATTCAACACATAGCTTAATCATCTTTCAGTCTTTACAAAATAGGTCCAAAGGTTGAGAAATTATGGCCGGGAAAACTTTTGGAGCTAAAGCTCCCACTACTGTTGTGAATATACAACCGAACTTTCCCAAGTTCATGTCTGCATGACTATGAAATAGTATTTGAATTATATATGAACAGTTTTTCATTAAAAAAGATCTGAAGGTAGCCAGTTCGAGTCCCACCAAGATCTACTTGTCATAGGGTCCTTGAGCAGGACCCTGAAACCCCAGCTCCCCGGGCGCTTCAAGGGGTGTGGGTGTGGGTCAATTTCAGAGAAATAATTTCACAATGTTGTACTGTGTATGGCTTTATGTGATCAATAAAGGATTTCTTCATCTTCTTTTTCTTAACCAAAGGCTCTGCGGCGGCTGTGATGATGACTCCATAATATCACCAACTTTCCAGTTATATAATTACTGAGACAATATGAGACCATAAAAAATGTAAATAATGGCAATAATTTTTATTTGTAGAGGAAAAATATGAAAAGTCTTCAGGTCCTGTTCCTTTTTTACTAGTGACCATGTAGCAACAAAAAACAAAAAAAAATCCTCATCACTTCTTCTTCCTCCTCTCTACTATATGGATCCATCATCAAAATGTTCAGATCCCAGTGGATATGACTACAGTAAATGTGCGAGAGTATAGGAGGGCACCTGAGGGAATTGTCAATTAGACTCCAGAGATATCCAATGGATTAGATTCTCTTGGATAACCATTTTATTTATTTTTTTGCGTAACTCTGGACAATAACTCCGCTACTGAGCACTGGGCACGTTCTTTGTGCATTCTTGTATCAAACAGTCTTTATATATTTTTTTTAAATATTTTTTATCTATTGTAATGACTCTATTCTGCTGCAGAGTAATATAATTAGCACTCATTTTTTGAGGACTATTAAATAATAATATGCTGACTAAGCTGAAATAAATTCGGACTAGCCTCCACATCGCCTCTTTCAAAAGAATATGTCCCTATTACAGTGCAGTTGATGACCCCTAATCTGAACTGTTGGTCATTTCCTTGCTCACATATTTTTGCATTAAATCCCCACCAAATGTATTTAGATGGGGTGCAATTGTTGTTGAAATAGAGATTTATTGGCTTTTTTCGTCTGGTCATTTGTCATACAAATTGAGATTGCTTGGCAAAGTCATTGCGAGTACATTCAGTTGATCTCTCCTAAGTCACAGGATATTTGATAGAGATAGAGATATATACAGGTGTAGACTGACTGGTATTAACCCTGCGTGCAAAATAAATGCATTCTTGGAAAAGAAAATGATTTTGCATGATAGAGCCTGGGAGGATCCCAGTACAGGAGTGAATCAATACCATATTGATTCCCATCTCTCTCTCTAGAGGTCCGGCACACAGTCATTTGGCAGGAGCTGCTGAAGTTCTCAGTGGGGAACGCAGAGATATGTGATAACAGCTGTGCCATTAAAGAGTTGATGCTCAGCCCAAGATTAGAAATTTGTATTTGATGAAGTAAAATTGTTTGTGCTGTATTGAATTCTTCTGATGGGATGCATGAGAAGGATGTTAAACATCTTGTATTCATAATCTGGCAGTCAAAAAATAATCTGTTCGCAATCACTCAATATGCTGGGTGTAGAAAGGTGAAGAACCTCCAATGGTTTATGGTGGGGCTGGTTTTCATGGGAGCTGCCTGCATAATCATCGTACCTCAGCCAGATTGTTGTCTTTCAATGTAATGTGTATGTGACTTGTTGACCCCAGTAGATAAACAGCGATTGCAAGGCGATGAAAAGGTTAATTTCATTGTAAACTAGCACTTTGAGATTTGATCCAAATGTAAAGTGCGTTATAGATAAAATAATAAGAATTATTATTGTTTGAAAACTATGAGTGACAACCAGCAGCACCTATCAGAGTCCCATTACTCACATTACTGCTTTCAGTGGTTTGCGGAGTCTGTTTGATTGATGTTTCCTCCAAATGGTGCGTGGTCTTTTTTCAGCAGCCTTCAGAAAGATGCTCGCTCTTGTTTGAGTACGTCACGGGTGAAACCAATATATCTGCAGTGAAAATCAATTGGCGCTGTGATAAATGTATATACAACAGTGTTCCAAATAGCCATCAAGACACGCTGGAGCCCATTTTTCACCTTTAGGATGTTTATTCAAACATTTAACTAAAACGTTCCATCTTCTCTGATGATTACTTTAGGTAAACACACAAACCACCATTTATCAATTGCTAGAAGCATCCTGTAGATCAAATGATTAATGGACAATCAAACAGAAGAAAAATTTCAAGGAAATCTTGATTTTTTTTTTTCCATAAATTGCGAGGGAAACCTCTGTTTTGAACATTCCTGGTGCTGTTCATGCTAAGTATCAGTGTCTTTCTACATTGTAACCTGGAATTAGCATTTTGAGAATGCCCCGACAGCACCATGCTGTGCGATTTGGTGGGATCAAGATTTGCAGTATTTGTCTGGGGGGCTGAGCAGGACCTACGTTTTGGATTTACAATACAAACGAAAATTGAGGATGAAGCCCAGATCATTCCCTCCTCAAGCCTGGGTGAGATTCACGGCAGACAAAATAGAATGAACAAAAAACCACTCCCAAGACCCATCATTCCAATCAGCAAGTATGTTTTCTCTTTTCTGTTTATTGTTTCGTTTCTCAGATGCTCTCAGGCTTGACCGAATAATTGAGACCCAATTAAATACTGACACATACAACTCCTCATGCACCAACTCCTCTCACGAGGAGAGAAAAAAGAGGTGGATTACTGACATCTGAAATTTGTTTGAGGTGTGATGCAGGTTAGACCATAGAACTAAAGCTAAAATATGGTATAATAACAGATACTGGCTGTTTTGTCATGCAATGGAGGGAAAATTATTTTTATAGCTAAAATCCACATGCTAATATTTATATTTTCCATTCTCTACATTTAATTAGTCAGCACCAAATAGTCCAGTTGGTGAATCTTTGCCTATCTATCAAGTGTGATAATGAGGTCCACGATTGAAATTCTCAGGAGAGAATTACTTGTTAAGCTAACAGATGAATTAAAACCTGAAGAACGAAAATGATCTCAGTGGAATTTCCATGAAGTGGGACATACAGATGGACCCTGTCCACGCATGATATGTATTTAGTCAGCAAAGATACATAACCCTCCTCCCAGACAGTTTTTTACATTAGCAGTGTTTTGCTATGCACCCCCTACAACAGAACAACAGCACTTAGCATGTCATACATCAAAACTGGCACATAAGGCTTTTTTTAAACTACAGCACTCATCTGTTCCATTATCCCTAATGACTGATGAAATGACATACACAGGTTGCTTAGTAACCAGACGACCACTTTTATTATTCCTACCACTATCTCCACGCTTTAGCCCCATATGTGAATGATATGACTATAATAATAAGCGGGCAGATAACACTGCATTCCATAACACTTTTTATGGGCACATGTCCCTAAAAGCACCTCACAGGCATCCAGTGTAAAATGAAAAAAAGCCAGAAATAAACAGCAAGACGTGCATGAATTGTTCAGTCCTTGAGGGATTTTCTTGACTGTCTTATCTGTAATTACTTGTAAAGTGCAGCTTAAATGTACATGTCAGCACAAAGACTCGCACTTACATTTCAAGCAATTCAGAATTTAAATCCAAAATATCAAATATTTGATTTTACGAGGCAGCCCCAATGAGTCTCACCCCACATTACCAGATAAATAATTAAGTATTGTCCAAAGAGCGTAGCATATTCAACTCCGAAACTCCGAACCCCTCATTCTTTGTATAGTTGCTGTGTAATGCATGTCAAGAATTTCCATTTAAGGGGACATTTTAACTTTTTGGCTCAAAATCAAGTACATCATTATATAAGGCATCACAAAAAGGGGTACAAGAGGGTAAGAAAGATGCATGCTGAGGAATTGATTAGCCACCTGAAAAGATGTCCATGTCATTATCTAGTGGTCATTAAAACCTGTGGGCCAAAAATGAGTTTTTGAAGACACTAGAGTGGTAAAAGTGGACTATATATGTTTGAGGATTTAAAGGCATGTGAAAATTACAAATCATTCAACTCTAAGTAACAAAGTACCACTACAGTGTTGACTGTTGACGTGTAATAATTGCGTGGAGAATGAAAGAATGGTACCATTTGCTGTAAAAGATCTCCAACAAAAAGTGAAAATGAAACAGAATTTCATTTTTCTTTTTCTTTTTTTAATTGCTGTCTCTTTATCAATTTGGTTGTTTTTGAGGTAGTAGAATGCCTATTAAAGTTCTAAGTGATTTAATCAAAAAAGGTGTTTATTTTCCCCATTCCAAGTCTGACTAGATTCTGAACTAGATACAGATCAATTTGCAGATCGGTTTTTTTTTTGCATCCTAAACTGGTAAAACTTTGAGCCTTATCCCAATTGTCTTTCATTTTGGAATGGTTTCCCGTATGTTGGTTCCTCCCACAGTCTAATGTGTCGTGTTATATGGTGAATCGATGACTCTAAACTGCCCGTGAGTGTGACAGATTGTTTGTGTTGTTGTGTTTTCCCCCTGATGAACAGGCAGGGTGTATCACAAGTCTCGGCACATACCAGCTGGGGTAGGCTTCAGACCCCTGAACTCTGAACTGGGTAAGAATTATAGTAAATGGATGGATGTTTCGTCTTTGGATTGTTTTTTAAATATTCATTTAATTCATATATCCGAAGTTCTAATAATACTGAAATGCATTTACTCATAATTTAGAACCTACAATGTTAAACATCAGAAACAGTCAGACATATCGTAGCCCCACGTAGCCCATTAGCATTTCTACTCTCTTTTCTTTAGCAAATATAAAAGCTGTAATTTTTACAAACTGTATTCAAAGACACCTCACAGTCACGGTCAGTATGTCTGACTCTCAGCAGCTTTTGAATAGGTAATATGCAGTGCCTAAAGTAATAGAAGCTTGTTATTCTAACTTTTCCCTGGTACAATGCTCACTCACTTATTAATATATGCATTTAGCGACTCATTCTCCAAAATGTCCTTAAGTGAATCCCCACTTGAAGTTATTCAAATGGAAAATTTAGAGGGCAGAGTCCAACAAACAAACTCATTAAACAAACCAAGATGATATCCACTGGACTTTTATTACTTAATTCCACTAGCAGGATTCCCTTCGGACTGTTTTTTGGTTAAGATCCAGTGGAATGATAGTAAAAAAATGTGGGGAATTTGTGCAAAAAAAGATTTTAACTTTTGACAACACCCACTTGAGTTTATCTTGCTCATACTAGCTGAATTTCAAAATTGGTTTGGGCACAGAGGGAAGACTGTGGAATTGTATATGAGGATATTAATTCAAGGATCACTTCAGGGTCAGTAGGGACAGAAAAAATTATTATTGTGACCAAACATTCAAATGTGGACATGCAAGCATAACTTGAATAAAGACTTGAATTAACCTTTTGTTCCCCAATACTAAGCTCTTGAGCGCCTTCGCTCATAAATGTGCTTATTGCGTAGCCTATTGCTTTACAATGCCATGGAATTGAAGGAGCTGCTGCAAGAAAGCAAAATATACTTGGCAGCGGGAAAATAACTGAAAAAAAACACTGGAAGGATTTTTTTTTTGTCTGGGTGTCAATGTGATTGACATTGACATATATCATTCTTCTGCCCAGCTGCAGCTTATCATTACTATGAGTGTCAGCATGCAAAATAAGGGCAGCCTGCTGGTAGTTATGTCATTAAGTCCATGATATTTGCTCCTGTCGTCTGCTATGGTGTTTGTCTATTTATCTCTTCCTGCCTGTTATCAGTTTCTTCTGCTTATCTCATCAATTACCCACTGTTTCTCTTCACTACCATGGCCATTTTCTAAGTGTTGGGTATGTGTAATGCATTACATTGCTTATTTTACTCCAGATGTCAAATAAGCATTTAGTTGATAAAGAAAAACGTGACGCTAAAAAGCAGATCTACTCCATTCAATTGTCCCAGAGCTCTAAATTATTATGAATAATTGTAAACAAAGCCTTTGCTGTCAGCCCCAAAGGCAAGGTTGTATCCCTGAAAAGCCCCAAGTTCCCTGTGTTTTACAAACAAAACCCCTGATGGAACTCCTCCAATTAAATGTAGAGTTATGTACACAATATTTTTTGTAAAAAAGAGATAAAGCTCACCTAAGAGTCAGAAATATACCAACAACGTTTCCCCAAATCAACCAAGTTCATCCTGGCATAGACCCATAAGTCTCTGTGGGTTTAAAAAACTTGGGGCCATAATAATTATTTTTTCAGCATCACCAGATGGGATCCGTAGACTTAGTCCAGATTAGGTGCATATGCATTGACTCAAGGATATCTATCTTGTACACATATATATACTCAAATAGTGTATATTTTATTCACGAGGGAGAGCTTTTTCACAAAAAATTATGTTTTGATAACCAACGCCCCAATTTTGTGCATATGATATCTTGTATATATCACACTTCCCTCTAAAGGTTTATATTTCTGGACATAAATCCCTCACAGCTGGTCAGATTTGTCCAACTTTGGTGCATATGAATCGAGGTGAGGAGCTCTATCTTGTGTTCATTGCTTTTTACTCTATTTGTACATATTTTACTCACTAGGGGGAGCTTTATTTCTTAGCAAAAGATACTGATGGCATAACCTCACACTTAATTAGAGGAGTTAAATTGCGGGGATTGCTTGTACAACACAGGTGATTGGCGACTTTCCGGGGATATTGCCCTTGCGGTTGGTGAGGACAGCATAGGTATAGTTCTGAACATTAACCACTGCATTTCTCTGCAAGTTTATAGTAGTTGTTTTATCTTCCAGGGTTTCTAATCAATATATGTGTGACGTTACATTGATTTTCTAAGCTATTTCTGTACATTTTCCACATATAGAGATTATTATACACATTTGCAAATCTGATTATTCACACATGCCTTGTGGTATATGTTTAACTACACACATAGTGCAAGTAGTTTTGCACCAATAATTAAGTTTGTAACATAATTATATCAATTCTCTGTGCTAAATGTTCATTTTAGCTAGCAACTGAAGCGTTCAGATAATTGTAATGGACTAAAAACTACATGTTATTTTCTTACTTGTAGTGAAGGAGATGAATAAAGTGGAATCAGACCAAAAGTTTGTACTGGAGTAAATATAAACTAAGGTACTTCCACCACTGTACAGAAGATGATGAACAGAGAAGATGAGGTGACAATGAGCCAAGTCTTGACATTTCAAGAACACTAACAGGGCTTATTCATCGGGGATCTGACAACAGAACTGACACAATAGCCTGTCAGATATAAAACAAATTAATGGTAATGCCATTAATGATGTTCTTTGGGATATGACATGGCTGCCATGTGAAGAAATCTAAATAATGGCCAAGTGCTGTATACACTAGAGTGCACAACGCTTACTTTGAGAGTCGAAAAGTGGGTCAACCAGCCCACTGAGATTCCGTTTGTACCATTCACTGATGTGGAAATAAGTCTGTAGCATCAGACCCAGCTAGCAGGGCACTACCAAATGATGCCACAGTTGACAGAAAGCTTTGTACACGAGCTCGACAGGAGACGCTGTCGACCGCTTTTTTTGTTTACATTGCAGGAGCACCTCTATTTTTTTGTTACTATCAACACATGCTTGGATTATAATGTGTTGAGACAGACATCTCACTGCAAAGAAATTTTGTAAATTTGCCATTGATGGTCATGATGGCTTCTTGTATTATTTTTTAGCATTGAGGTAATGAGCACTTAATGCTTCAAATGCAACATGTCGTTTTATTTCCTCTGCCTTCATGGTAGATGAAAACGCTGCAGGGAAAGAAGAAAGAAGAAGGAAAACACAAACAGGTTGAATTGGTTCAGTATAGTGTATAGATGTTCATGCAAGTCACATAGCAGACGGAATGACATACATTTGGCAGGCACTGCTGTTGCATGCTAAACAGCACTATGTATTGTTAGAACGCATGAATTGTGAAAGAGAACCTTTTTGTTTGTTTGCCTCTGCCAGACATGGTAATGTCTGCAGCGATTTGAGGTCCTGCAGTTTTGACATTAGGTCAAACTTGGATACAATGCAACAGCATTTGAAATCCTTGCAGGATGGCGGATGGCCAGGAGCCAGGACTTTGTGCTGAAGCTTGCCATCACTGGAGGGCAACATGCAGGCTTGAATCCACATGGATTGCCTGCAGTTGAAGGTTTTCATTGCAATGGTTGGCTCAAAACTCTAGCTGCATCAATTCATTGCTGCAGAGTAAAGCCAGTGAGACAGGCGTGCTGTCAGCCCAACACTACATTCAAGGATCAAGGATTCTTCTTCCAAAGTGTAATCTGATCCTCTGATTTGCCTGGACAATGGACTCAAGTCTGCACTGTTCCCTCACCTCAAATAACACTGTCACACCTTGCCCATGGTAGGGCATGGATATAGAATATTATCTTCTATTACATTTATCTTCCCCCTGATCCTCCTTCATTCCTATTCTCCTCAGACTGTTTAGTGTCGTTTTGGGAAATATAAGATTAACAAGTTAAAAGCTACAATGAGTATGACATTCACTATGTCTTAACTGTTAATAGAGTTTGAACTAAAGCCTTAAAAAGTATCATATCCCAGAAACATACTACTTTGTACTGGAAATAAAAGTAATATAATACATGACAAACATTGTTTGGGCAATATTATACCACGTATTATCAAAAACTGTGTTATTACATAACCGCTTTTTGTGGGCCAGACAAATAATGTATCCCTATACAGCTGCATAGTTTTCCGAGGGAAGATCTGGGCATCAAATTTTTTGAATTAAGTGCTTAATGGAACTAATTCTAAGTATCCTCTGTGATCAGGAATTAATTTATTCTTGCTGTTTGCATGACTGACTGTGATTATGCCTCGTTGAGTTTTGCTTACTGAGAACCTTCATTTTATTTTATGCAGGGGTTGATTACACAACAACAGCTTTTACATAAAATTGTACCCTTTGTTGAGGCACTTTGACATGAAATATGCATTTTAGGGCACTGAAAAACACCACTGTCTTAATTCGCTGAAAGAAACTTAGCAAAGATGTCGTAAACTGAATAATTACAAAGTTTGTGAAAGTGACAAACCCTCTTTGCAGATACCTGTTTGTGATTCAGGCGATTAACCACATGCAATCTGAACAACGAAAAATCTATACCCGGCTTTCAAGTTCATTTGTGCTGCAGAAACTTCCGAATTTATTAACGCTTCTCCAGGAATCTATAAACTATTATGGTGAGATGCAGAAATATGATCTTATCTTATCTTAAATGATCATCTAAGCTTCCTCTTGGTGTGTACAGGATAATTGTTTTTCACAATGTATCAAAAGAGGATCTTTTGATACATCTTCAGTTTCAGTTTCGATATCATGTAATTTGGGCCACAGTATAACACCCACCACTGGAACCTCTGAATGTGATATACTGCCTGCAGCTTGTTATGGGCATATAAAGCAGGAATAGACTGAGAAAAGGGAATGTGGTCACTACAATGGAGAGCTAGAGAAAGATGTATGTCTGTCATCAGTTGGGTCTTTCTACTGCTGCCGTGAAAACAATTGTAGAATTGTTTCAGATGTAAAAAAAAATTGGATGCTGATGATATTTATTATTTGACAAGGTTGGTAAAAAGAAAGGATGTTCAATGAAGTAGAGGTAATCATGGTTCATTGTATTGACAGTGTGTACTTCAATATTTAAGTTTTGGATGTGGATTTATCACCTGGAGTTTTTAGAGTGATAATGTTTGTATGAGCTTTGGCTGATCAAATAGTTTCCGCAGACACAGCTGATTTACAAATACTTGCCTTCTCAGAAGGTCTTCTGCTACATGCTGTGAGCTGTCAGAGATCACATACATTTCAATGGGGAAACAAGCAGAGCTGCATGAACGTGGAGGCTGCAGTGGAGTGGTAGCAGGAGCAGGAAGAGGTTGAATGAATGGGCTGAATCGAGAGCACTGCACAGTTATTTCCCTACAGGCTCTTCCTGAGTCTCTGCACTCCAATCCAATGAAATACGAGGCCTGCTGAACTAGAGGGGCCATTCTGCTGCCGGAGAACAGAAACACAATGTACACATCAACACTACACATTCAGACAGGTGCTTGGACTAGTACAGTAAAATATGAGAATGTATGCAGCCAATATGCTTCACCATGTGACGCCCTGTGTTCAAGTGTTGGTTCGGGCATGTCTCTGCTCTCAGACCTCTGCAGAAGAACTGCTAACCCTCTGATTAGCAGTAATAAGTGATGGAAGATAGGGAGCCTGCCCCTTCTGACGCTCAGCGAAGGCTTTTATCTAGTACTTCAGGGGATTCTACCATGTGATATCGCCTCAGTGTTTCTGTCTTAACTCTGTGACCTCATCTCACCTTGTTTATCTCAGTCATCTCCTAATCTGCCTCTTTTCAGTTAGCCTGTAGGTCTGTCTTACATTTGCTCAACCACAACATGACACCCAAACCCCTCGCACACATGCAGCCCCACAAACAAGCACATACACACATGGCTGACACACGTTTTGCACCTCCTGTATTTGATGGCATTGGGATATTAATGTGGGGAAATCATTCACATGCAATTTTTTCAAACCCCTATTACTCATGCTCCTCCACTGGAGAAAGTATTAAATGGAATATAAATTGATTTATACATTTTCACAATTCGTACGCTTAGGCAGGTGGGTGGTCAGAGCAACGCATGAGATCCAGCACTAACATAGGTCCAACGGTCCCTGCTAATGAGGTGGTACCATTCCACTTATTCTGCTTCACGAGGATCATTGGGAAGAATAATGCTGCCTCCGAGTGGTGTGTAAGAGAACAACCTGACTGATGATTACCCTGAGGACATGATGGCGTGAAAACAGTGTGGCGCAGAACAACTGGGGGCATGTATCCTGTCCGATGTCTGTGCCCCAAGGTAAGATGGAATCTAATCATTACTTTGAACGATTTATTTAACCTAGCCTAGGGTTTGAAATAAAACCCATAACCCCTATTATATGAAATGATCCCTCAGTTTAACCAGGTCAGTCACTTACAAAATGAAAATACATTCCATCTCCCATCTCTCTGTATTTTTCCAAATATGTAACAAGCAAATTAACTATGCTCAAATTATTGAGACCACCAAGAATCTGTGAAATATTAATTTAAGATTAATCAATTATTCAATTGATCAAATTAGTTATTGAAACATCTGAAAGTCTTAAATTCCCTTTTACATTGACCATCGTTTTTTTTCTTCAAAAAAGTACAAGATAGGAAAACTAACTGCACGTGTTAAATTGATATATATTAAACAAAATATGAGTAACCAAAAACGGAGTTCAAACAAAATTCCAGTGCATGTTGACTAAACTCAGTTACATCAATTTATTTCAGCCTTGTTATAACCACATGTGTATTAACGTTTCGGCCTAGGTGACCTTCATCAGAGCACTAAGGCAGACTGGAGATAAGATAGTTTATAGGGTGGTACCATCTTTGCAAGACCAAAGACTACAGACTACTCAGTGACTACTAGTCACGTGGACCTTTCCCAAATATGCTCTCACCAAAGGATCAAAGCCACGGTACCTCCCAATTAAACCTCAAAGCCAACCGGGCAGAATCTACCACCCTATGAACTGTCGGATCTCCAGTCAACTTTTGTGCCCGATGAAGATCCACTAGGCCGAAACGTTAGCACGAATGTTTGCATGACAAGCCCAAAATAAATTGTTGTAACTGAGTTTAGTCAACTTGCACTGGAAATTTATTTTTGCTCCCTTTTATGTTCCTTCTCTTTTGTTATATATTTTGTGTTGAAGCACAGCAATATACGGGGAAGGCCGACCACTCCATGCTGGTTGATCTATGCAAGTATGTCAGGACCACCCAGAGTAGATTTGTCCCTGAGGTGTCCATTGTCACCCTTCCCAAGGATTGGGGATTCAGCGGCTTTGTTTGTGTCAGATGGATGATCAGTAGGATTTGGTCTGGATACTTTTTTGTCACCACGACTTTATGTGGAGTTAAAGTGAAGGAAACTAATGTAATTGGATAGACTTGCAGAAGTTTCTGGAGAACCTTTGTGGGCGAGAGGAATATTTCCAAGACAAATATCTGTAAGACTCACTGTATCAAATTTTGAATCATCAAGATTAGAAAAATTAATTATGACTATAACAATGAGCGAGAAGGATGAGTTTAGTGGAATTGGTCAAGAAGAGAATACAGGGACTATCCATGTATTATAACTTCTGAGGCGAGCAAAGGAGGGGGGCTTTCCTGCCTGCTCCCCTCCCTCCCTTCTCAGAGTGTATAATGTGGTCTGAGGAAGAGAAATTAAATTTTTAGTTTGAGGCCAATTTAAAATTTCACAACTTTTATTATTATATCCGACCAAGCGCTGTGTGTAAATAATAGAAAAATAGTCATTGAACTCTATTACTGAGGGGGTTTATTTCTACATTAAATGATATGAATATGGATTCTAGTTCAAAGTGTAGAATCCATGTTCATTATGATTAGTTCAAATGTAGTTACTTAGCCAAGGAAAGCAATTCTATCAATGAATATATAAAATACAGTAATCAGTTAAAGGAGACAGTTAAAGGTATTCTAATGAATAAAGAAAACTATATTACAACATCCATTCATCCATACACACAAGACTATTTTGTTTTGTTATTTCAATAGATACATTCATTAAATAGACCATGAATATTCACTCATGCACAGCATTACATTCGAGTTTCATATGAGCAGCAGATGAGTGTTCTTTGGATCGTTTCATGGGTGCACTGAGTTAGTAGATAAAATGAAGACATCCAAGTCAGGAACCAGATATGGTATCAGAAATTATAGTGTCAAGGATTTGACCCATGGCTGCTATGATGACTGTTAAAAACATTCAGTTCTATCAATAATTCAATCATGCCGGCATTTAGAATTGTTTGTATCATCTGTTGTACTCCCTCAGGTTGACGGTGTTAGCATTATCATGCTAAGCAAGCTAACTTCCACCTGTAACTTCTTGATATGGTTTATGTTTTGCCTGTATTTTTTGAGTACTATATTTGGAGCTTTTGCATCACTTGGTGATTAACATTTCCTGGTCCAGCCACCAAACCGGAAGCAGTCCAAAACCAATGGTTAAAGTAGATTGGGGAACCAGGGCCGTACCGTGATTGATCATAAACACAGGGTGTCTTGGCATGGGACAGCAGTAATGCATATTTGTGTGATTTGTATGTATTAGAAATGAGTTATTTCTGTATTATAATTAGTAAATTGCTATAAATGTTTATGAACAGAAATCGTTGGTTTTGTATTTTGATTGACTGATTTTAACTGACTTTGGTTTGGCTTGTGGGAGGAGCTTCTTCAGGATGTCAGGGCAGTAGGCTCCTCTTGGGAGAATAGTGTTGTCCGTTATAGAGCCCTATAGTAAGAGTCCAAGTCTTGTGTTTTGTTGTTGATAATTGTTCCTGGTATTGAAGAATTTACTATTCCCATTTCTTAAATATTTTTCCTCTTTTGTAAACATTTATTTTTCGTGATAACTCAAAAACTATAGCATGGATCATTTTCAAATTTTATACCAACATAGACCTTAATGCGGATAGAACTGGAGTGTTTTGGGGAAAGCTTTGTTGTATATTTCTGACACTAGGGGGAGCTTTTATCTCCAAATTTGTCAGGCTATAATTTCACAACCGTCAGTCCAATCCAAACGGTGTACTGTATGTATGTACTGTTTGACATGATAAATTAAGGAAGGATTATTATTTGGTGTATATGAATCTACTCAGAGGGATTTATCATGTGTACATCATATTTTACTCTAGTAGTTCATATTTTACTCACTAGAGGGAGCGTTCTTACAAAAAATATTTTCTCCAGGGTCATTCTGAGGACTTTTATAATGGTCAAAATAATTATATAGTTATTTTTTTTTGTTTTTTTTCATTTTCTGTAAACAGAGTGACTGGAAGGAGGCCAGAGTATCCCGAAAGAACATGCAAACTCCAAACAAAATGTTACAGTTAATAAACGGAGGAATTACGTAATGGTCAAAATGATTGTATCAGAAGAAAAAGACTATCCAAGAAGCCCAGCGGAATGTCATCTGGGGTAATGAACATAAATCACATTTATAAGAACAAGGGTCACACAGAGGCTTAAATCAAATGATGAATTTACTGATGAACCAATATTTAAAAAAAAAAAATGAGAAGGTAAGATTGAACTTTCCAGTTGATGTTTTTGTGATGTTTATTTACAGGAGGAAGAGTTTTAATTGGACATCTTAAGAAGCTGTGGGTTGTTCACACACGGTAACACAGCGGAAATAATCTCACAAACCACATGTATGAGCTTATCCTCTCATGATAATGTTCCTATATCAAATCACGGCTACGGTCGCCATGACTGACACAGAGTTACCCATCTGTTGTTTTTACAGTCTAAGAAAATTGCACTTCTAGAAATTTTAGGAAAATGAAAGGAAAAGTGCTAATCTAAGTGCTCCTAAAATTAACTTCTACAGTAGCATGTTTTGACATGAATGAGGTCTGGTTCAGCAAAAATGATTTAAAAAAAATCAGACTATTCAGAGTAGCGGCAGGTCATCGCTGCTGGCACCTGACCACAAGTCCCAGTCTGTGCTTCTACATTCTGAGAGGCGCAGCTGAGCTGGCACACACGAGACTGACTGAGGAAGGAGATGTTAGAAAAGAAAAGCACAATCATGTGACGTCACTGGACATGACAGCTCACCACAAAGCACCATGAAGTACAAACAGTGACAGAAATATGTAAAGAAATTGACATAAATATGTTCAGTGACAAACAAAGTATTATCAATGCATAAGAGTTTGTCATTAGCTTGTTAAAAGCACAACATGAGGTTTTGTTTGACAAACAGGTATCTGAGTTACAAATGCTGGCATGAAATGGAACACCTGAGTAGAGACCACTGAATAAAAGTATTGTATTATATTAGCCCCGCTCCCTGCCTGGTACTTCAGTTACTGGAATACCAATACGGTGGAATTAAATCGCAAATTTACTCTCAGGGCGTTATTCAGCAGAGAGGCCACATTTCTGCTTGAAGCACAAGACCATTTGCTTTAAACTATGCCAAAAACCTTGGCCATAGCTAGAATTGGAGAATATAAATCCAGTCCAGTTCACTTTAATGAGTGAAAACACTCTAGAAAATAATACTTATATTTCAATATCTAATAATTTGTATGTCCTACTTGGATTTCATACTAAAAGATGAGAATGAAATGAAGTGTTTAATAAAACCCTTGCTAAGGAGGATGGGATAAGAAAGATTATAAAAAAAATAATTATCCCTATGAAATGAGACGAGTAATACTTTTCAAAAGTATATAAGATTGTAAAAAAAAAGACAAACAAAGGAGAAAAAACAAAATACATATTTAAATGACTCAGCTTCTTAAAGGATAGCATCAGGCTTTATGCTAATCATCTTTTCAGATTCAGTTCTATGGCCACATACTAATCCACGTAATCCACTCCAACATCAAGACTGAAAATACAAGCAGAGTTTGGTGATTTTATGGAAATATTTGTGGGGGGAGTTAAGAAGACATATCCAGATTTTAAAGGTGTTTAATCTACATCTGAAGCAGGTGGTGCAGTGGTGGAGACAATGAACCTACTGGGCAAAAAAAAGCAATCAAAGAAATTATTTGAACTTCATGCACTTTAAATTAAAAAAATAATTTTAGTCTATTTTAATAAATAATAATAATATATAATTTCAATATTTTCAAGAGCATTGTTACAGTGTGATAACACACAGTGAACACACACTCAATACACACAGTCATCTGTTTTGAAGACTCCTCACTACGCTATTGGCAGATGGTGTCAGTGTCTGCCACATTATCCTACACTGTAAATATTTTGTATTTTGAACCTGAGTTTTTTTCAACTTTTTGGTTACAGTCTGCATGAATTAACTATAGAAAATTTGAGTCCATGTGCGTGATTTATTAAGATTACATTTCTAGTTTTAACATTTATTAATTAGAACAAATAAAACAAAGAGCAAAAAAGTTTTTATGTATCCAAGTCACTAAGGGGTCATAATCCAGTGAACTCCTAGTGCCGGTCCGAAGCCCGGATAAATGGGGAGGGTTGCGTCAGGAGTAGCATCCAGCATAAAACCTATGCAAAATCCATATGCGTAACAGAAAATTGAATTTCAAACCGGATCGGTTGGGCCCCGGCTTCAAAAATACCGGCACTGGTAATGTTAGCAAGCAGGGTACAAACCCATGGATGGAATCAGATGATTCCCTGTGGCAATCTCGAAAGGGAGCAGGCAAAAGATGACGAAGCACAGACAAGTATTTACTCAACATTGACCAAAACTATAAAATGTTTGTCCAAGGACACAGAAGGCCAGACGGTTGGAGAAATGACATTTGTGCTGAGGTTGAGGGACCATACTCTGTGGTTTTTACTCTTAATATTGTGTTACTTTAATGTTTGAGCTCCCTCTGGCATGATCATTTCCTTGGATATTAATAAAGTCCCATCTTATCTTCTCTTATCATAGGGAATGTGAGCAAAGCGACTTTTCAGTTTCAAATATGCCTAAAAATATGAAAATGAGTAAATTAAAGAAACTAATAACAGGATGCACCTTAGGGTACCTGAGACTTTGAGAGGAAGTGGACAGAGCATACCACCTGAATGTGAATGAAAATGATTTAAAACTTGTTAAAGTTGAGTAGTACTTTAAAATGCAGAAAATATAAATATAAGGAAATCGAAGAAAAAAACAAACAGTTATTATATGCACATTTTTTGGTGTTGCCCACGACATGTGTGAAATTTCATTAAATTCTGTTAAGGAGTTCCTGAGGACATTCGGTTACACTTTTTCCTATGGGCGTAGTGTATTCATTGTAAAAGGTATAAATCCTCTGGCAGAAACATGAAACACCTTTGAGTCTGGAGACTGGACACAATCAGTGGCTTTTGGTGGTGATGTACGATCTAAACCAGGCCCCAGCTACTGCCGTACGGCACATAAATGCTGTGCTACATTCACTCAAGCCACCCTGTTTCTTAGCGGGATCTAGGCAGTTTCGATGTTTTCATACTCAACTAAACTAATATCAGCTTCATTAACCGTATGTAATTGGAAATTGTTCGGGGACACGGTGGGTGAGACTAAACATAGACAAGAACTGACCACCAGATTCTGGTGTGGCAGTTTGGTCTATGTGTTACATCAAATAGTCATTTAATGGTATAGGCAAAAAAGATAGCTGCACAAAGAGGCTTAAAAAACTATGATCATCTCTGAGTCCAGAAATCCTTCAGGTCATATTTTGTGACTATTTGACAAAATGCAGCGAAGCGAGCAACAAGAACCAAGTCTGCAGCTCAAGCACGTGTCCTCTTAAGGGAGCATGGGTAATCATGGCTGACCTAGACTGAGAGAGGTATTTTTGAGACATCAAACTGGAATGCTTTTCAGAATCTGGTTCTTTCTGGGCTCGGGAGGTTTAGGATTTTAAGGATGGTGAGAAACAGTACTAATATAGAACAGCATCAGTAAATATATGAATATACACGTGTAGTTTTGGTAGTTTGCTTTACTGATTGTGGGACAATGATCATCAAAATAAAGGGCAAAAAGCTTGGTCTTGTAAACATGATTACCTTTTACTTTCATTTAATTATAACCCAAGTGTCTGATTTCACAGCTGGTGATTTACTTTAAAAATTATGAGAAAACCTGCTCTGATATAACAAACTGATGTTGTCCACAACAAAAACAAACAATCTTGCCAATTTAGATTGATGAAGTGCCAAATTGGCAGCAACTTCCTGCCATAGTGGAGGTTGCTGTTGGAATACTCTGTAAACCCTGAATGTATGTTTTGCTGAATAGCAGAGTACTTCAGTGAGACTGATGAGAATGTAGTTCATAGACATTCTTTTAACCAAAACATGGCAAAGTCTGTCCTGATGTGACAAACCCTTATCTTTCATAAATTCCATATAATATTTGATCTGGGTTTGCTAAGAACACGTTCACTTCTGTCCCTATGAAAACTGCTATTGCAATGAAAACATATTAAACACGCACGACAAGGAAAATTAGGTCTGTGAGGTACCAACCATGCATCCAGAGCACTATAATACTATACAATATACTATATTATACTATATGTCTTTTAGAGAGAATACGATTATGTTCATCCTGTTCCTATTAGTCACGAGGATTAATGTACATGTTTGTTTGCTGATGTGATTGACTTGAGCTGGTGGAATTTTGACAATTGCACGGATTTGAAAAAAAAAATACATGGAAAACATAGCGGATGGGAGATGATGATGATGATGATGATGCATCATATATATATATGGGCTCTGATTACCTCTTTGCATCTTTGAAGTGGATTTTATTACTCTTATAAAAATATTCCAACCACATAGATTTAAGCAGAATCTGCAGATTATATGCCACTCAAAGTAGCCTTGCCTTTCTTAATGAGTAAAGTAAGTAGGGTGTTGAAATCTAAAACATACTTGATAGGGAATGAAAACAAACCCTTTTCCCCCACTGTGTTTCAAAGGTCTTTCTTTTTGCCCGGTCTGACAAACGATGTGAATGCCATTCTGTCAGAGGGTGCAAGATAGCCCGGTCATGACCAAGGCCGTGGAATGGCAATGATCTCACACCCATAAAACCCTGTGCGAGTTTTTGTTCTATAAGGTTCTGGGATGAAAGTCGGACCTGAACGTGAAGGGATCTTAACAGAATAATAAACCCATTTATTTAAGTCAGACAACAGTGACTCATCGACTTAATACCTTTTCCTACAATGATCAGACGACAAGATTTTTTTCATCAATACTCCTTTAGGTGCTGCACACCTAAACCAACCAACACAAAGACTTGCTTGTGTAAAAAAAATGTTACAATTATTGCCTCCAACATTTAAATAATATTTAAGGTATGGACATTTTTTATGCTTCCCTCACCTGCAAAAAATGGGTGTAAGAAGTGTGGTGTGTAGTGGCTAGAGGGGCTTCTCTCTATTTTTTTAACTTGCAAATGGAGTATTACTGAGCAATTAACTCAGCTCAACTGTTGAAGGAATAAGTTCCTTTAAATCAAACAAGTATTTGTATTATAGACTGAGTCATAACCATAACTCACCACTATCAGGATTAGTAACGTTACCTCCATCAAGGAGGTCATGATTTCCCCAATGTTCGTAGGTTTTGTTTTGTTTCATCAATACTGGACACCACAACTAATCGTAGGACTTTTGCAGAACTCGATGAAAGGACGGGGTGTGGGCTAAGGGAGAACCAATGAAATCTTGGTTCTTATCTGGAAAAAGTGTGGACATGTGATATTCTTATGTTCCTTAAATTTGTAAAATTTAGCGTTTTTCACGTCACGAAAAAAAAAACTGAAATGATTTCAGCAAAACGTATTTAGTGCGCTGAGGGTGATTTAAGTTTCAAATGGATCTGGGGGGGGGGGGGTTAGCAGTGACACTCATGGCCTGCAGGGTGCACAAGTGTCAAACTATAGGTGACATTGCTTGATGACAGTTCTTACTATCACAAACACGGGATTTCTACGTTTTCAATAAGGGCTAAACCGAGCAACCCAATCTTTTAGATATCTAGACAAAAATAATGTACAGTCGGTGTCAGATGATCATTTATACAAATACAAAAACAAGACAAGTTAAGAAAGATATTTTAAAAAAGGTCCCAGTGACACAAAACTAATAAGACCAAACTGTAAATCGTCCTGAAAAGAGATGAGGTAGTGTTGTTGATAAGGGGAAGGGAAGCACCAGTTCTGCTTTCATCTTTCGGACAGTTATAGTACAGCAATCAGATCAGATGCTTCAGGAATAAGATCAGCAGTTAGGAGCCAATAACTATTTTTCTCTCACACGTACGTTCCTGTATGATAATGATTCAGCTTGTGTTTTAGCCGAGGAGAACCGTACAGAGCTGGAATCAGACAGGAGAGTAGTGAAGTGGAATTTGCTTTGAGTTAAAAATATGGAACGCATTTGACATAAAAAACATTTCAAACTATTTTCAAATGATATTGAATGGTACATTCTAATACTGGTGCATCCCTGCATGGAGGCCGAACCAGAAGACTGAACTACAGCAGGGCTATTGTGACATTTCCTAAATTTCTGCCACCAAGATAATTAAACCAGGACCTGAATTAACATATAGATACTTGGTTTCCAAAAATGACATATCCACTGCCTGAAAATGATCCAAACCACATCTCTGTTTTCAACGGAGAGTCCCTGCTTCATAAAATGAAACCACATGGATATAAAGCATTTTGAAAAAAAGAATTCATCATGTGTACCAAATCTGCATACTCTACATCTTTTTACACATTGAGAGTTTTTTTGTTCATCATGTTGACACATTTTTTCTTTTTTATTTGATCTGAGTATAATTATCAAAAAGCCATAGTCATAAATGCACCTTTAATAATTAGGCACGAGACCCCCATACTAGTCAGGAATTGTGTGTGCATAAACATGTCTAGTGGTGACTACAATATAGTATTGAATCAGCTATACTTTAGCTGTGTGTGTTTCAAAACATGAGTGTGTGTGTGTGTGTGTGTGTGTGTGTGTGTGTGGTGTGAGTGTGTGTGGACCCTGAGACAGCAGGAGGCTGGACATATACACTGGTGAGTTGCACTCTCACAGTGTGCAGATACTCTTTAAGGCTTATTCCTCAGTGCCACCCTTTAAAGGTGCATTGATGGAACCCTTGGAGACACATCGAGCTGCACTTCCAATTTTCCTACTCATGAGGATCGCTTTTCTCCTCCACAGAATAGAATAGCCCAGGCTTTCTCTTTCCTGAGTGGAAGTGAGCCAATGCGTGACACAGTGGAAATAACCTCCTTCAATCAACTTCCAACTGCTTTATCTGCTTGGTTAAGTTAAATATTTTCTTTCCTAATGGACAGGAAAGAAAACCCAGAGGAAGAGAGAATGCATACCCATTTACGGTATATTTGAACAGTACTAAAAACATACTGTATATTCACAAAGTACATACACATATGGATTCAAAGTATCCATAAACCTTAGAAAAGGAAGGAAATCCAATGACGAAACACATAAAAATGATCGTTAAGGATCTTTCTTGGATGCATAAAGGGAAGAAAATCAGTCTGCTGTCTGTATGTGTGTGAGGTTGACTCCCTACATGCAAAAGGCTACGGGCACAGATAACTATGTGCTGCCGAGGTAGAGTGCACAAGGCCAGAGCTGACAAAAGGTGCAGGGGACAGGCCGGCAGAGATGGCCTTCACTGGTGCTGAAGGACAGTGTCTGGAGTCCCCGTTCTCTAGATGCTCTGACCTTAGCACAGAACGCACAGTCTTTGGGGAATGGAAGCCGTTGGTGAGCCCCATGTCCTGCTGTGGCTCTAAGTTTGCATTGGTCTGGTCTCCTATGCCTTCTAACTCCCAATTGTGATTAGCCACCAACATTATTGAGGGAACACTCAAGGGGCTTTTGCCCACTGGTAGTTTTTCAAGTGTGTCCTCTTCTCCTGGTGGGCTCGGCTGGCTCAAAGGTGAAAATCTGTCCTCTGATAATGAGGGTCCTCTGGTGGTGTTAAAATAATTCTCCTTTTCGCTGCTCTTTTCCACTTTCTCCCTCTCCAGGTCTGACAGCTCTGAATGAACGATGACTTCTGCTTTGACCTGGTTACTGCACAGGGGTGCACACAGATGGTCTTCTGAGTCCTGTAGGAAAACAATTCCACTGTTACTCAGGGTTGTTCCACTAGTCTTTCTTGACAGATCATTCAAACATTCAGCAAGTGCCAGTTGACTAAGTATACAGTACACAGTTGATGTCAGCAGCTCCTTAATATATTCCCCGCAGATGAGGTATCTTGAGCAAATATCTTAACCCCCAGTCTTTACCTCTAGGTAGATGCTGGGGTGGTGTTGGGGTTTTAAAGAGCAGGTAGCAATACTGATGCAGGGCAGTAGCGGCGTGAGCAAAGCAAAGGGGAGAAATGGGCAATTTCTGCAGTTTAAATATTGGATGATTGTGGAGGGTGTGGTTTGTCATGTGACATCGTGTGTGTTGTCGAGCAATCAGTCAACCAGAGATGTCCTTTGACTGATTTTCAAGGTGTGGAGTTAAATTAGTTTATTAATTTACCGGTCCGTTCTCTGTTACAAGCATGTTGAGAGCTCCGCTTATGAATGTCGGGGAGCCTTCTGTTAGGGTGTCTCTGTATCTGGTGATTCTGTTGGCCCAGTTATGGCTCACTGAGCCATTCCACATAGCCTGCAAGAATAATAACAAAGTGTATGCACCAAAGTCACAATTATTATCTGTCTACAAGTAAGAAAAAATAACAGCTTATCCATGTCCCATCTGGTAAAGAGCAACCCCTCTGCAGGTTTTGACCTTGGGTTCAGCTGCAAGGGCATCCTCCCCTTCCCCTTGATTAGCACATGATATCAGGCTCTGTTCCTCTGAGACCTCTTCTAGTGGCTGACCCGACATTTGGCTACTTGGGGGCATCAATGTCTCCAGCTCATGGCAATCGCTGCTCTCTGGCACATTAGATGGAAGAGGGCTGCCTCCTCTCCTGTAATGAGAGGCCAAAGCTGTGGAGTCCAGAACCCCAGACACCTCCCTGTTTGAACCAGAGATGACAGGGACAGTACAGGAGTTGGACAATAAATAATAAAAAAGTGAACGGTCATGAAGTTCCTTTGGTTATTTTATTTATCAGTTTGTAGAAAAATTCCAAAACAGTTCCAAGTCAGCAAAAAACATTAAAATGGCATTTGTAGTGCATGAGTGTCGTGACTCATGAGGTATCTTACCTGGATTTGCCATTACGGAAGCTTAAACACATGCAGAGAAGGATGCAAATGAGCCCCAGACACACACCGACGATGATGCCAGTCACTGCATAAATGTCCAGCTCTGTTCAAATATCAGAAAACATGGAAGATTAGCAAAGGAGTAAGACTAATGTTATATATATCATATAATTATCACTTTGTTTGAAATTGATAGAATACATTGTTTGAAATCCGATTCAAGCTTCATGTAAATGAATTCACTGAGAGTATCAACTCCTTCATTTAAGACAAATTCACATCAATGAAATAATATGAGAGAACATTTAGCAATAGAGCAGAGAGCTTCACTGATCTTCATTTATGCTGGGTATCTTTGGCAATCTGGACATGGCGAGGAGAGGAAACAGATGGTAGGAGCTCTCACCCACCCACCAGCCGCCATAGTTCCAATCATTCTGCAACTAGTAACACTTTTACAGAACGTGTGAACAAACTCAAAGTCACTTTGTCCTTTTATTAGAGATTTGGATTAAAAAATAGAAATAAAACCGCCATTAATTCTCCGTTACTACGAATATGTAAAATCATTTGGACACTTACTTCCTGCCATTTCATGGCTAAATAATGAAAAGTTAACAATGTATAGCCCTATAGCTTGTCACATGGCATGTATTCCACTTAGTATGATAGAGAAATGAAATATTTAATTGATATTATTATGTATATATATGTTATATTAATTGAATCATTTTTTTAATTACTGATGAGACCGTTAGTACGGATATTGCAGGGACAATGATTGGCATGTTGGATAACACTGAACCCAGTGAATGGCTACTTTTTTGTGTAGTTGTGTGTAGGTATGTGAAAGTGTGAGTGTGTGCATAGTTGTGTGACTAGGACAGGTGTAGACGGGACAGGTAGAAATACACATTCCAATGTGTAATTAAAGCCAATTAATTATTCTACATTAAAAACCTAATCGGAATTGATGTGGCTTTAATTTAACTTTTTCCTCCTTCAAAAGCAGTTTAAAAAAATCTTCATTTTTAATATTATTGTTTAAAATTTCAGGTAGAAAAATTACATGGCACAGTAACTGTATTGAAGAACCCATTGAAATTGAAGAAACTGTTGAAGTTTCAAGAATGAAGTTAGTCAAATGCATATCTGAAAAGACTCGTATATATACAAAGCTCCAATGTTAGGCTACATCTGCAAAAAAATACACTCCATTGTCATTTTTACAGGGGGTCTCTCGACCTAACAGCTTTAACATGAAGTCATTTCATGACTTCCAGGGGTAGCAGCTTATAACATCCACATTTTATAGCATTATTTAATATTTAACATGCAGTATACATAGATAATTTTCATTTCCCAAAACATTTTGATGTGATTATTACTGCTTACCTGGACCCCTAAACAGTGATTGAATAAACTGTGTATGACTGAAAAATTGACAATATTCATAAGTGATGATGATAATGTACATAATTTAATGGTGCTGAAACCAGATTTTTAAACTAGACCTCACTGTAAAAGCACTCGGATTAGCACAGCGAGATATGCCGACAACTCTCTAAATTCTCCTTGTAGGATTTACTACTTTCTCACAGAAATAAATAGAAAATAAAACTTTCTTTTAAACTAATTTACTTTTGTCAAGCATTTTTCATCCTTAAGCAATTCTGGCACTGACGGGCGTATTCACAAAAGGATTGCGTGGCTTTTACTTATGTAAAACTAGTGCAATCGGATGTGTCTTATTCACAGAGCAGTTGAAAACCAATTTGCTTTTTGGAAAGGTCCATTTAATATTTCTGACAAAAGGGGGAGATTTAGCTGCAACCGTTGTTCCAATTTATACCATATGCATATGAATGTGATTTATATTATATTTTAGTCAAACAGTTTACATTTTACTAACTAGGTTCCGCTTTAAAAAAAAAAATGTTTTTACCAAAAAAACAGTTTTTTTGGACATAACTTAATATTTAATTTTAGGAGTTTAATCAGGGGAATTGCTTGTGCAACACGAGGGATTGGGAACTTTTCGGGGATACACCCTTTCTGTCGGGGACGACAGCATAGGCCTACTTCTATGTTTTCCTTCCACAGTCCAAAAATATGCAAAGGTGAATTAACATCTCTATATTGCCCGTAGAAGTGAATGTGAGCGTAAGTGGTTGTTTGTCTCTATATGTGGGCCCTTAGATGAGCTGAGGACTCGGTAGGGTCAGTAGAAACCGCCAACGTATAGTAATTATGATATATATAATTATGATGGTGACAATAATAATAATAATAATAATACTTATAATAATAATACCTTCACAGTAATGCAACATTAATTGCAATCATAAGCAAATCTGGGGCAAAATGCATTCAGGTGCAACAAGTGGGGGGCGTATTTGCGCTGGCGTTTCACTGGTTCAATATCTTTTTTTGAATCGGTCCTCAAGACGGCGTAAATAGCAGTTGCAAATGATGCGCAATTCATTCTTTTTGAGACTTTACTGTGTCTGCCACCAGTACAGTCTCTGTACGCGAAATATTCCATTATACCGCTTACTGAAAATATTCCACATTGAATTTCCTTGTAATAACTGCTTATACTACTGCTGTCATAAGATTACTGATGCCAGAGTTCTTAAAAATACCATTTGTTCTTACTTTAAAAATGTAACCTGTATACAGTACGTACCATATTTCGGAAGGGGGATGTGAACATCCTTTACATCTGAATAAGGACCTGGCCCCACCTTAGTAGATGCCCCCAACTTAAAAAAGTAACAGGTGCCACCGGACAAACCTTGGACCTTCACACTGGTAATGCTACCTGAGAATCAGAGAGAAGAAGAAACATTTGACACGGACCGTTTTAATAACACTTCACTCAAGTTAGCTTGAAAAGCAGTCTAATCAAGATAATTTCAATTAAGCACTAACAAAAATCAGATAAGATCAATAAAATGAGGTCACACCCGCCAACACCCACCATACTGAGTCAGGTTTTCCCATAAGTGCTCCGGCTGGCTGAGGTTGTCACTGTACAAGATCCTGTAGCTGATGATGATGCCGTTAGGCTCCAGCGGAGGGCTCCAGCTGACCAGCACGGACGACGTGTCCAGCATTCTCAGCTGCAGCTCTTCTGGAGGTGTGGAGGGTCCTGAAGGAGAGAGGAGAATTGGGTCCTTGATTACAGCCCAGAAATTAGGCCTCTCAGTTTCAGAGTGTAAATCGTCTTGGTGGTTGACACATGCTGTGTGTAGACCATCTGTGTCCTTGGGTGCAAAACACCTGGGTACAGGAGACAGGGGACGGGCAGGGCAGGGCAGTGGGGGGATGGACTGTGACTCTGGTGATAATATAAATGGGTAGAGAATGTGATAGGGAGACTGGTGGTGGTAATATAATTGAAAGGGGCCATTCAACACACTTTCTTGACTGACACACAGAGCTACTGGCCCACAAGGGTGGCACTGCTACAGCTGGGTATTTATTTACGGTCTGTTTATCTATTTATCACTTCTGAAACCCACTGGCCTCTTGCCAGGCAACACAGAGATCTGCACAGGGGTGAGCACACACTCACTTGAATGCAGATCTGCATTAAAGTACACCTGCAGATGAAGTCAAGTTTACCCTTTTACTCTTGATGCTCTGCATTACTTATCACGGTCAAAATTGGACTTGTCCTGATGATCAGGCAGAGGAATAAATTATTTAAAAGGAACATGAACTAATATATTTTATTAGATACAGTGAAAAAAACATAGGGGAAAATTTAAAAAATGTTCTTACAGCTGAATGAATTTCAAACAATGCTCAGATTTTAATTTTTTTCTTATTCCTTTATCCAAGTATGTAAAATACTTACACTAAGCCCACCACCCTTCTCTGTTTATTCCTGAAACATATTCCCACTCATTTACACTACATACAGGAGCTGCCCAGAATTACTACATATAATTACATGCATCATTTTTTGAAGACCGACTTTAGGACATTCTAAAGTTTGTGTGGAGAAAGAGTCTTTTCATTCATCTGTATCAAGTGAGAGAAAAAAAAATACATTTTAGTGCACAAAGTGAAACTCCTGAGGGGCTTTGAGCGCTTCATCTTAAAACACAATACAGACTTCATTGACTGCATTGATGGGGGCACAGGAGGACTCACGGTCAGACAGAGTTGACTCTTCCACTGTGCCACTGAAGGGGCCCACCACATCCAGTCCATTAGACTGCAACGCCAGCTCGTAGCGGGTGAAGGGCTTCAATGCCACGAGGAGAATCTCCTGAGCAGAGCTGCAACACACAACACGGGATCTTAAGCATGTTACTTTTTCTATTATGCCGTGACAGAAAAACAAATTCAGTATATCTTTTTACTGGATCACTCTGGGTTACAATGTGTACTATAATAACTTACTGTACGGTGCGTTTAAGTATTTATTCACCTCTTTGAACATGAGAAATGAAGCTGATGTGAAGGTTCCTTCAGAAAGATTATTCTTTTGCACTCTTGGGTTATAGCTTCTTTCTCTTACCATCCTGTTGCACACTTCTTTCATGCAAGCTCAGTCTTAATCTCCAGCAATCATGGCATGGGGCTGTATATATGAGATTTCAACTCTTCTCATCATTTGTTCTGATCAGCTGGTTACTTCAATCCGATAACACACCTTCAATGATAGCCATTCCTTTGCTTAGACCACTTTGGGGAGATCTAACCAAAGCAGATTCAGAAATACCCAACAAGGTCTGCTGTTTGAGTTTTATGAAAGTCTTCACTATTGAAGTCAGTCGATCGCAATCCCTGTACTTATTATTGGACTGTCCATTAATAGACCTACTCACAGCTTTTTAAAATTTAAGCTCAATTGAAAGGGTTTTTTTGTGAAGAAAGGCTTTGAAACTCTTGAACAGAAAAATGTGTGAGAATAATAGCTTTTCTTCCACTATTAAATAGATTTTGTGAAGGGAATGAAAGGTTAAATCCACACTAAACTGTTGACACAGGCTTGATTGACCTTTAGATGCTGGGTTCTGACCTGGTGTAATAGGAGACGAAGGACGCATTGGTGGTTCCTGCTGGGCTGCAGCGCACCGTGTAGTTGATGATTCGTACGTTGCTGAACCTTGGTTTCTCCCAACGCAGCCAGATGGAGGTTGAAGTGTTGGCCATGGCATGAATGTTGCTTGGGGGCAATGGAGGGGGACGCATGGGTGTCGATGGTGCTGAACACACACACAGACACACATGGATTGAATTATAAATAATATATAATTTGTTAATATCCCTATGACAACGGGGGATTTATGTATGTACGCAAAACTAACTTCTGTCATTGGCCCGGTCTGTCCTTCCCTTCCACACAGCAGCAGCTCCATCGATCTGCTTGTTAAATGCCCAAACTCTCACCTCATACTGCTGGTCAGACACTGAAAGACAAAGGGTTTTCAAAAAAAAGGCAAACATCACAAATAGAGCAACGCAGACAAGACATTTAAATATGGACATTAGGCCTTTGCAATGAGTAAAATTCATTTAATCTCGCCCATTAACCCAAAAACCACAAATGCGTTTGAAACGACAAATTATTTATCATTGGTTTTTGTGAGGGGTGCTACACTCATTTTATTCTTCACCTTATCAAAAAGTAAGTAAAAGTACTGCTTGTGTACACTGAAGGAACAGACACTGAAAGAAACAGAGCTTAACTTACTCATCACTGATCTGATGGATGTGTGTCATAATTTGCAGCAACAACTGATTTGAACAGTTTTTATCAATCATTGTCGACGGCAAAAGAGGATGTTTTTGGTTTAATATTTAGTAAAAGTTGGTGCGTGAATGGTTAGGAAATAGAACGTTTTTTAAAACTGTCCATTACTTACCGAGCCCAGTGAGAAGGTGGTATCTGGCTTTCTTACGTAGCCTGACGGTGTGGGTCTGACTTGTCCTTTCTCCATTGGCTGATTCGTCAGACTCAGACTCACGATAAGACAGCTTGTAGCCAGAGACCAGTGTCTGATTGGGTGAGGAATGCCATGTCACATTGAGCGTGTTCACCCTGGCTCTGACCTTCAGCTCAGTTGGGGCAAAGATTACTGGAAGAGTTTAGAGAGAAAATAAGAATTACTCTTGTTAGCATGAAGACTAACCACCTGTTTGGAATGAGTTACTGTTTGAAGGAGGTCTGGTGTCTTCCTTACCCATGCTCTGGTCACTCTGGTTGTAATGTGCTAAAGTTTGGTGCTGGGCCCACTCAGAGGGAACCCCAAAGCCCACACCTGTTCCCGCTGCTATCCTCATTCGGTAGGTGTGGCTGGGCTGCAACTCTCTGATAGTGAATTGTGTATTATTACCCCCAACTTCCACTGAAAACACATGGTGTACTGTGGAAAGACAAAACACACATGCACGAATCACAATAAATATAAAAGTAGAGGTTCACCAATTGCAATATTCTTGGCCAATCACAGATTTTTATAAAATGTGACAGGCTGATTCTGATCTTTTTTCATTTAAGTTTTAAAACCATAATTAGTAGTGTATTTTAATTACTCTTATTTCTAAGGATTGTAGTGGAAGTTAGGTTGGTCAGATTTGTGTATGTGTTCTGAATTGTGAAATAAATGTACCCTCCGTCCTCCCTGAAGTTTGTTTCTTAAACCAATTTTATGACATTTTGAAATAAAATATAACTTTGCAGTTCAGTCTATCTTATGTCATATGTAGGCTTTGTTCAGGGAACTTCAAGGCCCCTTCCTTGCTCTGTGCTCCATCTCATTTTAAATGAATAACTACTCATTATACCCTAGAAGCTCAGATTAATCGCTTTCACGGCCAACAAGAGTTGCTCACCCTGATCCAGAGAACTATACTCAATACGGTAGCGGGTGACAGCTCCTCGACTGTGCTGAGAGGACAACGGATGCCACATCAGCCGGATGTCTGTGGGTGAGGTGCTGGCTATCGACAGCTGAGGAGGAGCACTTGGTACTGCAAGATGGTAAGAAGGATATACAAACACAGTAGAACCAAACATTACTCAACAAAGACACAGTTGATGAATAGATATCCAGGAAGAGTTATAAGGTTGGCAGGATGTCAAATGTTTACTTTTGTGAGTATCACAGGCCGAGGTCTTACTCACCATCTTCCAGCATCGCCACAGTAACAGGCAGGGACGGCCGACTAGCACCCATTGGCGAGTAAGCCACCACAAAGAATGTGTATGCAGTATGAGGGTGGAGCTCCTTCACGTGATACTCGGTGGTGTCGTTGTTCATTGCAAACTGGTACTCCACATTATCTGATCCTGAAAAGTTAGAAATATTCATATTAAAAGATGTTTCTTAAGGAGATGAGAATGAACACACAGACACTTACAGTACCTGCTGCAAGCTGGCAGTGCAGAGAGTAGCCGATGATTCGGTCTGAGTTATATTCAGGCTTCTCCCAGGTTAGCAGGGCAGTTGTGCTGGAGTAGGGCATGGCAGACAGGCGACGAGGTGGGCTGGGTAGACCCTCCCTCACAATGACCGTCAGCTTGGCAGTGGCACAGGCCGTACCCAATCCGTTGTCTGCTATGCACTGGTAGTAGCCTGCATCCTCCAGTGCCAGCTGGTTGATGAGCAAGACTCCAGGATTTTGGCTCTTCACCCGCCTGAATGACTTGATGGGCTGGCCGTTCTTCAGCCAGTGCAACACCGGAGGAGGTTCCCCTGAGCTGTTGCACACAAACCTGGCTGTGTTTCCACGAGACAGTGATGTCGTCTCCGGGGGCTGGAGAATCACTGGCGGGGCTATCGGGAGGAGGAAACAAAACTCTGAGGTACAACGGACACTTCGAAAATAATCAGACACTTTAAGTTTTGCACTTAGATAAAGGAAGACAGATTTACAATACCATTCACATCCTGTGTTCAGATGTCATAACTAAGGAGCATGGTTATGATGTTCCATACAACAACACGGATTCGGAATAAAATCAATCATTTGTATATTGTGAAACGATTATTCGGTTATAGATCATTTCATCCAATCAAATTAACCACAAGTTACACATGACATCAGAAGTAGCATAGTTTTCAAACAGTGTATTTATCATCTAATTTATTGAGTTCTCTCATATCTGTCACCTGATTCACCAACACAAGGAATAGTGATGTTATAAAAAAAGTCCTCTTCAACTGTGTTTCTTTCTACGTCACTGTGTCATGTTTCTCTGTTCTCTGAGACTTGAATGTGCATTTTAATGGTAGAAATATGATAGAAAACCGAGAAGAGAGCGATGCAACTAAAGATTGTAGACGCACTGGCTTATGATGTGCATTTTGATGGATGCTGCCTTCAACCATCAGGTGACAAAGGAACATCCTAAAATGTGCTGCCTGCAAATTAGCTGGACAGATGAAATAAGAGGCGGGAACCAAACTCTTTCTATGTATAGATAATGTATATATTGTTTTAAGGTTCTATCAGCCCCAAAATTATTTTGGCGGTTTAAGAGGAACCTCCTAACAGAGTCAGAGACTTGTCTCAGTAACTCTTGGAAAAAAATGAATAGATATAGCACGCAGCTCCTACCAGGCACAATCAGCTCAGCAGCAGCAATGACAAATTCTCTGGTCCTGGGCTTGTTGGCCCGGCAGACATAGATGCCAGCATGGTGACGCCTGGTGTCTCTGATGACCAGGTTTGTTGTGAGGATGACCACATCAGTAGAAATCGGTTTTCCATCTGATCAAAAAAGGGCACAACAAAGAAAGCAAGTCAGTCTGAGATCATAGGGAGAAACAAAATTTCACCGAAAAAGGGGGAGATCACTTTTAAAGCTCTCAGTGGCTTAGGCAAAAAAACATAGAAAACAAAGAATAAATACACCAGCAACGATGGACCTGTAATGCAACACGATGACCAACAGGTGGCTCTGTGACCTTTTCAATTGCAATGACTGCAGTACCTGCACAGCAAACTCACCGGGCATATTAAATGAGACTAAACTCATTTTGTAGATCTTCCAGAATTTTGTTCTTCTCTAAGATCATATTCAGAAATGAACAAGTTAATTGTTTCAGAATTACAAGTAAAATGATGTGAATAAGATAGGGTTAATAACTCAATGCCAATTCGTTAAACATGACCTGAACAGGGAGCAGATTTTATCAACTGAAATAAGCAATGGTCATCAATAGAATTTTCTGCAGTGATATGTATGCATGACAACAGGAAGACCAAGAGTATGACTAAAGACTCAAGTCCCATTCTTACTTACATCTGAATTTTTACATGTCTGTACACACATCCACATTACAAGCGTTTTTTGTGTCCGTATGTCCAATGAGCACCTGTTTGAATTTAAAACTGTGATTAATCAACTCATGTGTAATCAACTCACCTTACGGAGAAGAGTCAGGTTTGATGAGTAAAAAAAGGACTTAACAGGTAATCAATGCAAAAAGATGAGGGGAAGTATAGAGCGATCTCAAAGCTGTCATGAATTGGACTACTAGCTGCACATGAGCCTGAAGGTTCATTAAATCATGAATAATAATGGCAAAATATTCTTAATTTAAATATTGACCAAAATACTGATCTGTAAAACCAAGTATAAAAGAAGTTAGCTTCTGGAAATATTTAGCAAATGCATTCTTAATGAACCAGACAGACAGATTTAGATCATTAATGCCGAAACCCTGCAGCTCTACTGATGTGTTTTTATGTGTGTTTTTTTGTAAATGAGAGATGGATGTTTATAGTACAAGAAATAGGATGATGATAGAGCATGTATAATAAAAAGTAAAACATTTTAATAATAAAGATAAGACAATCCGATAGAGAAGAGTAAGACCGTATCTGTGTTACCTTGCCTGCTCCAGGACACCAGTGGCTTCGGCTGGCCTTGTGCCATACACTCCATCACTGCAGGACGACCGAGCACGACTGTTGCATTTTGAGGTTGGACGACAATCATGACCTTCTTCAAATTCTCTGTAGCACCTGTAATAAAAAAAATAAACCCATTAGTATTATGGACCAGCAAATACTAGATAGGTTTTGTGATTGTACCTGGAAAATTTCCCGTTTGAAGCCACTGATTGGATGAGAAGTAATAGTAAAGTTTGAACTTTGGTTGAAAAAACAACCTCCATTATCGCATGGAATAAAAAATGTTGCTCTTCAGTGACTAAGAATGCTGATTTCATAATCTCATTAGTAACAAGGGATGCTGCAGTGACCGAGGCTAACTTCTCTTCAGTTCTGCTCAGCTGAGGCTCTCAGAATCACATAAAGTTAATGATCTCCAGGAGGAGGTCTGCCATTGCCTTAACAACATATAGAAGAAACATTGATATTACAAATCTAAATCCTCGGTTAAGCAAAATGCTTTAAGGGGGTCAGTCTGCCTTTTGTGAGGAATGCGCTGCAGGGTGATCCTTCATAGGGGTCCTAACTCTATGTGGATATGAGTCGCAGCTAAATAAATAAACAAAAGAAACTAGAAGGGGAAGGATTAAAGCAGCTGAATGTTTCATTTTTTACACTTCCTCTCCAGGTAAGTATGTCGACTTGATCCTTTGAATATAAAGCTGTCAGAGCTGGAAGTGGGTGTTGAGGTATTGTATTCATAGAACTCTAATGGGTAAATGATTAAAGTGATGGCATTAGATCTGACATGGGGTTCGCAGTACCATTTTATGTAGCTTCCTAAGAGTTTAGGACAGCAGTCAGAAAACCTAGGCAAGGTGAGAGAGAGACATCACCATCATTGTCATTACTGAAGTTAAAAAAACAACAACATCAAAAAAAATGTATTACTGTAATACATTTCCAAAATGCTTATTAACTGTACAAAAAAGAGAGGATACTTTCCCTATTTGTTTATTTTGTATTCAAATGTTGTGAAGTTTACACCTATTATCAATTACATCACAACAACATGGCTAATATTGTACAGCTCCTCATTTCGCCGTCAAAACAGCTCTAACCTCTTGAAGCATTGACTCCACAACACCTCTGAAGGAGGGCTTTTGTACTTGGCACCAGGTTATCTGCAACAAGTACTATAAGTTGAGTAATGTGGCCTTCATCAATCACACTTGTTTGTCAAGCACAACCCAACTGGTTTCATTTAGATCTGGAGAAATTTTTGCGGCAATGTCAACACCTTCAAGTGATTGTTGTGTCCCCAAAACAATTCCTGATCCTTTTTGCAGTGCGGCAGGGAGCGTTATCCTGCAAAATGAGGCAACTTCCATGAGGACATACTGTCTCCTTGGAAGGGTGAACGTAGTCTGCAACAGTATTTAGGTAAGCTAGTATAAACCCAGCATCCACATAAATGGCAGGACCCAAGATTATCCAACTGACCTTTGCCCAACGCATCAAACTGCCTGTCACAGCTTGCCTTCTTCCCATACTACATTCTGGTGTCATGTCTTCCCCAGCTAAGCAACGCATATGCAATCTGCTGGCTACATGATTTACAAGAAAATATGATTCTTTTGGCAAGAGCTTCCCCTTTCATGCTCTGTGGCCCAGTTCTGATGCTGACATGCCAATTGGGTTGGCTTTGAACCGTGGATTGGGGTCAATAAGGGCAATCTGATCATTCTGCAGCCAGGCAGACACGTACTACAGTGGCCCACAGGGACAGACATGCTGCATTAAGAAAATACATGTAAATACATGTAAAAACAACACAGGTGCAGCATTTGAGAAACTCATTGCAAAAGCCACAACACAACAGAAATGTTTCCAGCTGGCACATACAAATGATTCAGCCCCAGACTTGCTTTTTAATATTCCATTTAAAGATTATAACAGATATATTACACTGATTTCATTTGTTGTCCTCATTTACCGTGTCTTTCATCCTTTTATGCTTTGCTTAACTTCAGGGTCATGCAGTCATGGGACTTCAAATATAACCCTCATCAACAAATAAACGTGTGTAAGGTCACATGGTTGGTGATTGCATCTGCTGCAGTGGACCTGCTCGATGTCCACTGATCACAAGATGCTCATGATGATGAAGTTTGTTGTTATCATTGTTATTATTATTGTATAGTATTTCCCCAGAAGCTATCAATATATAATAATAATAATAATAATAATAATAATAATAATAATAATAATAATACATTTAATTTATAACGCACTTTACATTTGGATCAAATCTCAAAGTGCTACAAAGTAAAAGCAGATAAAAGCATCAATAAAAAATAAAATAATAACTATATAAAAACCTGACCAAAAAGCAGCAATGTTAATTAAAGTTATAGGTTCTGCTAAAAAGGAAAGTTTTAAGTCCTTTTTTAAATGTGTCAGTCGTCTGTGGAGCCCTCAGATGGTCAGGGAGGCCATTCCACAGAAGAGGCGCAGCAGAACAGAAGGCCTGATCACCCATGGTGCTGAGCTTAGTCCGGGGAGGGAGGAGGCGGTATGAGTGGGTAGAACGGAGGGATCGTGTTGAGGTCAGTGGGGTGAGTAGTTCTTTTAGGTAAGGGGGGGCGTTACCATGGATACACTGGTGAGTGAGGAGAGAGATCTTACAATCAATCCTGGTGGAGATGGGAAGCCAATGAAGGGAATGAAGAACGGGGGGGATGTGTTCGTGTTTACGAACTCTCATCAGATCCTTGCAGCACTGTTTTGAACATACTGTAGTCTTCGTAGACTTTTATCAGGGATCCTGATGAGAAGTACGTTACAGTAATCCAGTCTGGAGGAGACAAACGCGTGGACCAGCTTTTCAGCATCACTCAAGGTGAGTGAAGAACAGAGTTTGGAAATATTTCTGAGATGGTGAAAGGAGATCCTGCAGATGTGTTTGATGTGGGATTCAAAAGTGAGTTGAGGGTCAAATATTACGCCGAGGTTGGTGACTGATGAAGAGAGGGGAATGTTGTGACCAGAGAAGGTAAAACTGGTTATGGAGGAAAACTGGGTCTGATGTGGGGTGCCAATTAGAATTGCTTCGGTTTTGGAGCTGTTGAACTGGAGAAAGTTGTTTTTCATCCACACCTTTATCTCCTCCAGACAAGCGTGGAGAGTTGACAGGGGAGATGATGATGACGATGAGGATGGAGAGGCTGCGGAAGAACATGTGTCAGTTTTTATGTAGAGTTGCGTGTCATCAGCGTAGCAATGGAATTAATATATGTTAAATATATATAAATATATTTTACATTAATATTAATGTTATTATCAACCTGGGATCCCCGCTGCTGCCGCGGCCCGGCCATGGAGCCGTTGGAGAAAGTGGATTATAGCTGATATCTTTGCTGCTTTTCCCCGTCTGTATCCTTCCTCACCTGTGTCTCTCTCTTTCTCGCTCTCACTTTTTTTTTTTTTTAACCTGACCGGTCATGGCAGTAGGCCGTCCACCCTGAGTTTTGGATCTGCTCGAGGTTTCTGCCCGTTAAAAATTAGATCTCAGGCTGAGCCAACCTTTGTGAAATTCCTCAAGACAACTCATAATGTAGTGTGTATGGCCTCCACCTTGCACTCCCTACAATGTCTGGGCATTCTACTGATGAGACAACCGATGGTCTCCTGGGGGGATCTCCCCCCAGAACCTAAATCAGGTCATCAGTCAGCTCCTTGACAGTCTGTGGTATGACATGCAGGCAGAACGTTCTCCACAGCATCTCAAGACTCTGTCACGTCTGTCACATGTGCTCATTGTGAACCTGCTCTCATCTGTGAAGAGAACAGGGCGCCAATGTGGAATCTGACAGTTTTGGTGTTCTGGCAAATGCCAATCGGATGCCCGGCTGTGAGCGCACGCCCTGCTTGTGGACGTGGGACCTACATGCCACTCTCATGGAGTTTGGGCAAAAACATGCACACGAGTGGCCTGCTGGAGGTCATTTTGTAGGGCTCCGGTAGTTCCCTCCTGTTTCTCCTTGCACAAAGGAGCAAATAACGGTCCTGCTGGTGGGTTACCCTCCTCTGGCCCCCTCCGCATCTTCTTGTGTACTAGCCTGTCTCCTGGTATCTCATCCACGCTCTTGATACTATGTTGGGCGACACATTAAACCTTCTGGCAACTGCGCGTATGGATGTGCCATCCTGGAGGAGCTGCATTACCTGAGCAACTTCTGTAGGCTGCAGATACCGCCTTATGCTACCACTAGTGGCGAGGAAACTGGAAAAAAGCAAAACTGGCCAAGAATCAGCAAGAAAGGATGAGAATTGGGAAATGGTCTGTGGCCACCAGCTGCAAAACCATTCCTTAATATGGGTTGTCCCAGTAATTGCCTCTCCTTTCCACCTGTTGTCTGTCCCATTTGCACAACAGCAGGTGAAATTGAGTCACAATCATTATTGCTTCCTGACTGAACAAGTTGAAATCCCGGAGGTGTGATTGACTTGGAGTTACACTGTAATGGTTATGTGTTCTCTTTATTTTTATGAGTAGTAATGCCATAAGATTCTGAAAGTTTAATGAGTCTTCATGTTTGCTCTGATGGAAAGGCTTGGTTCTACATTTTTCCTATTTCTGAATAATAAGTATGATCCTCCACTTGTCAAAACACAGTTACAACTTAAAACAAGAAACCCCCCTCCAGACATCTGTATGAACAAACCGGCGTCTATAAGGACCCGATCCATGTAGATGAAAAGAGCTTTTTCCAAACAAACATTAAAATAAATATTATTACATTATATTATTAATTATTTCAGCTGAACAGATAAAAACACATATTTATGATTATTATATTCCATTTATTCAAAGAGATATGCCTTAACAATCAATCACTGGACCTTTCAGTGTCCTCTGGAAACCTTTCGGTTGTGTTGTGGCTTTCGTAGCATGTTTTCCAAATACTGTGCATGTTATGACAAATTGACGAAGATGTTTTCTTAATATGCAAAGCGTTAGCCCCTGTCGGCTGCCATACCATGTCTATCAAGCTGCAATGAACTGTATGTTCTGACACTTGTCTATCAAACCTGCATAAACATTTTGGTAATTAATGCTACAGTAGCTGTTCAGCAGTGTCAACAAGGAAGCCAAGGAAGCCAAGTGTCAACAAAGAAGTCAAGGAAGGCTGATCAGTGTTCAAATAACGATTAAAACTAAAATACCAAGAGCTGAAGATGATCTAATTTTGCTTAAAAATTCAACTGTTGTGTCTGAGACACTTGCTTTGGCCTCATGTGTTTCGCCCTCACTCTCATCAGTCTCTATGTTAAAGGACATAAAGGCTGTGACTGTGATTGTGATTGCATTCAAACTCAAAAACACAGACCATTCTCTGTGTAGATTCTCATTCATCCAGGTCATTGTAATCCATGTGTGTTGAATCCAAAACAACTGGACATCTGTTTTCAGTTCTATACAACTCCTTCAGTTCTGACTGAAGAAGCTTGGATGAGAGGTGAAATGTCTTCAAGCCAAAACAGAAGTCCAGTTGCTTTGGATTCAACCGACATGGACAGACCCCCTTCCTGATCATTCTTAATAAATCTATTGATAGATTCAAATGATCTACTCCATAGACTGAATAAACAACATAACAACACCCAATAGCAGCTGTGATAGCTTGACTCAGCTTGGTTCCATCGATGCAGTATTTTACTCATATTAGAGCCATACTATCCTCACCTTTCCTGATATATTATCAGGGAATGAGTGTATATATGGATGGAGATATAGTCTTTACCTACAGCTTAAAATACTAGTGAGGAAATAAAAATATTTACCAATGTTAGCGATTAGAACATATTTTTTAATGCATTCCATTATAATGCATTTAAAAGCCCTGTCATTGTTAAAAATGTGATTTGCTTATAATAACTTCACTTATAAGAGTTCTGACCGTTGATGTTGATACAGACAAAATTGGCCTTTAAGTAAACCAATGATTGAATGAAATGAAAGCTATTTTCACATAGATTATTAAATGAGGATTCTAACAAAGAAACACACAATCTTGGAGTGATTTATGAAAGCAATTTTCATAACAAAGCCCCTGCTGAAAGTGTCACAAAACACTACGTTGTTCTGTGAAGAGGATCACCAGCTTTTGGTTTCATTTCAGACTGGTGCATGCTTGTGTAGCGAGCAGACTACACTAGACTACTGTAACACTCTTCTTTATTCTGTACCAGAGAGTACTATAAATCAGCTACAATTGATTCCACACTATGCCGCAGGACTGCTGACAGGACAAAAAGGAGAGCACATATCACGCCTATGTTAAAGTCTCTACTCTGGTGTCCTGTTAGCTTCAGTATTGATTGTTAGATTAGTTTATAAGGCACTACATTACATTTAACTATATTTCAGACTTCTGCTTTACGAACCAGGAAGTACTATTCAGATCCTCTGATTCTTCCTCATTAGCTGTATCTCAGAGCAACATCCAAACATTTGTTGGAGTGGTGCTGCTTTTAGCCATTATATATATTGCAAACCCCCGGGACAAACAGAAGACCTAAAGCAGCCAAAAACATTGATGGTTTTAAACATGAACTAATATAATATATAATAAGAATATAAACTAATATATATAGCTTTGCAAACTATTATTCCCAGATATTTAGTGGACAGGTAACTATACGTACAAAAAACAAAAGAAATACAATACAAATACAAAAGTTATGAGAGAGGGAGATGTCTTTTCATAAGCAATGGAGAGACGAAACATGTGTCAAGTACCCAGTCCTAAAACTTAGATTGGATTTTTGAAATTGGTCTGGCAGTTATCAGCAGGGGCTGGCAGCCTATTCTAACACTATAAAGCCCTGAGCTGTCCTCACCTGTGGTGACACTGAGCTGGGCGTCATGACTGATGTCCTTCCTGGCAGAGTTGGACGCAACACAGCGGTAGGCACCCTCATCCTCCATGGTCACCTCCAGAATCTGCAGCACGCCGTTAGGAAGAGAAATGAACCTGATGCAAACAGCGAGGGAGAAAAGAGGTGGAAGAGAGATCATAGAGGGAGGGAGAATAACAAGTAAAAACAAGTAAATTAACGGATAGTACCATGGAAGATCCCGCTGAGATTTATAGTGAGAGACTTAAATATTGATATTGAAGACAGAACTTTATTCTCATTGCCCTAAAAGCAGTTTATAACAATGAAGTTTACATTTGTCTATGCTATCTTTTTGGGTGCAAAGTCACTTTGAACTGATATTTTCAGTACCATTTCTATTTTAATCCTTTTCTGCTTCTCACTATCTAATAGAAGTAAGGTTTGAGACATATTACTACTGCTCTGTAAGCAAGTTTCCTAGGCCCTCTGCAGTGCAGCACCATTTCCTAACCTTTTATTACTTTCAAGTTATTTACCACTTTCTATTAATCCCAACGCACGCGACCTGTAGTCTGTTCAGAAGGGTGACAGAGAAAAGGAGTGAGGAATGTTTATGAACAGAGTCTACTCGAGACATATCGATAAGTTTTGGTGGGCGATTAATCGTAAAAATATCACAATATTTGATTATATCACTTATATATGATCTCATTTCTGAAGTATGGCGGTTCTACAGCTTGCTAACTTCGGGTTCAAGTAGGGCTCTGGCAGAGATAGCCAAAGTTGGATTTTGTCAAGAAAGCCAATTTAACATGCTTTCAAGATATTGTAGTGAAAAACCCAGCGTAACAATAATATAATATAATGGCTCTACTGTCCATGTATCTTTGTTAGCCTATGTATCATGGCAGTGTTGAGGTCTTATTTCAAGAAAAAAAATCTGCGATTCTTTTTTTTGCAAGCAATCTACCTCACATTTGTACAAAAAAAATGCATCATTATATGAAATATCCATATTTCTATCCATTTCAGGTTTTGGCGAAATGTGTTGAAAAAAAACACCTTTCCATTATTGTGCATGTCTGCTTTTTGTTACCAATATAGCTGTGTGTGTTCTGGTAACTGTTTTATCAGAACCTGCATTAACTTTAACAATGGATTGGACAACCAGACTTAGCCTGTACTTTCCACTCAAATCCATGAGCACTGGGCACCCATGAGCCTAAGACACAAATTTTTCTTCTTAAAACCATTTTTTGGTAGCTATTATACACTTAAAGTACAGCAGGAAACCACTGTAAGACCTGCAGTTATGGAGATTATCTGACCCTGTCATCGAGTAGTCACAATTTGGTCCTTCGGGGGATACCCAAATACTTATGGTTTCCCATTTATCCTGTTTCCTACATGTCAACTTAGTACAAAATGACAGCTTCCTCTGTCTCACATGTATGTAGATATGTCCTACCGACTGACAGTTGCCATTTTAAAAAGATTATCGATGTTATTTTGACTGCACTGTAAAATGGTTATGATGTTGTGAGATAACGGAATACCTTAACTCGTGTGTGAAGTTTGATGACACAGCAATGTTTGTTTCCATAAACTGTGCATAAGACAATCACCTTTCAGACTCTGAAAATAATGTTGACAGGTAAACAACAACAACAAAAAATTTGTTGAATGCGAGCTGTCTACTGACTTACTGAATAAAGGCCCTCGTTGTTAAATGTTAGGGAGGGGGAAGCAGAACAAAGAGATAATGCAAGGTAAACAGGAATCCATGGGTAGCAAATTACCAAGGCTTAGTAACAGAAAGGATGGAAAGGAGATAATCGCAAAAAAAGACAACTGGAAGAGATTTCAAAGCGGTCAACGGAGAGGAATTATTCATTACCTTAGAAAAAGAAAGAGAAAAAAGTCACATCTACACACACTGACACATCCGTCAGCTGTCTCTTAGATGATCTTTGTGAGACGTCATTAATGTGGGGGAACCGCATCTCACCAATAAGACCTTATAAGCAACGAGTTGTTTGTGGGCAATGCAGGGCAGCAGCAGCCATATCACTTAGTCAATATGGAAAGAAAAAAACATCCCAATGTGCCGAGGCTAGAAGAGCCACAGAAATGTCAATATCGTTAAGTGGATGTGAAAAAGAGAGCAGTTATGAGACAACGGACATGGTGTGAGTCGTGTCCATGATGTGTCAGCAGGAAAGCATTTTGAAATTGTGCCTTATTTATCAGTCTGATCACATAAATTACAAGGTAAACAGTTTATTTTAACCTCATTTAAGAGTTTCTCAGATGTCTAGTCTAAAATAGTTCAGCGCAATTACTTGATATCTAGCTGATTCCAAACCTACACAGTTATTATAAGATAAAAAAAAATATTATAAGTAAGTCTTGTAAGATATAAGATATTAGTAAGTCTTGCAATGCAATGTTAAAATTAATGTACATTTCACATGAACTCTTCACGTGGTTAAGTAAATAATATGGTAATGCCGAGACTGTAATTGAAATAAAATGTTATGCATGTACATGCAATCGCCATGTTTTAAAAGAACATTTAAAGAGAAGCCTTGAAATTTCAAAACTAGTAATAATAATAATAATAATAAAATCCATTTGTATCGCACATTTCAAAACAAAGTTACGTAGTTCTTTACATTATAAATCAAGGAATTAGAAGATACTAACAATGACAGAAAATAATCACAAATACTAGGAACCAATAGAGACCATCCTGGAAATTGGACTGGCGGTCTAGATTACTACAAAGCTTTCTTGAAAAGATGCGTTTTAAAAAAGTGCTTTAAAGGATGATACTGAGGCCAGGATTTCCAGAGCTTAGGGGCCCTGACTGAAGAAGACCAGTCTCCTTTAGTCCTGAGGCGAGACTCAGGAACAGCCATTAGAGCTGAAGATCTGAAAGGCTCATATCAGAGCAGCAGTTCAGTGATGTAGTTGCCTTTTGGTCTGCTTTAAATGAAACAGGGTTTGTTTCCTGGCATGGTCCGGTAAGTTTGGTATGGTGAGAATTATCACTCAAAGTCTGTTACGGACAAAAAAAGCAAACGCTGGTCTGCTTGAAAACGAGGATATCGGTTCGCTTTAAAACGGTTCGCTTCCAGGAAGTGGAGCAAAGCACAAATCCATTTCAATACCTCGGGTTGTCTTTATGTCTGTGTTATCATTGTATTTTTTTCTTAGAGCGTCGTATTCTGTGTTTTTAAGTTTTTAAAAATTGCGTGTCTTACTCAGTAAAGTCCTGACCAGGGACAAGGACTGCAAATTTATTACAGCCAAAAGTTAATCGATTTCCTTTAATCTAAATGTAACAATGCTTACTTGTATCGTCCCTTTCCAATCAACTAATAGAATTTAATAAAATAATAGAGACAGAAAACATACAATCACAGTTGACAACTTGAAAATTCATAGCAACCTTTGCAATACTGCATGGAATATGAAGCTTTACAAAAAAAAAAGCTTTATAAGCAAGTAAAATTTAAGAGAATTTAATAAAATTAAGGAGAATTCAAAATAATTGCGTTGACATTGCAGAAATTCTGAGACAAATCTGAATAAACCTGTCACCCATTAATCAATATATTATACGGTTTATGAAAAGATATGACAATACGAGATTGAAAGACAACAACAGTACACTGTTGGCTCACCTTGGTTCCTCAGGGACAGCCACTTTGTTCTTTTCCCATGTAATTACAGGCAAGGGTTGTCCCTCAGTCTGGCACTCAAAGCGGGCAGCTCCACCAACAGGCACAGTTTGGTTTGATGGCTGCTGATGGAACTGAGACAGACCTGAGGAACGGAGGTGATAAAGGTCAGTGGGGTTTTCATCAGAGACGAATAAGATGATCTCCCAGTGGACAAAGATGTCTAAAGTACTGCTTAAGTAACTTTTTCGTATTTGATGACCTGAAATCTTTGTTTGATGTTGTCTACTTATGTTAAGAAAAACCGAGCCTAGCCTGATAGTTTAACTACTGTACCTTGAGGCACTCTTAAACAATAGGTCTAAAGCGCCCTTTCAACCAAAGTCCCCGCAGACTACATTAGAACACTTAAAAAGTATGCAAAATGAAATGATGTGCAAAGCCCATGTGATCACAGGGAAAACTGCTAAACACTCAAGCCTTAAAGGTATAATTTGTAAAGATGACCACCTGTCAAAGGTCGCTCCCAACAGGGAGGAGCATATGACCGGAGTAACAACAAACTGCTGCTCACTAGACTCTTCTGAGTACTTAGGCCTGCTATTCACTAGTTAACTTTGAAGCCTATTTGCTTTCAAGAAGCCGAATAAATGGATGACTGAAACTTGAATGAAGCAAATGAAGAGGGGTAGTCCTCTGTGAAAGTCGCTGACCATCGGTGGATCTGGGGTTTTAAGATGAAGCCCGTGATGATAAGTTTCCGTGTTTAATGTTGATGTTGACATAACGTTTCTGGGACTTTACCACATGGCATGGCTTCTCTAGTTGACAAATGTTAGTTAATGTTGTAATGATGTAATGTTAGTCAGAGTAAAACCACTCTGAGGTACCGGCAAGTCTTTCTTGTTCTCACATTTTCCCTCTTTCCCTCCCTTCCTCCCTTCCTTTTGCCTACGGTGGGAGTAAGCCTAGGTTATTATCAAGCTGTTACTTCATTGAAAGCACCACAATAACAGCAAAAATTGCATGGATCACATGATAGACGCCCATAAATAGTGTTATTTTAGGCCTGATGAAAACATTTTATATATTGGTCGCTTTTGTGCTTGAGTCAATTAAACGCATCAGTGCAGGTAAAAACCAGATCCTATCTAGATCCTATGATCCTATTAGATCAATATTCATTTAAACAGGTAATTTGGAATCTACATTCGGAATAACTTCAATCAAAATGAAGAAAAGTGTCTATGTAAGCCCATCTACTGAGCACCAGGAGGCAGAAGGGAGCCCCATTTGAGGGCCTCTAACCTCTGACCCCTAGACCACATTGGCGTCCTGCATCAGCCTCTCGGCCTGTAGTTCAGTCTGAACAAAGAGAGGGGGGATGATCAAAGAAGAGAACAGAAAAGGAAGACAATCAGGGGACTCAAAGGCAACAAAAAGCAAAAAGGTAACAAAAAGAGCCAATTGCAACTTGACTAGAAAGGGCATTTAAGAGTAATGTCAGAAGGCCTTCATTCTCCAGTGGAGAAAAAAAAAAATATTGTAAATACTAGCTTTATTCCGATGCAACAAAACAATCTGACATATTAGAAGAAGTATATGCATCCTAACATAAAAATATGTCAAAATGTCTATTTTTCAGGTTCCTGTTTCTTGTTCAATGACATGTTCTCCATGTGGGGCAGAACTGTTCCAGACCTGATGTGAACAGCATAAAAACATGTGAGAACTATACTGCAGTGTTCTGCCGGTAAGTTTCGTCTTGGACAAACGCACAAAGTGGATTCAAACATTTCAGAGATGAGAGGCTGGTAGGGTAGAAGTTGTTATGTTAAAAAAAAGTAATTGTGCTAAATCATAAATTGCATTTAGAATAACAATTTGATTTAATTTTACTTCAGCACGGCTGCCATGAACAAAATAAGCGGTTATGGATAATGAATGAATGAATAAATGGCCTTACTCACCACCCTTCTACATTGCAAAGAAGATATATGATGTAACCATTCAACCAGGTTCATACTAAACACTAAAAAATCCGGAGGTCTAACCTTCGTCTTGACAAGCTCAACATAAATGATGTTGAAAGAGTTCATGCAGCCTAGTAAGATTCTAGGAAACAACAAACAACAACTGACAAACTGCTGTACTCAGCTACTCATTGGTTATAAATATATGATAAAGTCTAACGTCAATAGTAAAGGATCCCGGTGGAAATTGAAATAGAAATTATAAAGGGATTTTGTTTTTCAACCAAATCCCATGGTTTTACGACAAATAGTTGTCAAACCAACAAAAAGAGGAAAAGCCTGTGAAAAGCTGGATTTCACTTCAAATTTTGTTGCAACAAATACAATGTTTTAATTGAATAACTGATTCAATTCCGTGCCCCATTCCTGTGTCTACAAACCTTATTTGAAATTAATAAAAACAAAACGGCCAAAGTATCTAAGTCACTCCTAAAGTGGGAGACTGACCATGCATATAGCAAACAGAACACAATAACCTGCATACAGCTGGAGGCTACAGCGCTACATAATAGTAGAGACACAGCGGAATGTCATCGCAATTTAAACAAACAAAACTCGGGGGGGCGGTGGAATGAGCGCAGAGGACTGACACTACTCACAAACTTGTTTCTTTTTTGAGCTGAAACTAAAATGAGAGGTAATTTTCAAAGGAAAGCCATTTTAAATATTCAAAAGGCCCCTATCCAAACCCGTTTCCCAATTTTTGGAAATCGGAGATATCCCCCTACTGTCAGCTAGCGAAACATTAGGACTAAACTTGATCACACCTGTTGCTCATGCCAACATACTGACGATCTATGTTTTCCTATTGCTCTGCTAACAAGACTGCTTAATGAGCACACAGAGCAAAAACAAATTTGCTTGCACACAAAAGAAAAAAGTCAGTGAATCCACTGTTGCACAGCACACTTTTCAAAAGGAGTTGACGATTAACCTCTGACACATCCAGCCATTACGCAGCACGATGCTCTCATGTGAACAGCCCACTGTAACACTGCCAGAGAATGTGTGACAGGCTGCCGCACTCTCTGCCTGTGTGTGTCTACATGTGTGAAATATTGAGTACAGCCATTTGTACCTCACCGTTCTCTCTAATGTGTGTCTTGATGACCACATCCACTGCTTGGACTGGATAACTATAATAATAATAATAATAATACATTTAATTTATAATGCACTTTACATTATGTGTATTTACTATCACCCTTCCATGCAAATGAGGGAAGGCATTTCCTTTTAAGCACATCACCTTTATGACGTGACAGTTTCAAAGTTGTCCACTGAAATAATGTATAAAAAAAACCCAACATAAAATGGATTTGGAATTTTATTTAGTTTTTCTGTAGAATTAAACATTTTGAAGAGGCGAAATTGAAGTAAAGATTGCAAATGTGAGCAAATTTAGATTTAATTGAGGTATAATCATGATACATACAACTACTGTTATAATATTATTATAATTATTATAATATTATCATCATTATTATTGTTATCGTCATTACTATTATCACAATTATTATAATGTCATCACAGCAGAGTCATTAGCCACCCCAACCAGTATCTGAACTCCATCGAGTAATATATCTCGGTGCTGCTCAGGGCAGGTACCACTTGATCACAATCTTCCTGATGGGTCTAAGCGCCATCTTCACATTCTTCAATTCTTTCATATGTCTCTCCACATCGTTCAAAGATCCAGTCAGTTATTACAGATTCAGTTTATGTTTGGTCCACAACGTCCTTCAGGTGATGAGCAACACAGCGGGGATGCAGGTGAAGACAATTCATCTCAACGAAACACAGAACCCAGTAGAGATAGCATACACCAGAGCATCCCAGATCAGCACAGAGGCTCACTTTCTTGCCACTCAGAAATCTGTTCTAATTAAATATACAACTACTGTTCAGATTCTCTGAGTAACAATCAGCATACGGCAGGTTTAGAAATGTACATTACTTTTCTGGTAACAAACCATTTGCATGTTTAAAAAGACATTTCAGAAAGCCCCTTGGACAATTAAATATGTGAAGTTTGTAAACCATCAAAGGACTGCACAAGGGGTCTTCTTCCTAACTTCCTTTTCTCCTTCCCATTAGTTTTTGTGTTCATTCTCTCTCTCTCTCCGTCTCTATGTCTCTCTCCCCCTCTTTTCTCTCTTTTTCCTCTCTGTCTCTCTTTCAACTTTATCCCTGTCTTTGTCTGTCCCTCTATCTATGCCCCACTCTTTGGCCCCACAGCTATCAGATTGCATCTTTTTCCCCTCCCCCTGTGCAAACAGATAATTCCACCCATGACCTCTTTGCTACCCAGCTTTCAGGATGACTAGCAGTGTGAAAGACCATCAGGCATGTGCCCAGTCTCTTTCAATTCTATCATATTTGAGGTAGTTCATAGAAAATTTGGGCAATATTGAATTTAAATGTCCCTGTTATATTATGTTGTCCTTCTAACCTTAGGCAGGGGATCTTATGTAAATAGGATTGACATTCGAACTGGCATTATTGAGAAATTGAAGAAATCTGTTGTAAATATTTGGTTATTTTTGTTAAGTAAAAGGTTTATGTTTAGAAAGTATAAAATCAAGATAATTATCATATTTTTTATTAATCAAAATTTTTTTTTTCTTTCTTCACTTTCTTTTTATCTTTTCATTGGCAGGGCTTACATGAATTTCGGGAAATTCATTAAAATTGATGCCACTGATATCAAACCACATATAAATATCAAACCGAGGATAATATGAATTAAAAAGGTAAATTGAGATGGAAAAAACATGCTTAGTAAAACACGTGTGTTAAAAATGTGAGTCAACTATGTATCTCCAAAGGTTGAAATAAAAATGAAAATCCCATCCGCATTTTAGTATGGAGGAAAAAGAACATGCGTTACACTTATGAAATCAAGCAAACTGGTAGGAATCAGTAGATACTGACTTTACCCCCACAGTGTCATATTGAGTAAGGTTACTAACATTTGAAGCTGCTTTCTTTTTCCCGCATAATAATTTATCCATGGATTAATTTTGTAAATTTAATGTTAAAATTGCACTGGCTTTCTGGCATTCAGCCAATAGAAAAGTGAGAGACTGAAGTTGGGTACTATGTAAATGTTTTATCTGAATTTAAGGTTCCCTCTCTTTTACCTTCTCCAGCACATTCAAACGCTTTGAGACGAGGTCACATGCATCATGTACTGCAACAGGCAAACGGAAGCAGGTGGAATTCAAGTATTTTCACAGGTGTCTGTCTCCGTTTGACGCTCTCTTCGCATTTTTGCCAGTGAAGACAGATAAGGAATTGCGATTCTACGCTCATAGTTAATGTTGAAGCATTTTGGCTCCATTTCTTGATGCAGTTTGCATCAATCACATTACCTTTCGCCACTGATAGAATAAAAAAAAACACACACACACACGCACATCCACACCAATGCACGTATAACACACGCAAACTGAAGGTATTTCTTAATGGTCCGTAAACTCTTTCTTTGCACAGTCACCACAAACTCTGCAGCTATTTCCAACAACTCACCATTCATCCAACATCCCCATTCCCTCCCCCTTTCTCTTAATTGTTCCTCGAAGAAGAGCTCCTCATAAATAGGCATTTGACAGCTGACAAAAAGAGGGCATCCACAAAGGATAGTGTCTCATTTTACACAAAGCTAATGACTAAATGAGGACTGCCACTTCAGAGTTTGAGAAACATAGGCTTCCTTGAAGGGGCAAATTAATAGCTACAGTCTGTCCTTTCATCCCTCAAACACACATCTTCCTGTTCATTTCTTCCCCTCCCCAACCCCCACTGTTCCTTCTTTCCTCTGTGCCTTTTTTACACAATGATGTTAAAAGGTATGCCTGCACCCTCACCACTTAGCATCCAACCAGGGGATAAGCCTCCTCATCTCCTCTCCATCTGAGGGGGAAATTCCTTTGGAAAAGCTGACAAAACAAATGCCTCTCACTTTCACTTTCTTTGTCTCTCAATAGAATCAAATTAGGATTACTTTGAAGATCCGCCTTAGTGCTTTAAACGGTCAATACGATGTCACAAACAAAAAAATATAACATTTACTCATAGAACAAAACAAAAGTTCAATGCATATTTAAGATTAATAAAAAATATGAAACATATCATGTTATAATATTATCCCACTTGTTGTAGATTAATTAACCCTTTAATGTCCTCACCTGGCAAAACTTTGGAATAAGCTTTTTTTTTGTGTGGGCCCTTCACTAATTAAGTATTTTAGACACTCTTAATTTATCATAAAGAAACAAATTGTTTGGTCAAGCATGTTGTTAAACAGTAAAAAACAAAAAACAGACTTACAAAATAATTTTATGATGAAACTTAATTTCAATGAATTTCAAGCAAAATAGTCAGTTTTAATTAGATTACCTCAACCATTTTGAATAGTCTGTTTTTAATAAACTAGTTTACCCTTATTAGACTTTAAATTACATTATTTTTACGTTATATAATTCTGTTTACTAAGTACCCACCTGCTTTAATACGCCAAAAATCCTACTTATCGAAATGGATTTTCTCAAAAGTCATGGTTATTGCCTCTGGCTCAGTTGCCCCCCTTGACCTGTTGTGTCCCCCAGGGCTCCACCCTTGGCGCCTTACTCTTTAGCATATACAAGCTGCCAGTGGGTCAAATTATAAATAAGTTCAGTCGTGTACCACACATTTTTTAATAAGTGACTCAAAATGTGTTTAATCACACAGTTGAGCAGGATATTAAATGGTTTATTTGCCACTTAATCAATAAATGTGTACCGTACGTGTCAGATCTATTCGATTGAGTGGGATATTTCAGAATAAATGTACTGTTGAGATATATTTGTTAAACCACCTGTCCATCCATCCACCGCCCATTCATCCATACATCCATCCTTAGACCACTGAAGGTTTTCAGGCCAACAGAAAGACAGAATTGACAGCTCATATACCAGATATATACAATTTTGTGCTTGGAGATGCCTCCATTCATACATTTGTAATATACAAGCATTGATATTAATATATTTTTGCAGATATAACTAATCAAAACGAATACCAAGCATACTTGAGAGTCATACATGAATATTTAAAGTGCACATAAACAAAACGATCCGTACACCTACTGGCTTGGAAAACATTGACAGTCCGGCTGGTCAGGGCTCCGAGGGCACTGGCACTCACACAACTGTAACCCCCGTCCACACCCTGGGCGGGATGTCCATCCTTAGTGCTAGGCAGCAAGAGGAGGGATCCATTGGCCAAATAGCGCTGGAAGTCATTCCCCTCCAGAGGCAATGGCCGGCCATCCTGAAGCCAGGTGACATTGAAAGGTGCGTCGCTCGCTCCAAGGTTGCAGTCCAGCAAAAGTGGCAAACCTGGCTCCAAGACTACATGGCTAGGCCCTGCCCCGCAGCTCAGCTCCACTGAAAGAGGCTTTTCTGTGTAGAATAAAGACATATATGAGTGTAAGACATGTATTTGCGACAATATAGTCTTGTCTTTCTTTTAATTAAGAACATTTGGAGACTTTAGATCTCTCTCATTTGTACTCATAATCAACACCTGTATTTTGTATATCACCATGAAAACATACACCTTTCTTGTATCTGTCTATACATTTTTTAAAGGGAAACAGCCCTTCCAGTGTTAGTGCCACTGGGTGCTGCCCTGTTTTCAAAATCATTTAACCCCATTCTTGATATTTATCTCTAATTTAAATTTCCTTGAATTTTCTGTAAAACATTAAGAGTTCATGTCAAAATAAAATAAAATGCTAATTTCAAAGAAAATACAGTATATGGATCCCGCTCTTTATCCAGAACTTCTCGGAAATTCCTCCTTCTTTTACACAATGCTCACTCTTCCACCCAATTTCATGGTTTAGAAACTTTATGTTTGATTGACAAAAAAGGTAGGAAAAGCATTATTCCAAACGGATTGTAGAAGAAACAAGATCCTGAATATGCGACCTTAACGAGATCTGTTCCATATTTCAATGGTTTCTTCTGGCCACACCCCATCCCTTCGATAATAATGTTGTAATGCATGTTGTAGTTTATGCATATTGGGTCGAAATGTTGAAAAAGTAAAATGAATAAAAATAACGAATCCCCCCAAATCTCCCTTCATCTGGATTCTGAACATTTAATGGCATCTTCCTTATTCAATGCTCACGCAACACTCGTGAATATTAAGTCGTTAAGTTAACTAGTTTTCTGTAATCCTGCTCACAGCAAGAAAAAACAGACAAGAAAAGAAAACTGATCAAATAATCCCTTTAGCAGAGGTTAATATAATTACCTAGATGTACAGTGTCTTGTGCATAAAGTTAGTTAATGCTCAACACTATACTTTGTATTGCTCAATGACCACATCACAGCTAAACTGCGACTCAAATATTGCACATTTATTCTCAATTGGTCCGGTTATTCATATTGTCTATATGTCTTTCTACCCTCCATAATTGTTCATCTTTGGCCATTTTTGCCTACCCTATCAATTGCAGCATTTGCATATATATGATTCTAAGGCATAACTCAGTAGAATCAATTGTGTTGGCAGGCCAGATGGATTGGGGTAGTATACCCATAGCCAAGGTATTTTAGGGTCAGAGAGGAGCCAGAGCTAAGGAACAGGAGGAGGAGGGGGAGCTCTGGAAATGAAATGGTGTGGCATGACGGGATTTGTATCACAGCAGCTGGACATTGAAGCCTGTGGGAGAGTGGGGAAGTCATGGAGTGAGAGGTTGATAAGCCGGCCAAATGCAGAAGAGCACTATATAAAATAGTCTTTAAATACAGTAGAAGTTGTTGTTAAGCCACAGCTACTTCAACCAGCCAAGCTTTTATATTTACTTTATTTATTTTTATTTTAACTGTGTTTTGGCATTTTTTTCTTAATGTTAAAAACATGGAGACATAGCATTTCCAAAATTACAAATGCTGTAATTGTCTTTATCGCCCATCTCCTTATTTCTGTATCTTGCTAAAATCTCTGTATTTTCATTCTATTTTACAACATTAAGTTCTGTGAAACACAAATTTTATTAATGTTCTTTGAAAAAAGACGGTGACTAGTAAATAGTAAAAAATCAGGAGCGGATCGACGGAGTAAATATAAAACAAAAGGTCAATGATCTAGAGCAAATTGGAGCGGGTAAGACTAAAAATAACTGAATACAAATATTGACTCACATGTTCCCAGTTAATTATCTTTAAGGGAGTCTAGTCTTCAAGATATTACTTTTTTAATAAAATATGCAACTGTAACAACTCTGTTAAGTATCTTACATGGAAAGTCGTAAAATTGTTGACATAGAGTATATAAAACAATTTTCTGCAATTTCAAACAAAATCAATTAATGACTAGGATCTTTACTGAAATTTTTATTGGACAATGCTGTTGTCGTTCCAACTTCAATTAAGGGAAGATGGGTGGCTTACAGTATACTCATTTATGTGTAATATTTTCCCTACATGTAAAGTGCATTATAAATTAAATGTATTATTATTATTATCAAAATGCCCAACATATTTTAACTTCAGATTAATATAGTTCAGTACATTATCTATTTTAGTGTGTTTGCAGTTTGTCTCTCCCAGCCATTAAATTATTGTTTCATAACCCATTCAAGTTCTTTAAGTCAAACGTCTAACATCATTTATTTAATGAAAAAAGAAGGAATTCGGTTTCTCTGTATCTCTTTCACAGATTTCCTGGTAAAACACATATAAAGTGAATTATTTTGCACACATGAAGGTTATACACGGTTAAGTGTTAGACCAAGATTCATTGTTGTGTCATTGCAAGTAATACAATTTAGCCTACTCAACTATAGAACAGTTGACACACCTGACCTTGAATCCAGCTTGGAAACCTCAGACAGGCAAACATACACCAATCAGAAAGGAGAAATCAGAATAATCATTATCTATGGTAACAAAGGTACCTGGCAGTGAGTGGAATAAATTAGACAGCAAGTGAAAATTTTGTCCTTGAAGTTCTAGTGTGAGAAACTGGAAATGGGCAAGCTTAAGTGTCAGAGCAACTAAGACTGAGGCGAAAGTGGCTAGATAACAGTGTCAGAGCTTCTCAAGAACTGCAGGTTTTGTTCGGTGCTCCCAGCCGACAGGTTAGTACCTACCAAAGTTGTATAAAGAAATACATCCTTCGTGCTCAAGGCTCATGCGCATGGAGGGCAAAGGCAAGAACATGTTTTCCAAATGTAAAACACATTCCTAAATAAAAAAGTTAAAACCGTCTCTGACATCTGAAGAATTCTTCGCAGAGCTGTTCTGGTGGCAATAAGGGGACCTCCGTAATAAGGTGGTTTTAATGTTATGGCTGACTGGTGTACATACACAGATAAACACACGTAGTCAGGTTTCAGCTTTTCCCCCTCCAACATTTGATGAATTAAGTTAATAGAAAAAATAAATCCTTAATTAAAAGAGGCCTACCCCCCCTCCCATCAGTTACGTCCTGATGAACAGGCTGGGCAATGCTGAGAAAGGCAACCCCGCAGTCTTGCACTCATTCACAAACACAATCTTGTCAGAGGAGAGCCACAAACAAGCGCGCCAACACACACTCCCAGAGAGCACCTCAATAACTCCTCTCCAATTTCAACAAATTAAGTCTCATTCAGGCATTAAATTGTTAACAGCCATTTCCAAAGTTACTGCTGGCGAGGTGGAAAATGATTTCACTTGGCGGACGGTATTAACCAACCTCTATTGGAGAAAGAAGTCATTACATGTCACAAAACTGGATATGGCTGTACAAGGAATATAAGGAATATGAAAAAAAAAGAGAAAAGAAATCAGCTAATTAACCTGGATATAACAAAATATACGTATAATTTGAAATAAAAAATTTATCATTAACCCAAAAAAAGTCGGCATAATGTTTTAGAACTATTTTAAAACTATGCAAGCCTGTATGTAACATTATTCAAATATTGGCTGCGTTATCTGGGAATATGGGAATAAAACACTGGACATCACAATCATATATCCTTCAAGGGCTTCTTTTAACATAATATTACTAATATAAATACACATATATTCTCAAGTGAACATGCATGCATAACCCACTACAACACATACACACAGATTCACATACACAACAACTGTCCTTAGCTCAGCAGGGAAAAATGTGCTAAAGAGGGGTGGCCATTTTACCTTTTTATTGTATACTTGGGAGTTGTTGGGAAGAACAGGGTGCACTTTGAGATATAGTGGGGGCTGTGCCATCTTGCTGAGCTGTAGTGAATGGATTGTTGTGGCACTGTGCCAAGCGGGTCATGGTTTACTCTCTGTAAAGAAACTGCTGCGGGTTCCAAGAGGAGACAGAGGATGTAAAAAGCCATTGGATAACAACAGATAAACAAAAATAAAGGAGAATAACAGGGGATTTAGCTATTCAGTGTCAGTTTCAACAACTCATATACATTGGTGACAACTACCTATATCTACATATTTTAAGCAATTTGGAGGGAGTAAAAATCTGACAAATTCTTTTTTTTAAAACACCTTTAGGCACTACCATTAATTAATTCGGTCAAACGGCAATGTATAATGATCTCTTATTTGTTTCAACTGATTTTTTGATAAACTGGCGGCACACCGGAGAGTCAGTCTTTACAAATCATGTCTTTTCACTCCGGTCAGTGTATGTGTAACTCCGGTTCGGCAACAACAGAGGCTTAAACTGACAATTATGATGGCATTTACTTTTTCCTGCATAAGTAACCAAAGTCACTAAGTTTAAATTAAGTTGAACTTGCTTTATGGAACTGAAGTAAGATAAATTAAGTCAGACTAACTGGAAAACACATGGCTTACATGATGAGCTTGGGAACAGTCCTCGGGGCACAAAAATCAGAAAAGTCAGGGCTGGGAGGTAACGAAGTACAATTATTTTATTATTGTACTCAAAGATTTTAGGTATCTGTAATTGTGTATTTATTTCCCTCCAACAGTTAGCTAAAATTGTTCATAAAATATAGAACTATGGGAAAACACGAAAGGATTAGAAATGTATGAAAGTCAGTGGTCAGCATAGAAGGACAACTTATGTACCTGGTCATGCATGAAATGCCTTTTAAACTGTCCTGACTACGGAGCAATGGTTTGATGGCCAGGCTAAATAACAGGGGAGAAGACTCACCCCACCCTATTCATTTGGAGAATTTCAGATGATCTGTGATGCATTTCTAGCAGAAATATAATTTCCTCTCAGAGTTGCAGTCATGTTGTTATATTGATGTTTTTTTTTTTTTAAGTCTTTGGTGTTCGAGGATATCAGTCACACGGCTCTCTTAATAAATGTGTCATAGTTTTGACCACCATCATTTGACCAGGCATCGTAGTTAAAATTTGCCCTGCCGTGATTTAGTGTTCCTGAACCTGAGACAAAAGTGGAGAGAGAGAGAGAGAGAGAGAGAGAGAGAGAGAAAAGGAGAGAGAGAGAGAGAGAGAGTGAGAGTGAGTGTGAGAGAGAGAGAGAGAGAGAGAGAGAGAGAGAGAGAGGGGAAAGAAGATATGCGCCACAAAAACAAATGAGAAAAAAAAACCCAAATAAACAAAAAGCTAAAACAAATCCTAATGACCATACCTTGAATACCATCCTATTTATAAAGTGTAAAAACTCAAAACTTTGCGGCTACCCTATAATTATCTAGGGGGTCTCCCCTCCCTCTTTAAGAGCAAAGATGCCCCCCACATCTAATATTATACACGATATCAAATGTCATCAAAATGTAAAAAAAAAAATTAAGCTGTCCAGGCCCAAGTGGTTATAAACCTGTATACATCGTAGAGAGGGAATTATTTAAACAAACTGATAGCAGTGTACCCTTGTCTTAGATATCTCAACACAAACATATGCCACCATCAGTATAAATGTAAACATTAGTCAGGGTAAATAAGTAGAATGGTATTACAATAAAAGTTTCTTTTTAAAACAAGGGGTGGGGTAGTTCTGCACAACCTAGGGGCAAAAGGTGCAATATATGGTCCAGGTGGCAAGGAGACTGTGTGGCAAACAGAACCAAAGGATTGGATAATTAGGCTCAGGCAATCAGTCAAACGTATAAGGCAATTATATGTAGTGGAAAGTCCGCAATCCAGCGACATGCAGCGAATGGAAAATCCACAATCCAGCAAAACTGTCTTTTGTTTCACTGTTGAAAATTTTCTCTGCGGACAACGTATTGGTTAGCTTAAGATGCTGTGCTAACAGGTGTCAGGTTCAGTAGCTGGTTGGCAACAAACTCAGACAAGTAATGTGTCATTAGGGGTCAGTGGAGGTCTGTCATGGATAGATGGTGTGAAATCTTTCGCTTCTGTGACAGATGAGAATATATTCCTACTCCCTTCTTTGGTCGTGATGGTTAGCCCAGCAAGGAACAGCAGGGACTGCTTGACGCCTAGATTGTACAGTTGGATAGTACCTCTCGGTATTTGTGGCATTGCTCCACTACTTCTAGGGCCTACTCCTCTTAAATGGCGATGGGAGTTGTACTGTAATGGCGTGTACTGTAGCTTGCATCTATTGGCTGTCACTCTATCTTTTCTTTCAGTTGATAGCGGTGAAGTCTGATGATGGTGGCCGTTGGCTTCTCTTGGTCTTAAATTAAGCAGTTAGCACATTGTGGTCTCTGATGGGGAAGGCAAAGTGCCATTACCAAAGACCTACAAACGCAGCTCAGAGAAAAAGCTGAAGGGATGCGGTCCTTCAACAGACCCTAGTGTTCCGATAACTTTGATGTTGTTGCGTCAGCGACGGGACTCCAAGTCATTGACTTTAGCCTGTAGCCTAAAACTGAAGTTTTCCCATACCGTAGTCTTGAGCTAGACCATACGCTGTTGTTCCAGACAGCGACGTAATATCCCCAAAAGGTCCAGAGTAACCTTCGTTGTACAAGTCATCGTTGATTGAACCCCTCAAATTGAATGTGAAGTTATTTTCACAGAATTTTCAGTAAAATATAAAAAAGCTTGAGCCGGTTCCATCCAGTTCCTCCTCACCCTAAAATCAATGGGGACATAAAATTTGAAAACGATGCAGGAAGTAGTTTTTGAGTTATGTAAAGAAAAAAAAAAAATATATATATATATATAAATATATATATATATATTTTTTTATATATATTATTTTTTTATCATATATATATATATATATATATATATATATATATATATATATATATATATATATATATATATATATATATATATAATATGATACTTACAAGATAGTTCTACTTAAATCGATTCATATACACCAAATTCGGACTTCTGAATTGAACCAACGCTTACGAAATTATGGCCGAAAACATAAGAGATGAAATAAATATACAGCCAACCTTTCCCAAAATCAATCCAGCTCGTTCCGCATTAAGGTATATCTTGATAGAACATTTGAAAATTATCCCTGAAACAGATTTTGAGTTATTGCGTTAACACGAAGGATCTGCAGCGGTGATGACAATTCCATAATATACCTGACCCTTCGAGGCTGTAATGATGAAAGAGGTTCTTAAAACTCACCAGTAAAGCTGGGCGTACATTGTACAATTTGAGCCCGTCTCACACCTGCAAAAGAGCCTCTGGACTGCTGGGTAGTCCAAAGCCGTCCTTTGTTGTTTTTTAGATCGTTGGACAATCTAAACGTTTTCTGTCTTGTCAGAAATGTTGGCATAGTTTCAACTCGAACATCGGTGCCTACTTTTTTCATTGGGCCTTTGAGAAATCGAGAAGCAAAAACAAAAACAAACTTTTTTTCCCATTCTGAGCGTTCAAACAAAACTTTATTGACAATTGTAAATAAGGAGAACAGGCTGCAGGAGCCGGACGGGTCGTACAGTGTGAGCACTCATGTTGTGCTGGTGGATCTGATCGTACAGTCCGAGCACACCAATTGTGAGCTTTTTTTCATACCATCAAAAAAATTTTTTATCAAAACACCCACACACAAAGTGTTTGGGAGAACAAGAAGAGAAGGAATATGAGCAGGAGGAGGAGAGTGACAACAACAAGGATTATTCAGCCGAGCAGCTCACTGTCTAGAGACAAGACACCCCATAATCTGAAGGACACTGCTCAGGTTTCCACAGCTTCTGAAGTGAAGCTATCCAATATCTCAGGCCTGTCCCAAGAGGCTCAGATGCAAAAACTGGTACTTTCTGTATCAACTTTTTTCTACCTAATGTTGATGCTGGGCTTCTGCTGAAATAATTTCAAGATAATTTGAGTCCAATTTAGTCATTCTCCATTCTTACATTACATTTCTGTCAGAGCCATTTGTCTATTGTATACTAATCAAAACACACTTCTGCACTGTTAAACCCTACAAATTCTACACTTAGGACCGATGCTTTACATACACTCTTCAGTTGTGCCATATGCTAATATGTTCTCAATAAGAACGGTAAAATGCAGATATTTAGTTATCATATATATTTTTTTACCAAATGGCTATATGCTCCAACTACAAAATTAGAATTGAACAGCGAGTTAAGCTAATGTAAAACTATATATTGGAGATATGAACATTCATGTCACCTCCCCTACATGTCGTTTTGCATCCGAAATTCTCCAACTACTGGATTGCCCTGGACCGCCTACATCACACCGTTGGACTCACTGCCGCCACCCTAAACTGGTGGCAATCATACTTCACCAACAGAACAGAATACATTTCCCTTGGAAGTTCATGGTCCCAGACACTTTAGGGGTCCTCCAGGGATCCGTCTTTGGCCCCATTCTCTTCATACTGTACATACTCCCACTTAGCCATGTCATCAGTCGATATGGACTCTCATGACATTGCTATGCTGATGACACGCAAATCTACATAAAAACACAGGACGACACATGTTCCTCCACAGTTTCTCTTAATTTTAATTTTAATTATTTATGGTTATAGATATTCTTAAGTTATAACCCCATCCCGTTCTGAAGGGGACATAGATATTTGCACCAACTTGCACAGCAATCCATTCAAGGTTTGGTCAACATATTTCTCAAAAATCCAAACTTCAAACCTCACAACAGGGAAAAGCATGGGATCCCCAAAGTTAATATAAGCTTAATATTCTGGGAGCGTGGAATGTCTGTAAAGAAGCTGATGCCAATCAAACAGTTGTTTTGATATTTCAGTCTGTTGAATGTTCTAGACCGACCAACAGACAGACATATACTCTCATCCATAGCACTACAATGTTAACACAGCTAAAAGCTGCCATATGAGTAAAAGAGTGCTGGACGAACAAGAACCAAGAGGGCTGAAAGATGCCACAAAGTTAAAAGAAAGAGAAACTAAAGTAAGAGACAAGACACAGAAAGATACTCTGATATAGAGAGTGAAATAGAGCAATGAACAGAGCAGAGGAGATTAAGAAAGACCTGAAACTCAGCTAAAAGAGAGCGGGGAAATGTGATTACAGAAGCTTTTCTGAAAACGGTCCACTAAAGCACTCAAAAATTTGTAATGATGTGATTGCCTTGTACCGCAGCTGAACTGACACATTATTAGTGGATAATTGCTATTAGTCCTGCATGATTTGTGAGGGTAGGTAGAACGCGTCTCAGAAAAAAACCCCTAAGCACCAAATCCAAAATACAGGCGTAAGGGACACATGGTCTGACTGATGGCACTTGGCATTGGTCAACAGGAAAACTGTGTTTGTATTTGAGTTTGTGCTTGTGTGTGTGTGTGTGTGTGTGGCAGGTCTGGATACTGAAAACTTAACGTTGAATAAATATTAATGAGTATTTCCCTGCTATTTCAGCTGCTTTTGTTTGCTACTACATTTTGCTTACATAGACAAAAACCAGTTAGCCTGGTCACTTATATGTACCTTTTGCAAAATAAAATACCCAGCGTGAAATGTAATCAATATTTGAGTCCACACATGTGATAATCTAAGCAGAGAAGCACAAGCATTGAGCTCTTGCAGAGTGACGGGAGCGCAGAGATTTCGGTATTCAGAAATACCGAAATACCACAGTCACAACAGGAAACAAATTGACACAAAGAGATGCACCTCACTAGCGCTTTATGTCCAGCTTGCCCTCTTCAAAATATTGCGATAGGCATTGGGTTATATCAATAACAACTGCAAAGAACCCTAAGGAGTGCAAGCTTATCCACAATTAAAGCTTTTGTAAGTCAAATCGCACTAATGGCAAATTAGCTCCCTCTGTTTCCTTGTTAGGCATTGGGCCCAAAATTTGACTGACCCACTGTGAGGCTGGGAGTCACTCCACAGTCTGAGCAGCTGCGGTGTCAGGTGTTAACCATTATGGCTGTGTTTCCTACCATGACGATACAGCAGGGTTATTCTCACAACTGTCACTTCAACCACAAATTCTCAAATTCACACACAAAATTATTTCAACCTACAACCTACAAGTAACTTTTCAACTTTTATTAATTGCCATGAATTCATTTTAACTATGGATTGATTTAACTTTTTATGTCTGTTGTCTTTTGTACAAAGGAAGAGACCTTTCTTTCGCTGGAAAACAGAAAAATAAACCACAGACTTCACGTTTCTTCTACAACTCTCTCATAAGGCCTACACTTTCGGATTTTTCAGTTTGGTTCACACTAAAACTGCATGAGTGAAAACTCACCAAATCAAACAGCTGGAACTAAAGTGCTATAGGTGAAGAAGAGATGGACAGCAGAGATTACGGCAACAGGCATAGTAAAACAGAGTAACACCAAGACCATGATTCCTTGCAAATCACCAGTGACATGTTTAGACGATGCTGTTTCAGCTGCTTGATGATGGTGATGATGCTGATGATGATAAGGCTTATCTACCTGGTTTGCCTATTCACCTTAAATGTCGCAAATAAGGAAGCTTACAGTTATCCAGGGGTCAGAAGGTGAACAGAAATTCAGTTATTTTTCTGTATTTAATACAACCAAAACTCTCTCAAACATGTATTATTGAAGGGTAATTCTCAACCAGCTGTAGGTGAAATTTGCTTGTTACTTCAACAGCTGCAACACTCCTACATCGCATGAGAGTAAAGTCCAGTCTTAACTGCTACCAGCTTCTAGTAGCCGTTACTAATAAATGTATATAAACATTGAAATATTTTATATTTAAATTCTATTATACTACTAGAACATAATACTAACATAATTATTCTAAGTTTAATGTTTCAAAAATCAATAATCTAGTTTGGGGATAAGCCTACTGTTGTTGGAGAGATAACCGGGGCCAGGAAGTCAGGGGCTTTCTAATTTACATTTTTCCACAAGACCAAAAGCAGGGGAAAACATACAGAGCATATGCATGGAGAACAGTGTTGAGCCATACATTAAACATATTATAATCGAAAAGAAGTAGGTGGGTCGGTGGTTGAGTGAGAATCTGCAGAAATGAACAAAGACAGCGTTACAAGCCTGGGTGTTAGTGTACAGATCAATTTATCTATTAGTAGGCAAATTGTTGTTCCCAGCTTCTTACAATACAATTTTAATAAAGCAGCTTGTGGTGTGGTCTTTGTTGCCATAGAGTCATTGATTTGATGTACTTGCAGTATTATGCCATGGTCCATACAGCCACTGTGGCTTGTATATGCATTACATAATTTATCCATTATACTCAATGGCTCGTCAGGGAATACTTACTTAAGAGTACTTGCGTATTGTTCACTAGAGGGTAGAAATAAAAGACCTTAAAGGCCAGACTCATGGTCAGGGAAAAATTCCTGGCATCTTGAGTCTGTCCTTGTTCTTTGGCTAGTTAGCACATTACCAAAAGCTGTTGCATGTGTTCTAATAGAAAATGTATTTCTAGCCAGTCCGCTGTGTCAAGAACTACGGTGTTATGGGTACTTGGACACGCTTGCAGATGATCTGAGTCTTATCAGTCTTTTACATAATCATGTGTAAAAGACTGAATACCCAGCGTGATTCGCCACTACTTTCGAATGTAGGGTTCCCAATCTGCTAAATCAAAATTTGAATCCTGAGCATGCATATATCTGCAAATTGGTAATACAAAACAATTTTTTTATCATGTATACAGGTCTCACTGGTACAATACTAGACTGCAATCATGAGAGATTGTGTTTGATTTTTAAGTGTAGCTGATACTTAAAAATAAATTTGCTGTCCTTTCAAACAAGCAGTGAATAAATCCACTGTTACCACAGCCTGACAAGCTCTGGGATATTTCCACTTATGTCAAAGTCACGCCTGCACTCTCATAACAACAGTTTCCAGCTTCAAAGTCCAGTGGGACATCATATGGCATGAAATGTTCCTTGAAAAAGAGGTGCTGCGGTGAGACAAACATGGCTCCTGTGTCCCACTGAATGTATGCATGAAAGAGGGAGAGCAGGAGCAGGACAGAGAACGAGGGACAGAGAATGCAAGAGGGGGCGTACCAGTGCAGTCCCTCATGCCTCCTGCTCTATGCACAGTGCTCATTTATCCCAGTCTGGTCTCCTCCAATCACAGAGCAGTTTTCCTACATGAGGGGCCTCCCAGCAGCATGGGGCCTCCACATGGCCATGTCAACTGCCAGGCACATTTAAATGAGTCAACAAAGCAAGCAATAAAACTAACATGGGAGTAACACGATTTAACTGATCTAAATCGGAGTCAGTTCATTCACACAACAGCAAAATAACTGGAATTCAGATGGGCGACATGTGTGTACAGTTGTATACTAGTAATGTAATGCTTTAAAGTATGTAAAGCGAGATGCAAGACACTGGACAAAACTGCCTGCTTCATCTTAGACCACTCTGTTTTTTAAGTGAACAACATTAATGCTACACACTAATGCTCGTATGGAAGTATCAGGGCCGAGCATCTCACACAAGGTCAGGATGATGAATGAGACTGCTTTATGTGACACTACCATGACCATGCACTGAGGAAAGGCATACCACACTGAACACGCATGAGCATACTAGGCTCATACTAGGCTCATACTGGGGGTGATGAACAAGGGCATTTTTCCATGACTGATCTTTGAAAAATAAACTTCAGTTGAATTAGAACATAAGGGCTTTGGTGTTCATGATACAAAAATGATCGGTAATAGGAGAGATCCAGGATTAAGGGCACAATTTACTCTTTTGACTTCTACCTTTTTCTTCTCTTAATTGCAAGTGAATTTTCTATACTCAGTGTTTAGCATTTTCCTAATTTTGAAGTTAAACCACCACATTCAGTGTGTCACATTTCTGTTTTTATGTGACCAAGAGGGCACCAGGGATGAATGAAAGAAATGTGGTTACAGGTCAGTTGACCATATGAGAGGAGCCAGCCTGCTGCATTTCTCTAACACACATAAACACTCAAATGTAAAGCTACTCTGCTAGATTAAAGGCCAATTCAAGGTTCATAAGAAGACCAGTAGCTCCAGATATGTATAGATTATAGATATGTAGATAACTGGTGTCATAAATCAACACATTAGAGAATAGTATTACACCATAAACGGCTGGTTGAGTGTGTCCCTTTGATGTTCAGTGACCTCATTCCACCAAGTATTGTTTCAGCCTCACTGCTCCTTTTTAACGTGAAGATAATGTTCTAGAATTCCACTAGTGTCAATGGAGTTGGTGCGATGGGTTAGGTTTAGGAAGTATTGATCAAACTTTGGACTAAAGTTTGTTAAGTTTCCGAGTTTGAGCAGAGAGGCTAATATACTGATTATCACAGCTCTGTGCTGCTGTGACTGGTCTCAATGCATTACGTCAAATTAATAATAATAAATAATAATAATACTTTTAATTTATAAAGCATTTTACATTTGGATCAAATCTCAAAGGTAAAAGGTAAGCAGATAAGGTAAAAGCAGATAAAAGCATCAACGAAATATATAATAATATTTATATTAAAATATGACCAAAAACAGCATGTTAATTAAAAGTTATAGGTTCTTCTAAAAAGGAATGTTTTAAGTCCTTTTTTAAAAGTCTCAGTTGCCTGTGGAGCCCACATATGGTCAGGGAGGGCATTCCACAGACGAGGGGCAGCAGAACAAGAGGCCGATCACCCATGTTGCTGAGCTTGGTCCGGGGAGGGAGGAGGCGGTATGAGTGCGTATTAAAAATGAAATCAATTAATTCATCAATTACGCCCCTGAGGTAGACCTCAGTGGCCTCATTGACCAATAGGATATAATGCAGAATCCACTGAAGCTGCATCATTGCAGGAATATCTTGTATTTGACATTAACGGATAGCAGCATTACAGAAGGAAAATAAATAAATAATTTATTATTATTAATAATAATTATAAAGGACAATATATATAGCACTAGGCTGCAATAAACAACAGAATAATATTATTAGTAGATTGATAGATTATTACTTGTTAATATCTGAAAAGCTCTCGATGTAACATTTCTTTCATTATATTCTTCCATAGTTAATGAGTGAAGATAAGAAGAATGAATGTATCCTTTATTGATCACATACAGTCCTACACAGTAGAACAAAGTGAAATAATTTCTCTACATTTTACTCATCCCTGAGGGAGCAGTGGGCAGTCCCTTTGAACCCTCGGGGAGCTAGGGTTTAAGCACACATTTTGTTGATGAAGACACACTGAAGGTTGTGATGTTCTTACAAGTGACACCAGGTGGCGAGGCTTTACCTGCTGCTACACTGAACATGAATTTTTAGAAGTCGTGTAAACTTCACTAGTTTTGTACCAAACAATCAAACTGTAAAAAATGGCAGATATCTGAACATTACCCTTGTAGAGTTACAATGTCTCTTAATACATGGCAAATACTAATCAGTCATAAAATGAAAACCACTACACTAATATTCTATTTTCCTCTTTTTGCCGCCAATACAGCTTTGTGATGCATTGTGTGTATTATCAAACCTCTCTGTAAGAACCAGCAATAACATTTTCAACAATGCTCGTACCCGGTCGTCTAGCCATCACGTTTTTGTCCTTGTCAATATGTGGCTTTACATGGACAGCTTAATTCCGATTAGATTCGGAGAAGATGTCTAATGGTAAAGATAATTCTGCATGTAAACAACCCTTTCCGAATGGAAAGAACCTTTCTGAATTAGACTTCATTCCTTTGCAAGGGGGTACTCTAAATTCGTAAAGCCCCTTCTACAGGCCTAGGTGATCATGAGCACAGCCTGAAGAGAAGAAGCGAGAGATCAAGTCAAAGTATAGAGCCACAACAGTATTTTAAAGTGACAGGTGCCATTGTGGTCAGATAATAAATATTTTTTCTGACTTTTTCAGTGGTTCTAATATTGACTGATAAGTGTATAGCTCAGTTTTTGTCATGGACCAACATCTAAAAGTAACCCTCATGTTGTGATTGAATTAAGTCAGAATGTAACATTTGCATCACTGAAACCCACAGGTGAAATCCCCAAAAAAATGTTTTTTTCACCAGCAAACCGAGAAACGCTTTTTACCTGAAACGCGTCAATTTAAATTATATTTGAATGAGGGAGAAAAGATGAATGAAACATTTATTATCTATATCTATATATATGTAAATATATATTTATGTATATTTCAAATTGAAGCAAATCAAATTCAGCTCAGACTTCCCCCCCTTTCATAGAAACTATTCTGTGCTTTATCTTGCTGTCTGGAGGCGTGAATAGGTACAAAAAAGCCCCCCATAAAAATCAACATGTTCCTTGCACAACTATACCCAGCTGAAACTCAGCCCAGGGCATCTTTAAATAATATGCATCCTTATATAGCATAGACTCTCTGGGGAGGGGATCAGATGCATTCACAAATTGCAGTAGATACGCCCACACTTACACAAGCAAACAGGCGAGCACAGGAGGTAAATGCACTCCAGCAAACACATAAAAACACATGCACGTACTTAATTTACGGCTAATGTGTGCTGAAAAATTCTCTACAGGCACTGCTCTCTGCAAGGTTCCCAAGACGTATGTCCACAGAATCACTGAAAGAGTGAAGTAAACTTACAAGAAACACACTTGAATGAATTAATTCAATTACAAAATAAACTACATGGCGCAATTAAATTGGTGTGTTCGAATAAATACAAATGAATCTTTCTTTGGACAGTTTTTTCTGTGGCTTTATCAATTTGTCCAGCATACAACAGCTTGCTGTCTGTACATTTAGAGCCAGGACCCCCATCATCTGTATAGATGAACACTCAACTCCTACCATGTAGAACAGTATCACTGCTGTAAAAAAAAAAGAGTAGTTGTCCAGAAGAAGACTACAGTGCCAGAGAACAAAACTAAGCTATAAATCCACTCTTAGTAGCAACCTGCAATGACATAAGCCATTTGGTCAATATTTGCCTTGGATGACATTTACTGTATGAGAGTTGATGTAAACAAGTGCCTGGAGCACAAATACCCACCAAGCTAAGAAAGACAGAATGTTTTCGTTAAAATTTGGAAATCCAAACTTAGGTCAAGATGCAAAGTTTTGGACATTCATTCAATATATAATACGGAAGGAGAGCATCATTTAGATTACTCTCAGGAATGTGACAAAAGGATAGGTTTGCTATACTACAGCTGTCTTGTTTGAATTCTCCAACCTTGAATTACTTATTAACAGAGATGTTGTATGTAGTCGAGTTTGCTTTACATCACAGTTTTCAAAACACACAATATGGTAAAAGAAACTTTTAAAACAATTGCAACTATTTTGAAATAATATTACAGTAAAGAGTCATGAAAGTTGTTATGTTCATTCAGTTTTACTGCAGGAAGTATGTGCAACTTTTGAGACAGTGACCCCCCCGATTATCTGTGCTGCAAACTGTAGTATGCGCATTTTTTGGCTAAAACTGTATTATAACCAGGCTTTCATGCTAATTTTACATGATACAATGTTTCCAACAACCCACTTAGTTTCAGAATATATTCCTATTACACTGTGCCAAGCTGCAATTGTAACCTTTTGGGAAACTTTCATCTCCATGAAATTTAAGCTACAGGGTGGACTTTGCCCCAGAATACTCTGGCAAAGTGTGTGGAATAAATGGTTGACTCAAAATGCATTTCCCTCCCACCAATACTGTGCAGGGTCACTTCAGCAGTGGGATTTAGACTAATTTGCTTTGGGTGTTCAGTCATAATATTAACTTTGCATGAAACAAGCAGTTGAAATTACCCTGTCTGACCAACAGATATTAGAGAAATATATCTAATATTGTGATTTGAAGTGAAGAGTTTCACAATTTAACCGATTCCAAATAAAATAAACGATTGAAATCTCTGTCAAAGTCGAAATCACATAGAGGAAGTTAAAGGTCAGTTCAAAGCAAGCTAAAAAATCATAAAACACACAACTCTGCTGCAATATCACAAGCCCGTATAAAGTGTGTGAGAAATGGTGCGTTGCCTTATTTAAAATGAAAGTCCCCAAATTATTCACTTTGCTTAACCAAAGAGTGTGTCTTCAAATATTCATGAACCCGTTCTTTATCTTCCGCGATATTTTATTTGCTTTTAAACCTTGGAGAGGGGCATGTTAATCTGTTATTCTGTAAGAAGTAAAATTACGAGTGTATATGGTGGGAAGAAATTGATTTAAAGCCACTTAACGGTGCTAAGAACGAATTGTTTAAGATTCACAGAAAAGCGTCATGTGAGCTCAATCAACGCTTATTCGTCCAAATCATATTATTAAAAAGACTAAAATGAGATGCTAAATAAGAATTCATATGGACTGTTTATGGACATAGAATCCTATTACAATATTAATAGCGTCATGAAAACAATTGATGCTTCACGGACCGATTAGGGAGCTACTTAAATACATGTTTTTCATTACTTCAGGCGAGTTTTCAGGTATCTGTACTTGACCTGGGTATTTCTTTTACTGGCGATGGTTTAACTTTCCCTCCCCTACATTTTAACACAAATATCTGAAATCTTCCATTGCAGAAACAGTCTTGCAGAAACCTTCTGACGGTTAATGATGCCAGTCGTGGCTGCAACCTAAGAACCCACTGGTGGACGCCATCAAGTTGAAGAGGAAGGTGCTTTGGTTTGGTAAACCCAGTGGTCTGCTGAATTAGCACACAGGTACCAAAAGACAGGAAAGGCTGCTGCTTTGGTGGTTACTGAAGCAAAAAGTCGTGGGAGGAATTGGGGGAAGCTATGAGGGGGACATTTGGTTGGCCTCAAAAAAGTCAAAAAGTTCAAAGCAAGGAAAGCCGGGCTTGGCACATAAGATTTGCACTGCCTTAGTTGATGTGTGGCAGATCAGTACCGTACTTGTGGAGTGGCAGAGATGGGTGATGGTTCCACTTTTTCAAAAGGGAGTCCAGAGCGTGTTCTCCAATTCAATCAGAACCCCTTTTAGATTAAGGAGAATCGATGTGGATAACGTTTTATTCATCGAATGCTGAACTTTTCACTGCTGCTGCCTTGCTCGCGGAGTCATGGGAATTGGTCTACATGTGTTTTGAGAATTTGGAAAAGTCTGTGATGACCATGTCCCCAAGGGAGTCCTGTGGGGGTTCAATGCGGGCGTATGGGGTACTGGAGACATTGCTAAAAAACCATCCAATCCCTATTTCTATCAGGAGAGATCAAGAAAAGTAAAGAGAACATTTATTAAAGTTAGTGATATGATAATGAATAAATGGCAGTAGTTGCTAGCGGTTAGACTCTACATTTTTTGTAGTCAAGGAGTGTATTTTGCATAATGGCTTGCTTTCCTGACATCAACACAGATTTCAACCTAAACAAATGATTAATAACAAATAGAAAAGACGAACCTTTGATGTGTCCATAAATGCATATCCTGCACGACAGATAAAACATTCCAAGAAATATAAAACACATACAATGGGTTGTACCCACTTGCAAGAAACCCAACTGGTAAGATTGATATCAGTGATTTCACTATGTTCTTTGTTTTTCTCTACTTGTGTTCTCATTCATGATGAGTATATGTTTATCTGTCAATGTCAGTAATAAAACCTGAAACAAAGTTTCAGGCTTGGAAGGCAAGAAAATAACAAAAAACAATCCATGCGACTAGATTGATCTCAGTTTCTATCACAATGACATGAGACTTATCAGGAATTTACGTCACAGGGAAACATTTTACTTTTATACTATGATTACATTTCGGAGGCCCTAAATTTTACATTCACTTCAGTAAAGAGATTGAATTCTTCTGCTTTTGCAGTCTTTTTTCACATAAGTAACTGCACCTGTACTTGAGTAATATATGTGTGTACTTTTGCCTCCTTTGATAGAGGGTAAGTGATATTCTCAATGATAATAATACCGATTCTTCATCATCCAAGTGTTGCTATATTAATCTCATTCTCATTTATATGCATTCTCATGCATATAAAAATGTCAAAGGTGTTAAAATAATCGCATTCAGATATTCGTGAAGACAAGCAGAATAGAAGATTTTTTTTCATTATGTCTGTTAAATAAGTGTTTAGAACACATTGATACTGTTATCTGTTAAATGCCAACACATTTTTATTTGCTCAAAATAAGCTTGTGGTTTCTGAATGCAACAATGGCAAGTGTCCTCAAATTACCCCGAAATTCATCCCTGTCCCGGAATCACCCACAGCCCCCTCCAACAAGCCTCAGTTCCCACAACAATCTACACCCACAATGTTCATTGCCCACAACCAAATCACACACTAGAGAAATGCTCATACCCAATAACCCTCAATGATTGTGCTGTGATTATCATAATAAACATAATAGAATAATAATAAAAAACAGTTAGTTTGATTAGAATTATGCAGCATTATTTGTTAAACAAAGCTCTGGAATACAAAATGTGGCTACTGCTCTACTGAAAATGTTTTGGATGACAGGTGTTGAATATTAATCTATAATATAGATTTCATTCAGTGATTTGTTCAATGTTCTTTAAGTGACTTTACAAATGTGGCAATTTTTTCTCAAATCAAAGAATTTTAATTAGCGACAACTTTTCACAACTGCTTGCTCCTAACTTCCAAAAATAAATTGTGTAAATAAAAAAATTTCGTCTTCACTCTTGATAAAGAGAGCCTCCATGAGAATTCCCTTTTACCTACAAGAGATTTCATCATGATGTGATGTGATCGCCTCCGGTGTGCCACTCACCCTCCTGTCAAGAGGATCTCCGTGGGAGTAATACCTTTTTCAGTCTCTGATGGAGTCTGTGGGGCACTGTAATCTAACTCTCTATAAACTGTTTCCTCTGACCTTCTACCACTAACATTGGATGGATGTCAAGGAGGCATAGCTGCCTCTCTTTAAAGCCCTTTATATACATAATAGAACCTTGAATTATAGCACTTAGGTATTAAAATTAAAGAGTAAATCTCAGAGGGGTGCTGTGTCTGCCTGGAGTTATGTTGGATAAGGACCTCAGCGTTTCTAATAATACTCATGCTAGTTGTTTCCCCACCTCAGTAATCTATATCCACAATATTCATTTATTTCAGAATGTTCTTCCAGTAACAAGCACTGCAGAGAATACAGACTAGTAGCAGCTACATACCTATATACATACCAATGCCACACACGCGGGAGGAATAGCATATTATTTATGGAGTTAAATTCCTGCCAAAAGTTTGCATATGAACGCAACACGCTTTGCGAGCAAACATGATGTGATGCGTCTGCAAACACAACGTGATTTGCATATTTGCAAAAAACATGAACATGAAAACAAGATTTTCTGTTTTGCAAACACATAAAGAGCTATAGACAACCGCAGCAATTCTGACAAGAACAATTCTGCAATTACAATTACAAAAAAAAAGCACAAATCGCAATTTTTCTGGTCAATCACCGATCACCAATTTTTATCCGACTGCACGATACCGAATTTGGCCAATTCCGATTATTTTTTTCAAAGTTTAAAATCATAATGATTAATGTATTTTCAGTGCCCTTATTTACTTACTTACCCTACTAGTCTAAAAAATTGTGAACTTTGTGTTGATCTGCTTTACTTATGACATGTTTGGAGCGGTGGTAGCTCATGCTGGGTTTGCAGGTACGGGGAATGCTTGCAACCCACACGTAACTGGTCTCCAGAGTCTCGGATCGGCCTATTGACGATTTTATCAAATTAGGCATCCAAGTGCACCTCTACAACGAAATCTTTCCTAAAACTAGACAAACAGAAAAACCTGTTTAAAGGGGTCAACACCAGCAATACCATGAAATAGTTGCAAAACCAGCATTCGATAAATGTGATGACGTGAAGGGTTTGAATGCTTCAGCTAAGTGTCTGCTGCAACTAGTATTATATCATCAAGCAGTGCAAACCCAGCTCTGTCAGTGGGTAAAAATACTGGTACCTAACTTCTACCACCAACCTATGGTCAAGCCAAGCTCAGCAGCGGTGCCGTCCATGAACTTGACCCTTCATTAAAGCAACGAATATCGTGTTAAATTAATTAAATCTCAATATTGATCAAAACAATTGGGATTGCCATTTTGGCTATAACTGTGCAGTCAAAATACTGACATTATTTTGGAAATATGCTCATTAGTTTATTCTACATTTAGAATAACAAAGCCAAAGGATTTCACAATGAACTCTGCAGCCTGGAGGTGAATTGATGCAAATTTCTTGGCTGATTCCGATTACCATTTTTAGAAAGTCTGACCTGCCAATACCGATTTTGACAGATTCTTTTTCCTGCAAGTTTTAAAACCATTATTGACAGAATAAATACATACTTGCAGCCGGCTCGTGGCTCGCTCTCGCTAGCTTCTTGAAATGTTAGCTTCTTGAAACTTGGTATGTTCCTCGAGGTGATTCAAGTCTGATTAAGTTTGTTGTCCCGAACATTTCCAGGGGTGTTCCTCCACAGCTCATTTTCTCCTTTCTCGTTTTACAAATTAAGAGCATTGAGTTTTCTTCATTCACTGTGAAAGAAAGTTTCTAGCGATGGTAGCTCATGCTTGGTGTGTGTCTACCTAGGATATGAACCATTGTGTGACGCATTCGTAAAACCAGTATGGAATCGGTCATAGAGAGGCTGTTTGGACGGTCACCAATCATATCAAAATAAGCCTCCCACTGCTGATCAATCAGTGCAGGTTTACTGCAGCCCCTGAACCAAATACCCTCACATTGGTTGGCCAAACTTGATTATTAATGGCTCTAAAACTTTGTCAAATCTTTTCATGATATGTCTTCAACATTTAGAACAAAGAGTAGGGATAAATATCTGTATTAAAAAGCAGGATTGGTATTCATAAAAACTTAACGATGCCTATCAGTTAGAGGTTACATATGCAATCCGGACTGGTTTTAATCCAACCTTTAGCCTAATCTGAACATGAATGCCAGCTCTTGAAGATCTTAGTCCAAAACAGACACTATAAAAATCAGTAGTGTGCTCTCTCTCTCTTTCTCTTGCTCTTTCTTTCTCTCCGACTGAATTGTTTGAACCTCTCAACTTACTTCTATTTGAGTTTGTCTATACAGCTCTGGAGAGATATTCCGATATCCTTCTAGATGAAAACACACTTGTGAATGCATGTTCTACTGAAAATATAAAGATTTCAAAAAATGTACTAACGCTAGGTTGGTAGATTGAAAGAAAGTCTGAAAGTGCCTCCACTGATATTCTACACAGGTCTTTGTCATGTAAATCTTGCTGCCATTCATTCAGCCCACTCATCCACCTGTGTGGGCTGACTTTCCTTTTCAACAAGCACACTTCCACTCTTAAAGCCACCAAATGTGAGGAAACACAGTAGTTAGAGAACATCTTTCCCCACTAGATCTCAGACACAGTCTACTTTGGGTTTATAGCGATCATGTGTAGATCTGTCTCTTTGAGGAAATTATTGCCCTTTCCTCAAAATCCTCTCACAAGACTCTCTGACCTAATGGCATCACTCTGCAATTAATACACCAAAGTTCAGTTTTTGTCATTGGTAAACAATCAATACATCTAAGACTGTGCTGCATCTATGCACTATATAAACAGCCATACTAGAAAGAAGCCAATTGTTCTTAAATAAAATAAAATGTGCTAATATTAGCATTATTGGCTTCAGATAACCATAATGCCCAAATTTAAGCAAGTTGTTCATATAAAAGCAAAGATAATTAATTAAAGATAACAAATATAATAACATTCGAGTCTCTTGGTCTCACTTGAAAGTATTTGTCTTCTTATTACTGTGGCTGTTTTCGCAGTGTAGACTAGACCATGGTCCTCTTAATAGTAAAATGTGAAATTTGAGACAGCAGCTCTGATGACAGTTCATAAAAATAGATCAACAGACTTTAATTTGTGTCATACTGTAAAATGAGAAGTTGTTCAAGTGGTCTTTCTCAACGAAATAACTCTCGATCTTCTGCTGGGCCATTATTCCACTCATTGCTGTACCTTGGTTGGTATTGCTTATAGCTCAATATTCGCTTGAATGTCTTATAAAGACATGGTTAGATATATTCTCTTTAAAATGGAGGTACTTTTCTAATGCAAAACAAGCTGGATGAATCCTCCTATTTAGTTATATTTCTGTATTGTGGGTCAGAGCCACATTCATTACGGAGCCCCGATTCCCTTTTCTGATTCCAGGCGTCCCGGTTCGGAGCCCTCTGGCCGCTCTGGAGCACCGTTCCGGGATCTTCCCCCGGCCATGTCCTGCAACTTTGGAACGGCAGAGACTTGGAGCACGAGAGACCCCCATGAAGGAACACAACCTCACGCGCACCGGGGAGGCCACACGAGGTGAGGAGAGAATAAGGAGGCTGAATCCCACAGAGCGTGCAAGGTGCATATTCATCCAGCTGCTCTCTTATCACAACTCACTTCATATCCCGAGTGACTGCACTTTGCTGTTAATGAGTGGCCTGCTGCTTCTCTCTCACACAAACACGCGCGCGAGCGCAAACACGCTGCCGAAACAAGCAGATCATTTAAGTGAGTGCCTACCTTGCTTGGATGGAGCACAAAAGAGAGAAAGAAGACACAACACCCAGATTGTACTCTCCACCGCCATGTACAGCCTTTGATTTCCAGCAGTTGGGCAGCAGCGTGCGTCTGAATAACCGGCTACGGCGACATGCATATGTTGGAATCCACTATTGTCTCGGTCAGTGCGTAAACGGAGTGTGGGTTTGTGTTCAGATTCCTCTGATCAGTTGTCTCTGGTAATAGTCAGGCTGGTTTAGCTCGGGGAGAGCAGTTGTGTCTCTCGGCGCTTCAACGCCATGTTGCAAACGAATGTTAAGTGTGTGTTGGCTGTTGGTCCACACACTCTCTCTCTGTCTCTCTCTCCCCTCTCTCTCTCTCTCTCTTGCTCTCACACGCACACATGCATGGACGCACACGTGCGCGCACACTTCCGCGCACTCGCACATTCACCAGACGCAGGCTGGCTGCTTCGTCGCTGGAGTCCTGGGAAGCTGTCAGTGATTTTAACACACCCCTTTTCCTCCTTTATTCCAACTCCATGCTCCCCACTAACAATGGATTCACTCACACCCTGGAGGAAACACATGTGATACTATATTTGACTAGAATATATTTTACCCTACACAGCTTCTTTCCCTTCTTTCAGGGATGATGGGTTATTTGCAATGCTTCATTTTCCCTCATCAGAACAAAACCAAGTGTTGAAAATTATGTGATTAAGCGGTCATCTGGAATGAATGCAAATGTGTTGCCCTGGATGAACCCAAATCTTTAACATTTCTCAGGAGCATGTGGATTCCACTTAAACAGTGGAATCCACATGCTCCTGAGAAATCAAGCTGTACCCTCAATTAAAACAATTCTGTCCTGATATGCCAGTTGAATGTTAGATCCCTTCAGCGTATGTGCATGCATCATTGTTTGTGCAGTTGCATGTATATGCATGGCTGCAAGAAGGGTTGTGTGTGATGAAGAAAGTATTAGTTAGATAAAAATAATAATTATTATTATTATAGAGAGAGGTCGGTTTACTCCCTGAGTAGGGGCAGACAAGAGGAGGAGGGAGAGGGGAGTGGAGGCAGTGGTAGGGGTAAGGGGGTGGCGTTGGTGTTGTTCATCCCAATCAATCAACCAGCTCGCCTCCTGCACTGAGGGACCCTCTGACTTTTACACATAGCAAGAGCCAGCTGGAGCCCAGCCTCCCCAGAACAGACAAAGACTCTCCTCGTGCAGCAGCACTCTCAGCATCACTGACACCAGCAGCAGCAGCAGCACCAAATTCAAAATGCAAAATAAAGGTGCAGCAAAGAAACACAGTGCCTTAAACCAGTGAATGCATACATCAGTAATGCAACAGTGTATATTACACTGTATTAAACAGATATTTCCAGAATGAAATAAACTGCTGAATATGCTTCTACAATGTAATTTATGATTATGAAATAAAACTATTAAAGACAATCATGGAGTCATCTAAAGAGCCATTCTAAAGTAACGTTTATGTTTTCAAATACAGTCAACAGGAAAAGTAGGACAAGAATGTGCTTTATATATTTCTTATAACTTGTCTAAAATCTGCCTTTCAAGCCAGAATCATGAAAGGCAGTTCAAAGGCGTTTCGTTTCGTCATAATATTATGTCCACTCAGGTTTCTTTTCTTACCGATCCATTTAATGCTGGTGGAAGATTGATTTTGGCTGATGAAATGAAATGGGATGAATGCTTTTTCCCAGGTGTCTGATTAAAGCAAATCTCTGGGACACTGGATTATGTGATTGTATTGGAAGACTAATGCCATTGCTTGGACCGGTGTGATTGTGTTGAAGTTGTAATTTCCCTCCTTCTCTTCTCCCCAGCTCTCACGAAATAATGAACATAGATGATCGGCTGCTGGCAAATCACTCTACACAAGCTCAATGATCTGAATGCACAAATCATTCGTGACAAATTATTTTATTAATTTTGTCATAAAGTATCGACAAATCACTGTTTGTTGGAGTTTTGGCTGAGCGCCGGACAAACAAAAGTGAAATGACTTGTGGCCTATCTGGACCCCAAGAACTGATCCAGTGGACGCTACAAGCTACTCCAAGCTATGTTCTTAAATATGAGTAACCTGATTCCATCTGACCACAGTCCAATACACTGAAGCCATGATTGAAAGCCCTCCTGCAGTTTGTTACCCAGACAGACCTTAACAGCCGTGCACTCCGGCTGACATGGGTAGTTCTGTGATTGAATGTCGTTATATCGTTATTATATTTGTACAGGACCAAAGAAAAAATAATGTGTTCCAGGAATAACAGGAAACTGGTCCAATAACAACACGGCATTCTTTACACAGTTAAGTAGTAAAACCAAAAGAAAGTTACTTACACCTTTGATGGTCTGCCCACTGAGACCAATTAGGATACTACAACTGCAAATTTGTCTGGCTTGAGTGTAACAGTGAGAGGTTTTAGTAGTTTTTCTTGGCAGTGAGAGAAATGTTGGTGCCACTTTACTTTTTTTTTTTTCTGAAGACAATTTAACTATTTACTACAACAAACTGACTGTGAAACATTGGCTAGCTGTGTAACTGTCCTGCAGTACAGACCATGTATTTTTTAGCAAATGTATTTACAGTGAGATAATAATGTATGCTTTATTCATCACACTCAGATACACACTACAACATATTCAAACTATTTCTCTGCATTTGACCCGTCCCTATGGGAGCGGTGGGACTGGGGAACTAGGGTTTCAGGGTCTTGCTCAAGGACCCTAGGACAAGTAGATCCTGCTGGGATTCAAACTGGCTACCTTCCGATCTTTCGATTGGGAGACGGCCGACCTTTCCACTGAGCTACAGGCGCTCAGAGATGAGACGCTGGTTAATAAAACTCCACGGTACGAGAGTACATACACTCCGTTTCAGCGCCAATTCAAAGAATATTCTAATAATTGATGATTTTGTATATTGATGTCAACATTACTGTACATGATTAACATATCTTCTTATGCTTCTGGAACATGTTCATTTGTATCAGTTGTTTCAGATTTTTTGGCATCATATTCTAGTCAACCTGGTTGAGGCAGGTCGGTCCTCAGCTGGTGTCCAAATGGCTACCATACCACAGCTATTTTTGCCCCAATTATAATTTTTTTCAATCCTCTTTGATAGCCAATCTGCCGTTGACTCTTGTCCAGGATATACTGCATAGCTCCTGCATCCGAATCCAGCCATCTTGATTGCATTTACCAGCCAGCCCCTACTTGGGGAGTTTCCCAACTTAAGCTGTTTGTGATGTGTTTATAGAACTTGAACTCTTTTTCTAGAGCTGCCAACATCTACCCTGATGGAGGAATCTGATTTTTAACCAGCTTTGAGAAGGTGATGGTTACGTAGGCCTGCTTCCTCCATTCAACTCTGGCACTGATTGTTTCTGCAATTACCTATAAGCCATGATCCCATGTATTGCACATCTCCTTGCACACTGTGACAGTAATTTAGGAGGTATTCTAGGGCTACATGTGTTGACCACAGCGGTGTCTAAGCTTTTACCACATGTTTGGAGACATGATGGACCAGGAAGGATGTCCTAAACCGCTAAGACAAGAAACTCGAAATGATGCGGTCCATCTTTCCACAGTTCAGCCCAATGTCACCTGCTTCTCCAGTGTCTTAGCTCCTTTTATTCAGGTCTTCTGCGGTCCTACTGACACCCAATAGCATTTCCTACCCTCCTCTATCACTCAACTCCCCCAAACCAACCACTCTTGGGATTGCAGTAGTTGAAAAGATTTCAGCCCCACTCAGTGATGAGACTACACTCGGCTCTCTCCGACTCTGCCTGATGGACAGTTTCCTCTGTAGACACCTCAACTGACATTCAGGCAATATTTGGGTCAATCAACTCCCACTACTGAAATCTCTCACTCTTGTCCTGAACCATGAAACATAAAAATAGGGGTAGAAGCTGGATTTGCATCAAAAAACCCTGCAGATACACCCATGTTTTAATTTTTCCTTGGAATTCTGACAGGTCCACTTTTCACATCCAACTGAAATCAGTGTGGTTAGGAGTGTTATCAACCATCTTTTGAAGGCTCCTCCTTTTATGTGATGTTGCAGTGTACAATGGTTACAGTGCTGAAGCACACACCTGAAGAATCACCTTTCATCTCTTCATCACCAGCATTTTATAATTGTGTGGTTTCAAACACTTAGCTTCTAGTACCGCTGTGGGTCCATTTACCTTGTACCAAATCTGCCGGGCAGATTTCATAAAGAGCCCCCTGGGCCGGAGCCGATTTTACCAGCAGGTTCATGGTCAAGGCTAACTGACTCCCTTATATGATGCACTCTGCGTGAGCCTATTGTCACTGTCTCAAAGGAAAATCATTCTGAATTTGTAATAGTAAGCCCATGAAATTCTGACTTCTGCTGGGTATATGGAATTTTGCCAGTGTCATCTGTAGCTGCTTTTGTGGCTTGCCAAGCAGTAAAACTCAAAATGCTGGATGTATAAAATAATCACTGATTTAAAACCTAATGATAATAATTATTTAATTAAATGACATAAACTTTTAATCCAGAAATCATTATTTCTTATTAAGGGAATGCATTTTATGTCACTAATAATGGCCAAACTAGTAACCCCTTTGGGGTATTGAAGAAAAATACAAGTTTCTCTGGAGTATGTTAAGCCAATAGAACACTGTTTGGACTGTCCAACAACAATACCATGATTAATATCCATCATTCTTAAAGGACATCCTGTATATATGCACAGTGATACGTTACAGTCATTGCCATAAGACTTTAGCACCAAAAATGCACACAGTCACCTAGACTGTTGTTGCCAAATGATAGATTTATTTTCTATGGTAGCAGCTAACAAACTTCATGTAGCAGTAACAATGCTCATGCCAAAGAGAATTAAATTCTGTAGTTGTATTTGAACTGGGTCTCAGACAGAATCTATTGGCTCCTTTTTAATTAATTTTTTCTCTGTTTTTCAGTTGTTTTAACATTTTAAATTTGGGTTGAGTTTCATCTGTCAATCAATATCCAAACTACTTACTCACAGAAACATGATCGAGTTTATTGTCTGCAGTTTGCAGCTGGGAAGAACCGCATATAAAATAGAAATTATCTAAATTTGGCTTTCTGGATTTATATTTACATTTCAATTTCACATCCAACAGTAAAATGTTGTAATTTTGCCAGATTGATATGTTTCAAATGAGTATTTAAAAATATCTCATGTTCCACTCCAGAACCCTAAAGCCCCCCTAGGGGTCCAGGTACGCCCTTTTGAGAGATACTATTCTGAGGAAAACTGACTTGTAAATAAATACAATGCATTTGTGGTCTATTTCGTTATGTTGACCAAAAAGGCATTTGGATGATTTAAAAATTTTTTTTATTAATGTCATCTCTACATTGGTCACTTTGATTGATGGACATTGACTAGTGAATTATTTTGTTAATTAATGTGACTAAATGGCAGTCAGTCACTGATCTGCATAAAACCGAAAATATGTTAATGTTTTATTTGTTTTATTTTTGTTTTACATATCAGCTAGTGAAGATTTTCATTTGACGTACTTAATGCAGTTAGGTAACTGCCCTGTTTTATGTTTTATTGTCCTACTTAAATTTATTCATGCGAGTATGCATTTGAATTATGGGTACAGTAGCCTCTGCGGTGGCCGTCTTTTATCTTCTTCAAGGTCAGAGACACAGCTCCAACTGACAGGAGATCCTCTCCTGAATAGTTAAGGGAATACTACAGAGGAGTTGCCTCGCAGACAGACAGACAGACCAGTGCCCCCAGCTGGAGGTGCTGAGAAGTAACCAGATCAGGCCCAGACATTCACATGCATCATTCATGTCAGTGCTACCGAGGGAGCAGTGCTGAATGCTGAACAGTTCCGGTACACAGGAGTTATCTACAATCTCAGAGAAGAATATTTGTTGAATTTAACTTTCTTTCATTTGTGTTCTTCAGTTTGAGAATCAACTAGACTTTTCTGTTGATTAAAAAATGACCATACATATATCTGTACTGCATTTCCAGTGGGGTTTAACCAACTGCTGAGAACTGTTTAGTGAACAATTACTGGTCCATGGTTCATGTTTGGATATGTTAATGTAGTTGGTGTGTGATTTCTTTACCTGAATGTTATTCAATCTCCTTCTGCTGGAGGGTTGCCCTCCACATGCTCGATCTGGAGGAAAGTATCTCCATACTAACCACAACAAAGGTGCCACATGGGGTAGGGTTTGTCTTGGCAAGTGTTTTTTTTCTTTGGGAGGATAATGACACAAGAGAGTACTGTCGTACGGCCATTATTGATAGCGTCAAACAGGGATATTGCGTGTCAAACAACGGACACTTAATTTTACATTTCTTAAAGAGCATTGACAAAAATAAATAAATGTATTTCAGTAAAAAATCTGCTCCTATGCGCACGTGACAAGTGGAATTCTGCATTGTTTGTGGATCGTAAAGAGGAACTTCAGAACTGGGTAGTTCCTTTGGAGATGCTTTCTGTTTTTTTTTGTTTTTTTCTGATATCATAAAGGATATGCGCTTCAACCTAGAAGTTTATGTCTTTGCCGAGTTCATCCCTATATTAAATAAATGAAGATAGCTTCAGTGTTGCCGAGCACTGAACAAAAAAACCTCTTACTACAACGATGCCTTACTGACTTTAAAAAAGCACTGTAGCCAGGCTGACTGAGAGTCAGACTTCTAGAGGCCCGTATTCCTAGAACCCATAGTAGCGATGACTTTATGATTTTTTTTAATGACAAAATTAGTTTAGGTCGTTAGAGATAAGATCCACAACCTCCTGCCTTCAATTGGCTCAAGTTTACACCCCAGAACTATGTGCTTAGAAACAACAGTTAAACCTAGAGCAAGACCATTTTATTCCTATTGATCTGAAACAATTGACTTCCCTTATTTCCTTATCCAAAACAACAAACTATCTCCTAGAGACAATCCCAACTAGTCTACTTAAAGAAATTTTACCCTTAGTCAGCAACTCTCTATTAGAAATCATCAATCTGTCTTTAAATTCAGGCTATGTACCAAAGTCCTTTAAAAAGCCATAATCAAACCACTGCTTAAAAAGCCGTCACTTGACCCGGAGGCTTTGGCAAATTACAGGCCGATATCTAACCTTCCCTTCATCTCTAAAATCCTAGAGAAAGTGGTAGCAGAATAATTGTGTGATTTTCTACGTAACAATAGTTTATTTGAGGATTTCCAGTCAGGTTTTAGAGTTCACCGAAGCACAGAAACATCACTGGTCAAAGTTACAAATGACCTTTTAATGGCATTTGATGAGGAACTGGTCTCTGTTCTGGTTTTGTTGGATCTTAGTGCTGCATACTAGTGATACTATTGAACACCAAATTCTGATATAAAGACTTGAAAACTGAATTGGCATCAAAGACACTGGATTAAATTGGTTTAAGTCTTATTTATGTGACAGATCTCAGTATGTATCTGTTAACAATGAATCCTCCATACATAGCAAAGTTACCTACGGAGTTCCACAGGGATCTGTGCTTGGGCCTATTTTATTCACACTATATATTCTCCCTTTAGGCAACATTATCAGGAAACATGACATAAACTTTCACTGTAATACAGATGACACACAACTTTACTTACCAATGAAACCAGGTGAATCTAATAACTTATCCAAACTAGAGGCGTGTCTCAAAGACATTAAGACCTGGATGACCTGCAACTTTTTATTATTAAATTCAGATAAAACTGAAGTTATTGTGCTGGGACCCAAACACCTTAGAAACAATTTATCTGATAATATATCTACTCTGGACTGCATTACCTTGGCCTCCAGCACCTCAGTGAGGAACCTGGGAGTTATCTTTCATCAGGATATGTCATTTGACTCACATAAAACCGATTTCTAGGACTGCTTTTTTTCATTTGAGTAATATTTCTAAAATAATTCACATTCTGTCGCAAAAAGATGCAGAAAAGTTAGTTCATCCATTTGTTACTTCCAGGCTGGATTACTGTAATGCCCTACTAGCAGGTAGTCCCAATAAGTCTCTGGCGCCCCTCTAGATGATCCAGAACGCTGCTGCACATGTGCTGACCAGAACCAGGTTAAGACAACATATCTCTCCTGTATTAGCTTCCCTGCAGTGACCCCCGGTCAAATCTAGAAATGAAATTCAAAATCCTTCTACTCACGTACAAAGCCCTAAACGGTCAGGCACCAACGTATCTGAAGGAGCTCATAGTTCCATATTGTCCAACCAGAACACTGCGCTCCCAGCCATCCCAGACTACAAGTCCCTAGAGTCTCCAGAAGTAGAATGGGAGCCAGAGTGTTCAGCTATCAGGCTCCTCTCCTGTGGAACCATCTTCCAATCTTGGTTCGGGGGGCAGAAACCCTCTCTACATTTAAAAATAGGCTTAAAACTTTCCTTTATGATAAGCTTATAATTAAGGATGGCATAAGCTAGCTCTTAGTTATGCTGCTATAGGTTTAGACTGCTGGGGGATCTCCCATGATGCACTGAGCTTTTCTTTCTTCCTCTCTCACTGTCCCTCTTTAATACCTCTCACTGTAATGAATGTTACTGGATTAATGCATGTTACTAACTTGACTTCTTCCATGGAGTCTTTGTGTTTTCTTGCCCTGTAAGGTCACATGGTTGGTGATTGCATCTGCTGCTGTGGACCTGCTCAATGTCTACTGATCACATGATGCTCATGATAAAGATTACTATTATTATTATTATTATTATTATTATTATTATTATTATTATTATTATTATTATTATTTTTATTATTATTTTTATTATTATTATTATTATTGTATAGTATTTCCCCATAAGCTATCGCTAAATGTTACATTACTATTAATGTCATTATCAACCTGGGACCCCTGCTGCCGCCACGGCCCGACCATGGAGAGGTTGAAGAAAGTAGATTATAGTTGATATCTTTCCTCCTTTTCACCCGTCTGTATCTCTCTTTCTCTTTCTTTTTTCAAAATCGACCGGTCATGGCAGTAGGCCGTCCACCCTCTTCTTGGATCTGATCGAGGTTTCTGCTCATTAAAAGGCTTTTTTTTCTCCTCACTGTCTCCAAGTGCTTGCTCACAGAGGAATCTGTTGGGTCTCTGTAGATAATTATATAAAGAGTTTGGTCTAGACCTGCTCTTTCTGGAAAGCACCTTGAGACAACCGTTGTTGTGAATCGGCGCTATAATAAAGATTTAAACTCACAAACGGACTTAAAGTTACACTAAAATTAGAACAGTAACTCTGCTCCGGAGTTACATATCTCAGTATTTAGGTGGTGTTAGTTTCACTTTCTTCAATGTTTATCTAGCCACACCAAAAAAAATGTTACATTTAATTATCAGACCAAATTCCAACAAACAAAATAATTTTCAAACAAGCATTTATTTATGTCTTCAAAACATGTTCTCACATTTGAAAACATAGTGAATGCAGGTATATTGAAAAAAATATTCTGGGTGACTCCATTTTTCCCAGATCAATATATTATCTGCAGGAATATGTAAAAATCCTCCGATACACCATCATGAAGCAAATTGACTCAAAATGTGTTTTGAAAAGTTCCTCAAATGCCCCAAGGGAGTGCTTTGCCTGGCATGGGATGAGACGCATAGATGCGTGTCCATGGTGATGCAGTAGCTTTCACTCTTCTTCTTCTGATGCCCAAGGAGGTACTGCTGCTGACCCTGCTGGTTGTAGAAATACTCGTCCATGCTGCAACCCGACTAGAATTGAGATAAAGAAACTGAAAATGATACACTAGAAATGTGTTCAGTACATTATAGAAGAAATGATTTAATCCTCTTCTCACTGGCTCGTTCAAGATGGGAGTACATATGAAGGCAACACTCATTTACTAATTTGGCTAAAGAATGTGACATGTGACAAATTTATTATAATCGCCTCTACAACATAATTATCAAATGAAAGACGACAAGGTTTTGGAAACTTGAAAAAGCAAATGATCTCTAGAGGTTTTAACCTCATGTTTCATCTTACCTGACATGGTGCTTGATAAATGTCAGCTGACTATTGTCAGCAGGTGTATTTTTGTGAATCACAGGTTCATGTGCCTATTCACAAACAGAGAACAGAAACAATGCAAAAAAACAACCACAAACAAACAAAATCACATTTTACATTGAAAAAAAATTTCAACATGTGGTGGTCCGGCTTCTTTAGTGGACAGAAGGCATTTATTTCTTCCTTTTTAAAAAAAAAAAACCCCAGCAACTTTATTGTACGTTTTTCAGATAAAAAATAGAAAACTCTGAGGCGGTCAGCAAACAGGAATATTTTAAGCCATTATAGAAAAAATAAAAAAATAAAAGTACAGGAACAAAGAATGTCTGCAATATCTCCTATTCAGGTTTCTAAGGCAATCATCTAACATAATTATTTTGTTACTAGGTGCAAATTGAGACAATCGTTAAAAAAACAAAAAACATTGAGGTTTTATGATGGTCCCACCAGTATTGTGATATAGTAAAGGAAGAGCTGCCATGTCTGTTGGCCGAACCTCCTCTCTTTTCCCAACATCTTGAATGGTATCCTTTCCGAGCTCAGAGTGAGTAAACTCATGATACTAATAACGTCAGGAGTAACCCCTCTGTAATGTGTAACATTGGTGAAAGCTTTCATTCTACGAGGCAGTATGATTAGAAGGATATAATATGCAATTTTATCAAAAACAAGCAATAAAATGTGTGACTTAGTCATCAGCAAGTTATACTAATACCTACTGGAAAATGTATTTTAAACTATTATATTTACCAAATGTACTGAAAGTATTTATTTACTACAACTTTAGTTTTTGTCTTTGCTTTTTGTCAATTTATCTTAGTTTCTTTTAACACACTACAGATGAGGCACCCCAAAAAATTGTGAGCACCTTACCTTTAGAGGCCTGAGGTGTTTGGCCACCTCTTTCAGCACAACGGTCTTCATTTTACAATTATTACCAATCTCACCGCATGCAGTTTATGAAGTTCACCTGGATCACCCGTATTTCTCATGTTCGTTTTATCTCTCAGCAAAAAACTAAAAGAGGGAAAAAAGAAACCTTGGTCCCCGACTATGGGACATGTGAACTGTATTACTATTAATATCATTAAATATAGAACTAAAAAGCATAGTTATTACAATGCATAAGCAACTTTCCTCTTATATGAATCATGGGAGGACAGTTTAACTAAAATTTGAATTTTCCACAAGGCCCCTCATTAAGACTGGGAAAAACATAGAATTAATTAAAGTATTTAGAACTGACAGGACAGAATGCTTGGGGGTTTTTATCGATTGATTTTCTTACCTCAAGTGGGATTCTTGCCTTGGTAAATGTAAAGCAAAGAATAACCAAAATATATTGGCTCTGTCCTTCTTTTCAGTAAAAGATCCACAGTTTTGCAACGTCCTTCCATAAGAAATAAAATGTTAACTGAATTTAAAGCTTTTTCATTTAAGGCAAAGCTGAGATGTGAGGATTAACAGAGCACACGCAGGTATTTTCATCTACTTGATGATGTGGAGTGGATTGATTTATATTTCATCCCTGTTCATAGTATCACTGTCCTATAAGACACAAACATCTCTAAAAAAATTCTATTTTTCATAAGATCAGCCTTTTTCCAGCGGTGTGATATTTCCAGATAAACCAAGACAGGCTTTGATAAATTGTTTAGGATAAGAAGTAGGTGATATTTTTTCTAACAAATAAAGAAACACTTAATCCATTAGAGCTCATCACAAGCATTTCAAAAGCTTTAGCTTCAAAAGTTTTTGGCTCATTTTTTTATCTAACATATGAATGGTTTCATGGAGATCTAGTATACAATATGTGTTATATAATACTCTAATAGTTTATATTTTACTCACTACGGGAGCTACAAAGTGCTGTTTTTCAGCCATAACCTCCTAACAGTCAGTCCATTTTTGTCCAATTTTTGTGAATATGAATCGATTCAAGGAAATCTATCTCATATATCATATTTTACTCAAAAGGTGAGCTTTTTATTTTCCCTTCAATCAGTGGTGTAGCTTGTACTATATAGGGGATTGGGGACTTTTCAGGTTTTTACACATTCTGTCGGGGACTACAGTATAGGTCTAGACCCAAAGTTGTAACAGGTCTTATGCTAATATAGATACAGAGAGGACAACTTATATGATGATTTTAATAAGTCATGGTTTTGGAAGATAAGTGTACATACTGATTAAAGTGTGATATTGTGCTTGTGAATATATAGACCACTTTTTGCTCTCTCGCTTTTAAGTTTATGATATTGTATTGAGAGTTTATTTCTGCAGGAATGTTCTTTGTTAATGCTGCTGTAAATCAGATACGCCTATTCAGTGTTCCAGTTGTTTGCAGTCTGAAATAAGCATTGACCTTTGCCAGCTGTCAAACATATGCTCCAGCAACTCCCATTCTTCTCCAAAGTACTGGGAAAAAATGGCTTTTTCCCAGTACTTTTCCCAGTATCCATTGCCAAGGATGCACTGGTGAGTGCATGCAATGCACCCCCCTACCTAAAAGAACTACTCACCCCACTGACCTCAACACGATCCCTCCATTCTACCCACTCATACAGCCTCTTCCTTCCCCGGACTAAGCATTAGACCACCTTCCAGAAAGACTGCAGTGAAACAGCATTACCTACTGGAGAGCTGGAGTTATATCACTATCCACAGTTTGTGAAAAAAACTGCTCAAGCCTCATTTTCTACTTATGGTCCACTGACTTCCCCAAACGGTTAGAGGTCTGAAAATATATTATGTTAGAAAATTGAATTTAAAATGGAAAGGTTATTTGTATCAATTTATTTTTATTATTTGAAATTTTTCATACTGCTACTGCTTTGTATATTATTTAATTTTTTGGTATCATCAATTTAAACATAAGCAGTATGTCTTCAAAGTATGTGGGCCAACATAATGGATTATGACATCCTGAAAAAAATAATCAGACTGCAAAACAACATTAAATGTGATTATAAGTATGACAGCATCACTCATTTCACATAAGCTACAGATGCAAGATGTGTATCCTAGTGCTTAATAAGGATAGTGTTACTTAGTGTCATTATAATTATACCAAGTATTTAAACTTAGTTGGGATTTCCATGAGTAATTACAGTGGTAATAAGTATTCATTCTGAGGTCCTTAGAGTAGTATATATGTACAGTTACACCTTACACAAAGCATGTCACCAGTATAATCTACCAGCATAGAGAATTGTACGTATAATCTGAACTGATTCATTTCTGAATGATTCCTGATGTTCTTTTATTTTCGTCTCAAATGTATAGGCAAATTGTTCTACTACTATATAACTCTATACTTGACAGTTGTCCTTAAAGCACTGTATTTTGTAAAAAGTCATGTAAGGCTAGTGTGAAGCAGTTTAAAGCCACATTCTTGACGTCGGTGGGTGGGACACATTCAGCACCATGGACAGAGAGCTGAACAGTGATTGACTCATCAAGAGAACGTGAAAGATTGAATACTGCCCGGCCATTGGTCTGAGTAAAAGTGACAGCAGATTGGAGCGCAGTGATTGGTTGGGAGTCAGGGTGATTAGGATTTGTCGCTCTCGTCATATTGTGCAGAAGAAACAATTACAAGTTTAATACTTACCTTCCATAGTCCATAGCTACCTTCCATATATCCCCCTGTTTGCTGTACGTGTCGAATAAAGCTGAAGCTTCTACCGGATACTGCGCACATCGAGCAGACACGCACCTGCTCTCTGAGGGGAGGTAAGTAGATTACGTCTGCTTTGGAGTCACTAAATCCTGTCACTGATGATCATGTCTTTGAAAATATCCAACTGTCTTTGCACATATACGTCGTTGATGTATTGGAAACATCAGATCGCAACAAGCGCGCGCGTATGCGCAGGTATTCTGTGTCAACCGGGCTATGTGTATGAGTTTTTGAGGTTGCTGTTGAAATAATCTGGTCAGCAGTGTGAAATTCAGTGCTTGGATAACTCAAAAACTCAAATCCCTCTAGCATAACGTGTCGACTGTTATCTTACTCTACAGTTGTTGAAGTATGAACTGGTTCAGTTGCATCTGTTCACAAACCTGGAATGCAGAAGAGAATAAATGCAAATAACCTGAAATTTGCTGTTCTATTTTCTAGGCTCAAGACACTATAGGAGGAAGACAGTATAAGCTCCCCACATTATCTACATGGCAGGTCAGTAAACAATACAAGCCCACTCTTTGTCTGTATTTTTGTTTGCACATATATTACAATTCATCACTGATGTGCATGGGGTACACAAATTGGAAAAAAAAAAGTACTAAAAACACAAAAGCAAACCTTGCTAGATAGAAATATTTTCTGCCGTATACTCCTATGGAAAATAATTTCATATTTCATTGACTTGAAATATAGACGAGACTGTGTTTCCAAACCGCCCCCAGATGATATTATTGTAGTTTGTGTCTATCTGTCTGCGCTGGGATGAACTGGTGTGAACTGGCGCCTACCCCACCACTCAAGCTGCTTCTAGAAAATTAAAGGAAGGACTTAACACATAACACCAAGTTAGGAAGCGTAAGGAATTTTGAATCAGTTTTTTCTGCTTTGGTGCAAAAAAATGTAACAACAGGTGGACAGAGAAGCATCAACAAGACAACCCCCTAAGATGTTCTGGTTCTGGAGATGGTGGCCACGGACCATTTCTCTTTCCTCCATAATTTTCCTGACTAATTTTTCTCTAGTTTTACATTCTGCTAGTGTCCTTTTCTTTGCTGGTTGCATGCTTTGTACTTGCAGCCAAATCAGGTGGCACAGGCAGTCTAGCTCATCCAGGACAGCACATCCATACGTACCAAGATTTTTTGATGGTTTCCCATAACAGTCTCAAGAGCACAGAGTAAACACCCGGAGACGAGTCGTTACACGAAGAGAGCTGGACAGGAAAGACAACAACCCAGCAGCAGGATCACTTGACATTTACTTGAAAACACCATGCACCATTGTCCCTCCGTTCTCTTCACAGATGAGAGCAGGTTCACACGGAGGACATAACAGGTGCGGAAGAATCTAGAGATAATGTGATGAACGTTATGCTGCCTGAAACATCATATAGTAGGACAGATTTAGTGATGGGTCTTTGATGGTCTGAAGAGGCATGTCCTTGAAGGGTCTCACAGACCTCCATCTGATAGCCAACGGTACCCTTACTGCAGTAATCAGACCCGTTGTCCAACCTTATGCTGGGGCAATGGACCCGGGGTTCTTCCTGGTGTAGGACAATGCCCAGACTTATATGAGCATAGCGTGTAAGCATTACCAAGATGAAAAAGGTACTGATAGCATTGACTGGTCCTCATCTTCCCTAGACCTGAATCCAAATAAGAGCGTCTGAGATGTTATGTATCACTGTATTGCCACCAAGATGCCACCAAGTAGAACCAAAGACTGTCCAAGAGCCCAACTGATGCCCTGATTCTGGTCTGGGTGGAGATCCCACAGGACTACATCCTCCATCTCATCAGGAACATGCCCAGACATAGTCAGGAGTGTTGACAGGCACAAGGACGTCAAATACACTACTGACTCAAACATGTTTCTCAACAGTAAAAAATAAATCAGACTTATTATTATTTCAAGATGACATTTTGTTCTTCACGAAAAAGTCAATTTTAATAAGATTAGCTCAAAATTTTGGTAAAGTGTGTTTTTAGAAAACTATTCAACACTTATAAGACTTTGTTTTGGTTACATCAAATTATCATGTCATGTCAGGTCATGTTATAAACAGGTTCAGTCACATTTTTCAATAAGAATTAGAGACTCAAAATGAGTCTCAGTTTAGGAAGCCATTAAAGGATTAAGTGTTCCCTTATTTTCTTGAGCAATGTATATAGTCGAATCATATGGAACGTCACATTTTGTATAATAATTTGTGACCTTATTTGATTTAATAGACATATTGATGTGTCCAAAATTTTCACTGGAATATGCAAATTTAATAAGTCTATCTAGTGCTTCACTGAAACCTTGGTGTATATGAAAATAAAAAAAAGTGTAAGTTGGAGACTTCAACCCATATGCAATTTAACATTAATAGAATTATTTATTTCAGAGCCCAACTTCCCCCCATTGCCGGGATTCATCCCGCTGAAACCCTGCTTCTACCAGGACTTTGATGAGATCCCTGAACAGCACCGCAGCATGTGCAAGAAAATGTACCACCTGTGGATGTGTAAGTGGCTCATAGTAATGTGTGTTTTCTGTTTTAAGTGTGGAAAGTGGTATTATATTTGCATCCAGACTGTATATATTACTACTATTTAAACTATGAAACTGCGATTTCCTGCAGGGCCGATGAGACAAGGCAATTTCAGAAGCTTTGAACGAGGAAATCATGTTTCCTAGAGGTTCCATAAAAGTCTCCTCCTCTGTTTTTAACTCATCATACAAAGTATTTGACAGAAGGGCAATGGTTTACAAGGCTCCCTTGGTTTAAAAAGATTTTTTATGGGCTGTTCTCCTGACTGGTTTATTTGCTAATGAGTCATAGCGTTGACCAGATGGCTGTGGTTTGAGCAGAGCAGTTAACATTGAAACTGTGTGATGCCATTTTTTGCCAGAAGCACTTTCATCAAAGTTTATTATGCCATAAACAAGCAGCACAGCTATTTTGTGCATCATTCTGTACTGGAAGCTCCCTGCCTGTCCACAGGGGTCTGCTGCATTTGCGTAGGAACAGGGCAATATGCACATTCACAATAGAATAACATGAAAATTATGAAAGTAAAGGAGAAACCTGGGGTGGGGGGTTGACACTGGTCTTGCAACTTAGACCTAGATATTTTATTTGAAATAATGATTAGTTTCTCAAAAATAAAAACATGTCCCAGAGCTATCCATTATGGCAACTAAACATTTTTGTATTTCCAGGCATCTTGTCTGCTAAACACTAACCATGAGAAGGTATTCAAAGCTTCACTTTGTTTTTGTTTCCCTGGTTCTTTTCTCCATCTCGAAACAATTTTCTGTATCAGTCTCTATTGAATTTTTATTGTCTAATTCATTTTTATTTCTGTCATATCAAAAATATGCATGCGCACTGCTTTTTGTCATATTTACGGAACATTCAGTCTGTGAATTGATTATTTTATACAAACATAGCTTTCATTCTTTCATTCCTGCTCGTCCAGCTCAGAGTTGAGGGGATAAAGCTAGTCCCACATTTTTTAGAGAGTCGAATAAAGCATATCATTTTTTTCCTGCAGTTAATTCAAGAAAATTAAATGTGTTCATTAATAGCCAGCATATTGCAGCCGTAGCCTCATAATTATCTTGTAAATGTGTTTTACCCATTCACAAACATTTAAAAGTTGATTCTTAACTGGTGAGGGGAATGAAGATGAGACCAAAGCCCACAGATCCAATTAAAGCTGAGTGCAACTTACCGAGGAGAGCTTCTAGCCTCATAACATTGCTGAGAATTGATAGAGAAGGTCACCTGCATAAAGGTTGTTCATGAAACTCAAACCCTCTTCTTAGTCGAACTTGGGAAATGCATTTTCACATAATGTTACAGTGGCTGCCTTTATATACGCTCACTTTTTTTTAATCTGCATGTGTGTGGATGTGCATGTGTTTCAAATAAATAGCTTTACATCTATACCTGTAAACCGATGTGTTAATTTTGTCTTACAGTGAATGTTGCTACTCTCATGGTGAATCTCATTGGCTGCTTTGTGTGGATGTTTGGTGGAGGTGGCGTGACCAATTTTGGACTTGCTATAATCTGGCTCATCATGTTCACCCCCTGCTCTTATGTGTTTTGGTTCAGGGCCATCTACAAGGCTTTCAAGTAAGTCATTTACAGATATTCTTATCCGTGATTATTAACAAGCAACACAGTAATAACATGTTATAAATATATAACACACCTGAGTAGTACTGCAACTTTTGGGCCATCAAATTTATCCATTTTTTTATGCTCTGGAGTGATTCAAACCACTTTAAACATTGAGTGTCAATACAGATGTGGGATTGTTTCATGACTGACTGTGAACAGTCCTGGAGAACAGTAGCGATGTAGCATGTAGAGCACGGATAAAGGGTGAAGTCCGTTTCAATCAGTACTAGTACTGAATGGCGATGAACATTTTCTATGCATTTTTTTAAATAAAATAAAATTTTAAAAAATTTAATATTTTATTCTTTTTGTTTCTCTGTAGGAGTGGAAGTTCCTTCAACTTCATGCTTTTCTTTTTTGTGTTCATGGCTCAAGTTGGCATCAGCATCATCCAAAGCATAGGCATCCCGGGATGGGGAGTGTGGTAAGAATCACAGATGTAAAATGATAAAATAGATTTTTTCAAATTGTTATGATTGACTTAGATTTTAGCAACAAATGTCAGAAAATGTAGATAAAGGGGTCCAGTATCTAATATCTTATATCTTTGCATGTTTGTTTTTTTTGTCTGAAATGATTTCTTTTATGTTGAGGTTTTTGAGAATATGGAGAAATTTGCGCACATTAAAGAAAATGTTAGATCAACAACAGTTAATTCTAATGAATGTTCCCTTTATATATTTATTTTTAGAAAAAATGATCGTCTTCCTCTTTCTTCTTCATCTTTTGGCTGTTCCCTTTTGGGGTTGCCTCAGTGGATCACCTCTTTCCGTCCATAGGCCAGTACTCTACTGGCTAACAGTAGGAGTGATGGTGTTTGTTAACCCAGACCAATCCGGTTTGGAATAGTTTTGTGTTCTGCATTTTGATTTGACACAGATTATACACAGGATGTCCTTCTTTGCGCAATCCTTCCCCTTTATCCGGGTTTGGTACCGGCACTAAAAGGACCCTGGATTGTGACCTTTTGGTAGCTGGGTTATTTTTTTGAAAAAAATATACTAAGAGAAAACAATTTCTCAAATGGCATTGCACTAAGATTCAGAGACGAGAATCATCTTAACTCACTAATTATTTGTTATGCAGTAAAACCTGACATTTAGAATCCAAAGTGGTGTTAATTACCACATTAACTTGAAACATTTGTCACAAGTCATAAAGTCAGTGTAGTATTTCTTTAAATACATTGTTTGCAGGAATAAGCCCATAAAACTTTAAAGTCCTGTTAGTAAATTTTGAGAGGCTGTTAAACAGATTTTCAAAATGTCATCACAATCAGGCTGATCATCAGAAATTAATATTATGACTGTGGATTATCCGTTCACTTTGTAAATGTCACCATGTGAAATTGGATATAAAAATGCTATCATTATTTTATCGTTATATGTCAGCACTTGTACATAAATAACTTGAATTTTGAATTCAGATGTTCAGCGCTAGTATCATGATGATGGAAACCAGACAATCCAGTATCAGATGTGTTTTTTGTCCATAAAAAATGTATCTGCTGATGTGGAAAAGTTCATCTTTGTCTTTCCAGTGGTTGGTTGGCGACCATCTCCTTCTTCAGCTATAACATCTTTATTGCACTGGTAATGTTGGTCCCTACCATCATGTTCACTGCAGTGGCCTCTCTTTCCTTCATCGCTCTCACAAGAGTAAGAATTTACCTTTTTATTTGTCTGAAGGCAAAGTGTTTGAAACCATTTTCTGTTGTTGTCTGTAACTTCCAAGGCTTATGGTCTGAGTGAGATATTACAGACATTCTATTTGAGCATGTAGATTTGTTCATTATTTCAAATAACAACTGAACATGTGGCAGACACTTCAACATTTAATTTGTAGTGGTAATATGGTCATAGAAAACGCAGATATCAGCAATTGTTTTTTATTCATTTTAGTTATCGCTAACTCAATAATTAATAATCCGGTATTGACTCCTGTTCAAACTGTGTTTTTTTCATGTTTCAAAATACTAATTGTTGATATCAAAGACCCAGTTCTCACTGGTGGCCATTTGTATAATAATTCCATTATCCCACGTGGAATTGTTTGATGTACATATCCACATTTCTACTGACATTTTAAATGAGAATGGAATTCTGGGTATCTTAAATAAAAATCTGTAAGATAGTAATTCAGAGATATGTATTAGAATATCAAATATCTGATATTTTATATCATAAAGAATTGAAAATTAAATATAATAAAAGAACTCCATTTGTCAAACTGAAAATGAAGAGATCTATTTCAAAACGACCTGTTAAATCAAAATGTCTTTTTTTATAATATACAATATAATTTCCCCTTATGAAAATGAATTGCTTCTCGTTGGCAGTCCTAATTAAATCTTAAATGGGCTTGTCAAAAAAAGAAGCAAATTTAATTCCCAAACTATAAAAGCCACAACTCTATTGTCTATCTTATACCTTGCAGATGTATTGATTAGAGCAAATACTGCAGCTTCTTCCCTCTTAGGGATAATCCTACATAACAGGTTATTAAAATCACTTACCTCACACAAAGGAGGATTCGCTGGAAATCACTTGTTTGACATTGTCTCTCAGATCCATAACTTCTACCGTGGTAGCGGAGGCAGCATGTCCAAAGCGCAGGAAGAATGGACCACAGGTGCCTGGAAGAATCCCCACGTCCAGGCAGCAGCACAGCAGGCCGCCATGGAGGCAGCTACCGGAGGCGTGCAGGGTCAGTACTCCAGCCCGCAGTACAACGACAATCAGATGTAGCCTCTCCAAGACAGAGGTGTCAATGAAATCATGTAACAGTTATGCCAGGGTTTTGCACAAAAGGATGAGAGAGAATTTTATGCAATATTTTTGACAATGAACAATGAGACAACAGAAATTACCCTTTTTTATTTATATGTTTTGGTCAAAATGACTGATTTGGAAGCTGATTCTGTCAGTAATTTCCTGCAAAAATCATCCAACCAGCATTTAACTTGTGTGGGAAGCATGTTTTCCCCTTCCTGTGTTTAGGGGCAACTTGATGTTGAATAAAATTAGGTTTAAATGTGTAACACTTTAGTGGCTCCATTGGAGCTGTGTGTAAAAGTATATGTAATAAACTATATATAAATACAATTTCTGTCAACATAATGACAGAAAATGTGTTTTTTTTATTCTTCTATGCAACTTAAGCTGTGAAGGAGTTTTAAATATTTAATTTTGTCTCATCTAATTTATATCTAGCATGTTTTAGGATGTTGTGTTAAAAGTACTTCCGTTTTTCTGTACCTTTTGATTTCAGAAGTAAACCAAAGATGAAATGTAATACTGTGACCTCATTTTGTAACATGCTATTTTATACATTTTCACATCTCTATGCAGTTTATCAATGCTTGCACCATGAAATGAAGGGATGTTTTAGTTGTGGAATGTTAAAAAGGGATTCTGTCAGTTTTACATGAAGAAACAGTTTTACTACATGTCCCCTGTTGGATTTACATTGCAGTAGAATTGGCCATAGGAAAGTTAGAAATGTGAGCTGTGTGCATGTTGTCCGTCTAGTTTTTTTAGATGAGACAGTTTTATACTAAATACTTATGTAGGATTGTTGTTGGGTTTTTTTCTATTATTTATGTGTATCTGTTTTAGAACACATTTCTCCTGCTTTGTTGCTGATCGGCCACAGGGAGGCGCTACTGTTTTAGTATGAAATTAATAAAAAGTTCCAACACGTACAGATTCCATTCATTCATCTTTCTCATACTATAGTATACATGTATGATCATCCTTTTATTTCCTTTTTGCTTTTCCCATTGTTTTTCTTTCTTGCTTGCTTTGTTTTCCCCATTACTTTGAATGAGGCTTTTGAAAAATCAATGACACACACCTCACTTTTACCCACAAGTTATAAATATGTTGTCATTTTATTAGATTGATTAGAGCTCTTTGTGGTTATTTGCATCACATGGACAACATTTCCTGTGGCCATTTGAGGTGTGCTAACTAGTGTGAAAAACTGTTGGCTGCTCTTCTAATACGGGAAGTTAATACTGGAGCTCAAGTGCAAGATGGTATAACAAGAAAAAGGAAAATGCTGGCTTACTAAAGGTTTTCTGTGAACTCTGGTACCCATAAAGAATAAACTGATCAGCCGTAACATTAAATCTTACTGAACTAACATTAGCTTTTTCTGCAACTTGTGCTAGAGTTGCTCCTTAATAATTAATATTTATCACTGCCAGTGGTTATTATGTTGTGGCTGATGGGTGTGCAAATCCACTGGTACAAACAACATCAAAACTTTAAGGTGATATTAAATCCAGTGTGTATCTTAAGTTAAGGCTGATAGAGGAAAATAACCTCTCCTTAGATTTATTCTGGTGATTGGATCGGTATGGAGAAGCCAACACAAAGGCAATCAGTGCATTTTCCCTAACTTGTTTTTGCAAACGGCAAAACATTTTGCTGATATATGAGGGCTATGTACATACGGGTTATCTACGTTGCAGTCACCACATCCAGCTACTGTTATGGAGAAAACTACAGAATCATGAAATGAGCTTCTAAAAGCTAATCTCCACACAAAAGAGTGATATTTTTTTCCAGTGGTTCCAGGTAGTGTCTCTGGGAGTCTTTTGTTCTATTTCCATCTTTTAAGTCATTGTGCACAATATGATTTTAAATTGTTTCCAACACATTACACACAGAAACATGGTGCTGCAGCCACATTTAAAAGCACTGCTAAAATCTGAAATAAAATCATGAGCTACATCCTTTGCCTGTACTTTCGCTGTCTGCCAGCCGCAATGACTGTTCACCAGGGGCAATGTATTACTTTAATTTTTCCTCACAGTTATCTATTTATAAAGTCCATACCAGTGCGTAATAAATCTGAGATAGTTAGGGTGACTATTACTACTTGCAAGGCCAGATTTTGTATTTTTTTTCTTTTTTTTACAGGATTGTAAATACAATTTCTCTCTTCACACCCTGTGAGGAGAGAAATTGCAGGTGACCATCACAGATTAGATTCAAAATACGTTTTAAATAGATTTCTCTGGAGATGTTCCGCTCCCTGCTGTCTGCCTCACCATGTGTTTTGAAAGTGATATAATTATCCTGTGTGTAGAGGAATGAAATTATACAGTGACTTAGATACGCAGCGGAGCCACAGGCAGCCACCAACAAACTTTGTATTTCAATGCAGATGGAAATCAAACGAGACAAATGGTGAAAACAAGAGAACTGGTTGTCAGGAACAGAATATACGGTCACTGATTCATTACATATCAACATTTTACAGATGATTTCTTATTGTGCCTAATGCTTTCCATTGTGAAATAGGTTTTGAATAATTTCCTGCCTCTAATGTGTCTAATGCTACAATTTTGGTAAGAATATAAAAAAAATGTTGATTCGAAAAAAATGACAACTGTGCCACATGAACTGGCTTTGGGATCTCCGCAGTCATCCAAACGAAGCATGGATGTGGCTTGCTTTACATGACTTTTTATGTTGAAAGAACTAAATAGTTGCATCTTTGAAAACTGATGTTTCATTGCATTAATGAACTCGACCTTTGCGGTCGTCCCGACGGCATGGGTATATCCCTGAAAAGCCCCCAGTGCCCTGCGTTGTAAAAGTTCCCCTGATTTAACTCCTTAAATTAAATGTGAAGTTATTTCCCCAAAACAGTGTTTTTGGAAAGAAAAGAAAGCCCCTCCTAGTGCAGCGGCCCTCAGTAGGCGTCCCGCATCCGGCCCGCGAGCTGCCTATCTGCGGACTCTGAGCTGAACGTTTGACAGGTGGGATTACATGGACGGTCTAATTCCGATTAGATTCGGTAAAAGACGTCCAATCGGAAAGAAAATGCTGCATGTAAACCCCTTTCTGAATGGAAAGGACCTGTCCGAATTAGACTTCATTTCTCAATCCTTTCGGAAAGCTTTTCCTATAGCCAGTCGCTGCATGTAAACGCTATATAAAGCTTTCTGTTTGAGTTGTACCTGCGCATGCCCAGGGTCGTGACGCAATGCTCCGCTAAGTTTTTCAGCGCCGCGACTATTTGATATTTTTGTTTATCAAAGCATTCTTTGGAGGGTTTTGTTTTATTTTAGTATTTATTTGAATATATGTCGAAATTTGTGTTGTTTGAATGAAAAGGACATTTTGCTTTGAATGTAACAGTATTATGGCTCGTGGCGTGATCGACTATAATAAATGGACCTTTGACTCTTTGAAAACATTTTTTGTGGACCTTTAAGATTTGTATTTGAGTACCCCTGTCCTAGCGTGTAAAATATGAACTATTAGAACTAAATATGATGTATACAAGATATATGTCCTCGAGGCTATCGATATGGACCAAATTTGGACTGAATTTAACCAACTGTTAGGAAGTTAAGGCCCGAATTATTTTGGAGATAAATCTTGCCTTACTGTAAGAACTATACAACCGACCTTTCCCAAAATAATAAGGTCTATGTGGGTAAAAGTTTTAGAAATGATCCATGAAATAGCTTTCAGTTATCATGCTAAAACGGAGCATCCGCAGACGTGGTCTTGGTGGAAGACGTGATGTTGGCAATGCCTGTTCCATAATATTCACAACTTTTCGGGGATATATATATGAAAAGATTTTGGAAATATGTAATTGTGTTTAGTAAAGACAATATAACTATTTTGAAAGAATCAACATAATTTTGTCCAGACAAATTGCTTATGTTCAGTAAGTGCAACATCGATCTTGTTTGCATTACAAGACTTTTATCTATTAGAAGCACTGAATAGTTTTATTTGATGTGAGCTCCACATTATGTGCAAGTTACGACCCAAAGCTGATGGAGCACAGAAGGCCTTTTGCTTTTATTTCTCAGGAGAGGTGGAAATAGAGCACCTTTTCATGCTGTTAAACACACATTACCACATGGACAAAGTTCACTGTCACACTGTCGAAGGCAAGCATTTATGTTTGTGTATGTAAGCAGAGAAACACATATTCACACGGGGAGTGGTCCCACCACCCAATTCTTCATTGAAACGGTTTGCTGCGGTCACAACCCCCCTCAGACACCATGTGGTATCAAGTAACAGAGCTGAGATGAGGAAAAGTTCTTTAGAGGAGTTAGTAGTACGACTGACTTGTTTTGCCAATCACTACAGGCAAGCCGCTTTCCTGTCCGTCCTGGAGAAGACAAAATTGACAAAGTCGATAATGAGCACAAATGTTTAGATTGCATTTATCAAATGATCTATGAAAATCTTGAATCAATGTCTATGAGCGTGTCCTTTACCTCTTCCTCTGTGAATGTGCATATGCTGCCTGGGGTTGGTGCAAAGTTGGCAGGCTCAAGATGGCTCAAAATAAAAACAAAAAAAGCTAGAGGGGGAGAAAAAGTATCTATATTTATATTACTTTGGAAAATTGTCCATTTGCATCCCTGTATAGTCATAACTGTTGGCTCGTTGAAGCCTATGACCCCCTTAAAAGGACCATCTCTGCCTGATCAAATTGCAGTACGTTACCAGTAACAAACCCAGCAGGCAAATGACAGATTACTTCACATTGTAAGAAGGAAAATTACAGCAAAAACCAAACAAGGGTGAAATCCTTTGTAGTTAGCTAAAGGTTTCAATCAGGGTTCAGACTGCTGTAAAAATGAAAAAAAACATGTAAAATTGACGCTACATAAAGTCCTTAGAAAATACGAACAGAAAGTACAAAATATTTTTATCAGCTGAGTTGATAATCGGCCCGTCTTCCTAACAGATTGGAACCAACAGACTTTGACAGTCTTCATATCACATTGCACAACGCAAAATAACAGCTTAAACGGTGGTCTCAGAAATGGGCACTAAAAGGAGAATTCAGTTTGTCAGAGCAACATGCAGCAAACATTCCCTCCCTAGATCATGCTAACTTGCCTATGATGTGGATATGAGAGAATCCCACCAATAAGGGTCACTCAGCTGTCCGGACAGCGAGGAGCTACGGACGGGAGTGCTCCTGTCAACGACCTGTGAAATCCCTGATGATGCGATTGCTGATGTGAGCCGTCCCGATGAAAGTACAGGAAATGGCGACAGTCGAGGTTTGGAGAATGAGCGTGGTGAAATATTGGCCTGTCAGAGGAGAGAGGCTGAGCACCGTAGCACGGGGCCTTCGTTCCTCGTGGCTGACTTCATCATTGCCGCTCCCCATGGAACCGGTGTAGGGGTGTTTGGGGGACCCGATTAAGGCTGGAAACTTATCTTGCCTCCACAAAATCTCCTCATATTTTCCAATGGCTTGGGACTACAAAAAGGGATATCCAAACTTCAATTTCTACCTCTCAGGGAAAGAAAACCTTAATGAGAATATATTACCTTGTTGTACTAACCGCGTAAACTCCCTGGTAAGCCGTGGGAATTAGCCATTTGCATACTCCTTAAAATTGATGAGTTTGCAGTTCACTCCAAGAGATAGATGCTTGAATGATATAGATTGTATTTAAAGTGTCTGTGGTTACCCTCAGGTATGTTTCGTTCGTCTGGAATAACGGCCATTGCTCTTGATGTTGTTTTAACACAAGTGTGTAAAATTTGTTGACTCAGGTATATGCTTGAGTTAGCTCAGCATAAAGTGTGTATCGGATGAGATCTGATTAACATGTAAATCCACTATCTCCCAGCCAATGGCTTTTTATCCCATTCTATTCTTCCTCTACGCTGATTAGCATTCCCATCATGAAGCAATGTATTTTCCCCATGGAAAAGAAGGTTCCTTCATATCTTTAATCATTTAATTACTTAAAAAGCAGCGCTAGATCCAATTGATGATTTACCTGTGGCCTTGATAATAATAATAATAATAATAATAATACATTTAATTTATAATGCACTTTACATTTGGATCAAATCTCATAGCGCTACAAAGAAAAAGCAGATAAAAGATTAAAATAAAAATAAAAATAACTAAATGAAAACCTGAGCAAAAAGCAGCAATGTTAATTAAAGATATAGGTTCTGTTAAAAAGGAAAGTTTTAAGTCCTTTTTTTAAATGTGTCAGTCGTCTGCGGAGCCCTCAGATGGTCAGGGAGGGCATTCCACAGACGAGGGGCAGCAGAACAGAAGGCCCGATCACCCGTGTTGCTGAGCTTAGTCCGGGGAAGGAGGAGGCGGTATGAGTGGGTAGAACGGAGGGATCGTGTCGAGGTCAGTGGGGTGAGTAGTTCTTTTAGGTAGGAGGATGCGTTACCATGGATGCACTGGTGAGTGAGGAGAGAGATCTTATAATCAATCCTGTTGGAGATGGGAAGCCAATGAAGGGAATGAAGAACGGGGGTGATGTGTTCGTGTTTACGAACTCTCATCAGGATCCTTGCGGCACTGTTTTGAACATACTGTAGTCTTTGAAGACTTTTATCAGGGATCCCGATGAGAAGTGTGTTACAGTAATCCAGTCTGGAGGAGACAAACGTGTGAACCAGCTTTTCAGCATCACTCAAGGTGAGTGAAAACAGAGTTTGGAAATATTTGTAGGATGGTGAAAGGAGATCTTGCAGATGTGTTTGATGTGGGATTCAAAAGTGAGTTGAGGGTCAAATCTAACGCCGAGTGTGCATTTAATAAAAACTTAATTATGCGTTTGCACATGCATATTATCACAGAAAAGTGCCCCCGGAAGAAAAGGCTATTTCAGAACAAATAAAACCTAGAGGGACACGTAGAGAGTTCAGACTAAAGGCAAGGCCAGCACACTACACTCTTCTTTGATATTAAAATCTGCATACACCACCACTACTTGTAGGATGTATTTCCAAATGTATGAGAATTTAACTGATATTATAGGATTGTTTTTCAGCTGAAGTTTCAGTATCGCTCTTCCATCATTATTTGGGGTTGTCCACTTTGATTTGAATCTGAAGGGGTGAGGAGTGACAAAAGGATAGCAATCTTTAATAATCTTATGTTGTTAATCCTTCTTCCTTTCTCCAATCCATGTCAATCTTGATCAAAATCTTCAAATATTCTTATTTTTTTTATCATATTTAATTAGCATAGGCCTACTTACAGTTATCTTTTTTAGCTGATTAAAATTCTGTTTATTGGTATTATTTTCATTTGAACAAAGACATAAGTCAATTATATTAGTTTTATTCAATGAACAGTGTTGACATTTGAGTCTTTTCCAAGACATCAAGTTATTAACCTTTCAGTCAATATATCAGAGCTATAAACAATGTATTGGTAATTTTCATAAACTTAATTTAATTCATTTGAGATTTATCTTATCATTTTCTTATAACGATGCGTCATTATCCAGTAAATTTAGTGAATTAGCTGGGGGTTTTACATTTCTGCACAACGCTGTATACATGTTTTCTTTTTTCATTAGGGGTTGAGACTACCTAAAGGTCTGATCCCAGAATCACCCGTCTCTCACATCATTAGCTTTACTTAATTGAACTCTGAGACTCTGGGAGCCCGGAGGAACAGAAAAGGGAGGGAACCGGCTTCTAGATGGTTCCATTAGTCTTGCATCCATATACCCGGGTCAGATGACTGATTTGCGCATCTGGACTAGTGCAAGTCTCCACCCGAGATTCCTGCCCAGGAATAAATCAATGTTTTTGCATTCGATTGCAAACTTTCATGCTCCATTTAATCTGACGGAGCAGGTGAGACTGACCCATGTTGGTGATCCAACATCAATCTAACTAACACCAAACTAGATTTTCATTTTCATTTTGTCTTATTTTATTATCGCAGATATTGCATGTTAATATAGTCCCAGTTCCCGCTATATCATGTTGGCTTTTAATCATCTTGTCATGGAAAAAGAAGGTAATTGACAAACAATTTCGGTTATAATTTGAATTACCCAAATGAATGCTGTACTGCCCGGCAGTGTCACTAATGTTACATTTTTTGAAGAGTGAATGAATCACGGAATTTTCAATGCATTTCCTTTTAAAGTCTGAAAATAGATTGCCCAATACATCACTGAAGGCATGTGTTATAACTTCCTATTTTGTATTCCTTTGTTTTGAGTCTACAATGAGTGTACATCCATTGCATTGAAGCTGCTTTAAAGGCACACAAACACATCAATGTTTGAGGGTTGTATACATACGGGATCACATGTAGAGTATGTATTAAGTCCTAGGGTGCCCCATCAGGACTTAATACATAATGTTGTTTGTATTTCATGTCAATGCGTGTTCCAGGTAGGTCAGGAGTCCTGCAGAACAGGGTGCCCCCCTTACCCTTCAACATCAGCCATACGGATGCTGTTTTACACATACATAAGGACAAAATAAGCTTTATCAACAAAATTACAGAAGAGTTCCTAATCAACCACAGTCTCTTATTACGCTGTAATAACAACAGATTTGATCTCAATTAATAATAATAATATTTATAATAAAAACACAATATGAAACACAATAGATTATATATGCTGAGAAACTGACTCATAACTGCCTGAGTAGGGCATCAGACACGGCTTTGGTGTTAATGTTGTTTGTCCGACGGTTTACGTTTTTATTTATGAGAATGAATTTTAATAACAAACACATATTCTTTGATAATGACAGAAACAATCTGAGGGTTCGTTTGCAGTGACAAATATCAGTATCCATGGAGGATCAATGCAATACCTGTTTGATTATTAATTGTAAAATTACACACACATATTTTCTCATTTCATTACAGCTTCCCTGTTTCTCCAGTTTCTGTTTGCATGTCTGGGTCAAAGTTTTTGTCACATTCTCATGTTATAAATTCATGTTGTAAATGCTACGGATTGAGTAGAAAGTGGCATCCTTTACTACCATCTGGCTTTTATATGTACGCAGTGTTTATAAATGAGAACCCACATCAGGTTTATAATAATAATACATATAATAATAATAATAATAATAGCACGTACTTCTGCTATTACCCTTTTAGCACTTTCAGATTTGATCCACATGTAAAGTGCGTTTTAAATTAAATGTATTATTATTATTATTATTATTATTATTATTATTATTATTATTATTAATAATATAAACAGTACAACATAGTGAAAATAACATAGTGAAATAATTTCTCTCTGCAGTTTTTGTGAAGTGCCCTGGGAGCATATTTGGTTCACGGTCTTGCTCAAGGACCCTACAACAAGTAGACCTGCAGGGGCTCAAACTGACTACCTTCCCAACTTCCTATTGGGAGATGGCCGCTCTACCCACTGAGCCACACCCGCCATAGAGTTCTATGACAGTGATCTAATAATTTGAAACACTCAAACCAAACAGTTAGATCATTCTGTCCTTGACTGAGAAAGAAGATGCAATTCCGGTCCAGAAAGAATGTCTTGAAAAGGGTCTCACTTCTTCCACCATCACTACAGCGAAGAAAGGGCAGCTGTTTTTGCCCAAAGTCATCCTGCTTCACCGTTAAAGCTAGAATATAAGCCAAAGGCCATTCACGGTCTTCTCCCTTCATTTTGGATGTGACTGACAACATGAGAAAAGGTGTTTCTTTGAGTATTTTCACCTTTGGCAGTAACGGTACCATCATGACTTCCTCTCCTTCAGGGGTTTGGTGTACTACTTGACATCGCACGAAGGAGAAGATGTAATCAGGCCTGCTTCACCTCACTTGATCTGCTTCCTCAATTAGTATGAAGCTTGCAGCTGCAGAATTCTTGCTGCTCTCCTCAGTAAAGCAAAGCTGGTAAAGTAAATGCAGCTCACAAGTGTTGTTTTATGACTTTCCCTACAGAACTGCTATCTATGGCTGATCAGACATCGTATTTTGTTGCCCAAAGCGAAGCATTTACATATATAATGTATTTGCTCACATCATGTGGCCACTTCATCTATGTGGAGTTTTTTCTGATTCTAATAATACAACATTATTCTGCCGCATGCTCTTTTGATCAGATGCATGTTTGCAAAGCAGATGCAGTGAATCAGAAGGGTCGTGCCACAGATCAAAGAGAGAAATACAACAGTCCTTGTGATCTTTTCTGTATGTATTCTTATATATTCCGATGCAGCTGATGATTAAAGAGCTTAATCAGCATTTATATTAGGCATTGTATTCCTCTGTGCCGCATAGGCTGCAATGACTGTCAAAACATTTGAGTTTTGTAAATTATTAAGTACCATTTCCCCCAACAAAATGTTATATAAATATGACTGTGAATAAGCAATTGTATTTATCCGAAACGTGCTACAGGGTGTTTCCCAAGTGAATCCAAACAGTGTGAGTGTCTGAGTGGAGTGCATGGTAATATCCCAAAGGATGTGCAGACAAAAAGATATCCTGCATATGCATACTCAATGGAATAAACATGATGCGGAATGCCAACACAAGCAGAAAAGAAACAAGCAAAAGAGGAGACTGGAGGGATGAAATAACATAACTGCTAAAGATGTATCAGTGGGAAGTGTTCACATGGTTAGAAAAGTTTGTCTAACGATTTCCTGCTTTGTTAGAATCTGATCAGCTGGGGAGATGTGCTGCATTATTAGCAGCGTTATCCTCATGACGTAAGAATAAAAGTATCATTTGGCATTGTATCCTTCTCCCTCCCTCTCACTGTGTCCGTCTTTCTTAATCAACACACACATGCTCACAAAATGAAAGAAAATGACTGTTGAATGCATTAGTAATAATACATAAACTCAAAATGAAGTGTCAGCAGGTACTGCAGCATTTTCAATTTGGCATAGAGGGCTAAGAAGGCTGTGATGGAGTGATTTTGTGGGACTTGCCTGAATAAACATCTTCCTCTCAAGAGGAGGTCTCATCGAGGGGGACAGGGTTTTGCTAGGACAAACCAGATATGAGTTTGAGACCCGCATATCAGAGACAAACTGAACAATGTGTTCACATGTTGAGTATGTTTTGTGGAGACAATTGGGATTCATCACAGAGAGGGATCATATAATACATTCCAAAATAGGTGAGGGAAAAGGTGGTGCCCATCATCTACAATGCTGAGGGCCCGTAGATGCACTGTGTTGTTTTCTCTTTCACTTACCCATTTCATTTCCCATTTATAACACTAATTTGCCATTTCAATGATCTCTTGTCCAAGCCACTGGGAATTTCTCTGCGACATTTGTGTCTTCGGTACTCTTGAAAGCCAGTCCAGGACTGTGATATGTTAACTAATACTAATACTAGTTATCTATACTTCATTTTAGCAACATTATAAGCTCCTCTTCCCCGTCTCTATCTCTGTTGCAACAAGGAGTGCTGATCCCAGAAGCTTCATAATCTCCAACAAGGAGATTGTGACGTCTGTGTCTGTCGACCTGAGTGACCCCTCCTCAGCCTACTGAATGGATTCTTTATGAGATGTACATTTATCTCAACTCGTCAGATTGGCAAATTTGACTACAGCATAAAAGCTAAAATTCACTCCTTAATGTATGCGATACATCAGTACCACCCCCCAGATCTTGCATTCGCTGTGTGTTGTTTGCAGGCATCTTATATGCAGTGTGCATATGTCTGAGATATGTCTCTGTTTGCAAATGTCAAATATCCATCCATGCCTGAATCATACATGACAAAATTACATATAGAATCCAGGAAAATGCCTTAATGCATGAAACACATCATACATAATATTTTATGACGGGAAAGATTTATTTAACCTCTTGTTACCTGTCACACAGCATTTCCCCATGAATACACTAATATGTATTCTGTAAAAATGTACAGACGTAGGCTCATATTTAATGACACTCAAACAGCAAATATGTAAATGTATTTATTATATATAACATTTTTGACATTTGCTGACTGCTTATAAATAGAAATTAAAATACAAATTGCATCACCACATGTCAAAGACGTTGCATAAGTGTCATCCCTTTTTGTGGTATTGTTACACAGAATGTGAGACTCACACAACGTAGCATCTTTTCCTTGAGATTATAGTAAGAACATGAACTAGACCACTGGGCCCCGGGCAAAACTGTATACCAAAGACTGACATGATCATGATACTATTCACATTTAAAGCATTCTGATAAAACATAAATCACTGAAATTGCAGAATTATACAGAACCTCCACATCATTTTCTTTTTAATCTATGCATACCAGCTTGGGACCAGACTGTCGCACCAAAACATAATCGGGTCCAAATCAAATCCAATAATTTCTATTATTTCTGGTCAGCATCTTTTCTAAAAATTACAATTCAATCTAATTCCATTCAACAATTTCGTTTCTTCATCATATTTATATCCCCGGAATGTTAGGTGATTTTTTGGAATCCTAAGTGCTGCGTTCGCCCCCGATCCTTCGCGTAATCATGATAACTCAAAAACTGTCTCAATGATCGTTCTCAAAACGTAGAATCCGATAGATCTTAGTAGAAATAAGACCTGGGTTGACTTTGGGAAACATTTTTGGGCCATGATTTTGCATCCAGTGGTCCGGTTTAGTCCAAATTTGGTGCAAACGAATCGACTCGAAGAGATCTATTTTGTATATGGATCATATTGTACTCTAAGCACTCTATCTCCAAGTGCTTGCTCACGGAGGAATCTATTGGGTCTCTGTAGAGAATTATATAAAGAGTTTGGTCTAGACCTGCTCTTTTTGGAAAGCATCTTGAGAAGACTGTTGTTGTGAATTGGCGCTATATAAATAAATATTGATTGATTGATTATAATCACTAAGGAGAGTTTTTTTTATGAGAAACACTTTTTTTTACATAACTTCCAAATCATTTATTCAATTTAGTCCAAATTTGGTGCATATGAATCGATTCAAAGACAGATCTATATTTATGGATAATATTTTACTCTAATAGCAAATTTTCCTCTCCTCTCCTAACCTTTAACAAAATTTAGTTGAATTTGGTGCATATGAATCAATTCAAGGAGTAATATTTTACTTTAACTGTTTGCTTACTAGAGGGAGCTTTCTTTTCTTTTACATAAAATACGGTTCTGCGCACATAGCTTCACGTTTTAGGACTTCAATCAAGAAAATAGTTTGTTCCAGGCAGGGGATTATGGACTTTTCAGGGACATATCCTTGCTGTCAGAAATGGCGACATAGACCTAGTTTTAATTGTTAGTATTTGGGCATTCCAGTCATGCTATTCATCTATCTATACTGTTGAATATTTCATAAACAATAAAGATGAATTTTTATATAATGATTTATTGTTCACCATACATACACCTCCTTGCTGAATTTAAATATTATTGTTGAAGTTTCAACTGGCAAAAGACAGGTTTGCCTTTACTTTAAAATGTATTTTCTCAGTTATTTCTGGAAAACAAGGTCATGGCAATTTCGGACAACAGGGCAGTTTTAAATATTGCAAATATTGATGGGAGCACGAAGGTCCAGTCACAGTAAACTCTTGAGGAGGATCTACATGTGGCAACAACTAAACCGTCTTAGCAATATTACCAACCCCTGTCCTATTATGGCGGAAATGTACGTTCCTTGTCATCAGGATCCATTGCAGGGGGGTGGAGCCTATCCCAACTGGCCTTGGGTTAGAAGCATTTTACACCCTATATGTTTTGCCAATCAATCACAGAGCCAACACACAGAAATTTGGAGTCACCAACTTATTTTTTTTTTTTACAGGTCTTTGGCTGGTGGGATAAATCCAGAACGCCCGGAGAGAATCGACTCAAACTTGAGGAGAACATGCAAACTCAACACATAAGGCCTCCAGGGTAGGATCCGGGGTAGATTTGAACCTATAACCTTCTTACTGTAAGGTAATAGTGCTACCCACTACGTCATCGCCAACCGGAATTATTTAATGAATTATTTATCTAAGCAATGGGATGGGATGTAGGATGTAGACGAGGTACATCCATCCTGCAACGGAGTGTAAGGGGGCAACAGGGATTTGCAGGAATTCAGATAGAAACCAAACTCTTGACATTAAACAATAGCTCCCTCAGTTGGAGAGGTAGGTAGTGACAAGTTTGTGATGATTTGCATTATAATACTAAGTCTGTCGCCGTCCAGTATTTCAATAACACACACGTTCGAAAAATTAAAACTATCGAGAAAAAAAATGCATATATGATAATTTTCACTAATTACAGTAACAGGTCAAATGGATAAACAAAGTACAATCAGTTACAATAAAATAATCATCATCAAACTCATGCATCAGTGAAATATTGGTATATACATTGTTCAAAAAGTGACAATGATGACCTGTGTGCCATTTGTCCAGTGTTGGCAATTGAAGAAGAGAATCTGAGACAGTGAAGACATAAAGCTTACATACTGTGAGTCTTCTTTCCTGGAAAGCACCTTTTTTTTTTTTTGCCATTTGAGCTTCCTGTTCCTATTTTCATGAAATAAGAAAGGACGTACAAGGACTTAGCATGAATATGCAGGGATTTAGAGGAGTAAAGTGGCCAATGCGGAGAGTATGGTCACATCTTTATTTAATTTCCCGCGGCGGGCAAATACTCAGATGGCCTGTTGTATTTCTGCTGTTAACACAACATGAAAAGAATGTGCCAAGAACATTACGGTACCCCAGCCTGACCCTACGACGCAGGGAAGAGGAAAAAAATGACTAATTATAGCTTTTCTGAGTCACCTAGCATCTTTGTTTCTCCCCACACTGCATGGATGAATGGTCCTGGGAAGACTTTGTCCCCTAAATTCATTTGTCAGATTGCAGCTAAACTACATACGCCTGTAATCACTAATTTCAGCACTGGCATTATTCCACATTTTATGATCATTAAAACAAAGCCAATCTGCCATCGGGTATGCATAGATTTTTTTTCTTGTGTGTAGATTTATTAAACACTTGATTTTAATAGAAACCAAATTAGTTAGTTGTACTATTGAGGATGTATTTGGTAGGACCATATTAAAACACACTTAATTTCCATTATGCATTGATGCATTTATTGTATGTCTACTTTAAATCCCCACACTAAATTCAGTGCTAGTGGAACCTTTTTTTTTGCCAATACAGCACAAACTTTAGACACAGGCAACAATGAACTAACAAAAAAGGAGTCCATTCACATTTCAATATAATAGCAATCAGGTTCACTCGAGCGTGGCGTCCTTCCAATGCTTGATCAAGACCTGTTGAAAAAACATATAACAAATAATTTTTTTTTGAGCGAAGATAAGATACAATTCCAAATACAATACATGATGAGAGAATTTACTGGGCTAAAACAAATTATACTGATATTAATAATAATAATAATATGAAATCTTTTGCACTGTACTCTCCGATTTATGCATAATAAATCATTTTCCGATTTTGTTTACCCACTATAGAAATCCAAGCGCCCTACCATCTGACAGTGACTTGTCTCATCTGATTGGAGCGACCGCTATTACAAACATGAATAGCTTTTAATGAGAGGACAGACAATGTGTTTGGTAAACTGTTTTTGGCGGGGGCAATCTTATCTAATGGAAAGCAGGACAAATCCATTAACAAAACTATGATAGCTTCTATAATTAGATTCTACTCTCTGGGGAAATACTAAAGAGCACAGCTGCTAGTTGTTAAAGGATCTATTTGAACCTTTCCTGTAACCCTGCTAAGTAGTCAAGGAATTCACCCTGGGGTTGAGGAACAATGATCGAGAACCTTATATTACATCCTTTATCCTTTATTATATTATAACCTTTATTTTACCAGGTAAAATCCTGATTGAGATTAAAAATCTCTTTTCAAAGAGTGATCTGGAAAAGAGAGCATATCCAAGTAATTTCAGCGAAAAAGTCGGGGATATTATGGAATCATCAATTCTGCGTACGCCGCATATCCTTGCTGTTAAAGCAATAACTCAAAAACAATTGGATCATGTTAACATTTTTATAGCAAGTAAGACCTCATTGCGAGGAAGAACTGGATTGATTCCGGGAAAGGTTGCTGATATATTTAGGGGGAACTTTATCTCCAAAAGTTTTCAGGCCATAATTTCTCGACCCATGGCCCTATATATTCCAGAATTGGCACATATGAATCAAATTGAGGAGATCTATCATGTATATATATATATATATATTTTGTTTTACTTTAATAGTTCATATTTTACTCATTAGGGGAAGCTTATTTTTTACAAAAAACACCAAATGTCCAAATTTCGAGAAAATGAATCAAGTTGGTGAGATCTATCTTGTAAATGTCATAGTTTTTTCCCACTAGTAGTTCATACTTTGTTCAATAGGAGGATCTCTTTCTTCCTCTTTGTGAGGAAAAACTGGATTGATTTTGTTAAAGGTTGCTGATATATTTCTAAAACTAAAAGGAGCCTTAACTCCAAAAGTCTTCGGGCCATTATTTCCCAACCATTGGTCTGATTCAGTCTAAATTTAAATGGACTATCTTTCATATGTGGTGATTTACTCTAAAATTCAAATATTTTGATTTATCCAATCCTATAAAGAAGATTTTAATTATGCAGACAAGGTTCTTTGCGTATCCTAATGTAATTATTCCTTTAACATCAGTATCTTACAAGAGACTTCCCGAAGCACACTTGATATTGTTTTTCCATTTATATAAATATCTATATATAGAGAGAGAGAACACATAGAAAACATGCAGGTGTGTCAAGTCAATAGTCAAATATAAAAATGATTAATAATCAATCATCATTACTGTATAATTAACGTCTGAATTTAGGTCTTACTTACTGTGCTATCTTGCAATTGGTTGTAGTAACAAACCGTCCTGTGTAGTGGATATTACACCTGACAACGTTGTTGGTGAAATCTGATTCCTGCACCAAGAACTTGGGATTAACCTGGAGCTGAGAAAAGAAGGACAGGAGTTACATAGCGTTCATAAGAATGAAAATATTTCAAAAACAGGTAATGGGCCTAAATAGCATCAAAGCAATTCCATGCAATCATAAAATGAATGTATGCCTATATTCTAAATTATCTTCAAACTTGAAATGCATGTTATTTGACAAAAGAAATGTGAATGAATTTTAACGATTAACTGGCCTGGGTTTTTTACATAAAAGTCTAGGTTAGATCTCTTCAAGAAGAGTCATATACACCAAATTAGGACTAAATAAGGTCAACGGTTAAGAAATTATGGCTGCTCATGGTCTATGGTATGAAAGGACAACGGGTGAACTGGAGAAAAGGTCACGGCTGCCCAAGGCTCATTGATGTGAGTGAGAAATCTTTGGCAAGCAGATCTGATCACACAAAGGAGCTACTGTGGCACAAATTACTGAAATGGCAATGCCAGTTCTGATAGAAAGGTAGAACACATAATGCATCACAGAGCTATTCAGGGTGCAAACGGTGAACCTACAAAACATGATCTACGTCTTTTTTAATTTTATGGCTGATTGTTGTATATAGACAGAAGATATCTGTAAATCTTTCAGCCCAAATAAAATATGCATGAAAATTTGACAGCAAAATGGAACGGAAGACAGTACAGCTGAGCCGTGTAATGTTGGAATGTGGAACACTCCACGTGCAAACCCTTTATTTAAATAACTGTGTAATACTTTTATAAACCATATCAATTTGTCTTCATGGCATAGGTGCTATTTATCTTCGATAGTGTGGCTCTGTGGTATTCACAACCTCGCCATGTCCCCTTCACACTCTCGTAACTCCTACCTTTAGGATGTAGTTTCCAGGTTGGATGTCTGTGATATCGATCCACTGGCAGTCAATGTCAGCGTTGTACGTATCATAGCAGCCTGGACTCAAGCCCTGGAAGAGAGACACTTGTAAGGAATACTGATCTCTGAATCAAAAGTGTCAAGTAAATCCAAAGAAAGTAAAAATAAAAATACACTTTAAAAAACGGCGTACGTTGCATCAGAAGTAAAGTGGAGTTTCTTAAAGGCTTTTGGTTATAATTTCATTCTTCCATTAGCTGTTTTACCTGAGTGTGAGCGGTGCAGGCATAGCGCTTCAGGTGTCCAAAGTCACAGGTGGTGTCCTCTAGACAGAAGCTGGCCTTGTGTCCCTCGGCCACTTTACGGCCGGTGCTGACCTCCAGTAAATCATAATGGCTGAACTCATCCATACTGTGGTAGTGCCTGCCAAAACAGATAAAATTTAATACAGCTAGTAAGCAGGAACTATTTTCATTTTTTAAAGCACCTGGTGCAAATAAATAACTATGCTGCATACATGTAGTGTAACCAATAATTTATAGAGTGTTTATTCAAACCTGTTGACCTCATCTGTTCACATTTTGTTTGTGATGTTGCACCCTGGCTGAATACATCATTAAGTATCAAAGGGCAATAATGACTAACTAATGGCAACAATAAAAGGAGACTGAGACACGAGATTAACACCCAAATGATGGATGAATGTTAATTACCTCCTATCAGTCTGCAAGATCAGAGGTGTTTGTTCTTGTGAGAGTATACACTGGAGAGTGTGCATGCATGTGTGTTTGGATGTAAGACAGAACACTTTAGGTTATTTCTGCATGTGTGTATCACAGTTATGTCTGCAGAGTTTCTGTGTTTGTTTGCAGAGGTTTAGCAGCTGAGGAATGCCTGAATGCACATGGACACTCATCATGTCAAATGAATCCAAATAGGAACAAGAAGCTCATGGGAGGGACCGGTGCTGCCAAAACTCACACACCGAGTATGTGACTCAATGCGATTGAAACAGATCTCACACTGTCACACCAGCATGTCTTTTCTTTTATCCTTGTCGGACCTGACTGATATAATATTTCAATCACGGATGGTCTTCTTCCAGTCAATATAAACAAACTAATCACGTGGCGTGATGCATTAATGTTTTAGCACTTTAAGATTTGATCGAAATGTAAATTGCATTATAAATACAATGTTTTTTAATTATTATTATTATTATTATTATTATTATTATTATTATTATTATTAATTTGACACCTTAGAATGATGATCTGACCTGTCTAACTGAGTTTTCTGGTTAGAGACATTTTCTGAAAGATAAAAGTGTGATTTGACAACTTATCTGAACGTATTGCTTGTTCTTTTTTTGATGAGATATAGAATGAGGGTGGCTCACCTGATCTGTAATGGGATTTCTCCCATTACAGATCAGGAGAATCAAAGGTCTGTTCATGCTCATACACATGAATTTCAGATTTAATTGTCAATCCCAATGCAATATGGCCAACAGCAATTTTAAAAAAGTGCAATGTTAAAACATGAAACTGAACGATCAGGAAATAGTGTAATTGACATTGATTTAAATTGAAGTGTACATTTAGTTGACACTAGTGTATTTGACATCCAACACATTTTTATAAGCCCTTTTTAGTGTTCATAATTATATTATATTTTCTCTCTGCTTTGCATTTGCTTGTTACTATTGCTATTATCTCTCACTATTCTTTTGCTTACTTTATTTTGCTACTGTAACGCCGGATAATTCCCTGTTGTGGGACTAATAAAGGTACATCTTATCATATCTTATCTCAGTTGTCCTGGTATACATTATGTTGCAGGTTTACTCAGCTGCTGACTTGCTATTTAATTAAAAATAATTATAAATGAACGTTGCTCAGCCGCATTAGAACCAATTCTTAGTTGTAATGTTTTGGCAGGAGAGTGTGCGTTCATTTCTTTACTTGAGGGGGACCCTCTGTAGTTGGTATGATTTGGGTCATATTCACATTCACTTAAAAAAAACCTGGGCAAAAACGTCTCTTACTTTTTCCGAAAGTTATGTTCCCTAGATCGAGTAATTTCGATCCCTTTTTGTAAGCAGAAAGGCCTCCTGTCTCATTCAAGTTTCATCACCCCTGCTTTGACTCCTGGAGAAACCTTGCCAGCTCGTGCAGGCAGACATCTCAAGCTGCACTGCTGTTTGTCCAAACGACATGCCCCATTCATCTCAATCGTCATCGTCGGCTTAAACTGATAAGTGGTCTATTTAAGCTGCAACAATTTTCCCATCTCTCCTTCTGCCTGTCAGCTGTAGCTGCTCTTCCAACAAACTGCTGCTAGCACCTTCAAGACCACCACCAGCCAGGCCCTCGTTAAGGGAAATTCAATAATCCCTAGCAAAAACTCCAGCAAATATCTCAAAGGTGAGAGATGTAATTGGAACCCAGACATCAAATTAGCACTATGTTATGCTTCTCAAATGATAAACATTTCACATCGGGTGTTGTCGGTTCGAAGCTTTCTCTTCACTCCCACAAATCTCTACATAAACACATCTGAGGGGAATGAGGTTGTTGATGTGATTGAAATGTAATTACGGTTAACGCAATCAACTGCTTTTTTGATTTGAGTTTCCCCCTGATGCCATTCACTTTAAACGAGCCTGGTGTGCACATATTCATGGCACATGTTGACACATTTCTTCTATTTTTGTTCATTATCATAGATCTATTCATGCACATCACTTATAGCACCTACAGAAACAACTCAATTTATATACATGCACAACATTTATTTATATTATTTTCATAAGCAGTACCATAAGTACCTTCTGGTATGTATATCAAAATACATCAAAATACCAGTGCATATTCAATACCTTCCGGTATTGTATATATAGTGTGCCCAAACTTTTTCTCTGTATACTAGAGGATTTTTAAAACATATCATAGCCGTTATTGTAAGTTTTAACAGCCACGATCTTAAATACTAGAGCATGTAAACTGTGTTGACTTTAGAAGTTGTAGCAGGTGAGCTCAGCACTTACATTGAGGCAAACCCACACTACATAAATATTGCCCTTTTGCCTTAGTCCATCGCCCATGTTTCAACATAGCTACAGCCTTTACTGGAACAGCCATTAAAGATTGAAGGATGACTTGGAAGGAAAAGTGGGTAATTTCCACTGATGGAGAAAATGACGGCCTCAAAGGCTCATTCTTTCCACCGCAGCCACAATCAAAGTTAAGCTGTTCTAAGGTAGAAAACCTGTGTGTTGTTATCCCGGGATACTTTTTTTGTGTTTTGTTTTTTGTTTTCTGTGTCTCTGTTTGTGTTTATAGACATTTATACATGGGGCTGGTTGGGCGTACATGCATTCTGGAAATACACGTGGGAGTACATATTCAAATATCTCAATGTAGAGATTCCTGAAATCGACATTCATTACAGTGGCAACATCATGTGTGTTTGTGTGCGTGTGTATGTGTGCGTGCCTGGGTTGGTCTTATGCCTCCTCCTAAACTTCTTGGATCCATTCACTGACTATGCGAACCGTAGAGAATGTATTACTGGAAGGACACGATGAGAGCTCAACAAGAATAACTTGAAATCGTAATAAAAAAAACATTCCAATCCCTCTTCGTCGTTATTAGTCATTTTCCACTTGTATCGCAACTGACAAGACTTTGAATGTTCTAAGATCACAGTCATAGTTGTAAAACACTGGGACTACAGTTGGTTCTTTGAGAACTACTTAGCAGTTGCGTGATGTTTGTCTCCAACAATGTGCAACAAGGAAATGAGACTTAAGTCCAAGCACCTGCACAAATAGCAGCCATGATCTTTGACCGTGCTGGTAATCTAGTTTCGTGAAATTGAATAATGGGACTGAGGAAGATAAAGCACTTTCAGAACTCTCATATTACGTTTCCCACAAAGTAAGGAGACTTTATAAAGACTTGTTTCCTTAAATTTATTGGCACCAATAACCATTTCTAGGTGGAATTCTCATTCTTGTTAAACATGAGGACACAGAATTCCAAAACTCCCACTGGGGTATATTTTTCTAATGCTCCAGTGGGAAAAAATGTGCTGAATGTAATGAATAGCAAAACTGTCCACTAAACAGTTTATTTAACACAAATGTAGGCCAGGAAAGTTTATTGTGAGCATCTGGGCTCCACCTAAAGAGATTTTATTTTACTAGCTAACGCTTTGTCCCGGTAACTGGTGCCATCATACTCTGTCTCTGTGTGATCTGGTGTCGGGGACTGACAAGAAGAATGAACTGATTTGTCATTCTGATCACACAGCCGGTGGACTGATTGCCTTGGCTTTGTGCCTCCTGGGAACCACTGTGTAAATTTAGACTGATGTCAGACAGCATCAACAGTGCCAATCTCCTTGCAGCCAGTCAACATTCCTTTAAGATGAGGATAGTGAAGCAGAGCCTGCCTCTAGGCTCAGTGAGTGGACCTGTTGCAACTCTGATAGGAAACCGGGATGTTAGTGCACTTTCTTGTCTTTCTCGTTCTCTTTTGCAGTATGACTTGACGAGTACCAGATGGATTTTAGAGTGCATTATTTGTGAGTCTGTGCTGGTATGAACCAACAACAGTGTTTTGCTTGGCAGAACATCTTTACCAAACAAAAACCCACCCAGGTATTCAAAATGGTTCCATGAATCCACCAATAATTGTTTAAATAAAGTTTACATTCCAAAAATTATGTCTTTTCTTCCACTACTTTACAAAGCACTAAACGGTGAAGGATCAAAATACATCCCTGATCTTCTGCTATGTTAAGAACCATCCAGACTTCTCAGGTCACCTTGATCAGGTCTGCTTAGTGTCTCCATAGTCAGAACTAAACATGGAGAAGCACCACATAATTGGAAAACACTCCCAGAAACCTAAAGGACCGCTCCAAGTGTTAGCTCTTTTAAATCAAAGATTAAGACTTTTTTATTTGCTGCAGTCTTTTATAACATTTTTACATTTTTTTTATTTCTGTCTTTACTATACAGTACTGTTTACGAATACACAGAATCATGTCGGAGGTCAAAAGGGCTAAGACAGTTGATTTTCTTCTACTCTAGCTTTTATATAAATATTTTTTAACCTTGTTTTTAATCTTTTAATGTCTTTCTTAATGTTTTATAATCTGTTTTTCAATATTTCTTAATGTTCTTTTGCACTTTGTTGTAATGTTCTTGATTCTTTGTGTAAAGCACTCTGAATTGCCCTGTTGCAGAAATGTGCTATATAAATACATTTGTTTTGCCTTACTAGTGGCCACCTAGATATGATGAGGCCAAGTCCAAATGGTGAGAGGGTTAGTGCTGCTGCTCTCTTATCATACAATTTTGACTAATGGGTGTCATAATCAACACAATGTCAGAATAAATTACTATTAATAACTCTGATATTCTACATGCCGATGAGTTCCAGAGCCATTTACTGAGAGAAAAGACATAGTGAGTGGCCAAAGAAATGCAAATCATCATAGAGAATATATCAGTACATAAATTCAATTAGTATTAGTTATTTATAAATTCAATGTTAACAACAAATTAAGTCTGACATTGTACAATTTAAGAACATGCGACTGTTAAAACTGACAAGCAGGTCTTTCAGTTTTATAGTATAGAAATAACCTTGAAGTATCGGAACCAGCTGATCCGTGCAGACGTGCAGTCGCCACTAAGGAGGACACATCTTTGCACATACAAAGCAGGTTGTTTTCACACTTTTTGGCAGATCATTATTAGGATGTCAGTTGAAAACCAGAATTATTTTTTCTGCTAGGTACATTTCTGGACATCTGTTGACTAACTAAGTAGCTTATGAACAGATGGCACCTATATAACATAAACTAAACAATGGTATATAAGGACATTTATATAGAAAAAGAAAACGTTTATTCTGGATCAATGGAAAATGTGCAGCTCACTTTCGAGACGTCCAGAAATCTTATTGGGTCTGTAAGAATAAAGAATGATTCATACACAGTGTTTATTGGCTGCCTACCTTGTTACCAAAACAGCTGATATTTTAGACTTTGGAGCATTACAAACTCTTTGGATCAAATCTGTTTCATTTCCAGTACTTACTGATGACAGCTATGCCACTCCCAGGTATGACGTGGTCGGTTAGGCATGAAGTCAGCTGTCCCCTTGTTCTTCACCCTCTGTGGGAATCGCAGCAGGACCCTCACGTCATAGTCAGTGGTCTCGGGGCCATAGGCGGTACTGAATGAAGGACAAATACATTAAGTCAAAAAATTGCAGGGCTACAGCAAAAACAATGCCAGCATGTCTGTTACTCATAACCACGGGGAAGAAAAAAACGAGCAAGACTGGAAAGGCTTGGAGGCAGGAGCTTATCTATTAAATAATTAATTCAACAGATTATAGCCATCTTTCCAAATACACAGTTTTAAAATGGAGAGAGGGAACATTCTATCACACAATGGTTTTTATATGAAGGAAAAAAGAACCACAACCTTGAGTTCACACATCTGAAGATCTAAGTCATTTGTCTTGTGGCCGTTGTTGACAATGGAGTGTATAACAAATTACAACAGCCCATCTGTCGGTGTTTACAGCAGGATATGAACGGGCTTTGAGCAATGGCTGTGCTTGTACTTGAGGGAGGGGGAATAGAGCAGCCATAGGGACAGAACACTTTAATCATTTCTACAGTATCCTCAGTATAGAGGCAGTCAAAGGGTTCAAATCTGGGTCTCAGGGCATGAGATTCCCAAATATAGAATGAAACTTACAAACACCCATGTGGACCAGGATTTAGTGTGTCTAATTGTCTGATACATGTTGTGCTAGTGGTGAACTTTTATCATGAATTCATTCACATTTTGGTATTGAGCTGTTAGAGCTAAGTCTATGCTCTCATCCCCAACTGCAAGGCTCTATCCGATGAAAGTCCATAATCCCCTGGGCTTTATAAGCAGTCCCCATCGCTGAACTCCTCAAATTAAATGAGAAATTTTGTCCACAGTATTTTTCATAAAAGAATAGTACCCCTATTGAGTAAAATATGAGATACAAAAGATATTCCTTATTGTTTAGATTCACGTGTACCAAATGTGTACTTAATCAGGCTAATGGTTAAAAAGTTTTGTCCAACAATAGAAGTTACACTTGTGAGTAAAATGTGAACTACTAGTGTAAAAACACTATGTATGCAAGACAGATCTCCTCCGGTTAATTCATAAGTACCAAATTTGGAATAAATCGGACCAACAATTTCTTTAACTTTTCATTTTTTTAGTTTCAGTTTCTATTTAGTCAGTCAACATACATAAAACAATAACTGTAAACAATATTTACAAAACAAAGAAAACCAACTGTTTACATATATATAAAATTCTGAGGCTAAGGCATACGCAAAAATTATTACGTTAGCCCCGTCTATCTACGTGTTTGTATAAGCTACCGTACAAATAAATAAAACTCATTCAGACTTGTAAAGTTCAAACATTGTTTTACAAAACATTGTCTTGGAAATCAAAAGCTAATTACCCATTTTTTAACTTGGTATTCAAAAGGGACACCAACAACAGAAATACATTTCCTTGTTATCCTCTTTTGGCTAATTATACAGAAACTTGTGTAGCTATTATTATCTCTAATATCATATTTACTGTCATGTATTGAGAATAACTTTTGTTTGCAGTGTGGGAGTGACATTGATTTTGCTCTGAACATTAATAGCATTATCTTAAAGAAGACCAAATCCTTAAATTTCATCTAAAATGTAGGGATTTGAGGAGCAGTGACTTCAGGAACAGTAGTTTAGTGTGTTCACAATAACCACCTTTGTTGATTATTTGTATGGATGGTTTTTGTAATAGCACTATACAATTTGTTGCTGTTTTATAGGTTGATCCCTATTATTCCACACAGTAAGACATGAAAGGTTGTATGAGTGAACAATTATATACAAGGCCTTATAATTTAATATATCATTCAATTTATGAAGGAGTTATTGACGGTGATGTGATGTTTCCCTGTTCATTTATGGTTGATCACATCCCCTTAAAAAGTTGGTTCATAAATCTCTCACATTGACACCCCTGATTTTTAAGTCAATATTTCCATTAATTTCTTTTCAATTACCAAACACCATAGATTTTGTTTTGTTAAAGTCAAACCATGGTTTAATAATAACAATAATAATACATCATTTACGAGTTTCCGGCTCCATTTCAGCTGCACACAAAAGTTCTTTCAATTCTTTCCCTGAACAAAAAATGTATATTTGTATCATCTGGAAAAATTACAATTTTGTCATTAATGTAAAGTATAAATAGCTTTGGACCAATCACTAAATAATTTTGAACAATCACACCTGTGGACTACTGTGGGGTACTCCACAGGTGACTTCCTGACATGTCATCAATTTGCACACATTGCGGTTTATTGACATAAACCATTGTCAATGGAGAATGGTAATATTGCTCCCACGTATGCTTGAGTGTGTAGTATGTAAGTGAAATTAACTCTGATTCTGATATTAACCAACTTTGACTAAATTCATTCAACAGTTTTTGAATTTTCGCGTAATAAAAAAAGGGTCTGAGGCGATTGCAACACAGCAATGACGATTCCATACTTTTGGGCATGTAATTATAATGTAATTATGGTTTATCTGCTAGTCAATTCTACCCAAAGGTAAAATAGCACATCAAAATATTATTGATTTATATGACTTATCATTTTGCAGTTAATGTATGATCTGATGCCCGGTCCAGCCTCGACAGGACATCAAGCAATCGGAGGAGTGCTTCCCGTTTACTGATATTATGAAACGAGCTAGGAAGCGTGAATAATATCCTATAATATCTGAACCTAACATGACAACATTAACAGGGAAACAGGACGAAAAGAGACATAACTGTGAAATTGTAAAGGAATACAAAAATAAACACAAAGGCATTAAATAACATTTAAAAAAAAAGGTTTACCTTGAGAGACATTTTTCTTCAGCAGCACATCGGAGAGAATACATGTGGGCTCGCTGGATGTATGTGGACGCCTGAACGTAGTTGGGATCAGGAACAAGATCAGGTAGACCTGAAACAATAGCCAGACTACTCAATAAATTGTCCTTCAGCCACGAATCATTACAAACCGTGTGTTAAGAAGTCAAAGTAAACACATCTCCTCAATATAATGACAAAAAATGACTTATGGTATAGTTAAAGGGACATTTAATTCTAAACAATAAAATTATCAATATTTACAGCAAGTTTTTTTTTAAATTAAGTATAAAAAAATTTAAAATGTGTAGCTGCATCTCAGTCCCAGCAATGCCAGTCAACTGCACAGAAACACTTTTGCATTTCTGTCATCGGTTTCCTATAAAGTAGTATTTAAGGTGAAGCTAATGGGTAGTTAATTGCTGTGCAATCCAGATTATTATCATGGTTTTCTATTAAGTCATATTTGCTTGCATGATCCTGTTAGAGAGGGGTGAGTCTGGGCCTCTTGTTTGCAAAATACATGACTGTGCTTCCGACACGTCAACTTCACAAATTAGTGGGCTAATGTGATGGGATCGTCCACAACGCTCATCCTGAATTTGTCACCTCAGCTTAACATTTAATACACTAAACGTGGCATGACTTGTCATTTCGCTCAGGAATATGGCTAATCATTGAAATATATTAAGCTACAGTATGATAGGAATGCCTGTTGCAGTGTAGCCTGTGTAGCCTGTGTAGCCTTTCTGCAGGAAGTGACAGAGCTGAAGAGATGTAAAAAGGCATACCTGTACAGAGATACAACGAGAGAGCCAGACGCAGGCATAGAGGGGGAGAACATGCACGGCAGACCAAAACTACACTGATCTCATAGCAGTGCTGTTTATAAAGTGGGCCGCTGACCAAGTCTGTCAGAAAACCTGAGGAGGAAGTTAAGAAAAAGCAGGCCTGATTTGTCACAGGGATTGCCTGTCTTTTCCCAGTGAAGGCCATATTGCTTGTGTAGCTTATCACCCCTCTCTGTTTAGCTCCAAAATGATGAACACAGTTCAACGTGAGCTTGTTCAAAAAGCTGAAAGTCAATATCGTCTGACCTCCAAGCCCGGAAGCACATATAAAATAATCAAATGCTCCATGGCCATTCATTTATCTTGCAGCAAACCAAATCCAATGAAAATGTATGATGAAATAATACACTAATGTCTTAGAAATACATTTTTTGTGCTAAAGTGGAGAACTTTGGTTACGCTCTATATTCAGAAACCCGATAGGAAGTCCCCGTTTTATATGTGCTCACATTTTAACACCAAGGTAAGTCCTTCTTCCACAACTGCAACTGTGAATAAGGGCTTTGCCTTTGCAGGCTCTGTGCAAACACACCATCTGACTGACCTCTCTAAGACAGTCAAATAGGACAGAGCCGAGCTCCCCTTGGGGCAGACCATGTAAACACTATTAGACCAGTGTGAAACACCAAGGGTTTCCAACAGGACTTTCAAACCCATTTTTTTTTATCCTCACCCTGTGAAGGTTTTGTTCTCCGCCCACTAATCTTTTGAAATGTGAAATTGGGTCTCTTTTGGGGGGATCAAGTGTACTGAAAAAAGCCCAACAGCATGTGACAGAGCAACACATTACACTGTAAGTGGGGCACAGAGAGAGGAAACCGAGTCTCACCAAGCGTCTTCTATCTCTTGCTATATACTCTTTATACTCTTTATTCCATTGGCTTTTAGCTACATCTCAAGATACTTAATATATGGTCAACTCTATGTTCAAAGATTATTTCTTTGTATGCTCCATACTACTATTCCATGATTATCAATCATATTTAAATTTATTTCTGGTTAGTTGATATATTACAAATCAATCAGAAATATTGCTTTGCTAAAATTATTTCCTTTAATTCTAAGATGCTAGAGTCTAACTAATAAGTTAAATAACTACAGCTATGTCAATCAATTCATCTGAATCTATTAGGGTCTATTTATAATCACCTTTAAAGCTTGTGTCCTAGTCAAGAAATCTGAGTAAAAATAACTTAAGAAATTACAAAACTGTTGAGCCATCCCAGCTGTCAAAAACACTCAAAGTGCATACCTTTACCATGTCTCTGCAGTTCATGCAGTTCATGTCAGCTTTTTTCCTGCAGCAACTGGCATAGAGATTTAGAGATAGGGGATTCCAAGGAAGTTATCACAAGTATGCACATTTCCTCACACAACCATTATTCAATGACTAAGGTTTGTTCATGGAGAAAAACAGCTGGTGGTGGTGGCATTCATTTCGCAGTCAAGGTCCATCAACCCATAACAGAAGACGATGACATAATTGAATAACTTGTCAAATCTAAAACAGGAAAATAAATAGGAAATATGTAATTTGTTTTTGTTTTGTATAGTAATGAGGTGAGTTAAAATGTCCTTATCGCTATATATGAATTTGATATTTTGATCGGTTGGTTTTTTTCCCATCCTTTAGTGGAGCAGAAGTTGCCGTTCTACTAATTTAACTTTATCTAACTAACAGTCTGATCATAGTGTTTACATGCTATACAGTACAGTGCTCTTACTCTGACAAATACCATACCTTTTTATGTTTTTCTGTGGATCACCGCTTATTTAATGTATACTACATATATATTGTGTAATGTATGTCAAAAACATTTCACAATTAAGTGTAACTAAACCTATTCTATCATTGCCAACAACAAGGATATGTCCCCAAAAAGTCCCCAACTCAAGCAATGCCCTTGATTGAACTCCTTAAATTAAATGTGTTATAAAAGTTATTTCCACCTTATTTTTGGTAAAATATGAACTATAGGATTAAAATATGGATAAAATATTATATAAACAAGATAGATAAAACCAGACCAATGGATTAGAATTTATGGTCCAAAAATATTTGCAATAAAGCTCTGAAAATGATCCATAATAATTTTTTTTTAGTTATGTCAAGAAAACAACATTTCTAATTAAAAAAGTTCACCCTACTAAGTTTTGAATGAATTTGTACGAAAAGTTGAGAAATTATGGCCGAAAACTTTCAAAGATAAAGCTTCCCCCCCTTATCGCGTTAACACAAAGGATTTGAAATGGCAGATGCGGTGGTGGACGCGAATGCATTTTAAAACTGTAGGTGACATAGTTAACTAAATACCGCTCAACTCCAAGTTGATGAAGCAGTGTGATTAGGAACTTTTCATCAGCTTCCTATAGCTGAATTTTTATGATAATGATTCTGAAGGACAATGACATGGAAGTCGAGAACGGTCATGGTGGCAGATAGTTATTTTTGTCAGTTTTCTAGTGATAAGGAGATATTAAGTTGTTATCGCAAGAAAACTGGTGACCGTTTTCTCTACCACAAGCATGACTCAGAAGTTAAGCAAAGATAAAAAAATATATAATAGAGAACAGTAGATGAAAACAACAAATGCACCTAATAATGACCTTTACGTACACAGTACCCAAAGCCACAGCAATCCAGGTGTATTATCCTTCCTAAGGAGAACTTTATTCCTCCAATGGAAAATCTTGCATATTCCGATTTTGAATTCCGCTGTCGCCATGGCAACGAGTACACACCGATAAAAGAGCTGCTAAAAAGAAAATTCTACAGGTGTTAATCCTTGATTGAAATGGAATCTGTGTTCATCAGTATTTGAAACTCCTCAGTCATTATTAATTGTCACTTGTATTCACGATGTTGATTAAGGTTTTGGTCCAAGTCACATGACCGCACAACCTGGAGATTAAGCGAAGAGCCCAAAATATGAGAAACAGGGTATGATTTTGGTCTAAATCAGTTAATACAGCTATGAGACGCAAAAACATTAAATTAACTACTGTTTTCTCAACACCAGAAAATTGATACATTCATTTGTTGTCTCGAGACAATGATGGATTATTTAGCTTGTCATAACGGTTAATAATAAATGTCTGCCGGGCCGTTCTCGGCTTCCATACATTAATGTGTCCTCGTCTCATGTTGTCTGATGGTTTTGACACTCACGTCTTGAGCATCAAACGAGGTCTTGCTGAGCACAAAAGAAACTGATCCTCAGTATGGCAGATCACTAAAACAAAGGCCAAATCCACAATATTATGATGCCGACAATCTTGTGGTCAGTTTTAACCTCCTTTCTCCTCCTTTTGGCTGATAAAGCTTATTCATGAAAATGAACAGACTGCTATGTAACAGAGACATTTATGAAGCCTCAATAATACATTCCTCATTCTCGCCTCTAGAGCTTTCACTAAACATTTCTTTGATTTCCTGTATCTGAAGCAATGGACCCCATGTGTTAGAGGGACTTTCCATACTCTCCCTCCCTTCTTTTCCCCCTCACAGAGTAATGTAGTACTGTATACCCCTCCCTTGTTTCCTCTCTCCTGTCCTTAAGGCAAGGAGGCAGCTACTGCACTCAAACACCCCCCTGTCACCAGCCCCACTATGAGATCACCACAGTCCTTACAAAACACCACATGCCTTGTAAAGCAGTCTACTTTCATGTTGCACAGAACGCGCCACACAGAAACACAGAGTATCTTGTGTGCGCTCCGGGTACACTGGCAAGGATTGATCAAATCCTGTTTTCAATAATAACAGAATTGGTAAAGATGAGACTCTTGTCTGTTTGCTTTGTTTGTTAATTAAAAACAAAAATTGAATTTTACGCATCTATTTAATCACATTGCTTCAGAGTTCCTACAGGCATGAAAGAAGAATATCTGTATAAACATGAGCTCACCTACTTGAGGGGATGGTGAGCTCATGTCCCTGTTGTTCTGTTTTGTTTAATTTTTTACAGATCTACATCCCTTTATTTTTCTGTCTTGAAGACAGAAACACCTTGGTTGAATGCATTCAAGTGATATTCCATCTATTTTCTCTCAAAATGTATTTTGCTAAAGAATGTCTGGAGAATTTTCATGACAACTACAGAGCTCAAAATCAGCATCTATTTCCGACCAATCCATGAGACACATACGTCCTCATATTAATTATGATTTGGTCAAATAGAAATAATGATACATTTTGTTGGTTTAGAAAAGACAACCAAAAGTTTTACATTACCTCTCTGTTCTTGTCGATACACACTCCCAACATGCATGCTGGGGTTCTCAAGTGCAGAATTTGGAGAATTCCTGCCTGGAGGTATGGGCTGCAAAAAAGGAGTTTGGGATCTTCCAAATGGTGGAAACTGTTCATATTGGGGGCTCCTGACTGGTGGCTGGCCAGCTGGTCCTGTCCTGTCCACTGTCAGAGGACCAGCCTGGTTGACATCAGGGACTGGTACAGCAGGAGCTGAATCCGCATTAAAAATACTGTGGGTGTATCTGTGGTCCAGACCATCTGTAAATGGTGGTTGAGCAGAGCGTGCAGGTACCACAGGATTGGGCCCGTAACCATAAGACTGGTAGTAACGATAGGTTTCATCTGTAAAATCAGAGGGAGAACCTGGGAGCACTGGAGCTAGACCACCTCCAAACCCTCCACCTGTATACCCCTGTCCAAAACTTTGTCCCCCACCACCATATCCACCACCAGCAACAGGCTGAAACGGTGGTTCATAGCTCCTGACTGGGCCCTCCACAAAACTAGGGTCCCAAGGTACGGGCTGGACCGGAGTCTGTTGAGGAAATGGATACTGTGGGTACGATGGTATACCGTATGAAGATGAAGAAAAGGTTGATGACGATGACGATGAAGACGAGGAGCCTGTAGGTGGCCTGAAGCGAGTGCTAGAGGATCCTTGGAACTGACTGCCACCTGTGGTGCCGGCTGTTTGCCTCCAGTTATCAGGCACTTGTCCAAAGCCAAAAGGATGCCTTGTCTGCCCACGGACAGTCTCAGAGGATCCTCTGGATGGAGCCTGTCGGCGGACATTGCCTCCCTGAGGTCTACGTGGAGAACCTACATGAGTATCTTCTACAACTACCCTGGGGCCTCTTTCCTGGGCCCCCGCCCCAGCAGGGACAAATTCAGCTCCACTGTTAAGCAAGCTAAACATACGGCCATTGTTCTCCCACTGAATCACCTGCCTCCATGGGTTTGTAGAGCTGTCCTGCCCCTGGTCCTGACTCTGGCTCTGCCCTTGAGTCTCTGTACCAACCTGAGCCTGCCCTAGTCCCAGCAAGAAAAATATCACACATGCCTCATATATAGGCAACATACTGGCTCCGAACTCACCAAAGCTCACAACACAGGAAAAAACCTTCAAGTCCACTAGCGGTTCAAGCTAAAAGGACCTGTAGGTCGATAAAAGCTGTGTATCCTCCTCCTGCAGGTAGAGCTTTTTTAAGACTGATGCAAGTATCAAAAGTAAGCCTGTGGTTTGATGCATCTGCAGGTCTTCAGTGCTAGCAGCAGAGGAGACTGAATGGCTTTCAGGAGCAAACCCAGTGAACAACCAGAACAGTGAAAGTGGGCTTACTGAAGACCCACTGGAGATGTTACCGTCCGTTGGAGAAATGAGAATATGTCCTGACTTCTTGTCTAGCTGTTGTCTTTCCTGTCAGTGGATTGATCATTGCTCTCTGTCTTTTGGAGAGAAGTGCCTGTGCACTGCAAGACTGCAAACTTCTAACCTGATTGCTTACAATGGGCTGTGAAAAATCTTGAACTTTTTTAAGGAGAGGTCCCACATGGCCCTAGTGCTAGTGATGTTTCCTGGCCTGCATCAACCAGAGCTTCATGAGGCTTCCAGAATCAACACTAACATCTGCAAGGGCATTCAGACACACATCTCATCTTGCTTTGGTTTAATTCTTCTTGTTTCAGCATAGATGGGGCAACAACATTGTTTTTTCACAGGCATTTCAATAGTTGTCATGTTGTTGCTGTGCTTTGAAGCCTTTAAAAATTACAATAACCATATGCATATGGAAAATAACTAAGTGCTAAAAGGAACTTCTAGCCCCAAAAAACCAATGATGCAATATGAACAGTAAACGAAAGGTTCTAAATCCTGCTGTAAAATGTCTCAAAAACCTCCAGTGAAACAGATTTTTGTCTATAAACGGTTCAGTTGGGGAGTGCAAACTATGCAAATCATGAAAATACACTGCCTTGTAGTACACAATATGATCAAAGCACTGCTGCACACTGAGACCCTCATTTACACAAATGTTCTGAGAGACAAGTCATGAGCAAACACATTCATGTGGGAGTTGAAAGAGCTTGGTTACTGTTTGCCTTGGAATGGTGAATGCAGACAAAATCAGATTTCTTCCTTATCATATTGAGCAGTATGTAAGGGAGGATTTTCTTTGGCAATGCTTGTATGGGCATCAGCCACAATGTGCCACACATGTCAAACAAAGGGCAACATTCCTCCCGGGTTTTAGCCGGCAGCATTCACTATCCCTCTCTAAGAAAGTATCCGAAGAAAGAGCCCGATCCAAGCATGTCTTATGTGATATGACTTATTCCTAATGCACATAATAATGTAGAGAGAAACCTTAGGTAGAAATAACTCCACATCACCGTGGATATATTACAGTGTGAAACCGCTGTAGATTTATAGTAAGTCTGTAGAGTAATCTGCGGAGATGCTATAAACTGCAATGCAATCTGGAAGAAATAAAACATCATTTCAACAAGAGATTGTCATTATTCTCCCAAGTGTACTTTAAACCTTACTGTTAACTGCAGGGTATCATGGGAAAGGGAAAATGAAACAGACAACAACAACATGTCAGTATTTTGACAAAGATGTCCAGAGCTGCTTTGATGAGGTAAATTTCATGAATAAGATAAGTTGCCACTTTATAATGCTCCTGCCATAACGGTATAGGCCCACCCTTATCCACCCTCCCAACCTAATAGCAGGTTTGATCAGTTGTATTGTCTTTCCACATTTCTTGATAACTAATGGACAACTCATGAACGGAATTTGATGAAATTTAACACGTCCTTTGTCGTTGGTCTAAATACAGTAATTGTATAATCACATCGTTTCTTCAGCTTGTTTATTTCTACATTTTTAGATGCATTTGAATTATTATTTATTAGGGAAATATCATCACTGCTGATGCGTTCTCTGTATCAAGTCATTCATTTCAACATATAACCCGAAATCTATTCAACAAATCAATTTGGAGTTTTGTCTCCAAAAGTTTTGGGCTATAATCTCTTAATTCTTTATTCTATATTGTCCAATTTTGTAACATTTGGAGATGTTTCTTGTATATATCATATTTTACTGTAGTAGTTCATATTTTAGTCACTAAAGTGTGCTTTTTTTTTAGTGAAAAACACAGTTTTCTGGATATAACTCAGTAAAGATTTCATGGATCACCTTCAAATTCGATTTCCACAAAGACTATAGTGCGGTCAAGAACTGGAGTGATTTGGGAAAACTCAGTTTTATAGTTCCGTTAGTAGGGGGAACTTTATCTCTTAAACTTTTCGAGACATCATTTCTCAAAAATTGGTCCCAATACTGTTTTTCAGCCGTAACGACCTATTTTTGGTTCGATTTAGTCCAACTTCGGTGAATATGAAACTACACAAGGGGATCCACTTGTTTATCTCATATTTTACTCAATAGGGAGAGCTGTCCAAAGAAAAAAGTTTTTTTGTCAGACAGAACTTCACATTTAATTTGAGAAGTTCAATCAGGGGGATTGATGATTTTTGGGGGTTATAACTTTGCTGTCCGGGAAAAGGGCGTAGGTCTGGTAATGAGTGGCAGTTGTAGTTCTGTAGAGGCTGCTGTTACTGATGAAATTGGGCAGCTATTAATTTACTGAAGGTCAATCAGTGGACGCTGCATTGATCCTGATAAGAATTTGACTCATTGTCTTGCATGATAGCATATATGTGTCAATTGATTAATGTAGGGGTGACTTATTTCCAACTACTACAAAAGTGCAGTCACTTCAGTCCATTTACTGTTTTACTAGCACTATTATGGAAGGCAGTTGTCAAACATGTTAACTTTAAAAAAAAAATTAAAGTTAACCATACGTGTGATTTAAAAAAAAACAAAAAGTGCTGTAAACACCTAATTGTTTTCAGGAATTCAGTAAAGAACTGTAAGTTTTTTTTTCTAGCAATATTCCTTTATTCTTGAATACAATAAGAAACTGTAAAAAAAAAAAGAAGCAAAGTTTTTGCTAGTTATATACTACAAATATACAGTGAGATTTGTTTTACAGGACAAATGTACAAATGCTGGTTTTACAGAGCTCTTCCTTCTTACTCCTGTGTAATGACCCAAACATATCTGGATTATTTTATTTTAAAACAATTAAAATTTTTGGCAACAGATTATTGAAAAAAAGATTGACTGAAAAAGTGTCAGTTCTGTGTAACAGAACTAATACATAAGACCGGTAAAACTTTCCCTTTCCTGTTCAGGATAAATTTTGGTTAAAGACAACAATTTCAGAGGGATCAGCAAAACCCGATCTATGTGCAGTATGTTTATGTATTTTTGCTGCTATATCATGAGAGGTGTTTTTCCTCTGGAGAAATTCCTAGAGAAAAAAACGTTTTGGATTCTTCGGAGCATGCACTATTGTTTTTATTTCTGTTTTTTAGAATTAAGATTATTTTTATGTTTGCTAACAGCCTTGTTTTCACTTCTGACTCTGTCAAATGCAATACATGCCTTTTGACTGTTCAGGTTCTTTTTTCTTAATTACAGACTTCACAGGATTTTGCTTGGAGACAAAAATTGCTGCTTTAAAGAGGTAGAGCAAGACTTCAGCCTCAGAATGAGTTGAAATCCTTTCACTGAGACATTCCACAGAGATTAGTCTAAGTTGTGACTGAGGCACAGTTGGTTGTTTTTGTGTGACTGCTGTGTATGTCTCCTGTCTGCTGGAAACACCATGTACTCTGTGAAGTTTGGTGAAAGAACTCATTGATCTGAGGTACTATGCCGCGCAGGAGGAAAAGCCTAGTGACATGGTATCACGCTGAGAATAACCTTTCGCTGCACTGAATGGGGTGCTCGGATAAGCACAGAGCCTTAATGATTCTCAACTGTAGGTAAAGGTTTTCAATACATGATTTAAACAAACTTATCTGCTAAGGCAGCTCAGAATGTTATTGATGAGAGTATTATAGCAATGGTAAGGTAAAAAAAAAATAGAAAATGTGTGATGGTTCTACATCATATACAAATGAAAACTCAGGGATTATTTCACAGTGTGAGCCCCAGCTAGGCTCAAGAAGTATTTCTGTGGAAATAGCAAAGTGTAAAAAGATTTTTGAATTGATAAATGTTTTTCTAATCCTACCAGATACCAGAATTTTTCAACTGTCAAAAGAGATGCTTGTTTTCCTTGGAAAGAGATTTCCTGCAGTGAAAATGTCCTGCTAATTTGACAAATGACAGTGCAACATCACATTGATGATCTCATCATAATGGGGAAAAGTAAAAAAAATCTTTCAACTTGAGTCTTTAAGAGGCTGTAAGAGTTGCATTTTGCAGAATACTGTAATTTTTTGATCCTCCCTTAATCCAAAAAGTAAGTGCTTGATTTCCAAATAAACAATAGATGAGGTGCACGAGGGGGATTTCATTTGAAATCTTCATTTCTGCCACTGCCGCAGATCCTTGTGTAAACGTGATAACTGAAAAGCTATCTCAATGAATCATTTTCAAATTCTATACCCAGATAGTGCGATAGATCACCCCTAGTCGAGTTGGGTCGATCTATTTTCTATAAATTCAATTTTATTTTAATAGTTTGTATTTTACACCCTAAGTGGAGCATTTTACAAAAAACAAGGGGCATCACTTTCTAACTGATAGTCCAATTCTGTCCAAATTTGGTGCATTTGAGCTCTTATGGTTCAAATGTTACTCACTAGGGGGAGCTTTATGTCCAAATGTTTTTGGGCCACAATTTCTGAACTGTTGGTCCAATTTAGTACACATTTGGTGCATATGAATCAACTAGAGATCTCTGGTACATCTGATATAGTTCATATTTTATACACTAGGTAGAGTGTATATTAAATTTTTTCTACAATAAAAACTGTTTTGAGACATAACTTCATATTTGATTTAAGGTGTTTGATAAGGTGACACATTTATTTAAGGTGTGCATTTTTATTTATTACTATGAAATCCAACATTAAGGGTGTTATCTTTGTTAAAAGGTATTTGTTTGATTTGCATTAAATTCCACCTTGGGACCTTATATTTTTGTGAGGGGAGTTGATCTGTGTTTCTGTGGGAACCATTCAGATATAGCAGGTATTTTTGCACCGTAAAAAAAACATGAATATAGCTGAAATGGTGACTCCAAATTTTCTGTTGGTGGGAATGTGAGTGTGAATATTATGTTTTGGTGTACCCTGCCTTGAGTCAATTGACAGCTGGGACAGACTACTATGATGAAACTGTTCCAAAAGAGGGGTGCGTTGATTGATTGATGGATGTCTTCAAGGGTAGGAGTACTTTTACTTACTTTTATTTTTCTCAACACAAGATTGAACCTTGTCAAAAGACTCTGTGAGAGGGTTTAATCACATCTTATGTATGCTGCGTACCTAATAGTAGCCTATGCTCTTTTTCTGAGATTGTGTTTAAATTGTGTTATAATATTAGGTAAATGGATAAATTAAGTAGTATTGAGACTAAATCTTTAAAAAAACAAGATAACAAGGGAGTAAGTGGTGGAATTGAGTGGATAATGACAGAGAAATTAGCACACAGAGAAGTAATTGCCCAACTACCATACAGCTTTAACAATGGTTTCCCTTCCCACAGTGCTGTGACATTAAGGGGGAATAATGTTATTATTTAAAACGCTGGTTTTGCTAGGCTAAAGCAACTAGCTATAGGAGATATATATGCTTGACTGGTGCTGAGCATGAGTATGTAACATTAATGAAAAATCTATCAAAATAGTACAAAATGAATTACTTATTCATCAAACACATATGTGCGTCATGCAAAAATAACTGGTCATGCAACAATACACTGATAATAGAGTAAATGCGCTCGCAGATCGGAAAACTTTAATATTCAGCTCATGCTCCTGCCATCAATTAGGTGATTTTGTGAATAATGAGTACCTTGACTTTCCTTGCTCTCACACGAAAATCTAAAAGGACAGATAGATGGTGATCTCTCATCAACTTGCACGTATTGTGACAGAACTCAGGGCAATATTAATCTGCTCATCCGATGTGTCTGTTTAAGTGCAAGTTCATGAACTGCAACCGTCATTTCAGATGAAGGCTTCAGAGGTGGGAGCTAATTTGAGAATGAATCTCCAACAACTGTGGCCTTTTGCGCATACAGCTCGACCTCGAGGAGTGGACATGAAAGCAACACACAATCTAAATCACAGATTGTAATGCAAATAGCCCTGTGGGTCTCACTAATGACCAAGGTGAGCCCGAGATGCAGCACAGAATCTGGTTTGGAATATCAATGTGGTCTCTTGGGGAAATGGAGATGGATAGAAGTGACTGGCATAGTAAACGCCTACCCCTTGTCGGTGGACACTTCTAATCCACACTGTGCACTTTAAGACATTAAGTAAAGAGGAAAAAAGGAAAAGGTGGTGTGGGTGGGGGCAAGTGGTGCAAGAGAGAGAATTCCATTGTTATGTTTTTTTCCAAAGAAAGAGGATCCTGCAATTTTGGTGGAGCAGCCTTTTCAATTAGCTGCAGAAATCCACAGCTTTTCCCCAGGGAGTCATCTCAACAGCTGTGTTATGTGCTGTTGTTGCCAGGTCCCAGAGAATTACCCTTCCTCTGTTCATACTCTCTTACACTGAAGTCCCCCCACCTCTTTTTGAACAAGTGTAGAAGACACAGCAAGTTCCTGTAATAAGATGCTGTCTGAGCCAGGATAAAAAGTCTAGAGACAAACCGTAGCCTGAATCTAAAATCATCTCATACCAGGGCTTGATAATGCTCAAGGAGAAAGAGTCATTGAAAATGCTTCATACAGACCCAGAGATAGGCGCTGACATTCAGAAAAGTGTACAAAAATAATGGAAAAAATTTCATTCAGTGATTTGTGGAGGTGTAAGATGAATTACATCTTGGAGGACAGGGTAATATTATGCCGTTGTATGACTCTGTACCTGTGCTGGGAACAATAGAATCCCTGGACATAGTTTGTTGCTAATGTGGATACTATGGGTGCTTCTATTCAGACAGTTAGTTCAACTCGTGCATCCTTAAACTATGGATTTTTCTGGATGAAAAGGAAGCCCAAGCAAGCATTAGCTCCTTGGTGAAAGCAATGAGAATGTTGTGAAAACGCATGCAAATGTTTTTTAATACGAAGGCTGACATCACCTTGAATATTAAACAAAATATCTGTATAGAAATGAAATTTTATTAAGTCAAGAAATGCCCAGATGTATAGATTAGTAAATACGTGTAGATGTGGTATTGACTCACTACACATTCGTAAAAGACCCAGAATGCTTTGCCTCTTCAAATTGTTTAATGGCAAATATTAATGACACTCTATGACAGAGAGTTCAAGCTCTTATCCGTATATTATTTATACAATGTCAGTCTCTCTATCTATCTATCTCTCTATCTATCTATCTATCTATCTATCTATCTATCTATCTATCTATCTATCTATCTATCTATCTAACTATCTATCTATCTATCTATCTATCTATCTATCTATCTATCTGTCTATCTATCTATCTATCTATCTATCTATCTATCTATCTATCTATCTATCTATCTATCAATCAATCCATCGGAGATATAACTAGATAAAGCATACCTACCTTACAAAAGAGCTGTAGTTTGTAATTTGATAATCTTTCATAAAAGAGTTATAAATCTGGAAAGTTTGAATGGAATGACTTTTGAGCTAGTTTACTGTAAGTGTCTTCTCCGTAAAAGACAAAGCTTAATAGTTAGATATACAAACATAAAGATACAACTATATTTCTGTGTTTGTTTGAACTTGATTTAGGTACAGTCTGACACATGGATTAATAAGGGATACTCTTTGATCCTACATTTTCACCAATTCCTACAGTTATAAAGATTCCATCTATGCATGCAACCAAATCTAGATATCATATCTCCAGAGTCTTCTCATCTTTTTTCTGTTTTGTCCAAGACACAGCCAGTTAGCCCCTCCAGCTCAAAGGTGAAGATGATGGCAGATACCTTACATAAAAAGTAAAAAAAACTACAATTTTTCAGTCCGAATAGGGACAGGAGGGTCTTTTTTCTTTACTTTGGTCAAGGACAAACCATTCTGTCTAATTTGTAGAAAAAAATAAAATAACTTGGAACATTATCAGATGACAAATACCACGAAAATTTAGTGAGTACTTACCACTGTAAGCCCGATGGGCTAGAGTAAAGTGATGGAGTTGTAGATGCAGCAACTATTGTTTAACAACTTCACTGATAAAAGAGGCTGCAACACAGGCCTACCGTTGTTTGTGTTGTGTCATGGCTAAACACAAAAATACCTTTATTGATTGGCAATTAATAAAGGACACGATGTGTGTCAACTCCGCACTGGTCACTGTGGTCCTTGACCCGGCAACTGTGGCCAGGACAATGGAGTCCTTATCAGAGACGGTAACTCAACTGGTGCTCAAATGCAATGTGCAGTATATGATATGATGACTCTGTGTACATGATGGGCACTGCATATTTGATGGTGTTTGCTTGAATAGCTTTTGAGGACTCATCCACGAAGAAAGATTTTCTCACACTTCTGCCATTTTAGGAGAGGACAAAAGTTGAAGACATCTACAAATAGTCCAAACGGATCATGCATTACAAAAAAATCAATCATAAATAAGCAGGAATTCCAACTGACGGTACACCTGAAAGGTGAGGCACCGGCTCTTGTTCTGACATATTTCCCAAACCTGGAAATACTTGCAAAAATGTGAGCTAAGCTTAACCTGAACAGTTCTGTGTCCATTTGGTTAAAGTGGATACTGAATTTGATAACCGTTTTGAGGGAATACATTGTCAAACTCATGACACATCCTTTCCTTCCCATTGCTATTGACAATGTATCTGTCAAGTTGTAAGGTGTGTTTCTGTATTTTAGTCATTCAAATTTTAATATTTGCGTTTTATTTCTGTTCAAACTGTTCTATGACAAAATGAAATCATTATTTGACTGATTGTAAAAAATGCACTGGGAAAAGTTGCTTACTAGTGTACCAGGATGACGTAATGTCTCTGCGGCTGCTCTGCATAGGGCTGAACGCTCCCAGCCACATCATCGAAAAGAGTGGTTATGTAAACAGGTTCATTACAGGACCATCAGCCACCTCCTGTACATGGATGACATCCATCTACTTCACTGGGATTAGCTGATTAAACAAGATAAGTGATAATTTATAGTCATGTGGTACCGAAAAGGCAAACGACTTCAGTATATATAGGTGGGAACCGCCTTCTTGTAATGAAGTACACTACAAGATGTGTTAGATATAAATAACATTAATATATATATATAATAACCGACTTCTGGTAAACTTGAATGTAATTAATTGGTCAGTTTCTAGCTAACAAAACTTTACAATATACATTTTGAAAAATGCATTCTCTTCTGCTTACATTAACTGTGTAAATGAATGCCTATATATAGTATAATATATTTCATTAAACCTAACACATCTAACAGGTTGAAAGGCTTGTCCACTATCATCTCCTGCCACATGTTACTAAATGTCTATAGCATTTTCTCCTTAACCACCTTGTTGGTTGATCTTTTTCACCTCTTTCAGCAAGACTTCCTCTAGGTTGAATTATGTGAACTATTGTTAAGGTCCATTCTTCACTGTTTCTTCACCTGATTTGGAGACCTTCAGCTCTGATCATCCAATGTTTCACAGCTCAGTGCACTAACTAGCCTTTTTCCACATTATAAAGAGGTTCCACCCAAAGAAGCCAGTAACAGAACCTTGCTCCCTTCAGCCACAGTACCAAATTCCGCATTTGAAAGCTTGACGTTACATCTGATGATTTGAGATGCCAAACTTTCACTTTTTTCTTCTGAAGTACCATTTTTTTGTAAAGCTGTTCACTTACCAATCATTATCATTTCGTTTTCTTGGTGTGGGCTGCTGAGCATGTGCATCTCGTGGTCAATGGGAACCCATTTACAGTGTTCTTAATGTTTCATTTTTATTGTGCAATCACTCAGTTCCTTTACATGCTGTCCAGTCAAGCAGTTTTTTGTGGCTTTACTGAGTATTATTTTTAGGTCATACCTGCTTAAGTGGACCGAGTTTCAAAAACTATTCAGATATTTTAATCAAATGGTGTATTTATGTAATTCAACAACTCACAAAGTTCCCTTTTTTAAAGTGTACTTAATTGATCTTGCTTAGTTGCTAGTCTCAATACAAACGTGCTGTGGGGCTTTTGCTGACAGGAAAAAAGCTGTTATTTTAAAAAAGCAGAACCATTATCATTGTTCATATAAAAAAACATATGTTATTTATTTTAGCTGGGGTTCCTTTTTTCTACATCTGTTAGGCCTCTTTCTCACCTTCCCTTCTCCATAGGAACGAGGGATTGATCTGATACGCCACTGAGTCAGATTACATGATGCAGTTCTCACTGATAATAGCATAGAGGAACAGATATTTTCTTTTTCCTTATCTCCTCTGAGAGGCTGTGTTTCTAAAAGGAGATCTACCCTTCCCGGTCAGATATCATTATTCATTTTGTGCCATGACTCAGTACTGATTCCATATATAGGCTCAGAAAGTCACACCAAGGGTTTGCAGAGTGTTGCTCTTTCATTTTTGGATAAAATCCAGAACATCATATGAAAACAATTTCCCACAGGAAAGAATTTCCTCAACATCTGAAGCATCTTATTCACTTCGGTCAGGTGCTGAATGTAGAACAGAATCTACTAATTCCACCTCTTGTTTAAAGTAAACTTTCTGAATGGTGGGGTGGGAATTTAAGCTTTGTCTCTCCACTTTTTGTCCTTTGACAAGAATCCAGATATTTTTCTGACACTCCCCCGATGTACTGAAGGCATCTCATTATCCGGAATGATTATGGAAGAGAAGATAACATTGATTTAGGACCCAGAAAATGAACATGTGGAATAAATTTGCATCCAATAGAAGCTTCATAGTCCCAGAGAAGGATGACAGAATATATGTACTACAGCAACATTTAAGTGTGGTTTTTAAACCTCTATATATCCTGCGAGGGCTGTGCGGGCAATATGTGCTGTTTTGCAATCACGCCCTGCTTTGGTCGCATGCAGTCATACCTAAACGCTGGTCCTTCCAAACAGTCTTCTACTGTTGGCGGTGCAGCTTTACTGAAGGGTGTGGTGCCTTACTCTAGAGCACTGAAGGAATGTGTTTCTCATTGTAGAAAGTAGGCAATAAATATTTCACATACACGTGCCACCAGGGCCTAGTAGACTGGTAGTGTGTCAGTAATGTATGGTGCTTTGTGGGATCAATGCTTAAAATGCTAAAGTTGTAAAGATGAAGGGTGAGAATGCTGTGCTAACCCTCAAAGCGCGGAGGCTAAGAAAAAAATGGAATATTTTTACTGTGCCGCCTAATTTAGGTTTCTGGCATTTTGGATAAAGGTGGGCAAGTTAGAACAGTTCCTAGAGATTTCCTGATGATCTTATATTGCGACTTTGGCGCTTAAAGGGGGGTGAATTAAACATTGGTAAACCGTGTACATGACCTGCTAATTGTAAAGTCATGCCTTCCCCTTTAATGGTTTTCCTCAATGTGAGGCGACAAAATGATGTAAAAAACATGCCTGGCCACAAATTATTTTTAAATGGTTCTACATGCTTTATTTCCCACCCATTACTGGTCAAGTGGAATGTGTTTCAGCTCTCCCTTACAGCCACATCCAAACTGTCAGGGAGACCAACAAATGACTGCCCCCTTGTGGGTCTGTTTATTCGTATAAATGAATCACCTTCCCTGCAAATGTTTGACAGGCTGAATCTGTCTGAATAATATTGATTTTAACATACAGAACATAATGGAGTTTAGCAGCTTGTTGTTGGCACACAGAATTGCTACCTAACAGCTGTCAATGCACACACCCTCATAACGCTTTCACACATTTATTTATCTAGTTTCGGTCAACTTTAGACATGGGTAGGATCATCTCCTTTGTCTCCGATAACGATACAATCAAAAAATTATAACTAGTGTTCTTCTCACTTCAAATCCCAGGAATGCTAAAGTCTTGGCTGTTTCTGAGTGTGATAAATACACTTTGCAGTATGTGTGAAGACAATACGGTCACATTTTTTTTTTTTTTTGTGAAAGATAAGCATTCAGTTTAGATTAGGGAATAATATTTTCATTAATGTGGTTTCTTGGATAAAATTAATATTAGATACAGAATATTCTCAGTGGCAGTGCCCCCTCTTAATTATGTGTTTGCTAAAATATAGTTTACATTATACTGCACCTCAGCATGGAGATCCTCGACTAATATTCTTGTTCACTGTTTTGAGTCCAGGTCTGAATTAAAAAACTGTTTAACAAACAAGACGCAGGGGATTTTAATGATACATGAAGTTACGAATGCATGGTATTCATTTCCAAAAGAGACAAAGATACAAAACCTCAAATTAAAGATATCATCTATATAATCCAACTGCAAGTGTTGGATGGATCCCCGGATCAAATATAAATTCACAGTGAAATAGTAAACATACAGTACATATATAGGAATCTATTACAGGAAATTTTCTTGGCTTATAATGATAATAAATATAATTTAAACTATATTTATCACTGTTAAACAAGATTGTATACAGTACAATAATGTGAAACGTATTCTCTGCATTTAACCTATCCATGCGGAGCAGTGGACAGCTCCTGTAAAGCACCCAGGGAGCTGATGTTTGAGGGTCTTGCTCAAGGACCCACGGCATGTAGCATCAAGGGCTGAGATTTAACATCTAACTTCCGATTGTGGGACAACCGCTTTACCTACTGAGCTGATGTTGTTTCCATGAGGCTCTTATTTGGTATTTTTCACGTTTCCACCTCCAAACCCCTATTTTCCAATACCTTACCTCTGACCACTTTCAAACCAAACGTTTGGATTTTCTCTCCTCCCCCAATAAGCAGCTTTTTCTTCTCAGAGGAACTCCAAGTATACGTATGCAGAGTTTGTCCTCTGTGATAAAAAAGACGGCATTCAAACAAGAATAAAGCAAAATCCTGGCTCTTTGTCCTGCAGCTGAAAATGTCATTCTGGCCCCGCAATAAATCTCATAGGGCTGTGATGTGTTTACTTATTACAGTGAGGTGCATCGCTGTCACCTACACTCTTATTTATTCCCCTGGCCCTCTGCACACCCCTCAGACACACAAAGCCATTTCTGCCATTTTTCTCTTCCCCTTCTCTACATCACCTTTCCTCCCTTTCTTCCTCTCCCTCGCTCATGTCTTGCAGATGGTGTGTGTGTGTCGATCCTTAGTAGGTAACTGTCACATTAATTGATACATACAATTCCAAGGCACTGCAAACAAGCACAAAGCAGAGCATTTTATCTGAAAACAGTCTAATTCAGCAAAACTTTCAATCAGTAGTCACAAACATTGAAACCCATTACCTGCAACACCCCAGAGCGCATTTGTTGACATTAAGAATGGTGTAGTCACTGTAAATGTTTCGACAAACTGGATACAGACACCAAAAAGGATTAACTGCAGATACTGATTGAGGAAGACTCTGTTTATACAAAGAAAAATACTCATCTAAGAGAAACGCTAAACAAATGTTTTATTTCCATGCACAAATCTGCATTTCCAAAAGAGCAAAATATATTAGATTTGTATTCTTTCATTGTTAATTTCGTAAGTTAGAGTTAATGTCGCTATATATAAAAAAACAACACTTTATAAGATCAATTGCAAATACTATTTCTTTGGCCTGATGGTAGTAAGCACATGTAAAAAATATGTAAACCCTAACCTTCCTTGTGTTTTATGAAGCTCTAGAGAAAGTTCAGTCACGAGGACTATGTCTTTGTATGCCTTAGTTTATTAATCACTGTCCTGTCTTTCACACCTTTAGCGCTTGCTCATTCTTAATTCCTGGTATTGCAGTCTGGAGTTAGTTGAATTAGCTGTTTTCATCAGCTGGTCACATCTATTTAATGAAATGTGACACTCACCTTCATGTCATCTTGGCATACATTTTTTAACCCTAACCCTAACCCTGTTCATATATTTAATGATGCTGTTACATATGGCTTCCATCTCCCTCTCACTGCCCAAGCTTTGAAGATTCACCATTTCATGATCCATCAGAGACATCAACCACCAGCAGCACAACTTCATTATCATCTGTTGTAATGAACAGTTATCTTTACTTCGTACACCTGTCTCTCCTTGTTGAAATCAATATAATTTCTATAATCTGACTTCTTCATCTCAAAGTGGCTCGGGCAGCATAATGCCAGGATGATTCAACTACTATGCAAAGTTCCCCTGTTATGACCAGTAAACGATCAACCAATAAACCTAACCTGTTAGCAACCTCTGGGACTTTTTGGGATTTTTTGTGACTAAACAGGTTATTATACAGTAGTGGATGTTGGAGGACAAGTTAGGCATATAACCTGCTCTTACAACAATCAAAGCACTCATGGTCAAAATAAAGAGAGGCAGGTCTGATGTTTGCACAAAGCTGTTGTGAGACTTTGAATAGGTGAATGTAAGACAAGGCACACGATGCTGCTTCACAAACGCTGAAAGAGAAGGAACAGAGAAAAAATTGGGTTACTTTGAAGAGTTTCCCAGAGTTTAGAGTTGGACAGAGACTTTGTGTGCAGCATGAAAATGTTTGATGAGAGCAACAGCAGGCAATTACATCTGAGCAGGTCACAAGATAATTGTAGGTTGTAACCTGTTGTTGGGACAGAGTCATCACTAAATCTGTGGTGAAAGACCATTCTACATAATCTGAGATTGTGTTCCCTCTTGCTTTGACGTTCCTTCTTTCACAACTCAAACCGACTGGTTTTCTGCACTCTTACCAGAAACACTAAACAATCCCAGTATTCATCTCTGACTGCAAGCACCACACTTTTCAGTCCAATAGCAGATAATTTAATGGAATGCAATCTTTCTCACTTCAAGCCTCATAGAGGGATTTTTATGAATGTGAATATGTATCAATGCTAGTTGGGGGTGAGTGTGGTTCAGCATGGAGCTACAGGGAGAGAGAGAGAGAGAGAGAGAGAGAGAGAGAGGGAGAGAGAGAGAGAGAGAGAGAGAGAGGTGTAGAGGGTCGGCTCACAGGAGCAGGGCCAGGTGAATTGATTTGTGAAGCCGATTGAGGTGGACTGATCACAGTCTTTCATCTACAGTACAGCCGCCTGGAACAGTGGACGGACAGCACAGACAGAGGAGAAGGAACTCCCAAAGAGACACTTTGGAAAACATTTTGCACAGTTGCAATTATTGTGTGTGCAAAAGTATAGCAACCACTGGGCTGTGGTCTGAGTAAAGCACACACTGGTAGAAGCCAGCAGTGCTCCAGCTACATTCCCTTTCCATTTGAAGTTTCTTTAGCCCTTATATCATTCCCAAAGCTCATTTGATCTTGAATTAGTCACAGCGGTTTTTGTTGAAAGCTACTGCAATACTGACTGATTTGTGATTAATTTCATCCACCGATATATATATATATATATTTTTTACAATGTAAGCTTTTGCATCTAGTGAACTAGGCCTACGCTGTCTGTGTAGATTCTAAGTCATCCATTTGGATTGAATCCAAAGCATCTGGACTTCTGTTTCCGCTTGAAGATCTTTCACCTCTCACCCAAGAGGCTTGTTGAGTTCTAACGGACTGGTGGGGAACCAGGGAGTTTATGCATTCGGTAGGTTTTGGTACGCTGTCATCCTTAACAGCAAAAGTATATCCCCGATAAAAAGGCTCCTCTTGTGAGTAAGATATGAACTTTACAAGATAGATCTAGATTCATATGCACCACATTTGGACTAAATTGGACCACGGTTAGGTAATTCTAAAAATTAATTATTAAAAAACTGTTGCTCGCTAGTGAGTAAAATATGAACTATGAGAGTAAATTGTGAAATATACAAGATAAATCTCCTCTAGCTGATTCACATCCACTTCTTCCTCACACTAAGGTCTATGTGGGTATAAAACATGAACATCATGCATCAAATAGTTATTGCGTTAAAAATCTGCAGCCGAGGCAATGACAACTCCAGATTATCCTCGACTTTTCTGCGATATTATTACTCACAAAAAGAGCAGTTTCAATTTGAAGACTTGATGGAACAAAGGCTCAGCTAATTCTATGCTAACCAGTAAACATCCATGTTCAGCTATCATATACACGGGAGCATTTCAGCATTTACGTGCGGTCACTAATTCATTCCTATAATAAGGTTTTGATGATGGCTCCTCCTATTTGAGGAGCATCCACGGCTTTCCTGATCCTATGGGGTCAACATTGATTAATTGGCAACTCGCTGGAGAAAAAAAATGTATGTAAGGTCCATATTTTTTTTCTAAGGTGAATGTGAGGGGAAGGGAAAAATAATGCAGGTTATGTTCAAGATCCGCAAGACATTTATGTTGATCAAACATTCAAAGATTTGATTTTCCGATATTAAATAAATCAAATTCTCTAGATGAAACGGTAAATGCTGTAGTTATATCTGGTGAGCTGTTTCAACCTATATGAATTCCATGGCATTTCTTGAATGCTTGATAAATAGGTTCTGTTTGAGCTAAGTTTATTTTAAGCATGTTATACTGAACAAGTGAGCTCATGAACTAGCTGGATGCACCTCAGACACTTCTATATTTGCTACTGAAGTAACACCTTCATTTTCAATCCAGTCATGTCCGTCAAATTGGTTGAATTTTGTATGTATTTTATCATTCATTTTTTGATAGTCACTTATAGAAAAAATAGGTCAGCGTTTTTATTATTTGGGTACCTTCCCTTCTGGTGTGCAGTGTTTCTATATTATTATGTAGTGCTGCCAGCAGATAAGAGATTGAAGAAGTAGACCAGGTACCTCAGCACTTATAGGTGGTTAAATTGTATGCGTCGGCAACATACAGCATATATCCAGCACACACAAACATCTGTCAGACGTCAAGACGAGGATCGGAGGAATGTGGAAGGTAGACATATTGCCCATCACTGTAGACAATGGTGGAGGAGAGGTACACCGTGGGTCCCAGAGCACGAATTGCTCTCACATGACTAATTATACTGGCTGATGTTGGATGATATATGTCATCATTGTTCAAACCATACCAAAAGAGATATGTTTGCCCTTAACCCTCTCCCCTGGGTAGTCATTATTTGTAGTTAAAAGTCCTCCACCATGTCCACCAGTAGATGGCGTGGGCGATCTGAGTGTTCCGCCAGAGTCCGTGGCTAGAGACAGTGGCTCTCTCCTTTCTTTGGCGGTCTTCATAATTATGAAACGGAGTAACATACAATTGCAGCAGATCTCAGCAGTCCCTCCGTAGTAAATTATGGGTTGGATTTTAATTCAACCGCCCTGCTTTATTTCTTTTTGTTACTGATCTTTTGTAGCAGAGGGCAACCAATATTTTTTCCTCTATCATGCCAAGTGAAAATAAAATCCAGTTTTGCTCACTAGCCCAATTATAGAAGCAATTGATGAATGTTAATATAGATGAAGTATGTACATAATCATACTACAAAAAAATAAAGTACATTGCTCAAAAAACAACATTCAGGGAGAACTTAATTATCACAATAAAACATATAGTCAGACAGTCAGTCTTTAGAACCTGGATCGGTCCAGTCCTGACGGGACCGATCCATAGTTGATGCATTGTCGACTGTGAGTGAAATTCATCTGTTTTGGTTCGAATGAAAGTGAGAACAGATTGACAGTAGAGACAACAGCAAGAAAACCCTTGAACAGGTTCTGGTTCTATAGACCATTTCTCTCTCCTCATCCTCCCTGACTCTGACTGATTTTTCTCTAGTTTTGAATTTGGTGTGTGTCCTTGACACTACTGGTAGCATGATGCAGCACCTGCAGCCCATTACAGGTAGTCCAAATCCTCCAGGATGGAACATCCTTGGAATGTCCACGATTTTAGATTTTTATGTTACGATTATTGTCATAGAAATATTCACGTTTTTTTTTCAATTATTGTCACTAGAAACACCGAGCTCGCAAAAGAGGGTCTGTTCTTTGATGCCTGCGTGTCAGTGTTGGTTGTGCTATATTTTCAACTTTTACTTCTAGAAGTGAGTTTAGGTATGCATGTTTGTGTACATTACATCAACACCAATCTGCCAAGATTAAAACCACCTGCCTAATTTTGTGAAGGCAGGGAAACAGCTCTGTGATGTCAATGTGTGTTCTAACACCTTTCTATCAGGACAAGCATGACCTTTTTCAGCAGTTTGTGCTACAGAAGTTCTTGTTTGGGGTCTGAATACATGGACTACGATCACTTTTCACACAAATCAATGAGCGCTAGAACACCATGATTCTTTTGCTAGGTCAAATTTTCCTGTTTACAACTCATAAACTTCAGGATAAAATGTCCACTTGCTGCTGAATATATACACACATTGACAGGCGCCATGATGATCATATGATCATTGCCATTCAGTTCAATTGTTGGTAGTTATAATAATATGACTGAAAGATGTGTGTGTTCTAAATATATTCCTTGCATTTAACATTGAATTTCATTGCTGATTCAGAGCCCTTTTCGGGGATATAAAGATTTAGATGAACAGATTATTACTGGCTGTTGGTGGGAATGTCGTGGAAAGGAAAATAGTTTATTGAAATCTGTTTGTAAGATAGCTTTTCAGCAAGAGCCCAAACTGCAAAGTCTGAAGCTGAGCAATTAAGTATATGTAGCACATCTCATTTATTTTTAGCCCTGTTGTAAAATATAGATAAGTGGCATCAATATACAACATACATATTTTGTGCATTACAAAAATAAATCATGGATTTTTGGAAAGAGAGCATATTTTATGCGGTTAACATGGCCATCTAAAGATACTGGAAAGAGTTACCATCTGCTGTGTATCTAGTGCAAAAGTCCCTTCAGGGCAAGGACCAAGTAGATTATGTAGGACATTGAATGATAGATGAAGATGAATATGCTCTGCCTATTCGTCATCAAGTCACTTTGATCTAGTGACATTGTTGGAGCAAGTGTGTTTTAAAGAATAGAATAGAAAAACTTTGTTAATCTCCAAAAGGGGAAATTTAGTCGCTGCGGCAACTCCAGCATACATATATTCTAAAGGTGACTAAACATTAAGACATACTATATAAAGAACCTATTTAGCAATTATTTTGGTCAAAAGGAAGCACAGTCAATACTTTGTTTGACAACACAGTTAAAAAAGTAGCTGGTCCTGAGGAAGGGAATAAAGTTTTAGGGAGAAAAGAAAATATCTTATGTCCATAGATTTCTTCCATTTTCACCTTTCTTATCAAAATGGAAAATGGTGAAAGGCGAAAATAGAAGAAATTAAAACAAAAAATAAAGGAATTATTTATTGCAATAGACAATGAGTGACAAGTCAGTGAGAAAGCCTTTTGCATGCAGACTTTCACAGGGATTGTGATCCGTGGTCCTACTTGTCTGAGCCGAAGCAAGACACACCAATGACATTACATTAAAATCACCCACCTAAAATTACACAGGGTACCTTATTGCCAACAAATTGGCCCTGCGTTAACTTTTTCAGCAGTTTTTGCTGCAGTGGCTCATCTGTGGTATAGCACAACATGCAAGCCTTTGCCCCCCAACTGCATTAATGAGCCTTTGGCCTCACCCACTTCCCGTCCTTCGACCACTTTGGTAGGTACTCACCACTACAGTAAGGGAACACCCAAAGAAACATGCAGTTTTTTGTCATGCTCCGACCCAGTCATCTAGCCAACATAATCTCTCCTGTGTCAAACTATCTGAGTAGCTCAGATAGTTCAGATATGAAGGTGGTTGAGACTTTGGGCTGGCAGTAGAGAAGGACAATATGAAGTGAAGCAGGCCCAGATAGAATGAAGGCAACACATTGGAGAGAGTTGGGATTTGGCACTGGAAGCTCTTTGACCAGGAAGTCCTCGCAATAAATTATGGCCAGCTCACCAAGTGTCCGTGGAGCGAGGCTTCTGGATGTACATATAGCCAGGTTGTGATTTTGCCATGTTTCACTTAAGCGGAGAAAATCAATTTTTCAGTCAGTGATGATGACATGGATCAGGATTGATTTATTATTAATGGAGAGGGCATCTTCATGTAGGTACTCCTATATGTTTTCATTTTCAGATAGAACATATAACCATGTGTTTAATTTCTGCACTGACAAAGACGAAAATTAAAAAGACTGACACTAACACTTAAAGCTTCGATTTGGTGAAAAGAAATGATAGAGGGCAAGAGGAGCAAAAGAGAAAAAAATAGAGTTGGTGTTGGTGATTGAGATGGAGATGATGTGAGAGAGAGCAAGAGCTCCCACTTTATCCTGAAGCCTGTTTCATAGAGGAATCCAATCAAATAAGCAAGTCTTATTTGCCCTAATCCGATATTTTCCCTCTTTACCTGGTTCCATAAAGCAAGTTCAATGTATTTTAAACCTAGTGACTATGGCTGCTTATGCTGGAGAGCTGGCCTGATCAGGGGCAAACTGTCAGGCTGAGCTGCTGATGTAGACACTAACCTGTTGGAAAATAAACGGTTTGGTGAAATTCTTTGACATTGAAACTCTTTGCCAAGTATTTACAATTGTATTTGCATAAAAACTGAAGTCTGTTATAATCAAGCCAATAAATTCACATAATGTCAACTAGGATTATGTGGATTTATGTGGATAAACCATGCTGGTATTTCAGTTTTACGTGGGTAAAAATCAATTTGGTTGTTCATTTTAATTATAGAAGTACGTATAAACAGCTTGCCCTCTTTTCATATTCTCACATCTCACTTGCACGGGAATGCCTGATTTCGTTCTGATGGAAGGCGACAAGCACATCTAGTTGATTAAGGCCCTTTTTAAATCTAATTCTAAACTATTTTACATTCGGATATCTAGTTTGGACACTTCACTGCATGACATATCCCTTTAGGCATTATAGACTTCTAATTATGTCAAGCATGCCAAGCAGGCTGTATTGATACAGTCTATATGAATATTGTAATTATTCATATTTATGATAAGAGAGGTTGCTGTCAGTAAGTTTAAACAACTGCGTGTGTGTAAATAAAATTGAAACTGCTCTCTGGCTTAGTCCTGAATACAATGGATTGCCGTTGTCCAGATGAAATGACGGTATGAATAACCTTCTCCAGAGTAAAGACTTTAATTGATTGATAAGCAAGATTGAACAATAACTAAAGCTAAACCACTGCACAGCAGTTCCCTTTATGCACCCTCTTCTCAAGTCGATCCAACTGGATCGCATGATCTTCTGTATCGAAAGCTGCAGATCTAAAAAGAATTACAACTGAGCAGTCTCCAGCATCAGCTGCAAGTAAGAGGTCATTAGTCCCTTCAATGAAGGTTGATCTCTTACTTGCAGCGTAGATTCTGTGCTGTGACATGGATAAAACCCTCATTGAAATGTTTAGAACACATTGTGAAATTCATAAAAGACATCCGCTGTAAACAGACCTTTCGAGAATAAAAAATAACAAACAAATAAAAAATGGATATTTATAAGAGATTAAAAATTTCAAAAAAAAATTTACAATTGTGTTTTAGATCATTAAGAAGGATCAAGGCTTGGCTGTTTTACAGCGAGCTTGAGGCAGGAAGAAAATCAGCTAGACAAATAACTATTAATAATAGACCAAATAGAAGAACCAGTTCTACTAAAAACCTTTTCAAGAAAATTGGCAGGCATGGTGTCAACATGACTAGATGATGGTTTCACTTTGTTCATTAAGTCTTTTAGAGTGCACAGTGAGAGAGCGGGAAACATGTATTTTTCTTGTGAAAAAGGACAGATGCAGTTCCCAAGACTGCTATCCCATTTACATTCAGGCCACAATTTTTTCACCTTTCACACATCTCAGTTACCCGCTTCACAGTAGTAACCCACCTTCATTAATAAACTATCTTCATGCTGCCGTCTTTTAAAATATGACTCTCCATTCATCCAACTCCCTCATGCAGATGGTAAACACACACTCCAACTCCCCATCGCCACCTAGTCTTCGCACATACATCAACCTCATTATTCCTCAGTCTCAGCAGAGTCATCAGCCATCAGCACCAGTGTACTAGGGCAGAAGCCCTTTAATCACAAACTCAGCCCTGCTGGGGCTTTATCAGGAGTATGGTTGCTTGACTTTCCACCATAAATACTAGAATATTTAGTTTAAATAAAGTAACTTATCATTTTTAGTTACTGTGCTGATTCAGATACTGTACATTGGTTTTAAATCCAGATGTACACATCTGGGAAGAGTGTATTATTGTCTCGTGCAGAAGTGTGCGTTCTCCCGGAGTTCCCATTTTTACGGATGTGTTTTTATCATCATCATCATCATCATTACATTAGGTTTAATGGATCATACATCACTCTGACAGCCTTTGACAAATGTTCATAAATACTGTATGTATCCCATTTCACGAGAGGAAGATGGTGTTCGCTACATCAAGCCAACTATAGTGCAAGGATTTATATCGGCTGATAGAGCAATTTTGGATTTCTGAAAATACCTCTCTAAAATGGTCTCCTCCTTGATTCAGATGTTTACATTAATGAATGGCTAAAGTCAATTCATAGGCCAAAGTGAAAATAGATGATTGTAATTATGTGAGTTTCACGTTGGGTGGTTAAAGATTCTGCACTTGCATTAAATCTTTGCTTCTAAAGTGAGCGGATAATCCCATTTTCCTAACCCCAACAGCTTAGGTGGTGCTATTTAGAGACCTGCAGTCGCAGTATGCGGTTTTAGTGGGCAGCTCCAACACATGAAAGAGCAGAGAGCAAAAAGAAGACCATTTCATCAAAGGGAAGACAAAAACAAAAACATTGAACAAATTAGATAAATTGTCCCAGTTTGATATAACTATCAATACTAACTATTTATATAATAAATTAGGAAAATATTTGATTTCTACTTTTGACCACCTTGTTAATTAAAAAAAATATTCCAATTCATGTAAAGATTTTTAAAAAAAGGAAAAGGAAGTTTCATGGGCCACAATAAAAGGATAAATGATCATTAACCAGAAAGACTCCCTGTAATGGCATTTTTCTCATTATGTAAATAATGAAAGTTGTAAAATAATTCCCCCAAAAATAACTCTGGTGCAGCAAGGATCACTGACTTTCAATAATGCCTTTAATTCTTCCCCCTGTCTGTTACGTAAACTAATAAGGATCGGAGGCCTACCATGTGCTCCTCATGTCCCTTTCTAGAATAGAGACTTCAGGGATTAGCAGCCTTGTACTGCAAATGAAGCCAAAGTGACTTCAGATCTACCAGGGCATTTATAGAGAGCAGGGGATCAGTAGAGAAGGATGGTTCTTGTTCATGCCACTGAACCTCTACTTCTAGCGTGAATATACTCAAGCTTATTTCTAAATGCTCACTTTCCTTAGCAAATGTGTGATTGTCAGAATATTTTCACTTATTTTACAAAAGATCCTCAGTATTTAGATACTGTAACCTCCAATGAAAACAAAATAATAATAATTACATTATTTATATAGCACTTTTAAAAACCCATTTTACAAAGTGATTTGACAGAAGAGCAAAGGCAGTCAAATACAATATGCAGGCAGAGGCACAAAGATCATAGAACAGTTGAAAATTGACTTTAAAAGTCAGCAGTAAAAAGGAACAAGAAAAATTAGGGGTACAAATGGCAATAAAAGACTATAAAATTCCCAATAAAATGAGAATTAAGGAATATAAAAAAGGAAATAAAAAGGACATCAAGTAAAAGCAAGTCATTAGAAATCGGCTTTAAGAAGTGACTTAAAAGAAGTGAGTGAATCTGCGGGGGGTTTTCAATGTGGGGGACTATAAATAATGATTTCTGTTTTGGAGTTGTTAAGCCGAAGAAAATTTTGAGCCATCCAAAATTTGATATCATTTAGACAGTCTACAGCAGCAGCTAGGTTTCTGGGGTCACAGGGTCCCAGCAAGAGGTAAATCTGTGTGTCGTCGGCATAGCAGTGAAATGACACGTCATTTTGTTGAATAATTTTGCCGTGAAGGAACACGTATAACGAAAAAAAAATTGGACCTAAATTTAAACCCTGCAGTACACCAAAGGTAATCTGAGTTGTGGAAGAGGTGTAATTACCTATGGTGACCGTAAAGGTTATTTCTAAAAGTTGAGAATAAAACCAATCAAGTGCTGTGTCTTTGATGCCCACCCTTCACGAGACGGTTGATTAAAATAACATGGTCTACTGTGTACTAGCAGAGCTTAGGTCTAAAAGAATTAAAACTGAATTCAGTTCCTCGTCCACTGCTTAATGGAGGTCGTTGGAGACCTTGATGATGGCAGTCTCTGTGCTATTTAACGCTCTAAACCAGAGCGAAATTTGTCAAAGATATTATGACACAAAGAAGCAAAAAATTGGGTTGAAACTAGGTTTTCTAAAACTTTAATTAAAAAGGAAGATTAAAGATTGGTCTAAAATTATTAAAAAAAGAGGGTTTAAAGCTGGGTTTTTTTAATAGTGGTTGAACTACAGCATGTTTAAAAGAAGGGGTGAAGTCTCCATTCTCTAAAGAACTGTTAATTATCAATAAAATACTAGGCCCAACTGCGCCCTTAACTTCTTTGATAAAAGTTGTGGGGATGAGATCAAAGCTGCCCATGGTGGGTTTCGTGTGTGCCATGATTTTATTGAAAAGAATAGTGATATAGGTTTGAAATTACTAAAATCACAGTGAATATCCCTCGTGGCATGTAAAATATGGTATGGAAGGAAGATTTATTGCCTAATGTCCTTGACTATTTACCTAAAAACTGGACTGCTTTATTGTCTCATACCTTTGGCCGAAGACTTAGTGCAGTTACTTGTAACAATAAGCTATGCAGAATGCATCCGCTTATCCCATTTGTGTGTGCATGTCTGTCGATCAGGTTGCTCAGGTTCTTTTGTTGGTGAGAACAGTAAATCAACAGGCAAAGGTGGATGTCGACCACATAAGAATGTTTGCTTCATGCCTTGTGCAGTTATAAACATGCACGATATGAGAAAAGGTGATCTTTCCACTGACACCTTTTTTCCACTTTCAGGGTAAACATCATCTGTAGGAGTGTGTGGTTAAGTTTCTCAACAAGGTTCCCCTCTGGATTGTATGGTGTGGTTCTTGAACGTACAACACCTGCCATTTATCGCACACTGCTGAGCAAGCTGTTCTCAAACTCCCTCCCTGATCATGGTGGAGCTTCTCAGGATACCCATGCGAGGGATGAAATCATGGAAGAACTTTTCAGCCGCAGTTTTTCCTGATTTTTTTCTCGTATGGTATTCCTGAGCAAAGTTTGTGAAGTGGGCAACTATTACAAGGATGTACTCATATATTTGACTTGGTTTTAGGTGGAGGTAGTTAACTTATACTAATTAAAATGGACTACTGGTGGATATATGTCCGATGGGCGCTTTTTGAGGAAGATTAGGACGCTTCTGTTTAATGCAAGTGCGTTTTTTGTTCACAGGTCCTTTATTAGGGCGACGGTGGCACAGTTAGTGGAGCGGTTGTACAATTATCTGAAGGGCGATGGTTCAATCCGTGGCAACTGCGGTCCAGATGTAGAAGTGTCCAAGATACTGAACCTCAAGTAGCTCCCAATGGCTGTTCCATTGGTGTGTGAATAGTGGTGTGAATGTACCGCCTCTGATGAGTGGAAAAGTCAACCAGTCCACCCACCCATCTGTCAAGTTGGTCTTGGATTCGTGGAACTGGATGACGATGCAGGAGAGTTTTTTTGTTTAGCCCGTCCACACACAGCCTCGAGGTCTGTTTTTTTTTTCGGATGCAAACAACTGGTGAGAAATATGAAGACACAGATTTGCGGATCCAACTTCTTTCTAAAAGATTTTGCGCATACTCTTTCACTTCCTTGAATAACGGCTTGGGAATAAAGTTATGGCACTTTTGAATTAGATTATTGTCCACATGATTAATTTTAAGCTGGAGGTCTAGTATAAAACTAGACAATTAGTGCAGGGAACAATTTGAGCTCCTCTGGTAAGACACTTTCCAAGGGAGGTTTGAATAGCATTGTCGCTCCTTGTAGCCATGACCTCACTTGACACTTCACCTGACATATTTGGCCACTCGGAACTACGGGACTGCTCATTCCTACTCTAATGATATCGTTTAATTGCTTTTCTTGGGCTGGAGCATCACAAATGACCAATACAATTACTGCTCCTGTGTCTCGATGATGATGATTTAACGCTTCTGCTAATAAATCACTCAGACTGACACTTCCTGGCTTTTCAAGACTCTCTAGAATGATTTCTTGTATCACATTGAAGCTGATCAATAGAACACTGGCACAGTTCTGACCCACCAATACAGGTACGTAACTGGCTACTTGACCATGTTTTGCACTCTTCATTTCTATCAGTATGTTATTCAAACCCTTAAAAGAAACATCTGTCCCGTTGGCCCCTGTGATTCTAAGCAGATCGTCTGGCAGAAGGTCCTCAAGAGGCGGAATTTTGGCATCTGGTAAATGCTCTTCTTGGAGCTCAGGTTTCTTGGTAACCTGAGCTCCAATTGTAGGACACACTGATCATTGACATTTCTTCATCAGTTTAAAAAAGTATTCTATTATATCCACGGAAACTGCCATATTCGATCGGGAAAGGGCAGACTGTAGAGATACAATGAATATGAATTCCGCCCAAATAACCGAGATACCAGGCATAGCACTTGTATCTGTAAATATTACAAATTATATCAGCCCCCCAGGTAATACTAGTGAGAAAAGGACAGATTTCGGTTCTTCATCTGCTACCTCTTCTTCTATGATTATTGGTTCATTAGGGTCACAGACGAGCAGTCGTTATGGCTGCGTGACGTTGTCCAGTAGGTTTGGTTCATTAGACAAAGTGCAGTGTAAAAGCCAACCACTACCAACATTACAATTTCAACCCCCAATCGAACCAAGTCCTGGACTATCTTGTGTGAAAACGACCTAAGATGTTTCAAGACCTAAAACATATGTACGGACTACTCGAGCGGTTGAGAATGACAAGACTTAATTATTTGTGACTTGCTAAAGAGCCCGACATCTCAAGTCCATTCTCCTTACAGTAAGTGGGGTGCAATTATATCAACTTACTTATAATAAAGTATTTTTATAGTATTATAATATTTCAATTGTCAAACATATTTCAAACATATTTTACACACAAGTCACAGTAGCACAATATCAGATCATCATTACATAATAACCATAACTTTGCAATTCACTTGCAACTCACTTGGCAGTGTGAAATCGTAGACCCAAAATAGCCTAGAAAGATTTAATTTCCTGTATTGTTTTCAGACTTTAATTCACACAGTGAGACCAGCAGAGAGCCATGATTCTGCCCGGTTTCATTTATGTTTTAAATATAAATATTATTAATACATTTTTAAATATGTTAGTCCATTAGAGGGCAGTAATGTGAAAAAGGAGTAAGATAAGCAATCATGTATACAAGATAAAATTGGCTTATAATAATAATAATAATAATAATACATTCAGTTTATAATGCACTTTACATGCTCCCGTCCTTGACAGCAAGAGTATATACCTGAAAAACCCCAATCTCCTGCATCAAAGCATAAGCACCAAGTTTGGATTAATTGAACCAACAGTTAGAAAAATTACGGCCGGGAGACTCTTAGACATAAAGTTCCCCTAGTGTTGGAAATATACTACCAACCTTTAAAAAAAAACTCCTGCCCACTGTAAGGTCTAGAGGGGTCTAATTTTCAAATTGATCCCTGAAAACGTTTTTGGAGTAATATCACTTTTGAGGGATAGAAAAACATATTTTACTTATTTTTTCTCTATCAAAATCAGAAACAAAATTTCTAGTTGTTGAGGACTTAATGTTTTTCTTAATTCAGAACTTCTAATTTTTGGTGAGTGTTTATCATTTGTTTGTAATTCTAGCTGATTCTGAAATTAGCGTTAACATAGCGTGGCCCTATTTTCTCTTGATATGTATTTATGTAATTGGTGTTTGCAGTTTATTTACAATTCGGCAATATATTCATGAGACATATATTAAATTAATAAAACAAACAAACAACAGCAAAAAACGGAGCTGAATGCTGAACGAGTTAACCACATCTTGAAGTAATGAAACACAACTCTGTTCATGTCGCTGCATGGTACGCTAGCAGCAGAAGTTACATGTACCTTGTAACTTCTTCATTTTAACCATTAAAATGAAGAATGTACATTTTAACATGTAAATTTTAACATGTACATGTGAAACTTACATTACTGAGAGTATAACGAATCATTTATGACTGACATTATTTCCAGATCAGTTCATATTTTATCTACCCTGTTAATACTGATTTTCTTTCCTATTGTTGCGATGATTTATGAGAATCCATCTGTAGGATTCTAATTGTAACAGTGGATGTCAAGAGAGGCTTCTAAGTGAACAGGTCCGGTCCAGTCTTCATCATCTAATCGCATCTCACAGAAAATGCTGGGATCTCACCACACTCCATTTCAAGGAATAAAAAACAAAAAACATACTATCCAGGTAGATGAACCATAGCACACGAATCAACGTTTGATTTAATTTGCCTTATATTTTGCTGAATTCTGGCTGGTTGAAGATTTAGGTAAAATACATTGATTTCTCACAAAAATATGGTATTTAAAAGAAAAAGACAACAGAACTGTTACGTGTTCTCTGTCATTGTTAAAATAAGAGCCAGCAATATTTTCATAACAACAACAGAGCGTGTTTCTACTATTCTTATTTATTCACTCCTCCTTAAAGATGTTACCAAGATAAAGTTTTGTATATATTGTACATTTTGAACAATCGACACTGTCCTGCTTCACCGTAGTAGGACAGTAACCCATTACAGATAACCCATTATCGCCTGATCATTAGAATCAGTTCAGAAACGTGGAAAATAGGATGTTCAGAGTTTGTAGTTACAGGTTGTCTTTACAGCAGTTGCAAAAGCCCCCACTGAGAAGTAACACAACTCAGATGTTGAATAGTCAGTAGATGCCCCATCTGCTCAGCAAGGTATTATAGATAAGATGCACCGGTATGTAGTATTTAAAATGAGTTTGGCACTATGCTTTCTCTACAAGAGGATTTAACAAACAGCTGTGGTTTTTCCATGACACTGCAAAGGCATTGTGTTAAGATTCTATTTTCACTGCCTCAGCATGCTTGTAGCCTATATATCTCGTTTGGCAGAGATATTTAACTAAAGTCTGTCTTCTCAGGTCTTTTTGGCCATCCAGTAGCAGTATAATATTAAAACCTTTCTCTATTGCATTGTTATGTGCATAGCAAAGGCATTTTAGTGTCTGCACAGTTTTCAGATACAGCTAGACCTACTAAATGCTGTCGTCCCCCGCAGCACTAACCCCTAAAAGTCCCTAATTCATAGGTTTGTACAAGCATCTCCCCTGTTTGAACTCCTCAGATTAAATGAGAAATTATGCCCATAACAGACATAAAAAAAAGTTCCCCGTAGTGAGTGAAATATGAACTATTACAGTAAAATATAGTATTAATATAATATTAATATTTATACAAGATAAATCTCTGCAAGTTCATTCATATGCACCAAATTAGGAAAACATTGGTTCATATGAATGCATTTTTAAATTTTGCACCCACATAGACCTTGGTGCGAGGAAGAACTGGATTGGTTTTGGGACAGATTGGTTGTATATTACTAACACTAAAAAATTCTCAGGCCATAATTCTTAAAAAGTTGGTCTTATTTTAGTCCAAACTTGGTGAATGAACATCGTCTTAGGGACAGCTTTCTTGCATACATTGTGTTTTACTGTAATAGAGCGTGGTTCCCATTTTGTCCAAATTTGATGTGCATGAATTCAGTCGTGATCTATATTGTTTGTATAGTGTTTTACTCCTTTACTAACACAAAGGATCTGTGGTGTCGGCAGCGATGATGATCCATAATATCCCAGCCTTTCGAGGATAAAATAATCTTGACTATTGGAATCTAAGCCTCATACTTGTCATCAAGCTTTCTTATTTGGGAACTCTCCGTTGCCAAACAGTGACATTACCTACAAATACTATCTTCTCTGTATTTCCTAATTTTTCTTCCGGTTTAGTGTTGCTATTGTTGTTAATGTTTTTTGTCTTTACCAGTCACTCATATTTTTGGTTATATGTATGTACCTTGTTGTTTATGATGTATATGCAGGCAATCCCAGGCAGTCAATAACCACCCCTCGGTTCTCTCTCTTATGCTTCTCTTAACATGTACACTCAATATCGTAACATTGAATATACATGGCTCTTGCATATAGGGGTCAAAATCATCAATCACCTCATAAAATTAAAGGCTGATAAATCTTTTGTACAAGGAACCCATCTCACTAACCAAGAATCACAAAACCCTAGATTTAAGCAATTTGTTAAAATATTTTCATCCACTCACAACAGAAAACAAAGAAGCAAATTTCATGATTGCTGGATATTGCAATACCAGTTTGGGGCGGCATGGTGGTGCAGTGGTTAGTGTGGTTGTTTCACAGCCAGAAGCTACTGGGTTCAAATCCATCTTCTGGCCTTTCTGTGTTGAGTTTGCATGTCTCCCTGTGCCTGTGTGGGTTCTCTCCAGGAACTCCAGCTTACTCCTGCAGTCCAAAAGCATGTGATACAGGTGAATTGGACTGCCTGTAAGTGTGTGTGTGGTTGTATGTTGCTATGTGTTGGCCCTGCAATAAACTGGCTACTTGTCCAGGGTGTACACTGCCTCTTGCCTGATTTTAGCTGAGATAGGCTCCAGCCCCGCCTGACCCTGAACAGGATAAGTGGTAGATAATGAATGAAAGAGTTTGGACTAAGTGATAGTTGGACTATGAGAAACACAACATCCAGAAAATATTAATATCTTTCCTCCTTAACCACTGTCTCCATTGCTCTGCTGGCTGGGAGACGAGATACAAATCATCATCCCAATTAAATACCTAAAAATTCTTGCCATAACGCTCACTGATCAATTTACATAAGAAATTTTAATAGAAAGAATTTCAGCATTCAGGAGAAAACAACAATACATCAGAATTAACGTCACCAGAAATTTTCATAACTCATCCAACTCCCAACCAGAATCAGACCCAAAATCAAAGCCAAGTACATGCCTGCATATTCCACCCATGACTAACCTACATACAATAAATCCCGCATGACTGGGGCTGGGTAGCCAGCCGGTTCTCCTTTGTGGTGTGTGCATTTTGGGTGGTGGTGCTCTGGCCTCGATGGTTGTTGTCAAGGGAGCTCTGGCCTGCTCTGGGGTTGTAGTTCAGGTGGGACTGCCAGAATTAATGCTTTCCTTGGTCTTCTTTGGGGCCAATCCTATCCCGTGTCCTCAGTTGTGTACCTTTGCACTCCGGCGTTGCTGGTCAGGGTACTTCCCTGGCCCTGGGGCTGTTCGTTCTGCCTTGGCCCCTGTGGTGCTATGACGTCGGTGTCCCAGGTATTGTCGTGGCTCTGACCAATCTATTCAGCTCCTTTTTGACTCTATACCCTGGTGGTGGTCTTGATGCATGATTCCGGCAAAAGACACCAACATTAACTAAGATTCGATCCTCAGTGTTGATCGAGGTCACCAGTGACCGCTGAGTTGGTGTTTGATGCAAAATGACTGCATGCTGGTGCTTGTTTGTCTTTGTTTTTCTTGTCTCAACTTCAGATCAACATTGTTTCACACAAGGTGGATCTTGCCCCTCTTTTGTGAGAAAGAGTTATTAGATGGCTGATGTAGGTCATATGCACACATACACAAACATATGGACCGAAAACTCTTATCTGCTGTAAGTACAAACTTTATATACTTTAAATAAATGGTTTATACCAATCTTGGCACACACCATTAGTATACATGCGGACGGATAAAAAAAGAAAAAGAACCTCAGAGAGAGTGAGTAATTCACACCCAGTTCTTTCTCTTCAGCTTAAATTTCTGACTGCACTCATGTGTTTTTGATGGAGTTCAATGTCTTGTAAATTGCTAGGATGCAGCTAGGTGTTACGCCAACGAAGTTACTTAGTTGTTTTATTCTCTACAGAAAACTAGGCCTATGTTGTAGGGCTAATTCAGTTAAATATCGATAAAATATGATGAATTAAAAAAAGAAAGAAAGATATCCTCGAGTCGATCCATATGCACCACATTTGGACAAAATTTTACCAATGGTTAATGGTATGGCCCGAAAAAGTTTGGAGCGAAAGCTTCCCTCAGTGTTGGAATAATACAATTAATCTTTCCCAAAAATCAATCAAAGTTCTATCTCGCAGTAAAGTCTATAGCGGTATAAAGTTTGAAAATAATCCATGAAATCATTTTTGAGGTATACCGGGAAAGAACATTGTTTTTGTAAAAAAGCTTATTTTTCTCTCAAAAGTAAAGAAAAAATCTTCCCGTTGGAAAAATAATCTTATGTTAGGAAAATACATCTTTTTTTTTCTTTCTAAGATATCCCATCCAATGGTGTCTTGTCCAATAATAATATATCATAAAATCTCAGCAGAGAAAAAAGGAACTTTTTTCTTTGTCTTATTTTAAGAATAAGGAAATCCTCCTCGTTATTAATCTTTGAAGATGGTATAGATTCTTAAAAATCGGCCCGGTCAAGGGACTGAAATACTCATTTAAGGTAGCTCAATCTTCAATCAAATATTTTTCATTGCTTGTAATTAGCAAATCCTTAGCTCAAAGGGGATAGTGGTCATCTCCCTATCATAGGGCAACAGGTTGGCAGTTCGAGTCAAGCAGTCTACATGTCGTACGGTCATTGAGCAAGACCCTGAAGCCCAACACATGCTCCCCAGGTGCTTCAAAGAGGCTGTCCACCGCTCTTCAAAGTGAGGATATCATTTCACTACGTTGCACAGTGTATGACAAAAAATGTGATTAATAAAGGATACATTATTATTAATACATTTTTGTCTAGTCTTATTCCATTAGTCCATTACGGTGTTTCAGTAGCTAGATTTATATGCTTGTTTGGTAAATTGTAGCCAAGCAAAATGATCTTACCCTATTGTCAGATTTATTTTGCTAATTCCAAGACAATTTTAGAATAATAGTAATAATACATTTTATTTATAACGCACTTTACATTTGGATCAACTCTCAAAGTGCTACAAGGTAAAAGCAGATAAAAGCATCAATAAAAGTATAATAATAATAATTTAAAAACATGAGTAAAGAGCCACAATGTTAATTAAAAGTTATAGGTTCTGTTAAAAAGAACAGACTAAGAACGGACTAAGCTCAGCCATGGTGCTGAGCTTAGTCCGGGGAAGGAGGAGGCGGTTTGAGTTAGACAAACTGAGTGATCGTGTTGAGGCCAGTGGGGTGAGTAGTTCCTTCAGGTAATGGGGTCCATTGCCATGGAAGCACTGGTGAGTGAGGAGGGAGACCTTATAATCATTTTGCATGAAAAGTTAGCTTCCTTTCAGTGTGGCTCTTTTTTTAGGGTGCCGTTTCTCGTCTCCAACCATGCGATTAGCTTGATTGAACAGTCAAAATGTTATTGTAACTACGATTCTCCTTAAAAAGTCAAGTGCCCTTAATCCAAACTCTGTACCTCCCTTTGCTGATGATTTTATTTTTGCCAAAGTTCTAAGATTCAGAAATGAAAGCTAGAAATAGTAAGTTTTAATGATATATCAACGAGACAGTTTAGAAACAAGTTGGCTTTCTAAAGAGTCATATTTTGTATCTGTGCCCCAATTGTTTTGATACTGCCCCTTCGCCTTCTGGGGACTAGCAGCATCTCCTGAGTTCATTCATTATATTCCTCTAAAGTTGGGAATATAACAGAGTCGTCATCAGTGTTTCAGCTGCTGATGCAGATCCCTCGCGTTAATACGATACCTAAAAAATATTTTACGAATAATTTTCAAACCTATTAACACCATAAACCTTAGTGTTAGGAAGAATAGCCTTTTTGGGAAAGCGTAGGTTGTATGGTTGTGACACTAAGCGGAGCTTTATCAACAAACATTTTTGGTTTTTTAGGCCAAATTTGGTGTTTCACTCTAATAGCCCATAGTGTACTCAGAAGGGGGGGCATCTTCCATGAAAATTTTTTTTTTCCTCTAGGATAACTTCACATTCAATTCAACGAGGTTCAATCAGGGTGATTTTTGAATGGATTTGGGGCAGGGGATTGGGGGCTTTTCAAGGATACACCCTTGCTGTCAGGTATGACAGCAAAGGCTTATAATTTCAAATGGAGAAGGAACAAGAGCAAAGATAATGACCAATTCTTCTTTTTTCAAAAAAAGTGAATATTGACAGACGGTGTGTCTTTCAAACATCCTGACAACAATATCCATTTTTCAGACAGATTCTTCAGGGGACATATACCTTTTTTTTGAGACATGCCATTGCCTCAATGACACACTCTCATCTCATCATAAAGCCAAAATCACTCACATATTACTCCAAACATTAAATAATAAATTGATTGTCAAACGATAATAGAGGTAACCTACAATGGCATAACAAATTGATGAAAAATTCCATTCCATTTCAATTTTTACAAATGCATTCTCCAATCTCTAAATTTGGAAAATTTGTTATGACTTAAATTTGCATTGAACATATTCATTTTGACTGGACATCAAACCTAATATGAATTTGTGTCTGTTTGCAGCATAATGCCTTTTTTTCATTACGCCTTTGTTATTTCTGAAAGAAACAAAAATCTATATGTTTGCTTGAACAGAAGAGCATTAAACCCAACACCTCTTCAGTATCTGTTGCACTCAACATGTGCTTCCTTGACTGATGTCTTAATTATAACAAATGTCACTTATTTAGCCCTAGACCCTTTCTTTTAACCCTGACATTCTTATTCCAAGTTGTCATGAATGGCAAAAAAAATCTTTCTGCAAAAACTAAATTATTGATCCACCTTAAGAGGTTGCTTTGAAGTCAGCAGAAAGGCTCAAACTATTCCTCAAGCCCAAACAGTGACTATACTGTGGTTGTACCATCAATGCAAATCAATTTATCATTATCTAATTTCAAACTCTCAGCTTTGATCTGAAAGAGTCAATGGGTCCTCATGATGACTGATCTTGCAACAGTAACTAAGTGAGGCCAACAAGCCATCATCTTGTGTTGCCTGGACATGGCCATTAGTGGAATATGATAAATTGGACAGAGATTAATGAACACAGTTTCCTTTTCCAATATGGCTGCAGGTCTTATTTGGAGATATGGATAATCTTAACAAAGCTCTCCTTCCGATCATGGTGTCTTTTCCAAAGCCCAGGCAGACAGTTCCCCTCCTCCAATGACATTCCCAGTAGAGCAATCCCACTGATGAATGCCATGAAGAACACAAAAAGGGTGGTTTCAATCAACATGTTTCTTAGGCTGCACCCCTATGCAGGCCAAGCATCTATTCCCCTGCCCTTTAGATTATAGCGTACTTATTCACACAATCAACCAAGACCCACTGACAAAAAATAATCCCGCAGACTAATCAGGACCCCTCAATGGACTATGGAGTATGGAGGGAATTCATATATTTCCAAATCCAGCTCATGCCTGTTGTGTGTTTAAAACATGAGATCAATAATTCATACATCATTACGAAATGTGAACCCATCCACCTGCTTAAGTGTGTTGGGTATGTTTTAAGGAATGCAAATTGGCTTTAAATTGTCAAGTATACAAATTGCATATAGTCAAAAACCACAAATTTTTAATCTGTACTGACTTCACACTTCTGTGTGACGATATAATGCTTAAAAAAATGTCTAATAATAATACATAATGGGAAATGTGTTATTGTTAGGCAGTTATCAGTCAGACTCTTTCAAGTGGTGCCAATATCAAAATGTCAAAGAGGCCCGTTTGCGCATCAATTACAAAGCCCATTCTCCTGTCAGTGGCAGTTATCAGTGCAATAACCATTTAATTTATAACCGCAGCGACATTCAGATCGGATTTAATTCCAGAAAAAGACAAGGCTTTAACAAAGAGCAACACTATTTCTGTCTCAGTAAATTAAAGCATTGGTATCTGCTCAAATTAACCCTTTAGCTACAACTGGAAAAATGTAATCTATAATAAATAATCTAAAGAATATTAAAACTTTATTACCAGTTAAGCTTAACCTTCTCACCCCATTTCTATAATTTGAAATTAAGGACTGAAATTGTATAAACTTGTCTTTTTTCAAGAAACAACTTAAGGGGGACAATTTTTACAATCCTCAACTCACCGGTTCAATTTCAAAAAATGTCAACTAGTAAAGAGAAGCAGTATTTTAAATAGAATTGAAATAGTAAAGGATAATTTGTTGCACATGCATCAAGGTAAAGGTGATGACAAAAAAAAAAGACAGAGTAATATCTTCTGAACACGGGTCTCCATCTCCTCCGCTGGCCTGCACCGATAAGACTTTCTAGTTTGATGACTTATCGTCAAATGTTTTCTCTGAACGCACTTCAAGCTACATAAACTCACACATTCTGAATTGTGACCATACCTTCATGCCAGGGACCTTGGTGACCTTTGGACACACCTACCGGAAGCAAACACACACCACTTCAGTTAATCTATTAATCTAATTTTGGCATTATGTTTCTTTGATCATCTCCTCCTCACCTCTTGACATCATAAGCCAGCTTTGAAGTAACAAACATAAATTACTGGAACTCAAATTATATGCTCCTCTTATATTCTGTTATTATTCGGAAGAAGGCTCTAGAAACCAAAACGTTAGCAGAAGCTGGATTAAAGAACTTTAACGTTGGAGAAATTGAGATCTATCCAGTCGCATGGGTTGTTTTTTGTTAGTGCAACCATTTTTTCCCCCATTTTTATGAACTTTACATGTTTTGGTTGAGCACAACATACTAGAGGACGATTCGTCCACTTCCATCACCATTCTAGTTTTACTATTTGTTGAGTTTCAGGATAAAGTAAAAATAACAACCAAATGCTTTCACAGGATTTTGATTTGTATGTTGTATAAAAGACAAAGTCAGACTGATTATGAACTGTCTATTGTGATTTAAATCAACAATTTGTTATTACATTGTCATGATATAGTCAGTGGGAAAGAATGGTCTTAAATGTTTGCATTTCTGTAAGAAATGTCAAAATATCTCATTAGCATAATGCAGGAGGCTCTTCAATACCAATTTAAAGTTTTGTTTGTCCTGTTGAAAAATTGTGTTTTCTTAAATTGGCCTATTATTTCCTTGATAGAAAATCTACATTTACAGCCCAAGCAGTAAAATAAATCCCTCGTACACCAAGAGCATCCTCATTTGGTTGCAGTAACCTCACAAATCACATCTTGTTTATGTGGTGAAAACGGACAGTTACCATGGCTGCAGAATTACTTATTTTAATATAAACCACAATATTTTAGTAAACATTACCCCAAAGAAGTAGTTTTGATTATTTTTTTGCAGCATTAACATAACAGAATTATTAACATTTCTAAAGTGATTCGATTCTTATTTTGAAATTCACAGCTTGTTGTGTACACACAAAACTGACATTTAACTTTGTTTGAAACCTAGTGACACTGACCAAACTTTGACAAGCTGAAGTAAGACATATGTTTGATATTAACTTAATGGTACGCTTTAGCCCCTTGGGTTTTGCTTTACATCTAATACAGACTACAGCAAGAAAAATAAATCATTGCTATTCCCTCCATGTACAGGGTTATATTGAGCACAACAATCAGACATAACTGTGATACACTGTGTGTTCTGACATGTTTCTGTCAAACCTCAATGAACTTTCTCAGCAGTTTGTAGTACATCATCTCATCTGTGCAATAATACAACACATACTAGTCTTCACTCTATAGGCCCATGAATGCTCATTTGGCGCCAATGACCCAGTCGCTGGCTCCTCAGTTGTCTCTCCTTAAACAACTTTCATAGGCACACCCAGCAATACCAATACTTTTGGTGATGTGACCCAGTCATCCTGCCATCAGAATATAACCATGTCAAAGTCTTTCAGATCCTTATGCGTGCCCCTTTTTTGCCTGAAAGGACTAAATATTCACTTGCTTCCTATGGCATCCCAGCCTTTAACAGGTAACATTGCATATTGACATTTTAAAAAAGATAATCAATGTTATTCTGACTACACCTGTCATAGGTTATAATGTTAGGAGAAGCAATGTTATCCCCTATTGGAGTCCACTCATGCAAACAACCCAGCCACTAAGGGGGTCACAAGCCAGACTACTTCGAGTTCAGGTCCCGAGCCCAAGACCAGTTGAATGGGGAGGGTTCTGTCAGGAAGGGCATCCAACATAAAACCTATGCAAAATCAATATGCAAAACACAAAATTGATTTAAAAACCAGATCGGTCGGGTCCCGGCTTAACACTCGCCACCGGCATTGTTAACCAGTACTGTGCTGGCGGAACATATACTAATGTTGGTCGAAGAAAAAGAAGGCTTAGATGGGAAAGACATGCCAGGAATCAGCAAGAGTTTAAGCAGTGTGTGGGTGAGAGTAGGAACTTTAAATGTTCGCATAATGACAGGTAAAGTTAGAGAGCTAGCTTATATGATGGAGAGAAGGGAGGTAGATATACTGCGTGTCCTAGAGATTAGATGGAAAGAAGAAGAAGAAGAAATGATTATTGATGACATACAGCCATACACAGTACAAAATAGTGAGATTATTTCTCTGCATTTGACCCATCCCTGAGGGGTGGGTCAAATTCAACTATCCATGAGGGGGATGGATGCATTTGACCCAATTTTCCCATTTGTGGGTAAAATGGGAAAGGTAGCAATTCTAGAAACATTGGAGGAGAAATGGGGTAAGGTTGATTTCTGAAGGCGGGGTGTCACACAGAGTTATGAGTATGAAAACAGAAATTGGAGATGCGATGATGAAAGTTGTTGGCTGGTAATAATAATAATAATAATGTTAATTTATAACGCACTTTAACGCACTTTAACTTAACGCCTATCATCTAAACGCAGAATGTCTGGTTTTTACACCATGGTATAGCTTCTTGATATCTGCTCCCAGTGTAACCACATCAGCAATGCCTGCTGTATGCCATTTTACAATCGCTTATGGTACAGACTTGCAAGTGTACGCATACTATCTTGCTTCATAAGCAATCAGACAACCCACATTTTCCATGTGGCAGTAAAATAATTCAACTCATTAGGATTCCAGGACTTATCAGTTGTTTATTTAACAAGAACCAGAACTTTATTTGGTGGATGATTCCTCCAGGCACTCCCTGCTTTTTATCAGGCCTGTATCTCTGCATCTTCTGTTAAGCTTAGTTTCATCAAAGAGCCCTTTCTCATCTCCATCCACGGTAGTTATCTCTGTTCCTATTAACACAGTACCACTGAAAAAAGCCTGTAGCCTCCAAATGATTTTAACAAGGTCATACCATGGATAGTGCTGAGGAAAATAAAACAGATAAGAGATCTTCCATAACTTAATTAGCTTTTTATCACACAATGCAATTACAAAATTGTCAAGTAATTGGTGTAAGAGGCCAGGGACACTTTGAAGGGACTAGCAATAACAAAGAGGTCAGTGCCACTGGGAGAACAATGGGCCTCTTTGTCTTGCCAGCTAAAGGCTGTACCTCAGCTAAGAGGGTAAATCCGAGTGAGCAATGTGGATTATTTAGCATCCACTGAGTAACGGTATCCCAATGCAGAACATACCGTTCTGGGGCCAGAGCACCTACTGAGATGCTGATAAGAGAGATTAATGTTGTTGTCTGAGTGGCTGGCATACAATCAGTGCTTGAGCAACCCAAATGTGTCTGCTATCTAAAGCATCTGTATCCCTGCGAAGCACTGAGCTGGATGAAACAAGAGTACAAGATTTCACATGAATATATAAAGCAACAAGAACAGAAGGATAAAACAGCAACATGCCTTCAAATTCTGGTCAAAGTACATGACCTCTATTAAGCCAATTCATGAGAAAAACAGAAAAGGGAAACAGTAAAAATGTTAAAATAAATCAAAGGGTTAAGCAGAGTAAACCGAGAGTTCAAATTACAATCAAACCGAATATAGAAATGTCTTTGCAGGTGTGCTCAAAATTTGCATGTAAATTATATTTTTCTCCGATGCTCTTTTGTGTGAGTATGTATATGGTGGGTAGGGTGGTATATAATCATCTTTTTAATCTCGTGTATGCCGAGAATTATGCCCAAATTCTACCGAGTGCAGGAGCCTCTCTCACTGACAAAAGCAGAACCAGGCAATGAATAATCAAATGTTTGTTGCTGTTGTTTTCTGACTTGCAATTCTTGAATATAATGGAAAAATTTACATATATTTAATATATAATATTTAATATTTTATAACAGTTATGTTTCCTTGGTGACTAAAAGGTCCAGTTAGAGCCCGTAATCCCTCACTCAGCCTGCAGCACTGAGCTCCTATTATTTCCTCTGGGTTAAGAGTATATGCTGAGTGCTGTGCAGATTGTCCATGCTAAACAACATCTGGGATGGTCGGAGAGCCTCGTTCAGTCCCCATCCGCAAAGGATTTGAAAATGTCAGCAAATTAACAGTAATCTATCACTGTGTTAAGGATGATGGTTTAATCTTGTTTGTAGATATACCGGTGTATAGTTCCAAGACCTAAAGGCTATAATCAGATTATCAAGGGCATCGTTTTCATCGAAGATAAGGACTATGCCTCCCTGTCTGTATAAAGTCCTGTTTTTTGAAAATCCCTCAGTTTACACTTTTTGTTTTATCTATCCACATTTCAAGACCACTTCACTCTTGAATAGACTGTTTGTCCCATGACTCCACAAGCTTTGTTATTTTTTCTGCTTTTATTGGAGATCTTAAAAAATCCAACCAAAAATATTTAGTCAAAGGTAATGTACATCTCATTTTCTCCCTAATCCTTTATGCTTTTACATGCTACAATAGTATTTATATATAGATGAATTAATTGCAAATACATCTACACTACACTAATCGCAAGCTAGGTAAGTAAAAGACGGGCTGATTGACAAAATAACCTGACCGCTTAACACACGCTAACAACGTACATAGGAGATGGAAAATAAGTTTGAAAAAGACTGAAAGTTAGCAAGGTTAAATGGATGGTATACATAGAAAGCTTTTCTAGTCTGCTTGATTACTCAAAGCACTTTACAACACAAGTCACCATTCCCCCCATACATTCATACAGTGATGATAGAGGCTGCCATTCAAGGTCCCACCTGCTCATCAGGAGCGATAACCATTCCAACCATCATGCACACATCAATGGAACTTTGAACATTGGGAGTAACTTGGGGTTAAGTAACTTGCTCAAGGACACAATGAAATGTGGACTGCAGTTGCTTGGGATCGAACCACCAACCTTCAGATAAGTGTACATCTGCTCTACAAACTGAGCCACCGTCGCCCAAGGATGATCATGACTGGACTCCTTCTTCTTCTTTCCATATTGCTCTGTTCTCTACATCTTCCTCTGTCACACCAACCTACTGTATGTCCTCTCCCACTATATTAAGAAACCTCCTCTTAGGTCTTCACAATTTTCTCCTACCTGGAACCTCCTTCTTCAGGATCTTTCTACCAGTAGTAACTTTTATCAGGGATCCAGATGAGACGTGCGTTACAGTAATCCAGTCTGAAGACAAACGCACGAACCAGCTTTTCAGCATCACTCAAGGTGAGTGAAGAACAGGGTTTGGAAATATTTTTGAGATGGTGAAAGGAGATCTTGCAGATTGGTTTGATGTGGGATACAAAAGTGAGTTGAGGGTCAAATCTTACACCGAGGTTGGTGACTGATGAAGAGAGGGGAATGTCGTGACCAGAGAAGGTAATACTGGTTATGGAGGAAGACTGGGTCTGATGTTGTGTGCCAATTAATATTAATTGTTCAACTGGAGAAAGTTATTTTTCATCCACACCTTTATCTCCTCCAGACAAGCGTGGAGAGTTGACAGGGGGGATGATGATGACGATGAGGATGGAGATGCTAAGGAGGAACATGTATCAGTTTTTATGTAGATTTGCGTGTCATCAGCGTAACAATGGAATGAGAGTCCATATCAACTAATGACATGGCCAAGGGGGATTATGTACATTATAAAGAGAATGGGGCTAAGGACTGATCCCTGGGGGACCCCACAGGTGATGGTGTGTGTCCGGGACCTTGAACTTCCAAGGGAAACGTATTCTGTTCTGTCGGTGAAGTAGGATTGAAACCAGTTAAGGGTGTGGCAGTGTGTCCAGTGGTGTGATGTACGGGTTGTAGGAGTATTCCATGGTCAACTGTGTCGAAGGCAGCACACAAATCAAGGAGAATCAGAAGGGAAGTTGAACCAGCATCTGCTGCCATCCGTAGCCAACCGTATTTGACATCTATTGTGTGTGTGTGTCTGTGTGTCTTAAAATGTTAAAAGGGTGTAAGGCATTTGGGAAAATTTGACATTGCTCTCACCATACATTAACTGTAATCTTCAGTGCTCACCCAAGCCTTGTTAGCTATTAAATAATTCAGGACAGTCTCTTTTGCAGACTCAAGCTGGATGAACATCACGTCTGTTTGTGTTTTATCCTCTCCTTTTAAGAGGCATAATAAATTACATCGGTCCATGATGCAGGGGAGACCGTTGCAATACTAAATGTAATATGTATTTAATATGTAAGCCTAACATTTACTTACCCAAGGGAATGGTTTTGGTGATGATGGACAAAATAATTACCCTGCACATACTTTTCTGCACTATTCTACTACTATATTATTTTATATTATATAAGTGATGTGGTAAGTAGAACACCATTAGAGAATCAAAGTTAGTGTAAAAACTGAGGATTGAGAAGAAGTGGACTGTACAGCTTTGCTCTATTACAAGGCCTTCATCAGCAGAACTGGTCTTGACCCTTTCTTGCAGAAAATTTTACTGTCCAACAAGCTAATTACTTTCTTGGCATCTGGCTTTTCCATTACAGAAAGAGCGAATCAGAGCTGTGTTATCACTAGTACAAGATGACCAGCTGACATATGGTGTCAGAACCCAAGTTGTATTGATTAGATGGGGTGGAACCCCATCACAGTGTGGATTTATTGTTTACATGTGAGCAGACCTTCGGGGTTGGGTTGGGTGCCAATTAAAATGTAGGAATGTTAAACTATCTGAGGGGAAAAAAGAACCCTTGAAAGCATAGTTAGTTGGAAAACGCTGAAGAAGTACAACACAATCTGCAACTTTACATTGTGGAAAATTATCAAACCAATACAGCGAGTGCAGATCAAGCCAATTTCTGAATTTCAGGTCATGTTCTGCAGGAGAACAAATATTGTTTTTCTTTTACTGCTGAGTGTTGGATGAACCGAGCAGAGTATTGACAACACATGGAAAATGTGCCCTTGGATGACTTCCATCAGCACTCAGGCATTTGTAGTCGACATCCAAGCTAATAACTGTACAACTTAAAAAAAGGCTTACAATACAATAGACTTCTGTTGAAGGAAAATTATGTACACACGGCTTCAGGAAATTAGAAATCTGGGAAGACAAAGCATAGCTCTGTCAGCACCCACTCAATTGAACAAATTCCTACCTTAGATCACTGCAATGATTGTAATAGCGACTTTGTTTCGATTAATTAGTTCCCCATATTACACTGGTCAATTAGAGTTACGATCTCAACCAAACCAAAAATAATTTTATAAAATAAATCTGAGTTAAGCATGAGATGTGGACTGCTTCTAAGTACATGGGTTCCTATTTTGTGGTTATGTAGTAGGTGCTGAATAAATCCTAAAAGTAATGGCTCTATAAGATTAAATACTACTAAACCATGATAATGTTTTTCGAGAAGAAGAATAGTAATAATTCTATCTGTATATGTTTGGGCATCTCGGCGTAAGATTCGACCCTCAACTCACTTTTGAATTCCACATCAGACACATCTGCAAGATCTCCTTTCATCATCTCACAAATATTTCCAAACTCCGTTCTTCACTCCCCTTGAGTGATGCTGAAAAGCTGGTCCACGGGTTTGTCTCCTCCAGACTGGATTACTTGTATGTATGAACATGTCCTTTTATTGATAGAAAAACACAAATAGCTTATTTAGATACAAATGAACAGAAAAATCACTGCAGCCCCGGCCATAGCTTATAAATAAAATATTTCTCACTGAACTAAAATCTGCAGCATTCGACTGAAAAGAAAACCATTTTCCCCCAAAATTTTAAACAAAAACAAATCCCATCACGACTTAATTCCCTTTCACTTTTTATGAGATGGGCAAGAACTATCGCTCTTATTTCTTTTTTTGAATTCTCTCCTTTAATGCTGGTTCCCCGTCAAGGTAAAGCTTAATTCCTTCTCCGTACTTTAGCAAAGAGCCACATGGAAAGGGAGGAACACTAGCTTTCTCCTCTTTGTCCGCTGCCAAATGGACCTCCATGATCACAGCAGTATATGCAATGGTATTTCGATTTGTTGTGTTTTTCACAACTTCTGTTGCCACTCTGTGTTTTTCTAAAGATTCTAATGACAGCCGTGTATCGGTGTTTGGTGGGTTTTTCACTATAAAGGCCAAGATAAGGTGTTACAACACATATAGGAAAATGTAGTGGCAGGAAAGAAAACAAAACGCAAATGAAAATCAACTATTAATGCCTGGTGTGACTGTTTTCTACTGTAGTTCTTTAACATCTGAATGCATATGTTAAGCAGAAAGGTTGCATGTCTGTAACCATGTTGTAGTATTGAATGAATTCAAACATTCCTTACACTTTCAAGGCTGAAATATCTTTAATGATTTAAGGATGCACGCTGAATAGTTTCGTGATTGCGATATGAACATGTATGATAAACACAACACAGTACTGCCTGAAACTCGATGAATAACAAAAGTAATTTGATTCATGTGTGCCATGCAGGCGGAAGAGTGCTTCGCTGTATTGTTATACAGTCATATCTTCAGCAGCGGTGAGCCTCTGCTGAGCATCACAGATTTCCTTCATAACGTTAAGCCCTGTAAAAATGTTGAATTTGGCCAGAGAATATTTCTGCGCAGTAAAGAAAACCCCCAAGCCCCGGCAAGGTGGGCGGACCTTGTAGTCCAAAAGGACTCGCCCTCATCCGTCAACAATTTAGACTGAGTTTCATCTATGCGAGCATTTTTTAATTTTTGTGACAGAGTGATCGGGGGAAGCTGACCAGAGGAAGATATGCCTTGTGAGTCTCTGACATTGCATTATCTTCATCATCTTCTACCTTCTGCTTAGTAGTAATGAGGGCAATTAGTGGACTTGTCCTGTAAACATTTTTTAATTACAAGTCTGCGCCAGAAATAGTAGTTGGTTAAACTAATTATTAATATTTGTTTATATGTACAATGCCAGTTACTGTCTAAAATGTCACACAGCCATGCATCAGCCCCTTCTGTAATGCTCAGGAGCACTTTGAACTTCACTAACCTAAATGAAATGTGCTATCGAATGAAGTTTGATTGACTGATTTAAAATAACAAGTTGATTTTCTGTGTCGACAGATTTCACTACTTGTCAATTATTGTTATGAATGAAACATTTTTAAACTGTATATAGCATACTTCTTTTGCCAAACTGTGCTCTTTTGTCTTTCTTCTTGTTCTTGGCCTTCTTCCTGTCACTGGATGAAGAGGATGACCAAGAGTCTGAGTCAGCAGAATCAGTCTAGTGAGAACTTGAAGGGGAATGATGTGGTTTTCCTGAGAATATTAAATGAACAAAAAGGGGGAAAAAGAAGAATAACAACATTATACCATCCAAATTTTTGAAATAAATTAAGTTGTGAAGTAGGAGAGGCTATTTTGGAGGCTCTTTTTTCAAGAAGTACTCTTTAATTACAAATCATTTTTCCTCATAGACAATGTTACATGACTCCTGTTGGAGTTTAGATCATAAACTCTGATAACTGATCAGGTCATAATTTAAAGCTATGGGATTGTAGGAAAGTCCTGTTTATATTAATTATAGTTAGAGCTATATATATATATATGATTTAAACTTTTTTTTTTGGGGGGGGGGGGACCAACAGGCCGTCTAATTTAACAACAATTTATCATAACATGTATGCACAGTATGCACAGAGTACATAAACTAGTTCTTTTTTTTCTTAAGATACACTTTCTATATATAATTATATAATAAATACAAAAATCCACAAGTACAATTGATGCTAATAAAGATTTGCTATCTGTTTACAAACGTATCACTACTGCTTATCAAACTTCTTTAGCAAGCTTACTATTATATTAGCATTTTGAGATTTGATCCAAATGTAAAGTGCGTTATAAATTAAATGTGTTATTATTATTTTTATTATTATTATTGTGTACCACCTGCAGCAGTGGATGCTTTGTCTAGTGCTTTTTTAGCTGTTCTCTAAAGAAGTTTCTCTCATCATCTGGGGTTTTTACTTAGGCTCTTTGCTGCTCAATGATTGCTTTGGCTGTCGGGGCCGATGGGGATGGGGTTCCTGCGGCTTTAATGAAAAAAGAAATCATAATTAAATAAACTATGAATTCATATTGTTTATTATTTACTTCCACTTAAACAACTGAGAATAGGTGTTAGGATCATTGTTGTAAATAACATCCGTACTTACTTTCCACTCCAGCTTCCTCATCATTGTGAAGTTCATTAACTTCTGCAGATCCACCATTGGCATCTATGTTGACGGATGACTGCAACTGATTGGATCTTTTCCACTTCTTGTTGAAGGCATTGCTCTGAAAAGTTTGAATATCATGATGGAAATATTCAGTAGTGTAAATTTTATAAAACGTTTCCCTGACCAGCAAAAGCATTAAAATGCTGCCGCCACATTAATCCATCGGTATTAACTTGATAACCCATTAATATTTTCTGAAAGAAGATATATTTAAAAGTTATTTTGCACAACTTTTATATTGCAAAGTTGATCGATTCCTCTACCACAAGGCACTGCCTTAAAGGCTTGTCTCTCTGCACAGGGACACCACAGAATACATGAAAGACTCGAGCATGATTAAGTGCAGCGTATTAGTGTATACTTGTGTATCAACAAGTATGCAAGCTAGGTAATTCACAAATATCATGTGCTCTAATTGACATCCTGTCTACACAAATATAATAGTAACTAACAATTTCTCAACTTGAATTTAACACTACATAATAACATTAGCCATGATTCATCAAGTTATTTTTCAAAGTTAGTTTAAGCCCAAGTTTGTTCACCATCAATGGGGGATTCACAGTCAGCTCAATAGCAAACAGTTAAATGTAAAAATACAATATAACAATTATGTTATTAAATATTGTCAAACACATACATTTTATCCTGCAAATGTCGAATCATAGAAAAAGAACACACAAATCATATCAAACAACATTAATCACACATCAAAGGCAGTTCTGAAAAGGAGACAGGTTTGCAAAAAATAGGGCCCAGTCTCTATCAGTGTGATTTGGTGCTACACCTTAAAGCTAGAATGGCTTTGTAACACTCCACTCTCAATTCTTATTTTACAACCAATTTCTTGTAATCTTCCCCTGAATTTCCTTCAATGTATTTGTTTTAATATTATTAGATACCTGTCATTGTGACTAAATAGAAAAGGAAAAATAATTAAAACAAACTAGTGCTTAAGTACTTACAGTAAGTCCTATACTTTTTTGACACCACTGTATGATTTTTATATCATATCTTAGCAAAATCATAGATTTGTGTCCAAATCCATAAGAGATGGATCCATTTTCTCTGGCTCTCGCACCTTTTTAACATCTTGGATGATGCTTATTCATAGGTGAGTTATATTAACTGTAAGCAACTGTCAAAATCATGATTGGATTTACTCATGTAAGACACAACACAATGATATGCCATCAAAGCTATATATATCAAATTATGTGACATAATATTTGATGCAAATGATAACAATGTTTTTTTGGTATTTTTGTGTTTATTGCATAAACTGTCTACATGTGAGATAATATTCTACCACATCAGTCATTTTTCAAAATGTTTAATTCATTTTTTTTAAACTTTTTTTATACGTGTTAAAACACAATCCAATGATACCTTTTTATGATTTAGGAATCTATACCAAAGTGTGCTTTGATTGTAATACTATATTATAATATTGATTTAAAAATATTTTATTCCAAACAGGGAAACAAAATTCTAAAAGTTGATCATATCCGATCACAGAATGGATGCCCGTTGCAGGTTTGTCCAAGGATTAAGATTGGATTTAATTGAAGCGGGAGTCTGTGGGAGCAGCCTTACTTTGGCCGAGATGTCCAAGAATCTAAGACGGGTGTGTGTACGAGCAGTCAAATGCTTGCAGAGAACAGGTGGAGGACATGCCTTTGTTGTCATTGATGAGGGCCGATTCTGTCACAAAGGAAAGGTAAGAATTTTTATTTTGTTACTGTGTAGGTATATGATTATGTTTTAACTACACATAACTAATTAATTCAGTTTGTCATTTGTAGAGTACATTTAAAACAAATAAGCAGTGGTGGGTCTCTTTCAAATTGGCTGCTACAGTATGTAGTACTCAGTCAGGGATTTGCTAATTATTTGTTAAAATATGGTAATTACCAATTTCAATCTAATTTGGAAGGTAGAACACTGATAGTAGCCTATAATATGAAAACATCAACATGAATTACCTCATTTTTATCATGTTATTACAAAATGAATTACCATTTTTGAATCAAAATATTGATACAACCATTTTATTGTCACTATTGATTAGCAGCTGGAGAATAGAACGGAGAAGGTGTATCAGAGAGGATCTCAACTAGAGGGACGGCGAACTGTCGCTACCCTCGTGATACTCAACACAATGAGTTTATTCAAGAAATAAAGTGGGGATGCAAACTCAACCACGACCAGCCACAGGTATCGTGACTTATCTGTCATGGTGTTCAGAGAAACCTGGACATGTGGTTCACCAGGACATTCCTGACCATCCCTGGAAACTGTAGGGGCTCTCCCTCATGCAGGCCAACAAGACAGATTACAGGGGAAAAAAGTGCCGGGGGGCATCTGTGTGTTCATTAATAACAACTGGTGCAGACGATATATGCTGCGCAAACTGTCTGTAACCCCAACATGGAACTTATACCTGATACCGATATCCGTGTTAATATATTCTGCACATGCAGAACAGGGCTTTACGTTTTACTGCTGTATGTACGCGGCTCACAAGTGGATGTCTTAAAAGCAGCCAGTGGCAGTTAGCAGGTAACTCAACGAAAAATAAAATCACAGAAAATGTCTTCAAGTTGAAGGGACAGTACAATTTAAAGGAGCCTCTTACCTTCCAAGAAGAGGATGAACTCCGCCGCCATGTAACAGAAAGTTAAATAGATGTTTATGATGTTTTTGTACATGTAAGAATGTCACACCAAGGAAATGACTCCTTGGCTATCTAATGCTCCACTATGTTCATTGACTTTATCTTTGTGCAAAACTTTATCTTTGGTTGGTGACAGGTACAACAGAGTGCACATTTACATTCAAAAAGTAAGAGATATGTTGCTTTTGCCATCTTGGCTAATAGAATGAAACATGACCAGTAGCTGTTGCACAAGTGGGAAAGCTCTTCAAATCCTGAGACAAACCTTCTTGTATTGATTTGTTATGATTGGTGATGCTTGTTCAGCTGATTGTGATCAAAAGTATTAATAGATAGCAGTCTGTTAGTTACAGTTAAACTTCACTCAGCCAGAAGGAAAAACAATTAATCTCTAATTCGTAACAAAGCATTTTTAGGGTCAAAAGGACTACAAAAATGACACAAGGATAACGGGATGCCCAAATTCTCAGAATATAGTTTCACATATAGATGCCAAAATTTCACTTTCTGTAATATATTTACATTAGTAAATTAGGTAAAGCCTCCCTTAAATTAGAGTTGCCATTGACAGAAATGAGATAGATGAGTCATATCTTCACAACGAGCTTATTACTGAAAGTAATTTTAACTGTTTGATTCATTCTCACATACTTTACTCAATAAACTACTGTCACATGATGGTCATTGAAGTAATGAACGTTTCAATTTTTAGAAGAGTTAAACAATAATTAAGCGAAAGCCTGAAAACACCAACCAAGATTGGTTTGCGGCCAATAAGGGAAATGCCTTAAAATCTTGTACTAGACTGCAGACCCTTACAACAAGGGAATATCCCCGAAAAGTCCCCCAATCCCTGCGTTGTGCGAGCAATCCCCCTGATTGAACTCAGATAAAATTTGAAGTTATGTCAACAGTATTTGTGGTTAAAAAGCTTTGGAAACTGTGTCAATTCTGAAACAATAGATGCAAATATAATATAAACAAGATATATTTCCTCAAGTTAATTCTGGTTTGTCTGATTCTTTCCAGATTTTGACAAAATCAGACCAATGGTTGAAAAATTATGGCCCAGAAAGTTTGGGGGAGGAAGTTGGAAATGTGGAAATGTTTGAAATGTAAAAACGACATTTACCAAAATCACTGCAGTTCTTAATCACACTAAGTTCTATGTGGGTATACAATTTCAAAATGATTCATGAAATGGTTTTTGAGTTACTGCACTAACACAGAGTATCTCTGTCAGATCATGTTTTCTTTGATGTAAATATATATGTTTTTGCAACCATAACCCCAAGTTTTCGGTGATATAATTACAAAAAAATAATCCAAGTGAAATTTTTCGAGTAGTAGTTGTGCAAAATTAAAATTTAATTTCATTGCTTTTCAGGCGGATCTTTTTTTATATATATAAATTTAGTGTAAGAAAATTTAAGTTGTAACAAAAAATATCTTATTTGAATATATTGCAAAATATACAATTCTAGTGACTAAGAAAAAGATTTAGTGAACAAAGTATATATGCCTCTGATATGTTTTCAAACAGAGGTATAAGGATGTATTACATTAAAATAAGCTTCAAAAGTTAAAATTAACTACAGTACGTTACTAAATATATTTAACTTGTATTCAATCCTCTCATTGATAGATAGTTTCACTATTACGGCAATACCCCATAAGTCCGTGGTGGGTTAGTGAGTTTCAAATATCCATGTTAATTACAAATTACAGATTATATTAGATCATAATCTTACGTAATGGCAGTCTTACTGGCAAAGTCCCTTCTGCTCTTTATCCCTTATTACCAAGTCTATTGCAGAGTTTACAAAAATATCTGCCATGTGCTGATGTGAAAAGGCTTTTTCTTATGTGGCTATCAAATGATGAATTACATAGACTCGGTTGAGATTAATGAAAAAATTTGTTTTAATTGCTTTACTGAAGGACAAAGAGAGGAAATGTTTCTGATCACAGTGTCAACATCTACAGATTTGCAAAAAGGCATTCAGAAAAATTCTGAGACGATCTATGGCTTACTCGGCCCTTTGAGGAAATGGGATGCTGCCTTTTTTATTCTATGCCAGTGTTGGCACTGAGACGAATGGTTGTATTAAAAGATAAAAGAAGGAGAATATTAACTGAGCACAAAAGGGAACATGAGCAGGGCTCCTGAGATATGAACTACAGTTCATTTCATGATGCAAGAATTGACAACCAAACCTATTCTTTACCTGCAATATCTCTCTCTCTGTCTCTGTTTCTCTCTTTTTCTCTCTCTGTCTCTCTCTTTTTTTTTTAGAACCTTGGGTTTTCCTCAGCTTCAGAAATGAGTCAGAACTCCCTATAATCTCAAGTATGTCAGTTCAGTCTGAGCCAACTCTTAACACATTGCAAGAAAGTGTATCTTTGCTGTAAATCTCTCTTCCACATCTCAGTAGAGAGAGGGTGAATACTCTGTTTACAGTCTTTTGTAAAGTGGTGGCACAAAATAATTGTTACTATATCCATGTATATACTGTATATATACATATATGTATATGTATGTAAAAAATATATATATGTAATGTATGTAAAAAAAATATGTGTGAATATATATATGTGAATATGTATATATACGTGTGTTTGTGTGTGTGTGTTGTATAGCTGCAAGTTTGTGCCTTTCTGTGGTTGCCGTCACCTTGAGTCATGCTTGGAGAGCTGCCAGACTACTTGTAGCCAATTTGCATCTCACTAATAGCACACAGTGTTTCTCTAATAGGATTGTCACAGTGTTAGTCTAGGGTCCATCTAAACACTGTGCTTTTCCAAACTGCTGATTACTCTTAGTGAAGACCCAAATAGGTAAGGCTTAATTCCTTCACTTATCAGTATAAGAGTAACACACTCGAGTGAAAAGCAATCATTAGTCTCCTCATTTGCTTGCATTTCTCCCCCACAAGTGTACATCATATGTACGATGAAAAACCCTGTTCCCTTGAGTTCAGCACAAAAAACTTTCAAGTCCAGATTATTCACAATCAACCCAACGTGGGAAATATACATGCGAGCTTGCACACCAATTTTCACATGCATCGCAACCTTGCAAACACAGCATTTGGTGAAACGATAATTGTGCTACTGCAGGACACAAAGACCAAATTTAAGCCATCTTGACGTTGACAAGCGCATGCCTACCTCACATCAATTCCATAGACCTAAACCTATTTATGGAATGAAAGTCAATGCTGAATACAGCAAATTGGATGATAATACTGGATGGTTTTCCTGAGAGAAATAGGATTTGCAAATCGGTATATATAAGTGCATCCTGCAGAATTTCTCTTATCTGTCTCTGCCTCCACTGGCATGACATTTGTGCATGTGAAATGGTAAAATGCATTTGGAGAGGCATATGGAAGCCTAAAGCAAGGTCAGCATAAACACAGAGCAGAAAATTCTGTTGTTCTTCATCTGCTATCTGCCTACGTCAGATCTATATCTCAGCCATGCTTTTCAGCAGGTTATTGCCTAAAGGTAAAAAAAAAAAAAATTATTTAAACTTTTTCGGTAAGTCTGAACTAAATCCTATGTAAAATGATGGGTTCATATATTGTACATTGTTGAACATCTGCAAACAGTGACTTTTTTCTGGGTTTATTTTAATCACTTATCCATCCTTCTCGTCCACTGGGGGCACTATTTGCTCCCTTCCCACTTCTTTTAATCTTATATATAGATAGAGTGAAATGTACTATAGAAAGTGATGAAGAAAAATCTTGTCTTTTGATCATTTGAGGGAAAGGAATTAACTTGGGGAGTCTCAGTTGTCTTTCTTAGATATATGATTCATTACAGAGGAATCTGTTACAACAGAGAAGATTCTGGCATGCTCAGTTGCGAGATAATCCATTCTGATCCAGGAGAACCATTATATGCTAACAATGTCAGAGCCAATCTACCAGGTCAGACTATCTGGTCCTTCAGACAGAACGGCTCACACATTTGTCGGATATGACATAATGAAAAGAATTCGGAAACAAGTTGGGCAAATGGAGTCTTAAACACAGTTTTCTGGACATAACTAAAGAAACTATTTGATGGATCATTTTCTATATTATACCCACACAGACTTTAATGTGTAGAAGCCCCTGTGTGATTTTGGGAGAAATTTTATTTTTCCGATACTAGTGAGAGCTTAATCTCCAATAGTTCTTATTCACATCTGGGAGCTTTTTTTTTACCAAAAAATAAGGTAGATATAACTTCACATATAATTTGAGGAGTTCAATGACGAGAGTTTGCTTGTACAACACAAGGGATAGGGGACTTTTTGGGGATATACCCTTGCTGTCTAGGACGACTGCATAGGCCTGGTTTTATTTTATACTCTGTCTATAATTGTCATGCTTTGGAATCTCAGCTCTGTGTTATTTGAAATTCCTGGGACAGGCTAACTGGGTATTAGCCATTGTTCCGGGAAACATCAAGCTGTTGCTGCACCCCAAACTAAATTTCCGTAAATTATTAGAAGGGTATGTCCATATTATTTGGAATTCTAAATAGAGGCAGTCAGGCTCTCCTCAGCAGAACAATAGCATTTGTTCCAATAACAACTTCCAATCATTTAAAAAAAAAAGAAAAACAATTTTATGATGTGGCGCAGCTATAATTAAAAAACTTTTTTTTTTGCCTGTTACATTTAACGTATGATGCCATCTCAGTACTTAATCCTTCTTTCAATTATAATTCCTGTTGTATGGTTGTGTTGCAGTTATATAAAAACATATTGTTTGGACGCACATGTTTAACACTTGATGGGAGGTCACTCTCTGTCTATTAAGTCTGCGTCTACATAGTGATAAGGCTGGTGTGGTAGCAGGTACATTGCAATGCCCATTTAAAGCAATTTGATAAGCAATTTGAGCACACTTCAGGACACCATTACGTAAAGAGAGATGTGAATGATCAAGACCACGATTCTCAGCCTCCCCACTCCAGAACTTTGCTGCCTGAACTCTCTTTAACAGCTGTTAAGTCATTATTCATTGCTTTATAGTCTCGCCTTTCCCCTTCTAAATGTGCACTAGATTGCAATTATATCCGAGTGATTAATTCTAAGTCGAGCCTTTAAACAATTTCAAAGCAACACTTGATGAAGGTAAATAAATGGAGAGCCGTCATTTTCATCAGATTTGTCACCTCTTAAGGGGCATATCGATGTTTCAAGATGCTTGGCTGGCCATTAGTTCACCGTTTTACTGTACATTCTGTAAATCATAGAGGAGTCCTCGTCAGTGGAATATACTGTTATAAAATGATTTTGCATGAACACTCTTCGACAGCTGGGCCAGTATGTACTGGTACAAAATGGGTGCTTGATTTTTCAGCAATTATCAAAATCACAATAATCATGTCACAATCAAGTCACAAGTCACAACTCGTCATCCAATTGTGAGTAGCTAGTTAACCTATATGTCTCAAACATTTTGTATCCTAGACAAAAGCAAACAAAATACAAAATACTATTAATGGGACATTTGCACCCGTGGGGATCCTCTGCTCTAAACTCTCATAGCACAAAGTAATGCTGTCAACAGGGTTCTCCGACCTGCATACACTACTATATACATAACAGTCAATGACTTGGAATTACTGATCAAAATGTACTTGTATCATTTTCCCTGATGCTGCTTTAGGACTGCTAAGCCATGAGCATTAGCTTAGTACTTGCCATGACCATGAAGCAGAATATTAGATTTCTCACCTCCCTCCCTGAGCACAAGGAGATGGGGAAACTCGCTGATGGAGACCTGGGACTGAGCGTAGTTCCTACTATGGCTTGCCTACAGATCAGCTCCAGGTTTAATTTCAATGTTCTGACAGACTTCTGAATTACCACTGATTATTTAATTATTGTCAAAGTTCAAATACCGAAAAAAAAATTTTGGGAAAAAGTCTGCCTATTGTTTCATGCATGTCTGTCAAGAACAACTTGTTACTAATACCATTTTGAGAAACCTTCTTTGTATTAACAATAATAATAATACTAATGATATTATACAATGATTGTAATAATAATAAAAATAAAATATGGTCATGGTAAGCATTAGTCAAAGAAAAACTACATCGATCAGGGCTCTGTAGTAACCTTGGGGTTTAAAGGCATTAACCATGAAACTATATTTTGGATTATTGCTAATATTGACGTTCAGTGGAGCCACTGTTGCATTTTGCATATAGTTCCTTACCTCATTCTCGGCTCATCTGCTGTCATTTCTGTATCCACACGGATACCAAAATCAACATTACAGTAATTACAGGACAGCGCTGTTCTCTATTGAGTTCACACATTATAAATATTTTCATTCAACATTTTTTCAGAGCTTTTGCCAATTCAAATTTTCAATTGAACAAAGTTGTTGTCTATCGATGAATGCTATCTGTTCATGAGTAGGTGCTTATTTTCATCATGAGAATAACTGAAATCCGTTAATTGTGGATTGTCCCATTGTCAAAAATTGGAGGACAAAATATAAAGTAAATCCATAGTGTCGACAGTGTCAGTGATAACAAGTGATAATGTTGGACTTGAAACAATCAGACATATACATTGCAGTAGATTTGAAACATATAATCAGAACACTAGTGTACTTTTCCGGAATTAAAGGAAACATCTGATATTAAGTTAGATGCAGCACACGACTGGAAAGCACCCAGGGAGCGCAAAACTCTGCAAAGGCCCGATGGTACTCAGGTCTAACTTTATTGTGATCAGAATCAATTAAATCACTATATTTAGTGCAAATTTCATGCAAATTTGTCCATTAATTTATACCTGTCTCTCTAAAACTCTGGAACCATTTATCTATCCTCGTTCTCTCACACTATATCTCCAGTTTAAATTTGTCTATGGAGACCATACGAAAACCGACCAGAGCTTCAAAAGAGCACTGGGCCACAAGATGGCTAGACTTTAAACAGCGTAGTTATTTTATCCATGAAAAGTCGGGGTACTATTGAATTGTCATCACTGCCGCCACATATCCTTCATGTTAAAGCGATAACTTAAAAACTATTTCATGAATCCTTTTCAAATGTGAGGAAGAACTTGAGTATTTTTTGGAAAGTTTTACTTTTTATAATTTACTAAAATACTTTTCTATGGAGAATACTCCATATTTAATTTGAGGGGTTCAATCAGGGGGATTGCTTGTACAGCAAAGGGGATTGGGGACTTTATAGGGATATACTCTTGCTGTCGGGTTGACAGCATAAGTCTAGTGTTATTTTGAGTCTGCAAAACAAATTTTATACACAAACATGAAATTATTTCTCAAAAACAGACTTCAATTATAAAGTTGATTAAACTACTTGAAACTTTTGCATTTATTAAACACATTATATTTGTAATGTAGCTGAAGTAGGATTTATTTATTATCTTTGGATGAAAACTCTATATGAAAAACATTTCATGATCAAAGAGTAATCCACTTCAGTTCATACCTTACTCACAAACAATCAATCAATCAGAGTAACTATTCTTCAATACAAGTCACCTAACACTTGCTTGATGGATTTATTCTTCATAAATTAGCAATCCTTGCAGAAGAATGCATCTCCTGCAAGGATTGCAAGTCTTCATACTACATGAAGTAGTATGAACACTTGCCTAAACACATTCAAATACAAAAGCAGCTTTAGTCAGTTAAGTCAACTAAAAAGGGCATCAGAGATAGTGTCCTTTATCACATGAACACATTTTGACGGACAGAATGTATACTTCCATATAAGTGGCTTAAGATTTTCTTTTCCAATACAAAAGGGCTATCACAGCCTGACTTTAAAATATAGTCTGTTTTGTTCTCTGATAAGTAAATAGTCATATTAGCTGTCCGAACATTTACTAAAGGCAGTCCCTATGAGTTACATTAATCCTGAAAATACACAGAGAAGAGACTTAATATCATATGTTTTGTTTTCGTATGAACAACTGACTGAAGTTATTTTTAAGGATTGTCTATGAAAAGAAAATATCGCAAAAAACAAGAAGTTTGAGGAACTGGAGAAATGTCTTTGTGCCATGAAGAATGTATTGGACAGGTGCTTCAACATCGGGACTTGAAAAAGTGTCGAAGTGGACATCAATCTTGATAACCCTCTTTACTCCCAGTGTCCACATCCACATCGCAAATCCAGGGAGAGGAGCAAATGGTTAATAGAAGGTATGCTACATCGAATACAACCAAAAGCTTTTGCTATTACCTATTTACACACTTTTTTCATACATTCATACATTAATCAAAACGCTTGTAAATCTATTGATGTTACAACATTGTCATTTTTTTCCTTGATAGAGATGTAAAATCACAGAGGTGAAACCATAACCTCCTTGAAGGAGGGTAAGAGAAGTTGCTTGTTTCTGTCATCCTGTCAGTGGATGATACCCATCAGAGAAGTACATACATTGTTTTATCCCATCTAAACTTCGTTCACTTTAAGGCACTACATCATCAAATACCTGTTTACTTCTTTGTGTGAAGGGAGGCACACCATGTGAATGTGAATTTCCTTTGAGGTCTACTATATATATATATATATATATATATATATATATATATATATATATATATATATACCTCATCTACCTCATCCTATTTTTGTCATTACTGTGGAGAGATGACGGCTATTTGCACAACTGCAAGAGATAACTTAGGGAAACGTATCACACCACCAATTTTCTATAATGACCTCTTGTTTTGGGTGGAGAGTGGGTGGTTGGGGACCTGTAGTCTATCCAACTTGACATTGAATGAAGTACATGGTAGACAGGTCACAAGCTTATGAGTAGGCCTACACAGAGAACGACAAACAACCATTCCCATGACATTCATACCTATGGGCAATCACCGCAGTCACCTACGAGCAGTTTAAACAATTCTATCATATACTCTGTGTTTTGCGAAGAACCCAAAGGGAACCCATGGATGCGATGCAGACCCCATTCAGAAAGACATCAAATCTGGATTCAAATCCAGAGGGAGGTGACAGTGAAAAACAACTGCAATACTATCCCGTCCATAAATATTTGAGGTGATTTGTTTTGTTTTGAACAACTGATAAATGCTATACATCTTATTTAAGAACACTCCTTATTGCTCTATCATTGCATTTTGGAGCATTAGTTATTTAAATTATTGGTAGCGTCTAAATTGTTACATGAAGCTCAAAATTTCCCGCTGAGTGAAAAGGGAATCGACTCTTTTGTCTATCATATCGATTGTGCATGCTCTTCAAACAGAGTGCAAATGGATTGACCCGATAATACTAGGCAGACTGAAACATTTTACGAAATTCTGAAATTCAAGGTAAAGAATCTGTTATATGGACATTTTTGATTAGTTTTGATGATTAGTCTAAAACTAAAATATCTTCCTGTGATTTCAGAAAAATCTTATCTTGGTTAGTCTTTGATTTTACTGTCTCTATATACAATATAAGGCCAACCAACATGAACATATAGGGGATATGGTCCATTTGACAGCACTTCATTGTTCAGATGAAAATTTTCCATTGAGCAATGCGATAATGCAGTCCATTTGGAATATGAGAGAGAATTATTAAATGAGAGGGTCTAACTAACCATCTGATAAAGATTCATGAAAAACGCTGAGCTGTTGGAAGACTTAGGCCAATAAGAAACGATATGCAAAGAGAAGTAAGATTTACATTTTCCTCCACAAAGCTACAGATGGGTTTATAACACTAACACTAAGATCAGAAGAAGAACGGGGTAGTAAATACATGCACATTATTCATTTAACTGTTTCATGCACCATGTTAAGTCTGCATTCAATATTATTTCTCTTGGTCCTGGATCCACGGCATAGAAATATCAAATTCTTTAACCATAGCCTTGTAGATCTGACTGTCTTTTGCAGGAGGGTCTTTTGCAGGCTATATGATTAAAATTTTTAAATCTAAGCCCTCCATTTCCTAAAAGAGAAAAAATACAAACATCAATAGGCTTTTGAAAACAAATATACAGGGGCTGACACTGTGAGCCTATCTGCAAATATTGGATTTTGCTGTAAAAGGGGCAAATGGGTCAGGCTAAGAATAGACACAGAGAAAACAATGACAAAGTGAGTTTAAGAGAAAAACAAAATCTGACCAATAAAATAAACAATTAGATAGATATCAATAAAGTGCGGGTAGAGTGCACACAAACATAGAGAGTTACAGACAAAATCTTTGCCATGGACGAAATTATCACCCAACTGTGATTTATATAAGACAGGGATTTATAAACTATTGGCACAGGGCTGAGATTATGGGTTGATACGTCGGGACTGACGTTTGAATCTAATCCTAATCAGAAACTGGTATGGTAAAATAAAGCAAATAGACTACATGACGTAATGTAGTCTGTGATGGGAGAGGCGACCACACAAGCTTTGTAGCTGAAATCCAGCTTATTTACATTATTAAAAATTATTTATTGTAAAGAAGAACTACATACAAAAAAAAGTGGTAGCAAAGAGGAAAAGATACAAACTAACTGCCTGCAGTTAATGTGATTGTGACACAAGACCAACTCAGTTTCTGGAGGGATACAACTGCTCATGGGAAGTCGACACACTGGTAAAAATTGGGAATGCATGCATTCTAATGCATTGCAAACTAGCCCTATGCTGTTATCCCCGACAGCAGGGTTTATCCTGATTGAACCCCTAGAATTAAATGAGATGTCATTTCCACTGTAGTCGTAGTGAAAACAACTTCCCCGAAGTGAGTCAAAAATTTACGAAGATTAATATAATAATAATTATAAAAATAATGCATTTAATTTATAATGCACTTTACATTTGGATCAAATCTCAAAGTGCTACAAAGCAAAAGCAGATAAAAGCATCAATAAAAAAATAAAATAATAAGAAAATAAAAGCCTGACCAAAAAGCAGCAATGTTAATTAAGGTTATAGGTTCTGCTAAAAAGGAAAGTTTTAAGTCCTTTTATAAATGTGTCAGTCGTCTGTGGAGCCCTGAGATGGTCAGGGAGGGCATTCCACAGACGAAGGGCAGCAGAAAACAGAAGGCCGATCACCCATGGTGCTGAGCTTAGTCCGGGGAAGGAGGAGGCGGTATGATAAGATAGAACGGAAGGATCGTGTTGAGGTCAGTGGGGTATGTAGTTCTTTCAGGTAGGGGGGTGCGTTACCATGGATGCACCGGTGAGTGAGGAGAGAGATCTTATAATCAATCCTGGTGGCGATGGGAAGCCAATGAAGGGAATGAAGAAGGGGGTGATGTGTTTGTGTTTACGAACTCTCATCAGGATCCTTGCAGCACTGTTTTGAACATACTGAAGTCTTTGAAGACTTTTATCAGGGATCCCGATGACAAGTGCGTTACAGTAATCCGGTCGGGAGGAGACGAACGCGTGGACCCGCTTTTCAGCATCACTCAAGGTGAATGAAGAACGGAGCTTCGAAATATTTCTGAGATGGTGAAAGGAGATCTTGCAGATTGGTTAGATGTGTGATTCAAAAGTGAGTTGAGGGTCAAATCTTACACCGAGGTTCTTGACTGATGAAGAGAGGGGAATGTCGTGACCAGAGAAGGTAATACTGGTTATTGAGGAAGACTGGGTCTGATGTGGGGTGCCAATTAAAATAGCTTCGGTTTTGGAGCTGTACAACTGGAGAAAGTTGTTTTTCATCCACACCTTTATCTCTTCCAGACAAGCGCGGAGACTTCACAGGGGAGATGATGATGACGATGAGGATGGTGAGGCTGCGGAGGAACATGTGTCAGTTTTTATGTAGATTTGCTTGTCATCAGCGTAACAATGGAATGAGAGTCCATATCGACTGATGACACGGCCAAGGGGGAGCATGTATAGTATGAAGAGAATGGGGCCAAGGACTGATCCCTGGGGGACCCCAAAGGGACCTTGAACTTCCAAGGGAAACGTATTCTGTTCTGTCGGTGAGGTAGGATTGAAACCAATTTAGGGCAGTGGCTGTCAGTCCAGTGGTGTGATTTAGGCGGTGTAGTTGTATTCCATGGTGAACTGTGTCGAAGGCAGCAGACAAATCAAGGAGAATCAGGAGGGAAGGTGAACCAGCACCGCCATCCATAGGTCATTTGTGACTCTAAGCAGAGCTGTTTCTGTGCTGTGGGCGGAGCGGAAACCAGACTGAAAGGTTTCAAAGAGGTTGTTGTATTTGAGGTGGTCCTGGAGGTGGGCAGCAACTACTTTTTGCAGAACTTTGGAGAGGAATGGGAGTTTGGAAATGGGCCTGTAATTACTAAAAAGTTCTGGATCGAGAGTAGGTTTTTTGAAGAGTGGTCTGATTATGGCGGCTTTTAGGGCAGATGGAACAAAGCTGGCCTGGAGGGATTGATTTATTACAGCGGTGATCAGGGGACTGATGGAAGAGATGTTAGTTTTCACTAGGGCTGTAGGAAAGGGGTTGAGGGCACAATTGGAGGGCTTCATTGTCCTGATGATAACCTCAACCTCCAGCTGTGAGATTTCTGGGAAACACTTTAGAGGCTGGGAGATCTCAAACTGTGAGTAAGCAGACTGGATAGGTAGAGAGGGGCAACCAGACTTATATTTTACTTATTTAATATAAGGGCAAAATGATATAAACAAGATTGATCTCCTTGAGTTGATTAATATTCACAAAATTTTGACAAAATTTGACCAAAAGCTGAGAAATTATGGCCGTAAAACTGATTTTTGAAGATAAAGCTCTTTTGTAGTAGCAAAAATCTATAATTCAACATTCCAAAACTAGATCCAATTCTTCCTCCTACTAAACTCTATGTAAGTATAAAATTTGAAAATAATCCTGTCAAGAAAGACATACTAATCACCACATCAGACCGATACAACACCCGCATTAGTGCTGATGCTACTCCAAACTGCTGCAAACTGCTCCAGTGCTGCCGGAGGTCACGGACAGATGAAGCCAACAGAACCACATCATTTGCAAACAGCAGATATGCGACCCGTCACATGGCCTTTGCCTTGAGATCCTGGCCATGAATATCAACAACATAATCTGACACAAGGAACAACAATCATTTCAACATCACAGCATAATAGTGGATTTGAAGTTTTGTTATTTGGCCAACTTCCTGGTAACCTTGTTTTTTACTTTTACTTTTTTATTTATAAATTAAGGCTTTTTTCTTAATTTTTTTTTCATTCACACCTCCATTATTACTCCATTGTTTACTAAATTTGGTATTGACAGTGAAAACTCAAAAAGTTTATTAGACATTATGAGAGTCGCTAAAAGAAAAGACATCCTTGAATATTTTTATGACATCTAATTACATTGCTTTGTAGCACTTTGAGATTTGATCCAAATGTAAAGTGAATTATAAATTAAATGTATTATTATTATTATTATTACAAGTTGATTGGATTCATGTATGGCTTTTCCAAAATCTTGGTTACAGACCTAAAACACAACAATCTGCCAACAACTGCGCTCATGTTTTTGGAAGGCATTTGTTCTGACTTCCAGTTACATTTTTCTAACTTAATTCAGTTCAAACATCAGAGATGCCCATACAAAATGATAAAAATTATTATAAACCAGCAGACAGTCAATAAAGTTCTACCCCTTTGTGGCTACATGTATAATTGTGTGCTCAAGATTGTTGACATGTCAATGATCAGCTGAGAGCAGAATCTGATTAACAAGGGGAATTGAGAAGGCCCTTAAGCAAGAAAAAAAAGACAATGACTGCATGATAGCTGTATTGCTATATTGAGATCTCAAATTTCCTGTCAGACATGAGATTAATGGGGCAGACTAGCCGAACCATTACACAATAGAGACATTCAATATACCAGCCACAGAAACTATATATCAAGTGTTTTTATACATAACTTAACACATCTCCACATGTGGTGGAAGCCCAACTACATTGTGGAGATACCGTATATGGATACATACTTTTAGGATATATATTTGCTATGGAAACCAATACGCTTGTCATGTCTGTATTTGCAAACTGTTTTAATTTAGAAGGAGATAATAAAGTATCTGAACAGGCTACAATGCTGCAGGTGGATAAACACTGCAAATATTGAGTAAGGAAAACATACAAGAATCTGTTGTGGCAAACAAAACAAAATCCCTTTTCAAGTCTGCCAGTTTTCAAAGCAGTAGAGCATATTGAAGATTTTTCTTGTGCATACCTCAACAATATATGACAAATGGCTCAGAAATCGACATGCACAAGTGGGAGAGTAGCAATTAGAAGCCCAGTGCTGAGTCAATACAGGCAGATAAAGAGCCCCTTTGCCTACAGTTTCCAAGCTGTAATTATGTGTAATTGTGATTTTTAGTGTGGCTTCTTAGCTGCTTTAACTGCACCGTATTCTTTTATATGAGTCCTCTGGGACTCACCTTCATTTCCCTTGCCCAACACTTTCTTTCCACACCCACTGATGGCCTGCTCCAGCTCATTAGGAGCCAAGTATGGTTTGGTCTTAACGCCTACATACCCACTAATGCTGCCTCTGCTGCCACCCCAAAATTCCACCAATTTAACTCCATTTAATTTCATAATTTGCATTAAAGAGGCTGTCAAAGTGAACATGATAAATATACAGAAATACTGAACCTATCAAAGTAAAGAATGCGATATGGACTTGACTTACAATTAGGTCTATTGACCCTTTTGGTGTTAGTTGACAACGATGATGTATTTTGTGGGCGGAGCCTTGGTACTGGCAGAAAGACACAGCTCTGCATGTAACATCAGGGAGAACAAATACAAATTGGAAGATCGATCACCCACACGCTTTTTCTGACTTTTTCAGCAGCAGACATATTGTCTGACAATAATAAGCTTATTCTTAATAATGGGGTAAGATTTGCGGACCCCTTCTTCTTCTGTTGGGTCAGTCGGTCAAGGATCTAATGAAATGACCAACACTTCCGGGATATCTTTGTTTACCCTATTCGTCAATACGAAAGAAAAAGATTTAAGGCATAAAAATCTCTTGTTGCATATAATTTCCTACTTCCGGTCGTGTGAAGGTTATTAAATATTAGGATTTATCAAAAGACTTTTTTTTATAATGGACCGATGTACTGCCTTACTAGCAGCATGGAAATAAAATGCCGCTGTACAAAGTGTTGGCTGTCATAAACCAGTCACAAAGCTACAACCTTAATATAAATAGATATATGTTATATTGTATCAATATATATATATAAAAATACTTTGCATTAGAAAATATCCTATACACTATATAAACTAATTAACTAAACCTTGATGTCGTCTCCAACATCCCGTGATACAAACCAGATATCTCCTCAAGTATATAAATCAAATTAGGATTAAGTTGGATCAATGGTTGAAAAAAATGGAGGTTGAAAATTTTGGAGGTAAAGCTCCCCCTAGTGTCAGAAATATACAATCAGCATTTCCCAAAATCAATCCAGTTTGTCCTTGCCCTAAAATAAAAGAATGAAAATTATCCATGAAAAAAGTTGTTGAGGTACTGTCTGGTAAATAATTATTTTCGTTAAGAAAGCTCCCCCTAGTGAGTAAAATATGAACTTTTGGACTGTAAAATACACACCAGATAGAGCTCTTTGAGACAAGTGATTTGCACTGAATTTGGATTAAATGAGAGGAATTCATGAGAATTTATGACCCATAAACATTTGGAGATAAAGCTTGCTGTAGTGCAAGAAATATACGACTGACCTTTCCAAAATTTTCTCCACCTCTCCTCTCACAAATATCTATATGAGTGATGATGATTGAAATTGTTTTAGACTCATTTTGGCCACGATGATAATTCCATAACATTCCTGAATTTTCGTGTATGTTCATGATCTGTTTTTTCCAAGTTCTTAGAGAGGGCTTAGGACATTTTAAACTGTGCTGGAATGTCTCGCATGTGCACTGGTCAAACATCATTTAACATTTCAATGCATACTATATTCAGAAGAAATAATCATGGTACAAAGTCTGATTTCACAAATAAGCATGAGCTGGGTTTCCACAAATGCTCCATGTGTTTTATATGCTCTGCACTTATGGCATTTTTACAACAAACTGGGATAGACCTGCACACCCCATGATTGATACAGTATGTCACCAGAGACCTGAAGGGAGTTGGTGAGTGAATGTTTTGATACTGCATTTTCCACTCCTCCTTCCATCTTAATCAACTTGGTGTGACAGAAGACTGAAATTTCAAAATTCTGTGTTTGATGCCATTTTTACTGAGTGTACTGACATAGTATTTTCTCTACTGAATAAATAGTTAAAGACAAACCAACATGTTATGTCTTATTAAACTAATTTATAACTTTATTAATTATCGGTTCTGCCATCTTATTGGCCATAGCATTGGCAATGGCCATGGATAACATTGTGGGTCTGGGTAGGCTTGATGGACGTTTGGCCAACCAGACATATACAGTAGATGAACCAAAACTACCCAGACTGGAAAATACGTTTCTCTATTTTTCATATTCAATTATTAATTATTTTGAATTATCATTATTAGATAAAGTATTAGCAAATGCCAAAACCAGAAAAGACGGCTGTAAATAAAAGACCAATCCGAAATTACTAAAGCAAACTGAAAATATAAACAGGCTCTTGTCTCTGATAGCAAGGATATGTCATGGAAAAGTTACTCCAGCTCCGAAGTGATGAGGATTCCATAATATCCCTGGCTTTTCAGGGATATGGGTACCATGAAGGGTAATAACCATTGAAGAGCCATTAAATTGTGGTTTAAATATTAGTAATTGAGAAAGCAAAGCAAGGCAAAATAGCTGAGATTAACAGTAGTAGACCTTGGACCACATTCAGGAAACCCGGTAAGCCCCTGACTTGCTGATTGAGAAGTAACACTCAAGAAAAGTGGGTGAGTAACTTCTAACTTTAGGGCTCCTAACATTTTAGGATAAGAGTATTTCATGAATCATTTTAGCACTAAAAGTTGTTCCGAATGCAGAGACAAATAAGGAAGAACCAAGAGGACTCCTAAGTCACAAAGGATATTACCATCCTATAAATTCATCTGCCAGCATTCCATCTCACTTTTGCAAACGTTAAAGGAATCTTTCTTGATACAGAGCTTCAAAAAAAGTATTACTTTAATCTAAGGGGTATTAAGATCATAGTATAGCTTGTCAGGGAAGCAGTCTATCCACCAATATTTTACCTCCAAATCTTCTTTTAATGATGTTCTCTCTTTCAAGCACAAGCTGGGCAAGAAGGAACAGCCGTTTCTGTGTCCAGTTTGTTTTCTTTTTCTTATGTCACTCTCAGCCATGGTCACTGTAATACATTAATTACATGATGATGAAAGGTGGGTTGTATATTTCTGACATTAGAGATGTCAGAATAGGTTTTCAAAAAACCCTTGATTGGATTTAGTCCCAATTTGGTGCATATGAATAGACTATTTACTTTAATAGATATATTGTAACAGACTAGGGGAACTTTTAGACAAAAATCACTGTTTGTTGGACATCATTTCTTAACCATCATGCCAATTTAGTCCAAATTTGGTGCATGTGAGTAACTTGAAGAAATCTATCATGTGTATATCATATTTTACTTTAATAGTTCATGTTTTACCGACTTAGTAGAACTTTTCACAAAAAATACTGTGGACTTGACTTCACATTTAATTTAAGGAGTTCTCAATGTCTGCCAGATACTTGAATTCTTACATCTACAGCTCAGCTTGAGTCCTACTGATCTGGATGAGATCAAAGATTAGCATTTTTGGGCGGTTTGCATTAGCCTGAATCACTAATGACTCAGATGTTCCCCAGCACTCAAGAGCCAAATCTGTTTTGTAAATTAAATTTTCGATAATACAAAACTTATAAATCTAGGTTACTGCTGATATGTGCTAAAATTAAATTTATGGGGACACAACATATTTGACAGATGCGGGACAATGGGGAAGGATGGCTGCATTGAAAATGTGTGATTAATGTAAAATCTGCACCATATTACGTCCATTTTGTTTGCAAATTTGGATAAATTACTATGTACTCTAAACATGTAAAATAATAATAGTCACATCAATTTGTCAGAATTGCCTGGCTCAGTTCAGCTCAGAGCTCTCAAGTTATCTGAGATCTACATTCTGTTATTTCAAAATTCTGCAGATTTTTCAACAGAAGGTAATTTAGTATGATTCTTCTACCCTGTCCAATTGGGCACTAGATTTTTCAGAGTTGGCTCCCGAGTCAAATGGGATGGCACTATGTGGCTAGCTGAGATCTAGGGGCACATCTCAGTGCTGCTGCCTTCAGTGTGTGTTGCAGCTGCCTGCCAGAGGCCCAGCATCATTAGCTGAATTACAGAGATCAAACAGCAAGACTGAGAGGCAGAAGAAAGAGAATCCACTGTCTCTCTCAAAGAGGATAGGATGAAAGGTACACAGATAGTGAAGTAGGGTCAGCCGAAGACATTGTAAAAGTGGCTCTGAGTTTGACAGATTGGTTCTTTGATTTCTTGTCTATTATAAATGAAATCTGTGTTGTGTCTGTTGATATTCTAGTCTGCTTACTGATATACTATGGTTAAGGAATATCAGCATTATTGTGTCTGACTGACCACCACAGATCAAAGGCATGTTTTTCTTATAAGTATTAGATAATAAGATAATGTCTAAATAAACTTATAAAAAAAGGGTCATCTGTACTTTACTTATTCAATATTAATGAATATTAATTTTGCTATTAATGCTTTTTTAACAAAGCCAGATAATCATATTTGTATGATGAGATTGTGATGGTATACACAATTATGAATTCTGATATGAAACTCAACTTTCCTCAAAAGGACAAGGATTTAGCATAACAGAAAAGTTGGACCAATTAGAAGAGACAAGGCAAACGCCATGGTTTAGTGATTTAACAACCCGTATTCCAAAATAACCTTTCCGCAGAGCAGTATGATGCACTGTTTGTAGATTAGCACAGATGGTTTCAACAGCAACTTTTTGCAACATTTATCTCCAAACCTGAATTTTAGCTTAATATTTAGTTTTGTACCACATATTTAGCTAAATATTAAGCTAAATAAACATTTGGCTAAATAACTGCTTTTTAAATGTTTGGAGTTAAATATGGCAAAAAGTTGCTTACAATCTGCATATGCTACTTTGAAACATTACTGTTTCTTTCTTCTCCCACCATAAAACATTAATAGTAAAGTGTTGCTGCTCATATCTGTTTCTGGATTAAGAAGCAGCGGCTTTTCAGACAACACTAAGGTGCATGAACAGCCTACAGGTGCATTTCATATTAAATGTAAGCAACTTCCTTTGTTTTCTTGTTCATAACGTGACAGCACTGACAAGTGTTGAATGGTTGGAGGTTATGTTAACGCACCTCGCCAGTTAATTAAACTAATATTCTATTTACTAATACATGCTTTAGACTTAGTGATACGTTTCTGATTTACCATAAAAAAATTTTTTCGCAACTATATCCCCTCCCAGACTCCGTAGCAACTCTTCTGAGGATTAGCCTGAGGTTTATTAGAGTGGCTAGATAGACCGTTATATCTGACAACAGAGGAGGAGCAGCGAGAAGTGCTGGCGCTTTTGATTGATACACCAGCTATCGCAGTGCATTCTGGATTTGGTATTATTGGCAGTGTTTGTGCTGTATACCAGCAGGCCAGTTATTATGAAAATTATTTATTGTCTCGAAGCCAAGTCATGAATGGTGTTCGGGCGGGATGTGGCCCGCAGGCCTCGAGTTTCACACATGTGGTTTAGTGCGTCGAGTGACAATTGGTAAAGAGTAAGCCCAAAAATATACACTGATTGAAGGTCCTCAAGAGGTGCAAAAGACAATTCAGTGTAATTTTTGATCTACCACAGAATGTTTTAATGTGTCCTTCATAGGTCTCCATTGGATTGTGATGAGATATACTGCTGTAAGCCTGTTTTATGACAACTATTACTGTTATTATTATAAGAATGACAATTATATAATAGTAGTGATGTTGGTATTACTATTATCATTATAAGTGATCTTTATCTTTTTGGTGAATCCCTCTAACCCCATTTAAAGACTATATTGTAGACTTGGTGCTGTATAAATAATCTTGACGCTCTATTCAGTTTTGCACATTACAGTGCAGAATAAAACAGAGACTCCTTGGACCACTGAGATTCAGCAAAAGTCATGTAAGAATTACAAGTACATCACTTGTATCTTTGGGAGTTACTTTAGCAGTGAAGGGGACAGCTGTGGATTTAGGGAATTCATTATGGTGAGACAGATAGGATGGTTTCCCAGACTCATGAGCCGGGTTGGAAAGCCCTCTGGAATGCATCCACACTCGTGGGGTTGACAGCTTTAGGTTACAGCTTGTACCAATATAAACTATTTCCTGACTATTAATGAAGTCCTCACTTGGTTTTAGAAGCGTAATTTATGAGATAATTAGGTGGTGGTTGTGGGGGTTACTGGTTAATGACTTTTTCGAGGAAATGCGTTTATAGTAGAAGCCATAGAGACTTTGATGCAACGAAAACCATAAAATGATAGATTGTTTTTTGGGAAATATATTAGCATGCAATAATTAAAAGAATGAAACTGATCCCAAATCACTATTCAGAAAGTAACAATCTCAACCCCCAAATAAATGGTAACATAATAAGTATGTTTAGTACATTTGAATGTACTTCTCAAACTTCTCATTATTGGTCAGCAAGGGGTTATGATGGTAATGCCAGTTGTTGGTCACCCATTTTGCCAATGACTGTAATATCTCAGCATCTTGACAATGAACTAATGTGAAGTTTTGCACAGACAATCAATAATGACAAACTTACCGACCTTAGTTGATTAGGTTTACAGTTATGCCGAAAGACATCAAACATTTCTCCTCACCTAGTAGCACATGAGGTTCATGTTACTAGTTTTGAGTGAGATATAGCAAAAATGGATTGCTTTGAAATTAGTATTGTCAAGGCAAGCAGACATTATTACAGCTTATTAATCATGCTTTTTCACCTCATAAGTCCCCTTTCGATTTAAAGTAGCTTAGATACGGTAATGACAAACTTTTAAGAAGTTCATTAGAGCAGGTAATGTCTTCTTATCTCTGTGCATTGGTACATATGTATGCATTGTAAAGCCATGTGATGATGAGCAACCAGGCAGGTAGTGTTGTGTGAGCAACGGAGCGCACATGTGAGCAGGGGTTAGTAAACAGGAATGTAACAGCACAAACTGTGAGGGAACCAATGACTAAAACTGAGTGAGTAACGTTGGCGTATTACATACGGTATATGTTGATAAGAGCAAACACAGAAATGCAGTTTTTGAGCATATGGATCGATTTTTTTTTGCTCTGGCTAGATTATTCTCTGCTGAAGAATATTCTCTAAGAAAAACAGAATTAATATTCTTGCAAATAATATTTGTTTATGCACAAAAGGTCCCACAGTGGGATCAGGCATGAGGCCTATTTGTCAGAATTTTATATAGTTGGTCGGGGAAAAAAATGCTTTGAATGCAATATGTCGACACTTAAGGTTCATTACATTTAGGTATTTACTGTTTTACTAATATATCTAAATCAATTTAGGTTTAAACATTTTGAAATGCATTTCAGAGCAAACTTTTTTTTTTTTATTTAAATTAATTAATTAAGCATGTAATTCATTATATAAAAGCCTATGTTATTATTTTAATCACCTGACAGCCGTAATTGAAAAAATAAAACACATTCATGTCCCCTTCAAGATAAACTTTAATAATGATCCCTTCACTTTTCATCTTAAGTGCTATTAATTGGTCAGATACATGTTCAGTTCTTGGCTTACTAACCAAACACTCACTTTACTAATACTTATCCTAATTAGAAAATATTAGTATGTTGTTGTGACTGTGCCATTCTAATCCTAGCATTTAGCTCACGGCTCCATTGTGTTTGAGTACAAAAGCCACAAGCCTCTAGTCTTATTATATCTTGCTGAGTGGGAAACTTAAGCAAAGTAGTTTTACATTCATAAGAAAAAGAATTAGGCCTATGCTTTGTCCCTGCCAGCAAGGGTAAACCCCCTGCGTTGTACTAGTAGTGGCTATAATTGAACTCCTCAAATGAAAATTGAAGTCATGTATTGAAAACAAGAAAGACAGATCCCCCCGAGTTGATACACATTCACCAAATTGGAAATAATTGGACAATTGGTTAAGAAGTTATGGGTTATTGCGTCAACATTAAGGATCTGCGGCCACAGCGATATAGGGATTAGCACACATTGTTAAGAGCTTGAAACATTAATGAAACCTCTGGGTAAGGTCACTTAGCCCAACAGTCCTTAAGTAAGAACCTTTCAAATGCATTGTTATGCTGAATCCTTCACATACAAGCATTATGGCATAACATACAGGTATGTTTCAGAAAAAGTCTAAAGAGACTTGCGAAAAATCTCAGACTGAGGTGAAGACTGGAGATGAAGCTATTTCCAACCCCTCAATTGTATTCAAATGGAGCTCCACTAAAGTATGCTCCGCATGAATTGACTGTCCTTGGGGAGAGGGACAGACGTCATTGCAATCTCTTTTCTTATTTTACCCTTGAAAGGTGTTGGCAGTGCTTTGCATCCAAATCACGTTGGAAATTATTAGTGTTGTAAGATCTAACATTAAGAGACACAACTAAAAAATCAGGTTAAAGACCTCTGAAAGAGAGGGGAAATTAAGAAACAGGTTTTATGTCATCAGAACAGCTATGAAACAAATGTATTTAAAATAGTATTACTGCAGTGAATAATAGTAAATGGTCTGGGTTAGCAGTAAATAGTAAATGCAGTAATTATGTGATGGATTTAAATCTTGCTTCATAAGTGGGTCATGCGGTACCTCAGTTTCGCAAACCAGGTATTCGTAGTTTTATTTTTAAAACCTTTAAAACTGCTCGTAAACCAATCACAGTGACACATGAACAATGCATGTGTTTTATATTTTCTCACATATATTTCACATTATACATGGGAAAAGATTAGATTGTCATCTGTCAGCCTTTTCATGCTAGCATCCATCATGTCAGAAGTATATTAGTCGTGTCTTGATAAGAGAAGTAGGTCACAGTACTGTGACAGAGCATTATAGCAGTTTCAAAGTATGAAAGGATTCTCCTGATTTAAGAATACTTTTCAAAAGTTTAACATTTTTATTTTCTTATTTCAATGCTTGTCACAAATCTCTCCATAGTTTTCATATAAGGACATTATCGACATGCAAATAACTGAGGTGTAGCCTCAATGTAGCCCGCTCTGTTTCAGTGATTAAAGCTGAACTCGTGCACAACTGTAGCCCACATTAGCCAAGGAGGTGTAGTTACCTGAATGGTAAACTGAATAATGATCACAATGACAAAGTTAAGAATGCATATTCCTTAGCAGTAGGCACAGAATTAGCTTTACTTCTATGTTGTTAACAACATAATCCCATAACAACTGTGTGCAGTGTTTTACTGTTCCAAACAATATCAATTAAAGATCAATTCCCTTCAAAAATTGGCACTCATTATCACCATATTAGAAAACACAGCCTTTGGCAAAAGATTTTTCATTCCCCATTTCATTAATGATCCCTGCATTCAATTAACAGTCCAGTGCAGATCATCTATCTCACATCTTCCAAATAATTCAGCTTACAAAATGACAGCTAGCAAGGTTTCACCGTAAGCATGAACCCTCACCCTGTGACTGAATGAACACATTTCATTTTGAGGAGCTCAATCAGGGGGACTGCTTTTACAACAAATGGAAATGGGGCTTTTCCGAGGATATACCTTTGCTGTCAGGGACGACAGCATAGGCCTTGTTTGTTTCTAAGAACAATTTGCGTCAATATCTCTGTCATTATTAAAGTGTAGAAGGGAAAAGGGAAGCTAGACCATAGTAAAAGTGACAGAAATAGAGCCCATGCAGTAAAATAATATTCGTTTTAACATTCTGAACTGTAGTATATCATTGGTGGATCAGTGTCACTATTTAAACAGGCTGAAGATCTGGAAGATGCATGAAGATTAGAAATGGCTCACACTCATGAGTAAATATCAAAGCGAATGTTAAAGTAGTTTGTTTTTACATGATTACTGATATGGTTACAAAATAAATCTAGAAAAAAAACACCATTTCATGGTTCTTATTAGCTTGCAGTGGGGATCTGCACCTCATTGAGGGCAAGCTCACATCAGCCAGCATTTGAAAGTTTATTCTTAACAGAGGATAAACCATTAACAGTATACTCTTAACAGTATTCACATTGATCCTAAACACAGAGACAGGCCAAATGGTTACAACTGTTGTTATGGCCATTTGTGGATACTATTTTTTTTTTACACACAGAGACAGTTGCACAAATGAGAATTCTTAGAAAGATCCATCCATATCTCAATGTTTATTGATGTCATGCTAAGTGGGACAAAACATTTGACAAACACCTTCAGCCGAGCTCTTCACTCTCCTAGGAGGGTATCAATCAAAAGGGTAGTGACATAATACATAGCAAATTAACAAAATTTAACATTTGAACATACCTGATTTAGGGGACATGTGCTTTAATGTAACAAGCATACTCACCACCTCAGCCCTTAACTAAATTAACAATCACTGACTAGCCCAATCAAACATTAGCCCTGATTAAGCTAGCACTGAACGAAAACCTGTGTGACTACATTGCCGTCTTCATAATCAAAAATAATGAGTGAAAATAAAGAAACTCATGACAGAAGTATACTCTTAACAATAAAAATATAGCCGGAAGGATAATAAGGAGATGCTATGGACATGCCTACCAAACAAAACACAGAAAGAAGCTGGAGGTCCTGGCAGCAAGGTTAAATCAAGACAGAATTAAATTTAACTGATTTTATCTAATTATAATGTTAATTGCCCTATGTTAAACAAGCTTGACCATATGGACAGTTTTTTTCATGTGGAGTGTTGTGTTTGGTATTCACAAACTGTAATGCGCCCCTTACCTTGTGTGCCATTCAACGTTGGGTATTTTCCCAAAGGTCTGTTGGAGTCTGAAAATGGTCTAAGTGAAGATTTTATGAACAGGGCTAGTAGTAATCAAGCCTGGGAGTGTCTAGTCCAGCTTCAAGCAGTTATTATTATTATTATTATGTTATGTTTGTCCGAGAGACCAGGTGGAAAGGTAGCAAGGCTAGACACATTGGAGGGGATGAATAATGGGGTAGGGCTGAATCTGAGGGAGGAGAAAGTGAAGAGTTTTCTGGAGGTGAAGAGCGGTCGATATGTATGACGATAGAAATTGGAGGTGTGATGATGCCCCCCAAGTTGGTTTTGAGTTGGAATAGAAAGAGAACTTCTGGATTGAGTTGGATGAAGTGATTGAGAGTTTTCCCATGGCTTGAGAGAGTAGTGGTTGGAGCCGACTTCAATGGTCATGCTGGCGAAATAAAACAGAGGAGATGATGGACAGGAATGGTGTTAAGGACAGGAAGATGGTCAGATGACGGTCAGAAGATGGTCAGATGAACAGATGGTGGTAGATTTTGCGAAAAGAATGAAAATGGCAATGACATATTAGGGGCGAGGTAGGAGTATGCATGTGGACTACGTCCTATACAGAAGATGCAACCTGAAAGAGATTGGACACTGCAAGGTGGTGACAGGGGAGAACGTAGACAGACAGCATAGAATGGTAGTATGTAGGATGACTCTGGTGGTACAAAAGAGGAAGAGCGCAATGGCAGAGCAGAAAATCAAATGGTGGAGGGTTAGGAAAGAAGGCTGCGGTGGAATCTTCAGGGAGGGTTTGAAACAGGCTCTCGGCGGTAGTGAATAGCTGCAAGATGACAGGGAAACCACAGCACATGTGATAAGGGAGACAGGTAGGAAGTTCTTTAGTGTCTAATCTCGGCCGGGAAAGAAAATAAGGAGATTTGGTGGTGGAATGAGGAGATCTAAGAGAGTATAAGCAGGAAAAGGTTAGCAAAGAGAAGTGGGATAGCAAGAGAGATGAAGAAAGTGGGAAAAAGTAAAAAGAGATGCAACGTAACGCAAAGAGTGAGGTAGCAAAAGGTTTAATGAGAGGCCTTTGATAAGTTGTATGAGAGATCGGAAACTAAGCAAGGAGAAAAGGACTTGTACCGATTGCCAAAGCAGAGAGATCGAGATGGGAAGGGTGTGCAGCAAGTTAGGGTGATCCAAGCTAGAGATGGAAATGTTCTTACTGGTGAGGAACAGGGTATGAGGGAAAGATGGAAAGAATACTTTGGGGAATTGTTGAATAAAGAAAATGAAAGAGAGAATGGTGGAAGGTGCTAGACCTGTAAATGAAGAAGTCCCAAGCATCTGTATATTTGAAGTGAGAGCAGCTTTGAAGATGATGAAGAATGGAAAGGCGATTGGTCCTGATGATATACCAGTGGAGGTATGGAGGTGTGTAGGAGAGAAGGGAGGGGAGTATGTAACTAGATTGTTCAACACTATCTTGGTGAATCAGAGGATGCCTGAGGAATGGAGGAAAAGTGTACTACTGATTTTCAAGAACAAGGGTGAAGTTTAGAGCTGTAGCAACTACAGGGGTATAAAGCTAAATGACGATAAAGCATATGACAAAGTGCCAAGGGAGGGATTGTTGGATTGCATGAGGAAGTCTGGAGTGACAGAGAAGTATTTTAAAGTTGTACAGGATATGTCTGAGAGAAGTATGACAGTGGTGAGGTGTGTAGTAAGGGTTACGGATGAGTTTAAAGTGGAAGTGGGACTGCATCAAGAATCAGCCCTGAGCCCCTTCTTGTTTTTATGGTGATGGACAGGCTTACAGATAAGCTCAGGCAGGACTCTCCATGGACTATGATGTTCACGGATGACATTGGGATCTATAGTGAGAACAGGTAGCAGGTTGAAGAAAACCTGGAGAGTTGGAGTATGGGATGGAGAGAATACGAATGAAGGTCAGTCGCAGTAAGACAGAATACATATCTGTGAATGAAAGGGAGGCAGGCGTAATAGTTGTGATGCAAAGGGTAGAAGTTAAGTGTGTGAGTGTGTGTGAGTGAGTGTTATAAATTATCTGTGAAAGAAGAGTAGCAGCAGAAGTGAGGGAAAGGTTTACAAGACGGTAGTGAGACCAGCTCTCCTGTAGGGTTTGGAGATGGGCTATGACCAATTGACAGTTAGCAGAGTTGAATATGTTGCGATTTTCTTGGGTGGAAATGATTTGAAAATGAGCACATCAGAAGGAAAGTCCAGTTTAGAGACAGAGTGTTTAACCTGGTAAATTTGAAAATGATAGTCTTGAGTTATGAAAATAGTTTTTGAGTTATGTACAAAAACATAGTTTTCAAAGAAGAATCTACCACTTGTGAGTAATATATGAACTACTAGAGTAAAATTTAGAGAATTACAACCCTTTCCCTAAATGATTACACATACTAATACAGATTTGAAGAATGCAATCCTTTCCATGCTTAATCCGAATTCCAACTAGGCCTATGTTGTCGTTCTGTCAGCAAAGGTAAGCTATATCTCCAAAAAGGTCCCCAATCCCCTGTGTTTTGCAAGCAGTACTTCTTAGTGAATATCTGAAACTAAATATAAAGTTATGTCTACAGTATTCTTTGTATGATAAATCATCAGCCGATGAATAAAATATGAACTATTAGGTGGAAACATGAAGATTTTAAGATAGATCTCATCTGGAGATCAAAATACATGCACCAAATTTGCACTCGAACAAACTTTTGAGAAATCATGTCCGAAAACATTTCAAGATAAAGCTCTCCCTTAGAAACATTCAACCAACTTTTCCCTCGAAAATGATCTATGAAATAGTGTTTGAGTTTTTGCTTTAGCACGAAGGATCAGTGGCGGCGGCTGATGCAGTGAAGGCAATGACGTTTCCATAATATCCCCGACTTTTTGGAGATATAATAAATAGATGGGGTAAAGTACATTTTCACAGCGTTTGAAGCATGAATTCCAAGACTGAAAAAAAAGGTTGATGGCATGACACATTTGTTTACAGAAAACAGGAAAGTTTACCAAATAAAACACTGTAATTATCAAGTACAATTGAACAATGAAATGTGGATGTTTATCTTCGGATTGAAACACCTTTCTTTGATTTCAAAAAAATGGTGCAGCAATTCAGATTTATCAAACTTTAATATGGGAAGGGTCTCAATTGATTTTGAAGTCTGTGAGGTCTGTCACACACCATCTGAAAAACACTGTTGGGTTTCACCCAGAATCCTTTATAGCAGACAGAGCTTAGGGCATTCTGATAATAGGACTTATATTTTATTTTTTATAAACCTGTCAGATAAGTAATATCTTACTCTTTTCTTCTCAAAAAGACTTTGACCCTCAGATTGTGACATGAAATAAGACTTTCACATTGATGTTTGTCATATGGAGGCCATTTTCCACTTTTCAATGGTGTTTCATAGTGGTTATCCATCTTCAATCCACCCTCCATGGATCCCAATCAGAGTCTGAGAGATACGTCTGAGCGGTGCAGGCTACTTTGGTTGAGAGGTGAACCTGGAGCTGAAGGTCACGTGACACTTATTGGCCCGGAACAACATTTGCCTCCTCACAAATACAATTGTGAAGAATTAAAATTCAGTTATAAATAATCGGGATGTTGTGCAATTATTAATGAATATTTCAAAAAATATCAAATGAGATTCAACAACTACTACCAATCCTGCATGGGAAGGAAAAATCTTATATGTTAACCAAAAGCTTGACTGAAGCAATCTGGTGAGAGTTAAAGAGTTAGCCCCTGAATTACATAAAAGCGAGCTTCTGACTATTTGCCAGTTCCAGTTGAGTTTAATGCCTGCAATTATAACTATTGGACTATTTACTGTAATGGCATAGAAGATATAATGCTAACTGGCACTTTAATCATTTATAAGAGGCCGGCTTATCTTCCGCATGGCAAAAAAACCCTTCATTTTGTGTGGGTGTGTGTGCGCATGCGTTCATGTGTCTCTCTGTCTGTCTGTCTGTCTCACAGAATCTCTCTCTCTCTCTCTCACACACACACACACTGTCTCTCTCTCTTTCTCTCTCTCTCTAGCTCATGAGGGGTGTAATAAGTTAAAAAAAAAAGAGAAAATTTCTAAGGTAGGATTTTTTGAAAAAAGTAGGTTGAAATGTTGTTGAACAGAGTGAGCCAGATATTCTCTAAATTTGTATTTACGCTATTTACCATAACTCTGTTAACCTCTACTAAGGTATATTATGGTTACAATGATCTACATTTAAGACCATCACATACTTGTAATATGTTAGAGAAAAGAAAAGGAAAAAGAAATGAGATTATGAATTGATATAATTATGGAATATAATGGAATATATTGTTTTTTATATTGAGTGCAATGAGTTAATTTGACTAAAAATTAAACAAATATATAGGGTAATATTTCAGGTGTTTTGCCTTTGTGTTTTGCCTTTGTGCAAAGGCAAAAAGTGATTGCAGCAGCGACAGACAACCATATTTTCTTTGAGTCATAATCATCAAAGACATTTAAGCCTTCCAGAGTGTTTGCAGGCTTGTTAGAGGTCAGTGATTTTTGTTTTTGGAAATGGAAAGTGGCTCAGCAGAAATGCAGCGCACATGCATGTATGTATGCATGTCTTGGTTCAAATCAATCTGTTATGTAATTTCCTTGTTGTTCTTTTGAGATATATGGCCACAGGACAGCAAATGTAAAGGCTTGTAATCCAGTTTTCATTAAGATTTCCAAAAATGCCCGCTCTGTGCCAACAAGAATCCAGCTGGACATCAATTTGCATGAAAACATTTTCAAAGAATGTATTGAATTCAAATAAATCCAGTTTAAAGATCACTGATTATCTTATTCAGGACTTGATTGATAATGCTTAATGTGTTTTCGCTCCACCAAATTTCTGTAAACAGCAGTTTACAGAAATTCATGAATCAGCTGTCTTTTTCAGACTAGTACACATATTGAAAAAGGTATTATAGTTGAAGTATGACAGTACGCTTTATACACATACATAAATGTTGGGATTTGTTGGACATTTTTTTTTTGCTGAATATGTGAAATAGTATAGAATTTTTGTTTAAACCCAGAAAGAGCACAAAGAAGGCTTTAATATGCAGCACTTGCTACTAGCAGTGCTGTAAAGGCTTCCTCTCTTTGTGGGCCATATCGTATTGAATTGCTGTAGGAGGTCTCGCTCCACTCTATTGGTTCTTACATGAACTAAAGAGCCTGTTTAAAATATCAATAGCTATTTGATGCTTTTCAGTCCAGCAAGAAGTGCAAACTCCATTCAAACCTCAATTCCTTAATATTTAATTTGTTGTAGTCTGTCACTAGAAAGTTCCCCTTTCCATGTCCTTTAATCCCTTTGTGAACACTCACTCAGTGAACACTCACTATTTACACAATCGGCCTCATCATTCCTCACAAATGTAAGCAAAATAAAAAAGCTGACTTTCTGCTTTTTTGATTTCCTCTTTTACTGTCTTTTCTATGAGAAGGCTCTCCACAGCTGAACTAACAGTTATGTAGCACTGATGTCACAGTGCATTTGGAATGTCTGCGGAAATAGACAAACACAGATGCAAATGTCCAGTAATGCTCTGGTTTCCAGATAACACATTTTATATGTAAATGGTTTTGATGATATTATTCATCCATGACACTTTTTGACCAGGTGTTATCTGAAAAATGTTTTTAATACCGAGGCAGACAACAAGCAAAAAAATACGTTGCTACTTAACACAAACAAACAAAACAGACACAATTTTAAAGGATACCCAAGGCTACACAAACAAAAAATATATTTGCTAGTGTGTTTGACGAGACCCTCACAAAATACGTACCGGCACTCACAGCAACACAACGTCTGACCTGCCTTGCATCAGAGTTTTGCTTCTAAATCAAATACCAACATAGTTTAGCTCTTTGTCAAAAAGTTTAACTAACAAATTCCAAGAGGGCAAAAATATAAACATTCAGTCTTTTCTCTGCTATGAGCAGCTGCTCAAGCAACCGGGCTACTAACACAATAGTTAATGATGGAGAAGTTGAACACTCCCAGGTTTCTTAATAATTGTAACAAGTTATGCATGGTTGAGCTTTGTACATGCTCATGTCCCCCATGCACAGGGTGGTCGCCTCAGATTCTGTAAAATTTAGTAATTAACAAAGTTCTTAAAGATCAAGAGCTGTGGTTTTATAGTTTTTTTGATGACACCATTCTGTAACATGTTAACACAATTCCCTGCTTGGCAGGGAAAGGTTTTTGTTTTGTTTTGGGGGTAAGCTCATAAGACTGAAATGCAACGTATGCATGGTGAAATATGTGCCTGTTGCGTCTATGGTATAAAAATACCTTTTTCAGCACTGAAAACAAACAAACGGACTTATATGATCTTCTGGTCGTTCCATCATGAGCATTATTATCCTGAAACACCAACAGACCAACATATAAAAATACTGCATGCATTGTCTTAATATACACCCCATATATGGCCATTGTCAGAGAATCACAGTGTTTCTTTACCCTAACAGTGTAAATGTAATTCAGTTGGGTAAAATAATGTTTTCATATCATAAATTACAGCATACAACATGGTATGTTTGATGTTCTCTCTATTGCATATCAATAGGTTCTTAAAGCAGAATCTCTAAAGGTCTATGTTTGTGTCCTTAAAACCAAATATACAGCTCTAAAAGTCACTCATCATCATGAGCAAGAAAACAGGAAGTGACATTTTCACGATGTGTGTACTGGAAGTAACGTTACATCTTTGTTTCCAGGAATCCTACCTACTGCAAATGAAGGCTATGAGAGAAAAGCAAAGACACATAGTAGTATTATATCATTGTTTGACAGCCCCATAAACCAATTGAAAAACAAAAATGAAGGTGCCAGGTGATAAAGACCCACAATCCATTGAGGCGTATAAGTTAGAAGGAAAATAAACTCAGCAGAGGATCATAAGGTCAAAAATCAGACAATATGTGACAATAATAACCACTGGTCGATTTGAATCACACAAAAGCAGGCGTTGGGCTTCTAAGCAGACTTTGCCGTGGTATTGCTTTATTTGACTGGCTTCTGTAATACACGGGCTACAATAATGATGAAGCAGTTTGATATGAACATAATATCCCATTTTTTTCCCATTTTATTTCATAATCCATTTAAATATGACGTATTGTCTATAACACAGCTCCGGCATAACTGTAACAAGCTATATAATACCATTAGTTAGCTAGTTGGATGATCTTTTTTATCTTATGTGTATAAGTTATCTTGATCACTATTTATGGCCAGAATTCAATATCCAGTTGTTTATAGGGTGAGCTTTGCCTTTCAATAAAGATCTTCATTCACATAATGACTTGAAAACACTGCAATATTTGGCCAGGGAGGTAGATGGGCGGCGTTACCTCATCACAGAATAAGACTGTACGCCTGTGTACAGATTGTCGGTCTCCGCTGATCATTCTGGAACTCTTCAATCTGCTGGAAGAGCATTAATAAAGTCAGCAGAGTCTGCAGCACAAACTAAACCCGATGCTTCACCATAGTTTTGTTGTGTTTGTTGTTCAGTCTGCATTGTCGGTATTAGATTGCAAAAGCCATGTCCAAAGTCATTTATATGGAAGCTGAGAACATCCATGGAGGCAGATATTTTGGTCGTCATACATTGATAAGATAATTAAATTGTTACCACCAAGACGGTCTTTAAATTGGCGAGGAGGAAAAATGGTCAACGGTGTTGAATACTTGACAGATCTTTATAATGACAAGGATGAGGCTAACACAAGATTGGTGTATTACCATGCAGAGTCACATTCTAGTCTCATTGTCAAATGTGATGAAACAGATGTACTGTTTTCGCTTGTGTCCTTTTCAAGCAAAAGGATGTTTAAGTCCTCAACAGTGTTCATGCACTCTGTTTTATCGGTCAGAAACACTCACGTTGGTATCGCGCCCTGATGGATTGTGATACCACAAACAGCTTTTACCGAACTGTAAAGGTTACTGTCATCACAAAACCGAAGTCCCATCTGGGTTGTCAATTTTAGACTGTCTGGCAGCCTGGAGGAGGCTTTTCCTCTGGCAAGAAAGTATGCCATCCTCCTTTAATGCCTATAGAAAAATGGAAATGACGGAGGAAGGTGTCCTTGCAACAAGCTGGATGATCTGAGGTTCACACTAATAATAAAAATAATCTATCCTTTATTTAACACGTCACACAGTACAGACAGAGAGTATAAAATGCAATTTATCTTTGCATTTAACCCACCCCTGAAGGAGCAGTGGGCGATCATTTGAAATGTATAATTTATTACATATACCATAAATACATCAGTATCTTACCATTGATGATGGGTTTTGGATTGGAGACTTCATTATGTCAATGTTTAATTTTCTTTCATTTAGGACACCTCCTACATTTAGTGTCGTAACTTCCTGACATCGTATGCTATATTTGCATTTACTTTCTCTGGATTCAACTCAACCTCGCTTTTCTAATTAGCTATCAAATGTGTTTCTATGACAATAAATGGCAGAGCCACTAAAAAGTAAATGAGAACATTCTGCATTGATAATCATTTTTTACAATTCTGATTATTTTAGGTATGTGTTCATAGGTCTATATTTCCTACATGCATCAAAGATATTCACTTTGTTTTATATTGTTTCGAGCCACTTCCTGGCTGCCAGCAAGTCAAGTTTCAGTGGTTCTGGAGCTTCTATTATTATTCTACATGAGTTTATATGTCTCAAATCCCATTCAGCCAAGTGAAAAATGTGTACTTTTTAATAATGGCCTACATAATTCAATCAATTAAACAATTTTTGAAGAAAGATATTTCTATAAAATAATCCATTTCATACATGGGAGACCTTAGAAATGAGGAACAACATTGTTGTGTTAAATCTACCTCAGTTAGGCGTATCACACAAACTTAATTGATTTCATCCAAGGTTTCTCTCATATTTCTGCTGATTTGCTTAACTTACGGTTCATGTTTGCATGTCGCCATGGCAACAAGAAAAATGTCACTTGCTTTGTTGTAATAAGTTATTTAATTCGTTATCATGAGAAAACGGCAAAAATAAATTTACTGTTCTCGGCTTCCATAGGTCCTTGTGACCGTTTTCACAATGGTGCATTAGCATTTTGCCTGATTACACAAAGAGAAAAATGTTAGCGATGACCCATTTTCAGAAAGTTACATTTTCTGCCTCAAAGGCTGTGAAGGAAAGGCCAAACAGCAGCTAAAGGTCCACGTTTTATTTGAAAATATTACATTTAAGCGACCCCTCTACTATTAAAGACACTGCAATAAATACTTACATAATGCATTTTGTACACACAAATCTGTGTGCCATGATTGCTGTATATTTTCAGATTAAGTATTCCCCTAGTACACATATTCAAATTGAATGCATATCATATGGGATTGTGTTTTGGTACTTGCTGTCTTTATCCTCAGATAAATTGCTGACCCCACAAGCTTAATCCTTTAATTCAGGGAGAGAGAGTTGGAGGGAAGTCACTTGGATGAACAGAGCTATGACAGGTGAAAGAGGACAGAAAGCAGAAACAAGCCAGGCTGCCAATCAGGTTAGCTGGAGAGAACCACATGCTTTGCATCTCGATGAATGAGGCTTGAAAGCGGACATGCATTTGAACCACACCTGCACCTTGTTATCTATAATAGAGACGAGTGATAGGAAGACAAGGAGGAAAAAAGGAGGTATGGGGAGGGGGTAAGGGGAGTCCTCCCTGTATTTAGCTTTGCAGTGTTGAGCTTTTGGTGCCAATGCACGTAAGAAAGAGCCAGACACAGATGAGAACATGATGGAAAACAAGGAGAAAAGCTGCCTGTCTATGAGTTTTAAAAGTGGTCCTACAAAGGAATATAAAGAAACCCAGGCAACTTCAAAGGGAATTAATTTCTATAAAACTTACCCTGAGCAATATGTTCTGTAAAAGTATCAAATTTAGCACCCAGAATTCACATCATTCAAAGTGATATCAATTTGCTTTAACAGATATTTTGAAAGGAGATAGATTTACATTCTCTTAGGTTTTTGAAAAGCTAGACATATTTTTTTTCTAATGAAAGAATTTTAGCTTTGAAGACATACTCAACTACAAAAATGCAGTGCCAACCGTCACGTCTGTGATGCCTTGAAGTGTAAGTCTTTCGCTGCTCTGTGCAGAAAAATGGGCTCCTACTGCAGCATTCACTGATTCATATCTTTCCTCCTGTCTCTTCACCTTGGGTTGATATATCTTTAATAGTTGATGCTCGCTTTGGATGGATTGATGCAAAGCCTGTGACTCTCTTTCAAGGTTCATTGCAGACCATCACATGCTGCCCTATCATGGACTTACCCACAATTTCATCAATTAAGCAAGAGGGAGACAATACACCTTGGCTCTCAATGCATAATCCGAGATTATTAAATTGACTTTTGAGACAGGGTCATATCGGATAGTCAAGGGATCAAATGATTATAGGCTTCACAATAGTGATACTTATAAAATTATAATAATTGTTTGTACAATAAGTATTGTATCTAACTTGACAACCACAACCTTATTGTGGTGGAGGGGTTTGACTACCCTAGTGATCCTAGGAGCTGTGTTGTCAGGGGCAATTTGCCTCCCACGGCAAAGAGGTCCTATGGGAAGGGTCAGACAAAGAGCGGTCCAGACCTCTGAGAAGAGAAAAAAATCGAGGACTCGAGCACCCTGCCCGGGGGTTTACTGGGGCCCCACCTTGGAGCCACCTTTCACCCATGGGGCCCAGTCAGGTTTAGCCCGAAGCAGGGCATGAGTCCATCCTCCCGTGGGCCCACCACCCACGGCGGAATCCTCAGGGGTCCGGTGCATTTCGGATCGGGCAGTAGGAAAAGACAGCGCCCTTGGCGGTCCGATCCCCTGCTACGAAAGCTGACAGTGGGGACACGGAATGTCACCTCACTGATGTGGAAGGAGCCTGAGCTTGTGCGAGAGGTCTAGAGGTACAGACTAGATATATTCAGGCTCACCTCTATGAACAGCACTGGCTCTGGAACCCGCCTTCTCGATGGGGGGCTGGACCTTCTACTATGCTGGAGTTGCTTCAGGTGAGAGGCGGAGGACTAGTGTTGGCTTACTTATAGCTCCCCAGGTCTCTGCCCATGTATTTGAGTTTACCCCAGTGGCTGAAAGGGTTGCTTTCCTGCGCCTTCGGGTTGGGTAACGGGTCCTGACTGTTGTGTACGCTTATGCGCCAAACAGCAGTTCAGAGTACCCACCCTTTCTGGAGTCCTTGGGACTGGTGCTGGAAAGCTCCCCAGATGGGGACTCCATTGTCCTACTGGGAGACTTCAATGCACACGAGGGCAATGACAACTAGACCTGGAAGGGCGTGATCGGGAGGAACGGCCTGCCTGATCTGAACTCTAGTGGTGTTCAGTTATTGGACTTCTGTGCTAGTCACAGTTTGTCCATAACGAACACCATATTCAAACATAATAGTATCCACCAGTGCACTTGGCACCAGGGCACCCTAGCTCGCAGATCGATGATCGACTTTGTAGTTGTATCAGCTGCTCTGCGGCTTCAACTCCCACCTCCGGCAGAGCTTCAACCGCATTCCGGGGATGGAGGGGAACATGGACACTGAGTGGACCATGCTCCGTGCTGCCATTGCCGAGGCGGCTGGCCTAGGAGCCTGAGAGCTGCAGCAAGGCTGCCAGTGCTAGTCGCAGAGGTAATCCCCAAACCTGCTGGTGGAAACCAGAGGTGAGGGATGCCGTCAGGCTGAAGAAGGAGTCCTACAGAACATGGCTGGTTTGTGGGACTCCCGAAGCAGCTGAGAGTTTCCGGCAGACCAAGCGACAAGTGGCTGTGGCAGTCACAGAGGCAAAAACCCGATCGTGGGAGAAGTTCGGTGAGACCATGGAAGAAGACTTTCGGTAGGCCCCGAAGAAATTCTGGCAAACCATCCGCGGCCTCAGGGGGGAAAGCGATCATTCGTCCACTCTGTCTACGGGTTGGATGGGGACTTGCTGACCTCAACTGAGAAAGTTATTGGGCGGTGGAAGGAATACTTTGGGGATCTCCTCAATCCAACACACGTTTTTCCATGGAGGAACCAGAGCTGGATGACTTGGAGGTGGGTCCGCTCATCACTGGGCTGAGGTCGCTTTGGCTGTTAAACAACTCCGCGGTGGCGGATGAGATCCGCTCTGAGTATCTTAATGCTCTGCATGTTGTAGGGCTGTTATGGCTTACACGCCTCTGCAACATTGCGTGGACATCGAGGGCAGCACCTCTGGAGTGGCAGACTGGGGTGGTGGTTCCCCTTTTCAAGAAGGGGGACCAGAGGATGTATCCCAATTATCGGGGTTCAAACTCTTCATCCTCCCTGGGAAGGTCAACGCCAGGGTACTGGAGAGGAGAGTCCAGTCGATAGTCGAACCTCGGATTCCGGAGGAACAATGCGGTTTTCGTCCAGGTCGTGGAACACTGGACAAGCTCTATACCCTCTCAAGGGTGTTGGAGGGGACATGGGAGTTTGCCCAACTGGTCCACATGTGCTTTGTGGATCTTGAGAAGGCTTACGACCGTGTCACTCGGGGCATCCTTTAAGGGGGAGGGAAAAATAGGAATTATGCAATTTGCTCAGAGATGCTGTTATTAACAGGTTTGCCTAAGTGGAAAGACATGATTCATGATATCATTTTTTCCGCTAATACAACCGTCATGACTTTGTGTTTATGAAGTATTATTTTATTGTGAAGTATCTTCATTTTGGTCTCTGTTCTTTTCCCTCTCTGTCTGTCCTGTGATTCTGTTTTCCTCTTGTGTGATTGGATAGAATGTTCACCTGTGTTTCCCCTCCAGCTGTGTCTCATTGTCTCGTTAAATCTGTGTATATAGTCTGTCCTCACCTTTCCTTCGTTGCCACTTTGTTGTTGATGTTTCCACGTTATCACTCGTCCCAGCCATTTCCCAACTTTTTTCCAAGTTATTTCTTAGTGTTTCGTTATTTCTGTCAGCTCCTTTGTTTTTCCTCGTGCCTTCATTTGGATTAAAATAAGTATTTTAACTGAACCTGCTCTGCCCCTGCTGTTCTGCGTCTGCATCTGGGTCAAAGTCTTGCTCCAAAAAAAGTTCTTAGTAAAACAAAGTGGCCAGAATGAAGCCAAGATTCATATTAAAGGACATAGTGATTAATGACTTGACATACACCCTCATCTGTATCCGTGGGAAGTGGAGAAAGAGTCCGCAAGAGGAGGTACAACAGGTCGCTCTCCGCAACGCTCGCCGGAAGGTCTCAGCCCAACCCTGGCTGTGGGATTTTTTGCCTGTTTGGTTCAAAACCCTGACTCTCTGCCAGCATGAACCCATTTCTGCCCATCGTGGACACGGCAGAAATCCCGTGCCCGGCCCGGCTGGACCACCGATGCCTGGCCTGGCTGGATCTCGGTCCAATGAATTCGGTCCTCAACTTTCCAGAGCCTACAACACCTAATGTCCCTGAACCCATGAATCCCATTCCTAGTGCTCCCGTGACTCCCGTTCCTAGTGCTGCCGTGGGTCCTGTTCCTAGTGCTGCCGTGGGTCCCATTCCTAGTGCTCCCGTGACACCCGTTCGTAGTACTGCCGTAACTCCCATTCCTAGTGCTCCAGTGACTCCCATTCCTAGTGCTCCCGTGGCTCCTCCCAAGACTCCGCGATCCAGTCTCCCCATGACTCCTCTACAAACTCCTCTCCCGACTCCCTCAGTTACCCCTCATACGACTTTCCCGAATGCCTCAGTGACTCCTCCCACAACTCTTCTCCTGACTCCCTCAGTGACTCCTCCCATGACTCCTCGTGGGAGGAGTCTTAATTTTTATGGAAATTCTGTCCATAAAAATTTAAAACAGAATAGGTGACAAAGGACAGCCCTGGCGGAGTCCAACCGCAACTGGAATCAAATCTGAACTGCCGGCAATGCGAACCAGACTCCCTCAGTGACTCCTCCCGTGACCCTCAGTGACTCCTCCCGTGACCCCTCTGCCATCTCCCTCAGTGACTCCTCCCAAAACTCCTCTCCCGACTACCTCAGTGACTCCTTCCACGACTCCACTCCCGACTCCCTCTGTGACTCCTCCCACGACTCTTCTCGCAACTCCCTCAGTGACTCCTCCCACAACTCCTCCCGTGACTCCCTCAGTGTATCCTCCCGTTACCCCTCTACGGACCTCCTCTTTTACTCCTCCCCTGACTCCTCTGCCGACTCCTCTCCCATCTCCTTCAGTGACACCTCCCCGCCTACCTCAGTGACTCCTCCGACTACTCCTGTCTCGACTCCCTCAGTGACTCCTCCCACAACTTCTCCCCAGACTCCCTCACTTACTCCTAACACGATTCTTCTAGCGACTCCCTCATTGACTCCTACCACGACTTCTCTCCCGAGTCCCTCAGTGAATCCTCCTCCCTCTCACTCGACCCTCTGGTCTCCAGTTCCCCAGATCCCGATTCTCTGGTCTCCAGTTCCCCAGGTCCCAACCCTCTTTTATCGAGTTCCCGAGGTCCCACCTCACTGGTTTCCAGTTCCCCAGATCCCGAACCTCTGGTCTCCAGTTTCCCAGAACCCGACCCTCTGGTCTCCAGTTCCCCAGATCCCGACCCTCTGGTCTCCAGTTTCCCAGATCCCGACCCTCTGGTCTCCAGTTTCCCAGGTCTGGTTTATGGTTATTTCTGTTTGCTCCCTTGTTTTTCCTTGGGACTTAATTTGCATTAAAATAAATATCTTAACTGCAACCGCTCTGCCCCTGCTGTCCTATTTCTGCACCTGGGTCTAAGTCTAGCCCCAACGAAAGTTCTTAATACAACACACGTTTCTATTTCATGCATGCCTATATCGTTTTTAGCAAAACAAACGTAGGTATATAACAAAGGTATATAACAATGCATTTGGAGTTTTGCAGTGCCCTAAGCAGTAACATCACTGAAGCGGTGACACAGTGCGGTACCTACATTATTCAATCTGTGTGGGATGGTACACTTCATAATGTAAACACTAAGGCAGGAGAATACAACATCCCACACAGCTGGTGAACCCCATCTTAAGTTGCTGTTGTTTTCTTCCTAATGCCTTTTAATCAGAGGAAGTTACCAGAGTAAAATAAAGAAACAACAACTGAAGTCAATGCGTGTCAAATAAAATCAATTGTCTCATTAAGGTAGAAACATTTTTTTTAAAAACAAATGAAAGGTAATAGACTGCAATTCACAATACCCCTTGGCTTTTGAAGTGTTGTATTGCTTTAATCACACTGAGACTGAGTAATTGTTTAATTAAAATAACCAAAGGATGGCTGAAATAAACACACGCCTCATAATAGATATTAAGGCAGATTGATAGTTTTAAATCAGTAATTTTATGACTTTCAAAATGTACCTTTGTTTAGTATCATTCCTACACGACAATTCTGTTGACATTTAATATTGATTTGATAAGGAGTCATCTAAGACTGGCTCACTGGCCTAATCCAAACCACACGATGCCTCTATCCAGACCGTGAAGTCTTTTGACATAACGGGAAAAACATATAGTATATGCTGCTAAATGTTTAGCCTGCCTACCAGGCTTACCCTGATATAAAGGGAGCTCAGACTCAGCTGGAAAATCCTCTTTTAATAACTCACACTGTTCATCGAGATGTTGGCTTGGTAGAACATTCCACTTTAGTCTCATTTATCAATTAATTCTGGTTGTCGATCGACTTTGAGATAGTGACCAATCTGTTTTGTTTGTCCAAATAAATCACCTGCTCAGTGGAAAGTATGATTTGGTTGTCAAAACAGGGAATATTAAGTGTCATCATAAAATATTGTCAACAGATGAGAAAAAAAGTAAATAAAATTATGGATTTCATGTGTGAAACACTTCTAATCTGAAAGAAAAGACATGAACTGACAACTCTAGGAGCATTAATATAGGATTAAGTTTGCTATCCATAGGTCAACTCGCATTGCGATAGTAGTTGATGAGTTAAATTATATTGTGACAATTCCCATTAGAACAGCACACCAAAAAAAAAGCCAGAGTGCTTTTTTTTTTTTAAAAAGGAAAATGGATATTATGGCCCCCTTGGTGACATGGCATTACTCCCAAATGATCTCAACTTAAAATTACACAGCAACAGCAATTTGGTAGAAGCTGTGCAGTCCTTTGAGAGAAAGTCAGATATTTTCAAAGTGGCTCTCCAAGATCTCTTTACACATTTCACAGGAATGTGTCCTCTCATCCCACTGAACAATCAGTGTCTTTGAATCTACAAAATAAGATTATTTTTGTGCCAGGCTATTATCTGTCTACCAGAATGTGTTGGGAATCGACTGTTCTGACAGGAGCACCTATAAAAGGTGTTCAGTAGAAGATCTGGTGTTGACCGTTAACCCTAGACTCACGAAAGTCATAATACACACATCATGAACATGTTCGGCTCTACTTACAGCTGTGAATCAACATTCTTGACAGTTGATGTTATTAGTTAATTAATGTCAAAAACAAAGAACCTTTTTCCCCCATGACTATTGCAATGAGATACAATGAATGTGAATGAAATGATACAATGGAATCGTCATCGCCGCCGTAGCATATCCTTCATGTTAACACGATAAATCAAAAACTATCATGGATCATTTTCAAATTTTAGAACCAATAAACCTTAGTGCGAGGAAGAATGATTTGGGGCTAGTTTTATCTCCAACAGTTTTCAGCCATCATTTCTCAACATATTTAAGGCAAATATGATGCATATGAGTTGACTTATGTAGATCTATCTTGTAAATGTCTTATTTTACTCGAAAGTTTCATATTTTACTCAGCAGGGAGAGCTTTCCTGAGAACAAATATGAATATTAATTTAAATAATTTCTTAACCCTGGATCCGATTTAGTCCAGATTTGGTGCACATGAATCATCTCAAGTCTCTGTATCTTTTTGTATCATATTTTATTCTAATAGCACAGATTTTTCTCACTAGGAGGAGCTTTCCGTACAAAAACAATGTTTTTCATAACATAATTCCCTAAGCGTTTGTACAACTTAGTACACATTTGGTGTTTACGAAATGACACAAGTAGATCTATCTTTTTTCTTTTTATTAACAAAAAATGCCGTTGACAAACTTCACTTATAATTTGATGACATCAATCAGGGGTATTGTTTGCACATCTCAGGGGTTTAGGGATTTTTCGCGCATGAACCCTTGTACCCTTGCTTTCGGGGACGACAGTGTAGGCCTATTTGTATTGTTTATAAAGTGTTTTTTTTTTCAACAATAGGTGTAGCTTTTCAGACCTCAGCTGGGGAGAGGTAATGACCTACTGTACCTCTTGCAATTTCACCCATGCTCTTGATATTACATGCTGGCTTTGTAAACATTTAAGCAAAGTGCACAAAGTCATAATTCACACAAGCCTTTTGCAAGATGTTTCATAGTCCATGAATAGAACCAAACTGATCACACTCCTAATGACCACTGACTGCACTTGTTGATGTTAGCACACCCAATATTGCCGATAGTGATCAATCATGGTCCAAGGCCATGTTCCATCCTTTACATTTTCTCTAAATGGGTAACTGTAGAGAACTTACTGTAGTTTCCTGATGGTTCAGTCCGGCCTACTTCATCCCTAGCTGGAAAATGCATTTCCTGGTAGTTTGGGGTACTCACTTGCTTTCAAAGAGTCTTGGTACATCCCACCCTCTTGATTTTATAGGAACATTGTATCCTCTTCTTCAGAATGAGCAGTTGTGTTTATTTGCCATCAAGATAAATATTAAACAAGGAAGACAGGTTTAGCTCACACGTAATTGAAATCATGCTAGACTATATCAATCAAGGCATTTATTATTGAACAAGATTTATCATGGGTCCAAGGAAAAATAAAGGTTTGACTGAAAAATAAGCAAATGCATTATGAATATGGTATGGCAGGTTGGGCCATAAGCCTGTGCATGCGACATTTTCAATCTCCAACAGTGGGAGGATAAATCGCCTGAGGGGAGGGATAAGGGTTGTGAATCCCTGATGGAATAAAATGCTCTTGTTGTTGCTTTGTAATTGGCTCTGCCATATTTACATGTTAAATAATGGAAATCTTTTTAGAGATGATGGCATGAAAATCGCTCTTCTATGAGTCATCATCAATGTTAAATATTCATGACTTAATGTAGAAAGCAGCATTTAGGTCCAGGATGCCAATGAGAAGTAAGCAAAAGCGTGGATTAGCAGAGGTGACAGGGTTGATGAATACAAACATATTTGAGATTATGTTTTTGATTAGAATAGTGCTTTGCAGACAGATTTATTTGGAGCATTGTTGGAATGGTAAGATTTCCTCCAAACCCCACACCCCCATCATCAATATGGAATTTTGACTTGCTGTGTAGAATTATACCTGCTCCCAAGAGGTGGGTTCCACTCAATGTTCAACTGTGGAAGGTAAATTGATCCACTGGGTGACACCAAGAGACCACCAATAAGAACTGTCAATAGAAGGTCATGAGCTCTCCACCACCAAGCATACAGAGTGTTCTAAGCTTCCTGTGCAGTCATCCAGCGTTAATCAATTCTATATGAGAAGGTTGTAAACATCCAACTAAAAAACCTTGCAGATTATCATAAGAGCGCAATAGATGCGTAGATGCCTAAGTTTGGGATGAAAGGGAGGCCATTTACAGAGTGAATTTTGCTAATCTCATGAAACAACACTCAGAAGTACTGGTAGTTGATAACTTGAAATAAAAGTGAAAACAGTATGGGACACAGTATTTATTAAACTAAGTGATGTGATTACTTTCCATGTGAGAGACAACACATCTTCAAGCACAATTTTCGTTTGATGTCTTTTTGTGAGTGTGGTTGATGCACCATGTAGACACAAAGACATACCGGCAGACTCAGATACGTGCACACTTGAATGGGTTAGTCTTCAGAATACCCTTTGATCTGCTTTATTTCAAAGGTTACAAAGTATCCGGTTTTCTAAATGTGAGAAAAGACATCAACCACAACATTAATGCCACTAACTGGTGCTAATTTTGTGGCTGAATGGTGTATATCCCATCCTTTCATAATTTATTGTACTGTAATTATACTGTATTATACTGTACTGTGATATTTCTTTGTTATGGATGTGTTTATTTTAAGATCCATAGAAAACATCAGTTTTGTGTAGAAACTGTTCACTTACACCAATCACTGGTGACTGGTGCCATGGTTGCTGTGTGTACCTTAGAGGCCATTTAAATTGTTTGCAAGAGGTCTATAATGTCACTTAACTCTGGATGACAATTAAATTCAGAATAAGGGCAGTTTCTGTATTTGTATTTGTATAACTGTTATATCTTATTAACCATGCCCTTATTATACATGGGGATTTTCTTTTGCTTCTTCAATGTACACTAATCTTAGATAGCCATCTGCTGGAAAGTTACTTATTGATTTATCAGTTATGGATATAATTTTGTGGGAAGAATACTCAATTGTTTTAAATAGAATAGGAAAGGTTTGTAAATGAAAATGAACCCAAAGGCTAAATTATTTAAGATTCAAGTATTGAGCCAGCATTATTAAAAAATAGCCATCGCCCACTTATCGGAATATTGTTGGTTTAACCTGAGTCTCTGCAGTCTACACATCAAAATTACTCCGGATGGCAGCTCCCTCGGTGTATAAATGATACGGTATGACTGACCTTCAATCCCCTTCTCTCCAGCGCGTACCTCCACCTCTCCAGATTTTCTCCCAAATGTCACCTGCTTTCACTACAGATTATAATGTGAACATACTCCACGGAGACTCATGTCTCACCTCATCCATCAGCGTGTCTATAACCAAAGCATCAAGAAAGGGTTCAGAACTGATCCTTGGTGCACTCCCACCTCCAACGTGAACCCATCCGTGACTCCTACTACAAACCATACCGCTGTCATGCTGCTCTATACACAGCATACACATCTAACATACTTCCATGTCACTCCAGACTTCCTCATTCAATACCACAATTTCTACCTTGTCACTTTGTTGTACGCTTTCTCTAAGTTCGCAAAGACCCAATAAAACTCCTTCTGACCTTCTCTGTACTCCTCAATCAGCACTCACAAAGCAAACATTGCATCTGTACTGGTCTTCCTTGGCATGAAACCACGCTGCTGCTCACAAATTGTCACCACTTCTCTTAACCTTGTTCCACTGCTCTTTCCTAGATCTTCATCGTGTGGCTCATCAGCTTTATAACCCTGTAGCTTATACAGCTCTGAACATCACCCTTGTTCTCGATAATTGGCACCAGTACACTTTTCCTCCGGCATCCTCTCACTCTCTAAAATAGCTTTACACGATCTAGTAAAATATTCCACTCTCTTATCTCTAGACACCTCCATACCTCCACCGGTACGTCATCAGGACTAACCACCTTTCCTTTCTTTATTCTCTTCAAAGCGGCTCTCACTTATACCTTACTGATCATAGGGACCTCTTGTTTTATAATTGTCACACCTACCTGCCCTCATACTGTCCTCACTTGTAAGTAAATTTCAATCACTATCCTTATTCAACCTAGCCTGCTGCCCATCCTTCCTATCTTGATCTCTCTGCCCCGCTAATCGGTTAAAGTCCTTTTCTCCTTCCTTAGTTTCAAATCTCTCAGAAAACTCGACATAGGCGTTTTGTTTAGCCTTTTCCATCTCACTCTCTTTGTACTCGTACCTAATTTTTTAAATTTCTTTTGCTATCCCACTTTTTCTTTACTAACCTTTTCCTACTTATAGTATCATGAACCTCCTCATTCCTCAACCAAGTGTCTTTATTTCCTTTCCTCTGTCCAGATGATACCACAAACCTTCCTTCCTGTCTCCCTTATCACATGGGCTGTAGGTGTCCAGTCATTTGGCAGTCAGTCACTACCACCCAGAGCCCGTCTTAACTCTGAAGTAACTGAAGTTCACACAGCAGCCTTCCACCATTTGATCCTTCGATCTACCTGTGTAGGTTAGTCTCCAATACCTTTCAGATGGAATCTTCTACATAGGATATAGTCCACCTGCGTTGTGATACTTAACTGGCATTTGAATAATTTGTGGCTGACTTCTCTACCACCACTCTTAATACCATTGTATAAATAGTGACTCCTGTTGTAAAGCACTTTAACTGGTCAAGCAGCCTACAAAGGTGCTATAAAAAATACAGTCCACATGTACATACATCAAGACACCTGCTTACTGAGTCAATTTCAATCTAATTGACAATTCTTGTTGCAACAAGCGCAACAAATTCGTCATGTGAAAGCAAGAGAAAAGTTCCTGAGGCGTGGTGCCAGGGCACAACACTGGCAGCCAATGGCGGGCAGGGCCCCTCCTCCTGCTCTTTAACCCCCCTAGGTGTACGTTTGCGTGCTTTTGCCACTGGTCAGGCTACTTCCCGGTCCATGGGCCTGTTAGTTGTACTTGGGTTTTGCCACAGCTTGAGAGCCTTACCAGACTATCTGTCTTTGGTTTGCAAGAAGTGGTCAAGAGGTGAATTGCTCGGCAGCGCGCTCACGCTTAGTAAGAAAAACATGCCTTACTGATACATTTTTTGTTTTCTATTCTCGTCGGTTAGTTGATCAAACATCATCAACCTCAGCAGCCTATATATTTGTGCTTTCTTGCTCCTTTTGCTACATCACATCGATTTTCCTCTATGATATACATGCCAGAAAAGGGCCTAGGTAAAACTCAATGTGGGTGGCTAAAGCAATTAGCATTCCAAAAACAAGTTTTGCGATACCAAGAAAGATTACTTTGGACATTTACATGTTACTCAAATACAACAACCTGACTTAATTGAGTAGAGTTCCTGAGACAGTCACATCCTGCGGTCTGGACTACACATGAAGCATGCGTCTTCAATGTTTCTATCAAATGTATGCAACTCGATTCACAAAAATAATCAAATACTTATTTATATTATAACAACTTGAATTTTTGTATTAGTAGATTGGGTTTAGGTCTTACAATTATTCTTCCACTCATTGACTCATTGTATTATTCAATAGTAAATCTTTCCTCTAAGCTCTTAACCTTGATTTACAGGATTCTCTACAGCCAGTGTATGTGCAAGTATAACCTTTTCCTCACCATAGCAATGTTGAGCTTGAGGTTGAGGTTTTCTCTAATGTTGACAGGGATACTTTTTTGTTTGCCATTGTTCCTAATGGCTAAAATGGAACCTGTAACCTATTTGGCAGAGTATATTTTGAAAATGTTGTGTCTTTTATTGCCAAATGAAATGTGTTTTATTGTTAGTCAAATAAAATGAAGATATTTGTTTAGGTCCAAAAACTTTTGCAACACCTTTGCCTGCCCATATTTGGAGATTCATCAAATTCACCAGCAATAATTGAGAATCAGCTAGACATACACAAATATATTTTGCACAGCTTTCCAGACATGAATCGTATTATAAACACAATACCACTGTACATTGTATACAACTGTATAGGTAGACGCTATGTGGAAATGTCTAATTTTGAAGAATTCCAAGTGATAAAACATTGTAATTCCCAGCCAGACTGCCCAACAATGCTGCAGGATAATATCACACTATAGCTCATTTGAATAATTTGTGGCTGAGTTCTCTACCACCACTGTTAATACCATTGTATAATAGTATTCAATCTCATACTATTGCTGCCTGAGCCAACTGTGGACATTTGGTAGCTTTTATTTAAAAGCACAGCTTTTTATTTACCACACTGTGGTATTTTCAATGCAGATAAATAATATAATGCAATGTTTGTCAACCATAAACTTGGTGGACATCACCTGGGAGGGCTATGATTAAGAGGAGGTGTGTCTGTCTGTCAATATGTCGTTGTGCTGCCTTTGATTTGCAACGTTTTAGTGATTGAATCACAGCTCCACCAGCACTGAAGTCAGTTTATCATAATAAGAAAGCTGAGAATGGAACTCATGAAGAAGTTAAATATATATAGATGCACATACATTAGCCAGGCCAAGCTAGTATGATGACACAAGGCCGTTAGTTACAAATCCTTGCTAAATGGCTAATGTACTGCTGATCGGTTACCTCTGCGGGCCCCAGTTCCCCATGTTTAATCAAAATTCTCCTAAAGCACAGTTCAATGTTCTTTTTTCTGTTTGCACTGTGCTGGCAAAGGGCACCTCTGTGTTATGACAACTGAAAACTCCTATGTTGAGCTTGACACCATATCTTTTAGACTGACAGTTTTGTTTGTATGATGAACACACACAGCCATCACTTTGGGAGAAGGTGGGCCACACAGCAGAATATGAAAGTTGAAACACACTCAACTACACCGTGTCCATCTGTGTTCATGTTAAAGACATAAAAGTCAGACACAAAGAGTTACAAATCCAAGCACATGAGATGCAGAGCTAATTAACGCTGGTAACACCATTCAAGTAATCACTGATTCGAAGTAACAGCTTTAAAAAGATAAGTTTGGTGTTAGAGGAAGATGGACACATGAAGGACAAAGGAGCTTGGACTAATTCAAGGACATCAAGGACTATCATAGCAGTAAGAATGGGAACTAACAAAATTATTTTAGAAAGTGGCAACCAGGCTCCCAGCCAACAGTCCAACAGCAACACGAGAAGAATAAAGCTGGTGTCTCTAGCTGCTGCTTACAAAACTTTTATAACATCACTGCCTCCACATTTTCTAAAAAGGGGCCAGAGCAAAGGATGGAAAGTGCTGCCCTCTAAACATCACACGTAGAGGGGACCTAACTTTTGGTACTTTATATAGAGATGTGTTTGGGGGTTCTAACATCCCCACAATTATGTTTTTGCTTATGAGGATTTTTTTTTGTAGAGGTAGGGCATATTTCATGGACAGATTCATCAGAGTTTTGTGCTTGGTAAACGGGATCATTCTAAGCCCACTGTTAATTATTTAATAATAATAATAATAATAAGCTTTACTTTATAAGCATGTTACACACCACATGAATAGAGTACAACTTTGTGAAACCCACCTGAGAGAGCAGCGGGCTGCCCCTGTGAAGAGCTGTGGTTTTAGGGTCTTGCTTAAGGACCCTAGGCCTGTTCCGTCAGGGGCTGGTGAGGGATGACCACTTTGCTCACATGCAATGCCCAATATGTTACTCAGGGAAGTGAGTAATGACAATGTGTTTTGCCAGGGTAGGGCAACAGACTCCTGTGAAAGGGAGCCCCATTACAGATATGTTTAGAAAAGATAGGTTTGCCAAAGCCTTGCCACTTACACTCTCTGGTTTTAATACTTATTGGGCATATATTGAAACACCCCAGAAGAACTTTATCATATCAGCCAAGAGCAACATCCAGTGTACATATGGCAACCTACCATGGTTCCCACTCATCCTGAATACTCTCAGTCACTTTTATGAATCCTCTTAATGACAAAGACCTACCAATTAAATGCTGAAGCAATCCAACCTTTTGGGAATTAAATTGTGTTTTGCAAATGCCCTGGTCATCTCTTATTTGTTTGATTATTTTAAATCTAAGCCTTTTAAGCCAATTCATAACAACAGTTGTCTCAAGGTGCTTTCCAGAAAGAGCAGGTCTAGACCAAACTCTTTATATAATTATCTACAGAGACCGAACAAATTCCTCCGTGAGCAAGCACTTGGCGACAGTGGGGAGAAAAAACTGCCTTTTAAAGGGCAGAAACCTCGACCACATGCAAGACTCAGGGTGGACCGCATACTGCAATCAGCTTATGCTAATTCACTTTCCTCCGCTTCTCCGGGGTTGGGCCGCGGCGGCAGCAGGAATCCCAGGTTGATAATAACATAAATAGTAATGTAACATTTAGAAATAGCTTATTGGGAAATACTAAACCATAATAATAATAATTATAATAATAATAGAAATCATTATCATGAGCATCTTGTAATCAGTGGACATCGAGGAGGGCCACAGCAGCAGATGCAGTCACAAACCATATGCAGGCACAAAGACTCCATGGAAGAAGTCAGGATAGTAAAATGAAATAATCCAGTAGCATGCACTAAAGTGAGAGTGGTGTATAAAGAGGGACAGTGAGAGAGGAAGAGAGAAAAGTTCAGTGCATCATGAGAGATCCCACAGCAGTCTAAACCTATAGCAGCATAGCTAAGAGCTAGCTTATGCCAGCCTTTATTATAAGTTTTACAGTAAAGGAAGGTTTTAAGCTTACTTTTAAATGTAGAGAGGGTTTTTGCCCCCCGAACAGAGATTGGGAGATGATTCCACAGGAGAGGAGCCTGATGGCTGAACGCTCTGGCTCCCATTCTACTTCTGTAGACGCTAGGGACTACAAGTAACCCTGCAGGCTGGGAGCACAGTGTTTTGGTTGGACAATATGAAACTATGAGCTCCTTCAGATATGTTGGTGCCTGACCGTTTAGGGCTTTGTATGTGAGCAACAATATGAACTGGAAACTCTGCATGTCCATGTTCATGTTCATTATTTCCATATGAATTGTAATAGCACCACACCTGCAGAAAATATTTGCTATTTTTTCAATGGCTGACCTTATCTGTTAATTAGACACTGTTTGCCCAATGTGCAGGTTTTGATACAGTGCAAGAGATTTTAATTTAACTAGGACACTATGAGACAGCTCTGGCCTTGCCTTGCTGATTGGAGAAATGCTCTTTAATTGGTTTAAACTTTGCTATTGCTGCTCAGGGATCTACGCGCTTAATTTCGGCAAAAGGTCAATATCAATAAATTTGAGGCTGTAGAAGGGAGGAAGGCAGAGGCATGGAAAATAACATGCTCCACAGTCTTCTGACTTGAACTGACCGCTGAGAGGGGGAAGCGAGCTGACCCTTGTAACTCCCCAAACCAACAGGGTGCAAAGAGAAGATTAGAATTTGAAGCTCCATCAGCCCACCCTCTTGTCAGGTGTTTATTGCCCATGACCTCGGCGAGATGAGGTCAAAATTTCATATTATAGAAAACCAACTCCTTTGGCGCAATAGGTTTTAGTATATTCAACAACAGCATTATGAAAGGGCTTGGCAGAAACAGGAGGGGCTTTATCCGCAAGTGAGGAGAGACAAGAAGGGATAGGGGCAAAGTGGAGGTTATTACTAAGAAGGTTTGGAGTGAAGAGGAATTCCAGAAGGAAGGAGATGGATATTAACAAAAAAGAACTCTGCACGGAATATTCTTGTTGCATCACCTCCTCTCTTTAGAGAACATTACAAATCCAACAGAGACCAATGTGAGAGGCTTTGGGAGATTTGTTTTTCAGAGAGGTATTTACATTGCATGCTTGCCCTTCACGATTTCAGTCACCCTAATGGTGGGACGAACAGCCCCACTGATTACATGTCCAAAACTTTCTATACTCATCACTCTGTTGGTTTGTTGGCACAGAGTGTGTTGACACAGACCAACACACTCTAAAACCCACCTATTCATAACATCACACATATGACCAACATCTATACTATCCATCATGCCATCCTGTTACCTGCTTTGGCTACTCTGTCAGCTCATTGCGCTAGACTGCGGTGTTCATGGCCTAAGCAAAGCAATGTGCTTTCCTGCAAATTGGAGCTGAAATTTGGTAATTATTCTGTCTAGTCACCATGCATCACTGCTCACTTGAACTCAAGAGAAAGGCAACACCAGCCAGAGGGAAAAGAGAAGAAAATAAAACAACATGAATGCCAGAACTAGACATCATCACAAAGACTTCCAGTTCAACTTATATTAGAGTGCTATAACAGTTAATAATAAGTTTCTTTTCTTTCTTTGTTTCCCCAACAATGTGTGCTTTGTCAGCTCTGCATCTGTAAGTCCTATCAATTATTGTAGAGCTCAAGCAAGGACCAGTACTAAGAGACAGATACATTAATTTTTTTTTACAGCTGACTGGACATGGCTTTTAAACCATCTGCCGTGCGTCTCCCAAGCTAATGACTGTATTAGAAATGAGTGCTTGCCTCTTGGTACCTTGCTTGATGAGTGCTTTATGAAGGCATAACTGGGGAAGGACTGTATGTTTAATATGTGATGGGATTTGCTGAAACCTTTGCTTTCCTAATTTATCACCATGATGGAACAGAGGGGGGGCAAGGGGCACAGAGTTCAGCTTTCAGGAAGAAGGATGATAATACATGTTCCCCTATCCCCAAAGAGGAGATGAGAATCTGTAATGACAGACCCCAATCAACTTGAACTTTAGCAGCTAGGAGGCTAATAGCATTTCATGTCCAATTATGTTAGTTGATGTTGTCGTATCTCCCTGACACAACCTCTTCTCTGTGATAGGTAGACTTTGATGGAGAGGGGAGAGGGATACCTCTGACTGGGTTGAAAGATTGGGTCAAAACAGACCTCAATTGGGTTAAGTGGTTCTGACTTTGTGTTTGCCTTCCTGGGTAACTGAGCTGAGGAGAATTAGCAGTGCAAATAAAACATGGAAATGATACTCCGATTTTGAAACAAAACAGCAAAGTCATAGCTTCCACCACTGGAATCCATCTTAAATCTTAAATGCCAATGTAAAATTCAGACCAAGCTGAGACAAGTCAGAAGTGGGGATGCCTCTGAAAATACTTTGATAAAATTGAAAGCCTGACCAGTGAGGCATGTGATGCAAATTAAATTCCTCCAGCAAAGAATCTGATTGAAGTCAGAGAGTAGCTGACCAAGCTGAACATAGACCTCACAAGATCATCACCCCAGCCTTCGGCTACTTGGCTTGTGGCATAACCCCCCACTCTTCTGCGTATTCTTGGCAGAAAATACGCAGATGAGGCAGCCTCATTTAAATACCTCGCTGAAGGGGGTTGCAATATTGTCAATGTTTCCCATCCAGGTAACATAAACTGTGAAAGGCCAATGTCAGTCCTGAAAGTAATTGCCTGATGTTTTCAGTCACTGGTGGTGGTGGTTTCACTGAATATCAGCAGCGGCGGGCTGTCAGGGCCAGCAAGGCATTTTCTGCTTACCTAAAGATTACCCTAAAGAAAGGAGATCAAACTCTATCTTCACATGATCAACAGCTTTGGTGAGTTTATCTTGAATAGCTGTTGAATATTGCTGGCTGTATGGTAGCTGGTATTGTGGTGTGAATGAGGTACAGATACTGGTCTGGTGGTGCCAGTATACCTGATCGCTAGTATGTTTATTGTGATCCGATCACTCAAACCTCTTGTGGAAGGTGGTCTAGGACTAATTAGATCACATATCTTTTCTGTAAAAGATGTAAACATTCATGTGTGCTGATGATTGTCCGATAAGGACGTAACAGGAAAACACTTCATCAGTGCTGCTGTAGAAGCATGCAACATTCTTAAGGGTCTTATGAGTGGCAATCTACTGGCGAAAGCCACAGCTTTTCTAACGTGCTTCTATTTACACTGTGTCCTATGGTCTTAAGCAAGTCGCAAATGACTTTGTCCTGGCGGTCTCAACAGTTCAAATAGTCTATGCATCTATATTAGCTCTTGAAACATCTTTAAGTTGTAAGGTAGCCTGTGCTAGCTAACTTAACAAATCTGGCACTGATATGACTGATGACTATTTAAAACTCCCTTTAACCCTGAATCAGAAGTTACGTAGGCAGCAACTTAATCGGAACACAAGTGGTCAGCTTGACACATTTGGCGATACATGATAGACAAAGGTGTGAATGATGTGTCTCGCAATCCCCTTGTGGTCAGATCGGCTAAAACACATTTTAAAACCAAGTCTAAACAGGGTCTCAAGCACTGCTTTGTTCAGACAGAGAGAGAACCCCAGATGCTATTACACTACACACACTGTTATATATATTAGTTAACGGTGATGGTATGGTAGCCCTATTCCCTATTAAAACAGAACTTAGTTAAAATGGAGGGCAAGAAAATAATAACCTATAAGCCTCTGCCAGAAGGAATTTTGGTCAATGATGCCCATAGTCAGCTCCATTGACATACAGCTGGGCTGAATATTATCCTTTTAAATGGAATAAAATAGTCCCATTAGTGAGCCATACATTCTTCTTCTACAATTTATGGTTTCCAAATGGTGTCTCCCTAAATACTAAATAAAAGTTAATTAACAGTAATTGAAGCTGAGTAGCTGGTAAGGAGGAAGGAGAGGAGCACAGTATTTGTAGTATGTAGATAACAATACTACGTGGGTACATTGTAGGCAACAGCATAACATTTAAGTTTGTTTGACATACAGTATCTGATTTTTTAAAGCACACACTGGTTAACAGTCTGTTTCTTTCTTTCCTCAACAACACAGCAGGATGCAGGGACAATTTGCATTTTTGGACACATAGATAACCAAGCCCACCGCTTTCAACTGCTGTGCCAATGTCACTTTTGTGGCACAATTTCATCTAAGGTTTCTGTAGTAGGTTTTCCTAAAAGTTTTTTTTCTGCTATTTCTATTCATATGAAATGACACCTGGATTCTTTGGAGCTATTTGACTGACACAGCAGTTGTTATCGTGGGCATATGTAAACATAGTAATCACACTTAAATGTATTAAGGAACGGGCCGAAACCACCATCAAAACCACCATCAAAAGAGGTTAGCATCCTTTCAAACCCTGTTTGATTGTGGTGTGAAAGCAAACAGGCAATCTTAGGATTTGTTTTATAGCGGATATGGGATTTTTATTTTATTTTACTATTCTCATAAATACGTCTGTCTGCTTCTCAACTGATCTGTATTCTACAGAAACGGGGTATTGTTGTTACAAAAACCAATAAAATGTATTCCTTTTCAAGTACCTACAACTTCTAAGGATAATTAATATTCAAATATGATTAATCTACAACAAGCCCAATTAATTTTTAAATATTTTATTACAGAAGGTGTGTGTTTTTTTTAATGTTTTTTTTGTAGATTGGCATTACATATACTTCAAGCAACATTAAATATTTACAAACAAAACATATTTTTTACATTACACCCTTAATGATTAGATAAAGTCAAAGTACTTGAATCTTAGTATTATGGATAATATTTGATTATTTGAATTTTTAATCAAATAAGAGAAGGTTGTGTATTTTGTAAATACTAGCTCATAAATAATCAACTAAATCAACTAATCAACTAACTAATGTTTATATAACTAATAACTAACCAAAAGATTTAAAGATAAGGGAAATTTATATTTTAAATAAAAATAAATGTACATAGTTCTTTTCCTTGAAAGAGGAATGTGATCTTGAACATAACATTCTGATTTATTAGCTTGAAATCTATATTAAACATTAATAACATTTGTAACATGGTGAAATATCCATACTATATTTGACAAAAACAAAAACTGATACAGAAGACACATTATAAACAGACATACAGACAATTGCATATACACGGGTAATGTGTTTGTGTGTGTGTATGTGTGTGTGTCACCACCAAATACTGCATAATAATATTATATAAGTATATGTATTTATATACATGTATATGTATTTATATACATATATACATATATAAATATATATATATATATATATATAAACAGTATATACACATATACACATACACATATACATACATAGATATACTGTATTAAGCATATATATATATATATATATATATATATATATATATATATATATATATATATATATAAAGAGTTTGTTTTCATTCCTGTAGATTTTGTTTGTTTGATGTTAATTTGCAAGACTACGGCAAATCAACAGTATGGATTTGCATGACATTTTACCCACTGGTAGGTTTTTGCATATCCTAGAGAGAGTAATATCTATTCATTTGGAAATCCAATGAAACACCATCGAAAAAGACTTGATCGCAGGGCAGTGTCATAGCTTTGGACATGCCTATTGGTTCATGACCATGCCAGCGTAAACCAGAAACTTTTTCTTTAATTCTAGAGGACGTTACACAAGTACACAAGTAAAGTATGTCAATGTAGAGGGAAAAAAGAGTCAGACCAGTGGGTTGATGGATCAGATAAAGTCAGAGAGAGTAGGCAGAAGAAAACCTGAATAAATAATCATATAGATTTTTTAAGTGTGGGTGTATGAATGTGGAGTATTTACGGGATTGGAAATCAGACAGAACAGGTGGTTAATTTCTTAATAACCGTGGACCAGGTTATATTAAAAGTTGTATATTTTTGCGAGTCCCGCATTTTTACTGCAGATTTGTGCTCCATTAGCAGGCTGTTATTAAAGATTTGGGGCTAGAAGTCAGTGTCTGTACTAATTGAATGATCTTGTTTCAATTTTACCTTCAGAATCGATATTGAATTCTTTGCGTAGATTATAATCATGTAAATCTTTGATCTGTTCTTTTTCTTACTTGAGATGTCCAGTGTGGGACTGGATCAGCTAATGAGTCTACCGTGTTCTTCAGTATCAATAATACCGTTGATTTCAATAGCATTTATTCCAAAAAAAATGTTGTTTTTAAAATGTCAAAATTTTGTTTTCCTGAATCATGTGGTGAACATGTGTAATACCTTTAACCCTCCAGTTGGTGAAATTGATTGTTTTCTTATTAATAGTGAAGCCTGGGTTGTTCAAAATAGGGTATTGGACGGATGGTGCTTTTGTGTGAGAGTTTGTGATCTGTAGTGTTTTCCTCCAGGCTGTCAGAGTTGTAGCAATGGTTATAATTTTGAAATATGGATGTTGCTTGATAGTTTGTGTGATAAACGGAAGGTCTGATAGCTGCAGGTCGGTGCGTAGGGTTTGTCCTGTGTCGAGCCAGGAAGAGTCAGATGAATGTGCGTAGAGCCATTGTGTAGGTTATAGTATTCAAAACTTGGTGCTTCCAGACCCCCTTGTGGTTTTGTTTTTTTGTGAAGTTGAGAGTTTAATCCTGGGCGTTTTGATTTTCCAGTAAAATTTTGTTACTCCTGAGTGTAATGCTTTGAACGAGGTATTGCTAGGATTAATGGGAATCATAGCAGATAGATAGTTAACTTTGTGAAGAATAGACTTTTTTACTGTGCCTATGCTTTTCAGGAGTGATAGCAGTAGGTTGTTCCAGCGGTCCAGGTATATAAAGCCTTAATCCATCCAATAAATTATTCTCCATAACTAAACTTTTGTAGCGTTTCAAATAAGAAAGGTCAGTTAACATTGTCATAGGCTTTTTCTGCATCAAGTGATACGACCATATGGTCAGAACCAGTTTAACTATTAATTGCATTTGGTTAAATAGTTCTAGGTGCAAAAATCTTACTGAAAATATAATTTTCCATGTTGATGAGTGATTGAGGGTGATAGTTAACTGTATTAGTAGGATCTTTATCTGGTTTTAAGAGAAAAGTTATCACTGCTGTGCTCATAGTTGAAAGTATACTGGTAGGAGGTTGAGAATTCTGTAATAATTTGTGGAAATAGTGGAAATAAAACAACCCAGAACTGCCTGTAGAATTCCGCAGGGAAGTCATTCCCGGCATCGCAGTCTCTCTATCTAATATTGTGTTTTTTTATTCAAGAGATCATTTAGTTCCATTTTATTTTTCCTAATCATACAGAGCACATTTTCTGATGGATTATTAACATACCTGTTTTCCAATTCTTGTAATTTATTTTCTAGGTTGTTTTTCACTGTGTTTTTCTTTCTTCTTTTTATAGGAAGAGGATCAAATTGTAGCGTGTTGGGTCAAACAAGTGCACCCCTTCAGCTCTCATGTTTAGGCACGAGCTTCGCACCCCGGTGGACTTGGTGATTGGCTCACCCACTGAACCAGAGGTGGACTACCTGGCCCGGACTACTTTTACCACCTATGGGAACTACTCTGGCAAGTACATGAACTGACCAGGCGGGCCCTTGCAGATACTGTGTTTCGACAGAAACGGGCTAACGACTCTCGCTCGAAGGAGGAGGACTCTGCCCCTGGGGCACAGGTGTGGGTCTACAGTCCTGAGAGGAAGAAAGGCCTCTCCCCCAAGCTGATTTGCCATTGAGGTGGTCCTTGTAAGGTTCTTGAGAGACTGGCTCATTTTGTGTACCATGTGTGACTGATCAAGTGGAACCGGTTTGTAGTGCTTCAACGTGACCGGCTTACCCCTTATAGGCCCTTGGTTCCATCTAAAAGGGAGTCAAGGACCGAATAGCAGCCTCAGGCCTGTAACCTACCATGGGAAACCACCAGTGGACAATCCGGGCAAGGCCGACGACAGCGTCAGCTTCCGCACACCTCAGTCCCCTTGTGTTGGACACATGGGTTGCTGTGGACAGTGAACTAGCTAGGGGATGGGCTCGCGTGTTGGGGGATATGTTGAAGCCCATTATGCATAGCGATAATTGTGTTCTGCACCATGAGTGAGATCTGTCTTCATTTTAGTAACTGACTCCTGGGTTTTGTGTGTTGCATTCAATGCTATGGGTGTTTCCAGTTGGCTTTGTAAATCAAAGGTACTTCCAGGTTCAGAATCAGATTTTTCTGCCTATTCATGCTCCAAAAATCTCAAACTTGCCACAATATTATTACAGCCACAATGAACCGTCAGGACGGCTACCAGAGTAATGATGGAGATATATTTGGCAAGTTGTGGTTGTGCGTTTGCTTATGTGTATGTGTGTAGAGAGGGAGCTGGGGAGACTGCAACCACGTAAAAGAAGAGAAATAGGAAGAAAGAGATAAAACATGAATAAAATATTCTAAAATAAACTAACAGATAACATAAGATATAGATATGGGACTTGCGACAGGTGTGATTTATATTAGCTCTGTCTGTAATGATGATGTGTAATAGTTAGGAAGAGCTAGGGTGTAAGTTCGATGTCAAGGAAAAGTTTACTGTCTAGTAAAGTTTATCAACAGCCATGCAAGCTCTCCTTTGTTTGGTATTCTTTCCTGATGGGGAAGAGGATCTTGCGTCTTTTGAGGATTTCTTTCTATATAGATCGTTGATGCCGAAGTATGTTCCTTTCTGTTCGACTCCTTGTTTTTTAACCAGATCTTGGGTTTATAGTATTTGAATTTAGCGATGATCGGTCTATTGATCGGTTTATTGTCCTTCTTTAAGAATCCGAGCTGGTGAAAACTATGGAATGTGATGTGTTTCAGTTCATCACAGGGGATCTTCAATTAATGAACTCCTTCAGGGGCTGCTCAGCGTCGGCGGTAGAACCTCCACTGGTTTCTGGGATTCCGGAGAAAATTAGATTATCGCTCAGTATCGCGATTGTAAGTCCATTAAAGTCTCTTTATGGTTCTTTATTTTCTTTCTTAACTGCGTTCATATCCTTGTTGAGAATTTTAACCCTGGATTTGAGGTGAGTTGTTTCTTTGGTCAGAGTGTGCATTTGCTAGTGACATAATTCCAAACTGTTCTTAAGACCATGGAACCCTGAATGATCTTGACTAGGGAAATCCGAGGATCGAGGGAGGATATATTATTGTTTATAGCAATCAGTGTGTCACTAAAGGATGAGTTGGTCTGGGTGAGTGAATCTGTATACGAGTCCGCGGTGTGCTGGCGTTTGGCGGAGGGTGAAGAAGCTCAGGATCCCTTGCCTTTCCTGCCCTGTCCTGGTGACATTCCTGCTGTAGCAGTTGTCATTGTAATCTTCCAGGCATCCCAACTTTGTCGGCAGAGTATTGTTTTATGCAGGAATTATTCTATCGTTGGCTTAGAGAGAAAAGTTGTTTAAGCTTGGCTGGCCTGTGACGGGCGCTGCCATGTGGAATAGCACACCAAGTCTTGTGGGAACGGAAGTCACAGCGTCATCACAGTCTCAAAGCGTCATCACAGTCAGCCATGTGTAATTCTACATGTTTATATTGATCAGCGATAGCGTTTTCCCTGATTAATGGCTCAAAAGTAGTTGTAAAAGCAGTACTATAGGGATGTAAGATGTACTTGCTGCTGGGGTGACTTTGTGTCAAGATAGTCAGGTCTTCGGGTATTAGAGGCACCTGGTGCCAGTATTCCCATAAGAACGCCTCACCTGATGTGGGAGAGAATCAGTGGAGACTCTACTCAGAATACACAGGCTCCCCAAGCCTTAGCTTTGGTTTTTCTCTACTTCACTGCATCTTTCCCTCACGCCACCATGCTTGTACTACTGATTTACTGAATGGCACACTTCACACTTCACACTTTTTGACATTATTTAAAATTCAAATATTGTTTAAAATAAAAGTTTTCTTGCTTTTCAGTGTTTGTCACGTCCCGTTATTTGTCCTGGCTTTTAGTCGGTCATCACAACATGTGAGGAAATATTCTTAAGACGGAGTCTAGTGATATTAATGGTTATTATCAGTTAGTCAACACTTGATGAGCCTCTTTTTGCAAATAAGAAAATATGCGTGTATATGCACAGTTTCATTCCCCCTGTGGATGATGATTATGCACAAAATATGTAGGATAATGTTCATGAAAACTGTCCTATCATTAAGTTACACCTGCCAATCTGTACAACTTTATGTTTTGCTCCTCTTGTTTTTTTTGTGTGTGTCAGTCAGTATGAACAGGAAATGGACCCGAATTAAAATACAGCAAACTATTATTTAGTTTACTTGGTCCGGAGCAAATAAAGTGCCACAAAAAACAATCCTCACACATTAGTTGGGCAATGATGAGGATTTGTGACCAGACTGGGAAAAACCTACAAAATATAATCACAGTGTGAGGTTGCAGCAAAGTAATTAATAGAATATATTTTAAACTAGACCTGTGCTGTTGTCGCGGAAAAGTCCCAAATCCCCTGCGTTGTAATTAAAAATGACTTTTTATTTCCACTGTTTTTGTGTAAAAGAAGAAAGCTTGCCATAATTATTCAAATATAAACTTTTACAGTAAATTATAATAAATACAAGACATTATATACAGGTCGATTCAAATCCATCAAATTAGCAAAATTCTGGGTGCAACAATATCCTCACTAAGTGTTATAATACCTCTGTACTTTGACTATGTGAAACAGTACCATATACAACTTGCAATTGCTGATATTATATATGAGATATGTTTAATGAACATTTGTCTTTATATGTGTATATTTATTTGTGAAAACGAATATGTGAATGTGAATACTCCGAGAACACCACCTTCATAGAGCGGCGTACAACTTTCATAAACTGCTCTCCTCTCTGTGAGTTTGCTGCATCCATAAGAACTCTGCCAGCAGGTCTCTGGAGGTTTGGCTGAGAAAGAAGCTGTCTCCAGATGGACAGAGATAACATAGTCACTTCTCCCGGGCCCCAAGTACTCTAACCAGCTTTTAGAAGAAAGACTGATTGAGAAAATCATTGTCTGTTGGTTTGTGTTTCAGCCCATGAGGCTTCATCGCCTGTGTACTAAAGCCATACATCTCTCTGGCCTCACGTAATCCAGCTAGTCTGAGCGGCGATCTGTTTGTGCCCTTGGGCACTAAACCCCAGCTGGGGCTCAGCAGTTTGTGAAGTCTTCCCACGCTGGCTTCTTTGTTGTATCAATGTCTCTGCAAGGATTCAATGTGGCCAATTGTGGAGAGGAAACCCTCTCAGACTGATAACATTTACTTATCCTGTTCATAAGTTTGTCTCTGAAAGTTAACTTTATTGCACTCATTTACAATTTCTCTATAGTAAACAGTTTACAGAGTCCCATTTTACACACCTTTCCCCTCCCAAACTGAAAGGATGGTTGCATGTGAGAAACAATGCAAACAAAATAAATGCATCCCAGTTGTTTATTTCAGTCGATAAAAGTCTTGAATTTTAAAATGTCATTCCAATCTGTTACGCTGGTATATGGCTAAAATAATTGTCGAGTTCGAATAGCACATGTTCTATCTACAAAGAATTTCTCGGCAAGGTTGAATAAATTTAGGTTTATTTTCAGTAGCAGCTACATCCATTTTAAGCCCGGCCCATTACTGATACTGATACACATAACTGATTGAACAAAGAACCATAATGATGCAGACAAAGGTGTTAAAAAAAACAACTAAATACAATTTTTCAAATATAGTAACTAGAAACTAACACTAGAAAAATGTAACTAGGCATATGCTGTCATCCCCGACACCAAGGTATATCCCCCAAAAGTCCCCAGTCCCCTGCATTATATGACGGAAGTTCTCGTATAAAATGTGGTTTAGTTAAAGTTATTTTCATAGTACTTTTAAAAAAAAGGTTCCCCTTAGTGAGTAATGTACAAGCTATTAGAGTAAAATATTATATTTGAAAGATAGATCTTTTCGAGTCAATTCACATGCACCAGTGGAACTAATTTGAACCAAGGATTGTAAAATTATTGCCAGAAAACTTTTGAAGATAAATCTCCCTCTAGTGTAACAAATATGCAACCGATCTTTACAAAAATCAATCCTGTTCATCCTAACATAGAATAAGGTGTATTTAGGTATAAAAATTAAAAATGATGTAGATTTTGAGTTATCGTGTTAACATGAAGTATCGGTTGCATGGATAATTCTATATATTCCAATATCCCTGACTTTTCAGGGATATAATAATGTACTTTGTGCTCTACTCTCTCTAGTTTTATCACCAAAGAATGAACAACAGATAGCATTACAAGCTTTTAAATAAAAACACATTATTAAAGGTTTCCTCTACTTTTGTCATCTCACAAAGAGCCAAGTCAGGGTCACATTTCAGTTTTCTATTAGTTGTTTACAACTTAACCAAACAGTCATGTTGTTCCCTCTAGGTCTGTTACATAGTTTAATTCCCATAAATATGTAAGTGACCTGGACATTTACATCAATATTTAACAAAATGTTGCTGCTAATACATATTTTTCCTGTTTTATGTTGAAAGTGTTATGTATCTTGTTTAGTTTGTTTTACATTTCCTGTTTTGTTTACTTTGTTTTGCCTTTTTATTGTGTTTATCTGTTAATTGTTCTTCATTTCTTTATTCCTTCTTAGTGTAGTCTTTGTGTCTTTCATTTGTGTTCCTTTTCCCTGTCTGTGTCCTGTTCCAGTATTGCTTCTGTTTTCCTCTTGTGTGATTGGTCATTCTGTTCAACTGTGTTTCCCCTCCCACTGTCTCTCATTACCTCAGTGTATATAGTCTGTCCCCAGCTTTCCTTCTGTGCCAGTTTGTCGTTGATGTTCCGTCGTCACACGTCCCACCAAGATCCTAGTGTTCCCTTGTATAAGTTTCTCTATGTCATTCTCATTCTTGGATCTGACTCCAGGATTGTTTTTTGACTCTGCATCTGCCTTACTGATTTGGATTGTTTGTGTTATCAGACTGCTTAACTGGTTTTGAATCCTGCCATTTTTTAGTTTTGGATTTTGGACTTGAAATAAATATTTCAATTGCACCTTCAATTGCTCTCTTTCTGCACATCACTCAAACCGCAGCTTGAATATTGATATTATGAAAGAAAGCAGTACCCAGCCTGGTAATTCTTAAGCTCATTGTGCCATCTGTGAACTATATATATGGGATGTGTGATACTGAAAAAGGGTATCTCACTATTTTCTAGGTTTTTGTTAATGGTTATTAGACAATATTTAGTTATTTGTTAGGATTCAATACCATCTGTTTCTTTTCATAAGTAATTTTTGTTGAATGATTCAGTAAAAGATTTCTCGTTCTCGCCACCTTTTACTGCGGACTTGATCTTGTGTTCGGACACTCTGCACAATAAAGCTAATAAATTGGATTTGGAATTGGTAATAGTTAGACGAAATTGTCAATCTAAACTTAAAACTGAATTTGATAGATCAGAAGTTGCTTTATCTATTAGAGAATTATTTAAATATTTGCACTTAAATTGAGCTTCAGGTGAATATTTTACTCGCAAAAAAGTAAAACAACAGCTTACAGTAGAGGGACGGTCCATTCCGTGGATGGCCCAGTTCCTTCTTTTTTCCCTTTTGGGTGGGGTCTGCAGTCTCTTTAGTTATTATTTTCCAGGGTCTTTTCCCAGTAGGCCATGCCTGGAACAACTCCAAAGGGAGGCATCCTTATCAGATGCCCGAACTGAAATGCAAATGCAAAGGTTCAGAAATACAGTCCCACTAACTCATGCATTTAGCACCTTAGATAATTAATTAACCTTTAAACAATGAAGTTCAGCAGGAACTATAATGGTCCTTGCTTTGGATAGATGAGCGCATGGAAAACGTCTTCCACCCTTAGTATCAGGAATATTTTCTTATTGCCAAATCTCTTTGCACAGCAAAACCATATCTAAGCAGTTGTATCAAATTGAAGACATGAAATAAAATAGCTGATGTTTTTGCCAAGAAGACTGACAAAGGTAAAGTGAGAATGTTTTGACATTTGTATTCACTGTTAAATTTCCGATTACACTGTACTGCTGCTCTCAATATCTTAAAATCATTTAAATTGAATGAAAGTTCATTCAAATTATTATTTGAGAATCATTAACAGTGCAAATATATTTATTAAATTTGATGCTGCTTCTAGTCTTGTTATTGCACCATTTATGCTTACTTTATCGTCTGTAAGTTGCACAAGACAGTCAATTTCACTCATACAACTTATGTATGTAAGTTTTTCATTATTTGTTTTTCATGGCCATAGGGCGGCACCAGGGCCCGACGTCCACAAGTGGGGCCTGTACCGAGGGTACAGCACCATGCTGCCCGATTGACATTTGCCAGAGAACACCGGAATTGGAAGATTTGCCATTGGTACCCTGTTCTCTTCACAGATGAGACCAGGTTCACACTGAGCACATGTGAGAGAGTCTGGAGACGCTGTGGAGAATGTTGTGCTGCCCGCAACATCCTCCAGCACGATCGGTTTGGCAGTGGCTCAGATCTTTAGACCAATGTCAGACCGTATGATGGTGCAGTGGGCCCTGGGTTCCTTCTGGTGCATGACAATGCCTGGCCTCAAGCGGCTGTAGTGTCAGTGGTTCTTGGACGCCAAAGACATTGATGCTATTGACTGGTCTGCCCGTTCCCCATACCTGTATCCAACTGAGCACCTCTGGGACATCATGTATCGTTGAATCCACCGCCGCCACGTTGCAAAGACTGTCCAGGAGCTGACTGATGCCCTGATCTGATACCATACGTTTTCTCATCAGGAGCATGCAGAGATGTTGTAGGGAGTGCATACAGCCACGTGGATACCATACACACTACTGAGCCACATTATGAATTGTCTTGAGGAAATCCACAAAAATTTGATTAACCTGGGATCTAATTTTTCCCGTTTGATTTTGATTATGATTCAGAATCCAGTCCTCAATGGGTTAATGATGATCTTAGTGTCATTTGTTGAGAACAGAATAACATATGTAATCAATTAAGATTTTCAGCTGGAATATTTCATTCATCCAGATATGGGATGTGTGATGTAAGTGTTCCCTTTCTGTTTTTTTGAGTAGTGTATAATTAAGAGACTGGAGATGTTGAAAATCAGACTGTAAGAGAATATGTCTGCAAACTGACTCCATACTCTACAAGGAAGATGATTTAATTAACAAAAGATTCTCAAAGACTACAGGTCGAGAATTGCAGAGGTAAATTGAATCCTGGGATTCGAAAGTCTCCCTTACCACCTTCAGTTGGCACCTACACCAACAAAAGCTGTTTGGCAAGATAGAAAGAAAAAAGCCTCTGCTGTCATCCACACACAAAGTAAGACACCTAAATCTGATAAACGCCACTGGGACTTTCAATGGAACGAGGTCATTGGTCAAATGAGACTAAGGTACAGCTTTTTTGCTATAAATATCAAAGATTGGTTTGGCATAGGAAGAAAAGAAGCCATAGAGTAAGGCTCCTCGTATCCAGTCTGAAGTCTAATGTTGGATCTCTATTGCTGTGGAGCTATATTTCTTCTAAGGGCCATGGTCATCCTGATTATACGTGAAGACATGGTACTATGAATTCCACCAAATATTAGCAGACATTAGACAAAATACTGTTTTGCCGACATATTGCCTGTACAACGCAGGGGATTGGGGACTTTTCGGGGATATATCTTTCTGTCGGGGACAACAGCCTAGGCCAGTTTAACTCACTTTTTTGAATGGTGCCAATCCCATCGGGGGTTTGCAATTTTTTCAATGAATTCTGTTTTTAAAAAATGGATTTTTTTAGAGGAATGAATTTTCCTCTAATTTTGTTGAGCAGTGTATAAGCTTAAAGACATTGTATCCATAATTTTAGTCATCTCACTTCATGACATTAAGCCAAAATGTGTACAATTTCTCCTCCTCCATCATGACTGATGGTGTTTCCAGCAGCCTAGAACATGAGTTTAAAGACTGTAGACAATAATATTGATTAGCTCAGAAGCATTTTAATGTGATGGATTGGACAATTTCAGAACATATGCTCAACTGAAAGAAAATTATAGTCAGGATTTGTCATCAATGCATCCATCAGCAAGAACTGTGCCACATACTCCCCAAGTCTTATGCTCCCTAAAATCATCAGTGTTTCTGGTATTCTCATTCCCAATGTGGAGGTAGGCATACATGATTTCTCCATGCATTAAGATATTGTATATTTCACATCCCAAATGGCAAAACGGATTGGGCAGCATCTTTTGTCATTTTTCGCTCTCATTACTGGCTGAGATAATGTTCATGACCTTTACATGCATGTGACAGTGGCAAATGTTGTAAAAGAGAACATGTGTACAACATGTGATGAAAGCTCCTTTTGTTCCAAAATCCACAGCTTTGTGCAGCTGAATTAAATATTGAGTCTTATAATTCGAGTTGATTTATGCTGTTTCTGAGTCGTGAGGACTATTTTTGCATGATTAGGTGATAGTGTAAGTCTCTTGCATTCCTCTCATTCATTATGGAGTCGGCTAAGTATCTGCGTTTAGATACGCAATAACTCAAAAAGTATTTCATGCAACATTGTCAAACTTTTTTGCCCATAGACCTTAGTGTGATGAAGAACTGAATTGATTTTTGGAATCGTTGGAATCCTTTTTTAAATGGGACACTGTCTGTCCCATTTAAAAAATAATAAATAATAGTCCAAAATAGGTTCATATAAATCAACTGTATGAATTCTATTTAACTTAAATACTTCATATCTTACTCAACAGGGGGGAGACACCTGAATTTGGTGGTACCCAGTCTGAACTATGACTCTGGGGGAAGCAGCATGCCTGAGAAAATTCAAGAGCTCTGCCAGTCAAATGTTCAAAGTGGACGGTTTTGGTGTGCAGCTCACCTTGTTATTTTATTTGTTAATTTGTGTGGATTCTTGTTGCATGACTCATGTGGCATCAGATACCCGGGTACTGGACAAGGTTTAGTTTCTTAATTGAACATTTTAGCTGTTTAGTTTAACAAGGCAGAGGCATGCTGTTAATGTACTTTTATTGTTCCCACAGTTTAGGATAGGATTTATTTTGTCATCCAGGTATTACCTCTGCTAATGAGGTTATGTTTTCACTCCTATAGTTTGTATTTTGTTAGTTTGCTTGATTGATAATTACGGAAAAGTACAAAAAGGATTTACAGGTAATTTTACGCAGAGGTAAGTTTTGGGCATATCAGATAGTTGATCAAATTTTTGGTGATGCAAGATGTTTCACAGCATTTAAAATAAAATAAAATAAAGTAATAAACAGTTTAGAATAGAGATGTCACACTGTGACTAATGCTGCCTTTGTTCGTTTGATTGCTTTGGTGTTCCACTGAGGTGGAGCTGGGGGTTCATAGGGTTGAACAGAGAAGCTGAAGTTGAAGGGGCAGTGGACCACCAGCTAAAGGCTATTTGAAAGATACTTTAGAGTTTGTTGGAGTTGTCTGTAGATTCAGAGGCTGGCAGTAACTCAGACATTAATGGAGAAATCTGCATGAATTTTCACCAAATTCAGAAAAAGTTTTCTTATTGTTGTTGTTACACATGGGTTGCCATATCATTCTTTTCCTCTAGTCTTGCCAAATGGTTATCTTCAGGTGACCTCCTATAATTTACTGATACAAATTTTAAGAATGCATATGTATTAATTTATCAAATTACTTTAACTTCCAGTCAACCTTTTGATTCTACAATGGAAATTATGTTTCTCCAATGTAAACGCATTATAATTTTTTCTCATTGTCGATACATTAAATAGTGATTGGGTTGTGGTATAAATGTAAAATAAATGATTATAAATAATAAATGGTATATTTACATGTACTGCCTGCCTTCTATGCTGCTTGTTCGTACACTAAGAATTTTGTGCTTCATATACTTTTTTTCTTCAGCAACAGAGGAGAAAAGGAAGCTTACACAAAGCTGATGTAATTCTCTCATTTTAAAGAGCAATTCAACATCATTTCAGAAAGCAACCCCTTTTTCTGTTCCAACTCTGCTTATGAATCTTGATACCTATCCGTGCTTTGGAATAATCTGGCTGAGAGGGTCCAGGCCTAAGCAGATGAGTAGCAGGAACGGAGCATCACCTTGGTGTACGCCAAACTTAATGGTGACTTTTGCAATGACCATGAAGTTTGGTTCCAAATTTATTTTCCAAAGCCAAATTGCGCTCTTTGCTGGAGTTAGCTTTGAGTTGTGTAGGATCCATAGGTGGATAAGTATACTACTATTTCAGCTTGCGTGTTATTCTTTATTAAAGCGAGCTGACATAATGTCAACAAATTCAATCTCACTATCTACAGCAATATAGCTCTCCACTGCATGGTGGAATCGTTCCTAGTCCCTCTTGCAAAAAACAGAAGTGGAAAAACCATCCCCACACCCCAAATTAAGTTCTCATTTTCAAGGGTAGCGGCTGCATGGCATAACACACTTTGTCTTGTGACTTACTTTCTCTCTGCCTGTGTGGCTCTCTGCAATGGACATGGCTGGCTGGTTCTAAGGGGAGACAGATGGAGGCTGCTGGCTAACCTGACACATGTTGAGAGGCTGTGATGAGTCGCTGACGAGGAGTCGGCCGAATAGAGGGCAGGCAATCTGTCTATGTGATGTGTTGATGAGAGTGAGGAGAATCGGAGGGTTGAGGCCTTGTTCGGCCTGATATCTGCTCCAACAAGACTCTATAACTGCTCTAACCTGTACACTGTACATGAATCAGTTAGGATTGATGACTCACTATTGGAGAGATCAACTGGCACCTTCACAAAATAACTTTTAGTAGGTATTTTTCTTTTTAAATGTTTATAGTATTCACTTTAGTGGTTCAAGATGTAAGCTACACTTCTGAGCTGGACCTGATGTCTATCTGCACTAGCCGGTATTAATATTTGTCAGCTAATTTTTAGCTATCAACATTACACTTAAAATCCATCTATGCTTCAGGGCTACAGCAAAGATAATTATCTAGGAGCCATTGGCTCCTAAAACCGAAGTCTTTAGGAGCCAAATGAAATTTTCACGAGCCAAAAATATATCGATGTCAGTTCAATGTTAAATGCCTGCCTTAACCCTTTCTCTGCCTTCTGAACTGTCTGCCTTTGTTCCCTTTCTGCTTCCTTTTCTGATCTTACAGTGCCCCTCTCTCTCTCTCTCTCTCTCGATCTCTCTCAGGCACACAAAAAAACAGAGATAAACATATAAATTTGACTGCTGCGATCGCAGCAGTCCCCGCTGACGTCATGCAACCCTCTCCGGCTCATCCAGGGGGTGGCGGGGGAATACAGAAGCGTTCTCAGATGAAATACAAAATTCCTTGAGTGAGTTCTGTGTCCAACCTGGATTAACTCTGTATTTATCTTTCATTTTCAGCTTCTTTTGCGTGCACAATATTATAATTATATAAGAAATTATTATTAGATACAATCACTCAGACAGCAAGTCCCTCCCACACCAGTTTTAATCTCCATCTCTGATGAATATGTCTCTTTTTTTTAATAAGTGTACTTTTGTGAGATTATAATAACTTTGTACTTAATCGGCGTGAAGTTTGGCGACCACAGCGTCTCAAGGGTTGCCACGCTGAATCACAATATCTGAGCAGCATCGATAACATCTTTTTATGGTTTGCGCACACGCGTTCAACTTGATGTTAACCGACTCTGAGTTGATTGAACCATTTCATATGTTCTGAACCCGGATATCCTGAGTCTCTCATCACAGGTTTAGTCTAACTCGTGCTCAGTCTCTAGCTCAGAGAATGGTATGCCCGCTTCCTATAGTACCTCCAGCTAAATTCAAGAGCACAGCATTGAGAGAGGAAGTTGGGCTGCCTTAGGCAATAAAACACGAGTGGCAATAGGCATCAGATTTGAGCTGAATAATTCAGCCCCTAGATCACAGTACGTTTTCCTATTCATATTATCGCGGGCAAATTTATTTGTGCAATCTTCTCTTCCTCTGCCTGAATGCATCTTCCTCTACAGACTCCATAAATATCTAAATCAACTAATGACTCCCCTTGAGAAATTAAAAAGGCATCATTAACCAGACCCCGAAGGTTGGGTTGTCACAGTAAGGACCTTGTCGATGCTGATTAGGAAAATAGTCTCAAGGGTTGATCTACATCGCGGCATTCTCATGTGTAATCAGGAAACCAAGAATACATTTAATGCAGTTCATGTCCCTTTATACCTTGGTCAACTCTCGGACTACAGATGAATTACTGTATTTCCAACAAACTTACGTGGCATACTGTTAAAAAGTCTGAGTCACGGACATCAAAGTCACAAATTTAAAACCTTTTTTCATAGAGTGACAATAATTATACAGTCTCTCAACACTAGCCATCCACCCAATATTTTAATGACTATTAAAACATTGGTTATGGTATACATGAATGTATTTTACCTCATGTGGTTTAATTTCACCATTTGGGAAGTTGTTAGCAACACATCAACAGTGTACTGCTGTTCTAGAGGTAATATTTAAGTCCCTAGAGAACAGAAAATCCTATGTGTTGCACAACAAATCAATTTATTTTGACACAAGCCAAATGGAAAGCCTTGAAAACTTTCTTCTAAGGACTTTTGTTTTCCTCGAAAGACTCCTTGTCTCTAATTGAGCTCTTTCTTGTGCGAATACAATTACGGTGAAGATTTTACTTGCAGTGAGTGAAGAAGGCAACTACATTTTGTCTACTGAACTCGGATATACAGCACAGCTGGTAGAAATGGTTTTCAAATAGGCAACAGGTGTGCAAACGAGTGACGAGGAAAGTGGGAGGGGCAACAAGGGCAGCAGTGACGAGCCACATCTTTGACTCATCATGATTTTCTAATGATGCTGCAAGGCTTGTTAGCACAGGTCTGGGGAGAGAGGGTTGTTGTTGACCTACCGTCTTCTATCTCAGCCAGCCCATCTCTAATTCTATTACAGTTGTTTATAGCTCTTGGCAGACAGCACACCAAACATACCTCAGCTTCTGAGAGAAGGGCAGGGTTCATGGGAGACGACTATTTAGCATTACACAAGGAGAATACAAGGGCATCTTTTTATAGTGAAAATGCGGGGGAAGTCAGGAAAGAACATATTAAAACTAATTTAACTGTTAAACTGAACTGCGTGCACAATTGTGAAACAAATTGTATTTCCCATGATAAATTTTATTATTTAAAAAATAAAATGCTTGTAGTCAATCCAAAATGTTATTAAACCTCAAATCTGAATGTTTAACAAAGGAAAAGTGAGTTTTGTCTTTCTCAGGGGACTTTATAGCTGTGCCCTTATTAGGTAACTCATAATGTGTACAATTATTACGCAAATAAATTACAGAAATAATATTTCCCAACTCACTCGTTCTCATTCATTTTTAGAGTAAATAAATAACTAACTCAAAATCACTAAATTACATTTAAGTGTAATGTAATGTATTTAAATAGAATTTCTGGCCTCCCACAAGGATTCATTTACCAATGTAGCCACCCTTCTTTTCAATTACTGTCATGGGCCTTCTATCAATGGAGCCGGTCCCTTTCTTGATCTGTCCTCAATCAACTTTTACTGAAGCACCAACCACAGCCTCCCAAATGCTGTTCAAAGAGGAGTATTGTCTTCCCTCACTGTAAATCTCAGGTTTGAGAAAGGCCCACAAATTCTCAACGGGGTTTAAATCAGGTAAGGATAGAGGCCAGGTAATTTTTCGGTCATCTTTGAGGCCTTTAATGGCTAATCAAGCAGTGGAAAACTGTGATGCATGGGATGGAGCATTGTCCTGCATGAAGATCACGGCTTTCTTGATAGCTGAAGACTTCTTCCTGTAAGCCACGACTGGCAGTAGGTTTGGGAGTTTAAATTAGCAACTAGCTCATCATTAATAATACCAGCCCTTACCAGTACCCCACTTGCACTCTGCTGGTGCCTGAGTGGAAGTGGTGCCCTGTGTCCGTTAGTCATCCAGCCACGGGCTCATCCATCTAGTCCATCAAGAGTCACTCGCATCTCCTCTGTCCATAAAACCTTTGAAAAATCTGTCTTCAAGAATTTCTTGCCCCAGTCTTGACTCTTTAATTAATGAGTCTTATTCAGTGGTGGTCATGTTTCAGCCTTCTTTACCGTAGCTATCCCACTGAGTTCTGAAAATATTGTACTTCTGGACACTCCATGCAGCTTACAGTTCCGGAATGTGGTGGCACTGGAGGACAATTGGTTCCTGGTAGCTTCACGTTCGATTCTTCTCAAGTCTTTTTGCAGTTATTTGCCGTTTTTCTTCTCAATGCTTTTTTTACAACCTTTTTGACTATTTGCAACAAAATCGTTGATTGTCCTGTGGTCACGCCTCAATTGTTTGGCTATTTCAAGACCATTGCATCCTCCTGAAAGGCATTTTACAATATGAGACTTTTCAATGTCATCTCTTTTCCAGACCATTTTTCATGAGGCAATGAAGCTGCTTAATAATTATGCATATGGGGTTTTAATCACAATAGGCCACACCCTGCCTCATTATACAAATACATGATACCTGAAGATGATTGAATCCAATAGGCATTCAAATTTATATTGCTTGGAGTCAAAATGTGTATAGAAATAATTTTCAAGTCAGAATACTGTCTTGCCTAATAATTGTGCACGCAATGTACACTGTAAAACATTTTTGTGTTGAATTACAGTAAGATATTGCAGCCGATGGTCAGGGGTGAGCTCAGGCCAACCATATTTGCATCTTTTCCATCAAAAGCGAAGGAAATGTTATTTCATTTGTTCAGTCAGTGGGAAAATGGTATAGAATATACCAGTACCATTTCTAGCTTCTGATTGGATGGGCAGCCTCTAAAATCACCAGCCCACCTCATAGTGGGCAGCTACTCACGAGGAAGTCGGTAGCAGACCCTGCCGCTGCAAACAGTTATCCGCTGACTTTTCTCGCAAGTCAACTCGTTCTCTCTGTTCATGATGGCTGTGCTGCAAGGGGATGATCATAGCTTGATCTACATTCATTTATTTTACTACACTTACTGTTAAATGTATCGCTATTGAAGCCCGTGAATAAGCCTAGTACTGTGTCCACCTACGGTAATGCTGTTATGCTAGACGCATGTCAAAGGTATCCCCCCACTGCTCCCGTAACTTTAGCATCCACAAGCGCCGTCCCTGTAGTAGTCGTTGATCGAAATGAATGAAATATCCCTCATAGGAGCTGAGCCTCACTTTAACCACTTTATTCTACTACAAAAATATTGCCTAACTGAATTTGAGGTGGGTAGTCCGACAACAGCTTGTAATGTAGTTTAACAGGGAAATTACTTGCAGGTAGCTTCATTGCAGGAGTATTTTGCTGAAGGCCCAGGTCCGCCGCTAATCTGATGTCATCTGTTAAGATTAAGGCTGGACAGAGTTTTCACTGGCACCTTTTGGTGAAAATGTTGCCCGGTAACTCCTTGGTATTGAGAAATCATTAACAAATGTCTTAGACATGGATGAATTTGTGAGGATTTTTTCCGAGGGAAACAGTAGACCAATGTTGTAGATGAATGGACGAATGAATGGATGGCGAGATGGAGAGATATAAAAAGAACTAAATAAATGATACGACTGATTTGATGTAAATATGGATTTTCAGGTTGCTGTTGGCTGCTGTTAACTAAGTGAACAAAAAGAAAAAAAAGTTTTATAAATTACTCTAATTTTGTCCTGTTGGATTACATAGTTACATTGAATTTTGAGTATGGGCTTGATTGATAGTTTCCTTTCTAACTTTTCAGTTTGAATAAGGCTTCTTTCTAGTTTTGTAAATATTGGCTATGTTGAGAATTCTCACCAGATTAGGTTATATTTTTATTTAAGAGCTAAGCTCATACAATGAAGATATTAGTAGGCTTTTAAACTACTAGTCCATTTTTCTAAGCTCTGGTCTATCTAATGTCCAAGTTGCCCACCTATTATTTCTACCTTAATATAGCTGGCTTTTTTTGTTTTACAATATACCTAATGTCATCTTAAACAAAAGTATATTTACTGTAAACTATGACAGTACGGTACTGTGCATGACATAGATTTTATGGTAAAATGCTACAAAATTCCCTTTTAAATTATAGTATATTAACGTTAATTTAGTGGTTCTTCTGTAAATGTATTAAATTTATTGAGTAAAGTTCAAGTTGGTACAACATAATTCAATATAGCATTATATAATTCAATTGATTTAGTTTGTAGAAAATACAAATATTATGATGTGTAAATATGATGTGTAAATTATCTTAACATGTATATATATGTTAAGCGAGATTCAAATTAATTTTAAAAAGAAGGAAAGACAAAAAAAACAGACAAAAATGATAAAGTAAACTTAAGATACATTTGTAGTTTTGAAATTACATAAAAAAGCGTATTTTAGGTACTTTAATTTTAATAAGGAAATCCTTTTTCCACATAAGTTATGAGTATTCCTAACTGATTCAGTTTTACAGTGCATGAAGTTAATTACTATGAAATCTGTTTAAGTACCAGATAATGTCATCTGTTAGTATAACACTGCAAGAAGATCATGATTTAAAATGTTTGCATGTCAATGAAACTGAGAACTACTAAACATGTGTAGAAATGGCTTAAACAAGAAATTACCTTACAGCCGCAGACTTTTTTATTAAATTCAGTGTTAATCACATTCGGTATCTTTTTGTAAAATCAGATTGAAAAAACGCTACAATATCTTAAGCCTATTTTTAAATTTATTGAAGTTAACTTTGTGCTTATTGAGAACTGAACCTAGATGCAACACGATTCTGACCAGATGAGAAATGGGCAGAGTTGAAATAAATGAAAGAATAACACAAAAATCGATCATATTTCTTATTGCGGTTTGCTACCAATTCCGGGTCAAGCGGTCCTGTGACTTCACGTCAGAAAACATTGTGATGTAAACTTAATATTGGCCATGACTAGTATAAAACCGAAAGCTACAATAAACAAAGTTTTTTATCCTTGCTTAAGAAACCTTTATCTACAGCTAGAAAATGGCACATATAAACTTCTGGTGTTTCCATGGCAACGAGCAATAACTGGTTAGCAGAGCGTCAACTACACTCCGACCAAAATACCTTTGATTAATGAATTACCTTTGATTGATTAAAAACCAAATATAATACAGTCAATACATTATACTCTCTTGATCCAATAAATCAATGGTAATTTACACTCAGTAAGTTCGAAGAACATTGAAACTGATCGATATGATAAATTAGCAATTTTTTAAACCCTACAATATATTGACACATAACTACATACCTCAACTCAACAACTTTTGAATACCCTAAAAAAGAGGTAAATGATGAGATTGACTGGACCAGAGTTGGTCGGTAGACTCCTCAACTACTGTCAACATGAATAACCAACTTCTGGATGGGTCGTTGAACAACAGATGGCCTGCTCGGACCCCAATTTCCCCACCTTAGCTCCCCTATCTGTATTGTAGCTCTTCGTCCCAGTCCATTATTTAGCAAGTTTCCATTCGTTCCTTGGAGGGTCCACTTCCTTAACAATCGCAATGTTGCCAACATGCACGTCTGAGGATGTGCCATCTTTTTGAGAAAGATATTGGCAAAAATATTAATTTCTCCATCTGCTGCTAAATTGTTCGGACAAATATTGTAATGGTTTCCACCGCTTTTTGGCATACATGTCTCCCTTCTCAAATTTATCAGATGCGGGCAGTGGAATTGAAGATTTCATAGGGACCAGATGGTTCTGTGTTAGTGGTTCCAGACCCGTGGGGTCACTGATACTGATGACACTAAGTGGACAGTTATTTACAATTAATATGGCTTCATAGAAAAACGTCCTTAGGGAAGTATCGTCTAATATTTCCACACTTTGTTGCAGGACAGAGCCTAAAATACGTACTGTCCAGATCTGCCGCGCCCTCATGCCTCATGCATGACTTGAGTTTGGCACATTCATACTAAAATCACACCGTTTATCTGCCAGATATGGTGCCCCACTCTGCGATGAACTGGCGACTTGTCCTGGTTGTACCCTGCCTCTCGCCCGATGTTAGCTGGGATAGGCTCCAGCCCCCTGTGACCCGGAACAGAGTAAGCGGTAGATAATGAATGAATAAATCGTGCCAGACTTTTTTTGTTCATTTCCTTTAGGACTTTTGCCATTTCATTCATTGCTCCAGCAAATTTTGATGCCTGATCTGTTCTGATAAGTCATACTGCCGCAGGTGAAAGGAGGTGAGGGTTCGATGTGTTCACTAGGTAGATCTGCCATTAATTGTTCCTATGGTGGTCTGTGAGCTCTCCTACAGGGAACACAGTGTCTAATGTGCTGTGCCACTGCTTACTTTTGCCTATAATGCAGGAATCACTTGCCCTTAGGTGATTCAGAGTTCAGCCCCTTCATTGATGTTGCGTTCTCTCATGATGGTGTGCAAGGATAAGGTTTGTCACAATGTCCTCCCTTGGAAGGATTACTGAGTGGTCACATCAAGGTGCAGAAGAACCTCTCAGTCATCCACCTATTGACATTTAAAATTGTTGATGATTCTGAGCGGAAGATGGGAGCAGTGGCTGAGTACAGTGGCTTTGGAAATTGTGGACCCATATATGGACTTAGGATATTCACTGTCGAGCAGCATGCGTGATCTAGATTTTTCTGCCTCAGCATCAAAGTCTTCTCCATCTTCTGTCGGATGTTCTTTCATTAGTCCTAGTAGATCTGCTGTCACAGCTAACCAATTTTTCTCAGAATTTATTGTCTTGGTGTTGCTTGGAGTGTTGTCTTAAAACTCTTTCTGTTCAGACTCAAGCTTCTCAACTTCATCCATCATGTTATACAACCCACTCTCTGAGCATTCTTATATTAAACTTGTGCGAACATCCCTAACTTCAGTTTTCCGTTTCTCATGTGTTGTCTTAAACGTCTTTATCTTTGAGCTGATTCCTGCTGTATGGTTCCGACATCTTAGGTGTTAAACGTCTATCACAAGTGAATTTTCTTGTTTCCTCTATCTTTGCTGACTGAGGCACCTTGGCCATTGTTTCATATTTCTACAGTTTTAGCATGTGGATCCTTAACATTCCTCCTTTTCTCTTTCTCTGTTGTCTCACTCTCCTAGATTAAGTCTCCTTGATCCTCTGACAGTAAATCAGTCCATCCAGCTAGCTCATAACACTGAAATGGTTCAGCCCGCACTGACATTTTGTTACTTTGTTTTGGAACTGTCCATCAATTTTGAGAGCTCACTGTAACCTGTAGTCCACTGCAGGAGATGAGGCAGAACTTCTCACTGTAACCTGTAGTCCACTGCAGGAGATGAGGCAGAACTTCTCACTGTAACCTGTAGTCCACTGCAGGAGATGAGGCAGAACTTCTCACTGTAACCTCTAGCTTACTTCAGGTGATGAAGCTGCTCAGTAATATGATATAGGCCATGTTGTCACTGAAGCTACTCTGGTCATGAAAATCCATACATCGTACTGTTTTCTTTTTTTTAGATGTATCATGGAAAATCGGAAAACTAATAAAACAGATAAAACAGACACTCTTACACTCAGAATCAGATAAACAAATCAGCATGAAGCTGATTAGTATAGAAATGCTAACTATAGAAATACATTTAAACAATTCAATAAATGTTTATTAACATTTCCTAAAGAATAAAAGAAAACACCAAATAATACCCTAATAGAATAATAGATTTAAATTTAAGATATTAACATATTACCGTGTTCACCTGACCGACCAGCAGTGGAATAACTGAATTAGAGACGTTTTCCATACACCGTTTCTCCTGCACTATTTTTATCGTGCTTTGTTACCACATCCGGGCCAAGCGGTCCTGTGACTTCAAATGTAAAACTACAGAAAACACTGTAATGTAACTAAAAAACCTAATAATGGCCTTGTTCATATCCCACAGCTTCAATAAACAAGGTGTTTTATGCATACTTAAGAAACCTTTTTCTACGGCTAGAACATCTCACATTTTAACTTGGAGTGTTACCATGGCATGAGCACGCGCCTGTTAGCAGAGCATTCAGCTACATGCAGCATTATGTCTTCTGTGTGTTATCAGTCTAAACAATGGTTGATACAAATTATTAAATTGGTGTGATTTAACATAATTTGTATCACCAGTTCTCAGATCAAGTCACAGGCTGAAGGCTTACCAATCTAAGAACTAGTGCAGGGTTCCCCAGTATTTCAATGAGGACACACAGAATGAAGAAAAGATAATCATAAATAAATGAATATTAATCCATTAGAATTTTCAAAGTTCAAACAATTTATTAATCCCAAAGGGGGCAATTGATACGAAGCAGCCCATATACAAAAAAAAGAGACAATACAAGATACAGGTAATAATAAATACAAATTCAAAATGTACAGACTACAACTGTTATTGATAAAATATCGAGGGGTCTGATTTATAAAAGTGTGCCTAGGATTAAGGTCATAAGGTGGCCTACGAACAAACATTCCATTTGCGTGTGCACAAAAATATTCTGATTTATAAACAGAGCACACGCATGTCCCACATCGATTTTCTTTAATAAATCACAACCTACTCCAAGTGTGGCACGGCTTGTGTGGGCCTCTTGCAACTAATCTAATTAATATTAATGACTACCGATCGATGATAATCTCGTCTTGGTATTCCTTTTTTTTTTCCGTGTCAACCAAATACATCCAGGGTGTTTTGAAGGAACGCACAAACAAAATTAATCTACTAAAATTAGGAGTAACAAACACATCATGAAATACCTTCTATCATATATGACAAGAAACTGTGCTTATGTTTGCTGACTGAGGCATAGGAAACGCTTCAATTTATTATATTTTGTCCAACGGTTTCCTTTTTTATTTATGAGAATCAATTTCAATTACCTAAATATTTTCTGATAATTACAGAGACATCAAAGGGTTGTTTTGAAAAAATATCTGTCTTTTTATTTATTCTCCAGCAAGAATCAATGAAACAACTATGATTATTCTTTTGTAAAATGTACATAATCTTATCACTTCATACTCCAGTTTCTCCGGATCATCCTTTTGCCATTTGTTTTATTTCCCCATTGATCCAGTTTCTGTGCTTGTGCATGGGTCAGTTTGCTCGGAGGACCACATATTTTTCCTTCAGGTTTTATTTTTTATAAATCACACAGATTACATAGAACTTTTGTGGGTACGCAGCATTCATAAATGAGGCACCAGATAATTTAATGAAGAATTACTTTTGAATGATTCTGCTACTAAAACATCTATTTCATCTATTGTTTGTGTCTTTGTTTGGGTGTATTTCATAGGACATTGATGACTGATCTGTTTACATTTGAAAATATATCTTATCCATTTCAACAGGATAAGATATTTATATTCTTTTTTTTTCTATAATTTTTCTATTAAACCTTAAATTAACCCCATTAAAACATGATTGTGAATAATAGGTCCTTCAGGAGGGATAAGCACAGAAGGGGTTGGAAGACCTGACACCTGTCTCATGTGATGGATATATCTTGAATAAAGTTACCAGAAACCTCATAACACCCTTTTGAGCCACTTTAAGATTTACACGCCTTTTTCCCCCACACATTTAATAGCAGGCTTGTTAATAATCGTAAACAGATTTTGTTTTGGTATTAAATCAGTGTTGATATTTTCGTAAGATCCCTAGGACTGAAGTAATGGTGTCTTTCTGTCAAAGTTTGGCCGTCCTTATTTTGGGTCCCCGTGGTGACCTCCTGCTGTTAGGATGCAGAGAAAATAGAAATGAGCTGAGCAAACCCAGATTTGCACTTATTTCCATTTTATATGCTTGTAGTGTAAGCTTAGAAAACCAAATGTAGTGAAAAACCAAAGTGCAACAACATTCTTCCATCAATAACTGTCACTGGTTGATGTATCACTTGCTTAGTTATTAATTGTTAAAGCAGGTAAGTGTGTTGCTCATACTTTCACTCACACATGCATATGGGCTTCTGCGAAGAAGATTGTGGTTGTGAATTTCTTACACGTTTCAGTTATATAGGGTAATAATTGACATACTGAACGTATACATATATACATAGAAGTATTTTTCTTTTTTAGAAAGCAATTTTTCTTTTTTTTAAATATAAAATAAATTATAACACTAACTTTTATTTATGGACGCCTTTCAAGAAACGCAAAGTCATCGTACAGATACAATAAAGACAGAAAATATACAGATAAATAGAGACATAAATAAAACACCATGCAAAAACATCTAAAATGCTAAATTAAATACAAAGTCAAACGACAGTGGTCACACAGAATATGCAAGACTAAGAAGGTGAGTTTTCAGGCGGGACTTGAAGTTGGCGAGAGTGTCTGGTCCACAGATGGTTTGTGGGAGGTGTCAGGGCGTTGACGAGGATGGAAGTGATATTAGGAGTGGGGGGCGGACGGAGGTAGTTGATGTTGCGTAGGTGGAAATATGCAGTACGAGTGATATTACTGATTTGATCTTTAAATGATAATTTGAGTAAGAAGGTGTTGGATTTGGCCGGAGAGGGTTTGAGCCAATGAGGAGAACCTCAGTTTCACTGCCGTTTCGTTTAGTTTGAGAAAGTTATGCCAGGACCATATTTTAATTTCCTGGAGCAGAGGGATGAAGGTGGAAGGATGGATTTTGGTTTATTGGACTCGGGTGTCATCCGAGTTACAATGGGTTATGAGTGGGGTGGTGAGTAGATACCAAATTTTCTAAAAATATAACCAAGTGGTAGAAGGTAGTTCATAAAGAGGAGGGAACCTAAAAAAGAGCCCCGGGAACACCGGCAGTGACTGGGAAGTGCTGTTATCTGCAGGTTTTGGGTTTTACAAACTGAGTGCGGCCGGAGAAATATTGTCCTATGAAATCACAACAGTGGGAATTTCAGTCCAGTGTGCTAATCTGTCTAGGACGATGCTGTGACAGCTGGTATCAAGAGCTGCACTAAGGTCGAGGCGGATGAGGCTGGTTAATAGTCCAGATTCCACTGCCATCGACAGAGCCTTTAGTGATCTGAGCCAGGGTGAACCAGTCCTGTGAAGGGGACAGCAACCAGACTGGAGTTCTTCAAACAGATTATTCTTGGAAAGGTGAGTGTGGACCTGATCTGCAACTGTTCTTTCAAGAATTTTGGACAAGAATGGTAAATTGGAGATTGTCCGGTAGTTATCCATGTTGCTGAGATCTGCAAGAGTTTCTTGAGTTAGTGTAGCTGTCTTGATTAAGGATGGACTAAGTCCAGTAGTGAGAGAGTAGTGGATAATGTTGGTGAAGAGGGAGGACAGGGGAACACAGGCCTTGCAGGTGAGTAGGTAGGGGATCAAGCTGACAGGTAGAATGTTTGGATTTCCAATATAGGCTAACATTTGGAAATTGACTATTGCGGAAACCGTCCAGTTTGAAGGGGCAACTTGCAGGTACTTTCACACCGTTGTGATTTCAGACTTTCTATACAGCATTTCTGTTTAATTTCCACAACAAATGGTTCTGCATGAAGAGCTAAGAAATGTGTGATTTACGGAAACATGAAATGGCTTCATCTTGCATTACATGTAGAGAGATTTATATCACCACATGCACATCATGTTGAGTCAAAACGTGGTGTTTGATGGGAAGATGGATGGGAAGGGATAAAGAAGTATCTTCAATGTATGTAATGCTTTGTTGTTGGTTCATGAAAGGTATATTTTAATACAAAATCGATTGCTGAATTGCAATATTTTCCGCCATCTTGCGTTCTGTTAATTAAGAGAAATTAAAAATAATTGTGATATAAAGAAAACTTGTAACACCATGGGTGGTCGGTTATAATGATAAAAATGGTCAAAAATGGGTTCCTGTCATTTCAAAAGTTACCCAATCTTGAATACTGTGAGCTGTTCAAGATACGTTGTCGTTCACCAATGCACAAACATATACCAACACACATGTATAAGCCCTTTTTGTTTTCTGTAAGACAACATTTGCCGATTCACAGGTGCAACTATCATTTCCTCTCTGTTAAATCAATCAGCTCCACATTTACATTAGTTGTGACATTTTTCTGGCACTGAAAATATTCACAATATTTATGCAGACCAGACAGGTTGTTGCAAAATCCTCTCAAATTAAGCTAGGGACAGAGCATCAAGGCTCAAATTCACAGAGAGATTAATACAAAGTGCTTACGCCCCAATAATATTTAATCCCATAGTGGTTTTGCTCTGATTGGTTCTTTTACCATGTACTGAAACGCTGTAACAAAATGCAGTAAAAATACCGGAAATGTACACATTAATCTTTTGTTAATCTGTAAGTACAATATAATACTGTAAATGTTGATGTCATTGAGGATCTGAATATTAACAGCGAGCTGCTAAGAAATTTTACAATATACAAGAAAAAAGGTGTATGGAAAACGTCTATTCTTCAGCTATATCTTCAGAAACAAACACACAAAGGATGCAGACCGAAATATCTAAAGGTCAGGAGACTGGCAAGAGGACAGACTACAATCATTGTTAGACAGGCTAGACCTCTAAACTCTCTGTTCACTCAGAGTTTAGGTGGAATCGTGGACACAACTGGAAATTACCAGGACACGGCTGACTGTTTGTCCATGCATATTAGAGATACTGCAAGTGCTTTTCACTTCCCTCAATTCATGATAATCATTCAGAGATTGTATGGGAAAATATTTAAGCCTCTTATAGTGTATTTAAATCCCAAATAAAGTCGAGGCTATTACGGAATTGTCATCGCCGCCTTGTCCGCCACAAATTCCTTTGGGCTAACAATAGCTCCAAAACTATTTATTGGATCATTTTCAAATTTCATACCCACATAGACCCCTTGTGCCCGCCACAAAGGAGTCGACCAACCCACAAAGTGGTCACATTGTACTTCTTGTGCCAGTCTCAACCCTTGATTAGTGGGAGGGTTGTGTGGGGAAGGGTTAAGAGTGAGCTATTGAGATGGTGTGCACACCTGAAGAGGAGTGATAGTGGTTATATTGGTAGACGGTTGTTAGCGATGGAGCAGGAGAAAAACAAGGTTTCCGGATATGGTGAGAGAGGACATTAATTTTGTTGTTGTGACAGAAGAAGATGCAGATGACAGGGCAAGATGCAAATAGTTTTTGCGCTGTGGCGATGGCAAATGTCAATTGCATATTTTAGACACCAGGGGTACGTTTATCTGCAAACGTTTTTAGGCCATCATTTCTCAACCATTCATCCAACTTAGTTCATATTTGGTGCATATGAATCAAGGAAGAGATATTTCTTGTATATTATATTTTACTTTAATAGTACATATTTTACTCTTTAGGGGGAGCATTTTCACAACAACCACTGCTTTTCAGATATCATTTCCTCCCGATCTGATCGATTTAGTCTAAATGTGGTGCATATGAATTTATTCAAGGAGATGTACTCACTATGGTGAGCTTTTTTATGCAAAACATTGTTTTTCAGACATAACCACATATAATTTGAGGAGTTCAATATGGGAAATTGCTTGTAGAATGCAGGGGATTAGAGTATTTTGGGGATCACAGTAGAAGGCTTGTTTTATCAGTGGAAATCATTTGATAAACATCATTTTCAATAAATTATGCAAAAAATGAGCTTAGTGCCAAGAATCTCCCATTTTACTCATAGATATAAGTTGAATGTGCATAGAATAGAGCAATTAATATTGTTTTATACCATGTGATTTCTTCATACTTGTCAGTCAGTCAGTAAAGTTGCAAGAACATGCAACTTTTCCCTGCCTGTCCACCATTTTAGTCCTCAGTCAGGGCTGAGGAGAAGCATAGGTCACAACTACACCGCAGTGCCACACAATGGCCAAGAGTGGAAAAGCATAATGGATACAGATTCATCTCAGGTGTCGTTACAAAGTGTAACTCATATTCTAACAACGTGGGAAAAGAATGGGTTTTATCTCTTGAATGGTATTTTCTTCTCCAAAAATAAATTTTATTGACATTCAAAGGTAGGACATTAATGTACAACTGGACCTGAAATCAACTTATAAGATTTTGATGATCCTCAGGTTCGGGAATTGAAACAATTTGACACTGACTGACTTGCCTGTTTAGCATGTCCATCATGTAAGGGCCATGTTTGGGGACTGATCATCATAGTACTATACTAGTTGTTCTAAGAATCAAACTAAATAAATAAATGACCATTTACTCAAAATGGAGTCTTCATATTTGCCAATTATGCTGTTGATGACGATTTGTGTCAGACATTTGCAAATTAATTCCACCCTCACAACTGGGTGCTCGACATAGAATGCTGCTTTACTGATGAACAAGGTTTTATCGGGGGTTAGAGAAATATCCCTTCTGAAACACATGGATGTTCTATGTGCTTGCAGATTTTTGGACATAAAAGGGAATCGAGACTATTGAAGACTATATGAGAGCTAATTAGCACAGAGGAGAGAGTGATGTGTGCTGGAGGCAGGGGGAATTCTGCTCTTTAAGCTGCGGGGAATTTGGTCCTACACACATCCATCACTGAAATTCATAGGTCATTTCTTTTGTTCATACAAGACTTTTGAGTGTGTACCAGTGTGCTTACCAGTGTACTCTTATAACTATAGTATAACATTATATGAAATGAAGTATTCATAAATTACATATGTAAGTTAATATTGCCTGAATTAAAAAAAAGAAAAGAATAGAGGTCGAGCCACCTACCATAAATGGCCTTTAAACTGCATGACATGAGGAACTTTGCTTATTGTTAAAACATGAAAACAAAGTTATACAAGACAAGACTTACTCACAATTAATATTTTAGCCTTTGGAATGAGATGGAGATAGAGTCCATAGTTCAAATTAAGGCTCCCTTAGTATAGGTGGAAGGGGCATTGGCTATAAATCTTGAGGGGCATTGGCTGCCCTGATGGCGAGCCAAATTAATGATGTATTGATCTGTTTGTTATTTTCAGTTGATTTGTTTTTTAGATATTGAGTTTGTGTTATTTACTTTTTTCGATTTTCATGAATGTCTCTTTTGTGATACATAGCGTAATTTATAAATTATTCCAGCCATGTCATTTATGTTATGTATAATTGTCTTGTAGTAAGTAAAAATGCTCCAAAGTAGAACAAAGTGTCATGCTGCGTGGACATAGGATTACTGTAGCCATCGTTGTTATTCACCTTTCTCTTATACATAAAAACAATCCCCGTCTAATGTTGATGCCTCTGAATCCACAAATGATGAAGACCGTAAATATAAATATATAACAAAACCTGGAAACAAAAAATGTAATGTAAAAACAAAAACCATGATCCATGTTTTGTATCAAATGAATGCAGGTGCTGCAGTATAAATGTAATCCATATATGTGTCATGGGGTGTGTTTACATGTTACAGAACAGTCAATATAGTTTCCTCAGGATATGAATGTTTACCCCACTATTTATTGCATGATGAGACTCTTGCCTATGCGTGTCTGTGTGTGGTTTCTTTATGCATCAGTGTGCTTGTTTGTTAGTCTGTGCCTGACCAGGAGAAAAGCTTCTAAAGAATGTCTTCATAAATGTAATAAAGTCAACACAGAAATCTTAAGTGAAACCAATATTTTACTGGATCTGCTCCAGATTCCTTATAAATCTCACGAGTCCGGATGACCTTACAAGTAAAAAATATATTTTCAAGGGGGAAAATTCCCTTTTGATTAAGGCTTTGGCGACATGAAACTATCTTTGCTGTACAATTGGGTCTTCCCATTGAGCGGTCATCTAACATACAATCTATATTTAAGGGGGAGCCGCACTAAATACAACATGAATATATGAACAAAAAGTGCTTCCCAATATTTAATGAAGTTAACGATGGGAACATTAAGCACCGCAACGTGTAGCAGAAGCCTCCTATATATGCAGAGGGACTAAGCAGTGAAGCTACAAAGGGAGCATGCTCAAGGACACCTGTCCTTTGTTGGATGCTTTGTGCATAGAACCTTGTCAATGCCAACGCTGCAGCAGCCATGTGTAAATTCAAGGAAAGGATGAAATTCCATTGCACTCCTCTGCACTCCTCAAGTCAACCTAGAGTTGAATGTGCTTCACAATTTGATGAGATCTTAAACTCCATTATGACACAATGCAAATGTTTATTCTTTAAAGGATAAAATAGAATAAGGAAGAGTATGTTATTACATTTCTTGAAAGCCAAACTACAGAGGACCCCAGAGCAAATTCATCTACACGGAGGATCCACCTGAGCTGAATCCACTCAGCCTTCCCATTTACAATTATCATAAGGATTGCACAAAACTTAAAAACACTTATCAGCCAAAACCCTCAGGAGACTGGCATGTATTTCTAAAATTGTAATTATTAATTTGTTTTGCTGTTACACGATTGCCTTTAGAAGGATCATGTGTTGATTTTGCATTTTGCAGAGCAATTATGTTGAAAAGAAAATGCTGAAGAAAAGGACAGTGGAGAGAAAAAGTCATGCTTTCCTTGACTCCCTGTTTCTGTCTCTCAGTTCGATGAGGTCATCAAAAAACAACGTGTGTTTTATCCGTATGATGTAACAGCCAAGGATTTTTGGACACTTTATCCCTAGAGACCGTTGACTGGAGGCAGACTTTGTCTTGATTTACAAGGGAGATAACACCCTTGGTAGAGATAGGCAGTGTGAGAGGCAATGGTGAGGAAGCCCGGACATTAGCAAAGAGGACGAGAAGACAGAGGAAGGAATGGGTGGTACACTGTGCCTTTAAAACAAGCCCCTCCCTCCAAAGAGCTGACCAGAACAGAGTGGTGCTGGCAAGAGACTGAGCCCCACCATAAACTCTGGCATCAGCTTCCCTTCATCCGGCAGTCAGCGAGGACACAGTGAGGGTACAGGGGCAGAGAGACGGGGACGGAGAAAGGGAAAAAGCACGAGCGACAGAGAGGAGAGGGGGAGGGAGAGAGACAAAACAGAGAGTAGATAGACTGAAGGAGAGGCAGTACTGGGCATCACACATCTCCACAGAAACAGCTTAGCTTCTCTCTCCTGCTTCCTGATGCAGACAAAAGCTGATGGGGATGACAGGTGGCGTGCTTTTGGTAGTATAGTTAGTAAGTGGTAGAGGCGGCCGCTGCAGCATCGCAGTCCGAAGAGGGACCTCTCCTCAACACTCTGGCTGTTAGTCATCTCTCAGCCTCTTCTCTTCCTTCTCAGAATGCTATTAGGACCATTCATTGTTCCCATCTCATGCCTCCTGCCTCCTCCACTAAAGCTTCATCCTCCACTTTTACTCCTCCTCTGATGAGCCACAGCTTCAGAGTGAAATAACCCTGCTGATGGAAGCTTCTCTCTCTGTCAAGACAGTAAGTAGGGGAGGGAGAGAAGTGCTTGTGTGAGGAAAAGAGAGAGGGAAAGAGGGTGTGTGTGTGTGTGTGTGAGAGAGAGAGAGACAGAGATGGAAAAGGAGGAAGAAAGATGAGCCAGGCTGCAAGAAGAGAACATGTCAGTGTTTGCGACCGAGGTCGGCTAAAGAAACAGCAGATTGTGCGTAGCGTGAATGATCCTGCTGTGTGTGGACAGTCAGCTCTGGGCTTAGCAACAGCAAAGTGATGCACAGGAAAGGTGAGTAGGTGTGAGCTCTGGCATGTGAAACAGGGGGTATTAGATGGGGAGCTGGGTTGATATACGAGAGAATAAGTGATTGCTTTTCCTTGCATCTTTCCAGGTGCCATGTATGATTGGCCAGCACACCCAATGGCTTTGGCATCGCTCTGGATTTGGCGAGAAGCTCTCCTCCCTGCTTGTTCTCAGGAGCTCCTCTGGGAAGCTTTCATAGGATTTATCCGGTCCTGCTGGATGGCACAGAGATCTCAGTGTCTCTGAAAAGAGTCCACAGAGAGAACGTACACTACATGGATAAGAAGTCAAATAATTATCCAATCACAGCACAAGAAGGGAAACCAGGTTCCCTTAGCAACAACTGAAGGAGAGAAGATAATCATTTTCTCTTTCTGCTTCCTTGGTTTTTTTGGGCACACCCCTGTTGACTGGTTTAGGTCAGTATTTTCTGACAGGACTTGCTTTGCGCCAGTGCATAAGACAAGCTGCCACCTCAAGTCCAGAGGAAGGTGTTCATTCAGCCCCTCTTCCTAACTGTATTTCATTGACACCATGACTTTTTTGTTGCCCCTAAATACATTTTCATTATAAGTCACCTTCCACTGGCCTGGAAATCAATTTATTCTGATCCAACGCCATCTGGAATAAGCCCTCCTTTTGGGGGGGCACACAACAGTCTTGTGACCCACACCAGCCTTCCTCTATTCATGGAAAATAAATTAAGGGCAATGTGAGTATGTCATCGTCTGCAAAGAAAATGGATTTTATGGTTATGAAGTTTATATTGATGCAGAGTTTTCGTTACTCATAATCATTTTGAATTTTTGGCTGGAGGAGCAAATGTCACACTGCACAGAGGAATACCCCCCCTTTCCCCCCCAAATAAAATCTGTCCTTTCTGACTCGAAAGAGACTGGCCCACACTGAGGGACTAAACTTAGAAGGCAAATGTTGTTCACACTGGCCAAAAATGTAGAACGCAGTTATTTTGAAAATTGAACAACTGCTGTGAGTTCTATTTCTTTATATTTATATATATTGGTTAGCTTTCTCAATAAAGGGTAAATACATAGCCCTTTCCTGCATTAACTTTTGTACATAAGCCTGCAAGCTTTCACACAGTGGCCTGTGTGAAAAGTGAAAACAATTCTACAGGACAAGTTGAAGATGGATAAAGTATCTTCTCTTCATAAAAAGGTGTTTTGAAAAGCAGATCCTCTGGAACAATTTCAACTTACTTCCTGATATCCGAGATGAGTTAGCTCAAGCTTAACATCATTATGTAAGAGTTCCTTACCAGCTTTAGCCCATGCATTTTGCCTCTTCCTTTCTACGGATTTACAGTGTTAGACTTTTCCCATGCTCATTTTTATTCTGTCTTTGGAACTGTCTACCAGAGGGCATGGATGTCAGAGCATGACCCTGTGCCGAGTGTGCGGGCGAGGCAAGGTGTTTTGGCTGCCCAGGTGCTTTTAAGATGTTGAGATCTCCCTGCGTGGCTGGGGTCCCTGTTCGGATCAGTAGCACTGAGGCTCCTTGTAGCCAAAGACATGGACTCCGACACGGCTCCCCCACACCCTCAGCCTGTTGGCCCCTGGCCCCACGTCACCCTGTAAAGGATGTCCCTCAGCAGAGCTCCGGCCTGGGACACCTCTGAGACCCCCAGCCCCAGAGAACGCATCCGCAGCCACATGAAGATGGTGATCAACCAGCTGGAAGGTATCCTTATAGAGCTCAAGGATGTGGCCAAGGAACTCCGGGAGGTGAGGTTCAAAGTCATTATTGTATTTAACATTGTTTGGGGTGTTGCTTGGACAGAAAAAATGGGAATAAACAGGGGAAAGGAAGGAAAGAATACTGGCTGAGGTGGTTGTGGTTTTGATTAAGATTTGAATATTGTTTTTTGATGAGCATGAGCGTATTGTTGATCACAACTGCAACAAGGCGGTCCTCCTTTTCCAGTGGACCATTAGCATCATTCACAAGCATAACCTTCATGTGTTCAGTGGTGTCCATTGGGAGGCACAGCAGATGTGAATAGCAGTAAAGCCCGGCTGAATGGAAATCACAGAGACAGGCTCAGATAAGATGTAAGACTTAGCGCAGCAATAGTTATATAACCATTTTGTGAAGGATCAGCTGGATTCTTACTGTAGTTTCCTAACTGCCATGGCAACGCTGGGATTTGAGTGTCCGTGGATTGTGTGTGTGTGCACAGTAAAGAGTTTGAACAAGGATCAATAAGGAGAAATACCTGTTTGCATGTGAATCTACAACTATACAGAGTCAAAAAATGTGTGTGTGACTGCTGGAAATGAGAGTACATCTGTTTATGCGTGACAGTGCAAAATGGCCCTGATCATCTCCTTGTGATCTTCCTCCTGCAGCACTCTCAAAGCTGAGCTCTTTTCGCACAGCTCTGCCAAAGAAAGAGATGTAGGCAGATAGGGAGGCAGTTACAAATGAAACCTGAGTAAACAGTTGTGTCCGACCCGCCCAACATCCTTCAAGTGCATCACATTAATCCCAATCCTGCTTTTCATCGGGGATCCAGAGGGAGCTTACGTGTTCGCGTTTCTTTCTGAGTGTGTTAAAGCCAAATGGTGAATGTTAAGCACATTTAATGACTTGAAGGAGGGGTTTGATCAGCTACCATGACGCCGCCATAACTCACTCCATCACCACACACACACACACTCACCACGCTCTACTTTATGTACTTGCACAGTTGGGGGTGCAAGGGCACAACTCACAGTGCACCTTCTCTCTAGTGAGTTGGAGAAGCCAGCCTGCGCGCCATAGTGATTGATTATTATGGGACAACTGCAAGTGGAATAATTCTGGCTGGAGCTATTTATAAACAAAAACACAGCTTGTGCCTCTGCCAGTATTACCTTTCTTATCCCAGACCCCATTAGAGAGGGCTCTGCACAGTGGATCAAATGTAATTTTTTTATTGGTAGAGCACAATCCCTCATATTGAAATGGCTTAGGAATCATATTAGCTGCAGTTGTGGGTCATAATGCTTGTATAAATAAACTGTGATTAACTGACTTGCAAGATTGACTGTATCGAAAAGGAGATGAAGAAACAGAATCAGAGTAGCACTATCAGATACACGGAGGCCTAATGTTCCATAAAATCTCTCGTTCTTGGTCACATAAAAGGAACAACATGATAGATAACAACTGTCATATAAATAAATGATGAAATGCTGTGTGAATGGGGTGAAATAAAGAACTATGTGCATGAACAATAATGGCTGATTATCAACCACGAGGTCTTTGGGGAAACTAGAGACAATGCAGTTCTCTGATGAGTTAAAGCTAACAGTCCAAAGCACATTACTGCCCGAAATGTTCTGGTCTATTACAAAATTTAGTTTGCACTGCTGTTTCCATAGCTCAAGACCGAAAACAAATAATACTATTGTGCCTACTGCTTAAATATGAATCGAAACCTTAATTCAAACACCTCATTTCAAACCCTTTATTAGTTGTATGGGAATAAAATTTGCCATCTGTCTCTTGGTTCAAACATGCCCCGATTGTTTATTGCATTGTTTATTTTGAATATTCCGTCCATATCTTTGCATGAATTAAAATTAAGCTTTGGAGGCTTTTCAGTCAACTTTTGGTTGTTTGGTCCTTGCCGTCATTAAAACATGCGGCTGATTTATCCTTAGATTAAGGATATATGGCTGACACTAATCAGCATCTTTTTTCAGAAAATTCTATTAAAAATAGCCTATTAATTACCTTTTGTTTCTTATAATTGTGCAGAAATTTTCAAATGGGGTCACCCATGAATCTTTCTTATGTCACTGAATTCATCAGCCCCATTCACCCCCCGATGGAGAACAAGCACTAACATCTAACTTCTAAATAGTGGAAAACTATGTTTATCATTTTTACCAGAGGGTCAGGTTAACTAATAAAACACTAACTACTTTCGGACTCTGCGGTGAAGGCACCATTAAACTTTAATCAATGGCATGTAAATGGGTTTAGTTTCCCATGTGTCAGCACATGGCAGTTAGAAATTTAAGATTTAAAGGAAGGCCAGTGTCAATGCAAAAATGTTATTTTCTTTTGAAGCATGCAACCAACAATAAAAGCCATTTAATGGAACCAGGAAAATGCATAATAATAAGTAAAAAGTAATACCAAATAATCAAGTGAGATCTGTGCCTTTTATCGTCCATCTTCACAGAATATAGCATTTTTATCCCTGACTACATTTATGTCGGTTTTGCATTTCTCCAGATTCAAATCTAACAACAGTATACGTCATTCTATAGAATTATGGCAGTAAATGGTCACCATAATACAGTACGATATATATATATACTGTAATATATATATATATATATATTTATATATATATATATATATATATATATATATATATATATATATTTATATATATACCGTTGTATCTCTTTTGCTTTAGGTTTCTTATGAGAAGAAGCTTAGAAGAAATGTAGCATTCCTTGTCATCTGGTTACTCACCATGAAGCTAGTGGATAAAAAGACATGAAATTATATGCTTAATTATAACTCTTGAATATGTTCTTACTGTTTTATAACTTAGAAGTCTTTATACCACTGGATATAAATTAAGCTGTTTCATGGAACTTGATGGTTTATTCTCAAACGATAAATATTTTTACATGTCAAAGATCAGTATAACACAAGAGCATCCGTTTTTGGAAACTGCACCCTTTAAAAGTCTATTTTGCTTAATATCCACTTGTCCTACTTGTGAATCCCATCACAGGCTTCACTTCAGGCAAAATGAGGAGGTCCTAAACAAAGTACGTTGAAAGGTAACAACCTGATAAACAACAACATTGGTAATAGGTGCAGCAGTGCCAACTGTAGGGGAATTTTTTTCAAATTAGCTATCAGGTTGACATTGAACCGAAACGTCTGAGAGTAAAAAAATGCAAATAGCACAAAACGATGCAAAGAAACATCTAACCTATCTGAAAAGCTGGCCCTTGGGATAACACAGAATTATATTGAAATTGGGGTGACTCAGGAAATGCAAGTGAAGGAGTGCAATCATGTTGGTTATTAGAGAGATACAGGTAAATTGAAAGAATTTAATGGAGCACTAAAAAAAGGAAACCGGGGAGAGGAGGAAGTGCTTGGATTTGGGGAGGGGAGTTTGTAGTGTATAACACACCTTTAAATGAGAAATCAGGAAAAATGAATTGTTTTAATGTGGATGCAGATGTGATGCAGCATTGCAACATGAGCACGTGATGCTGTGCATCTGCACTGGGCTCAAAACAAATGAACACAGCATGGCAATCAGGACCGGTTCAATTAAAGCACAAATTGAGAGGAGTGAATGCAGGGCATAGAGCATTTATCACCGGCAGGGTAAAGAACATTTCGGAAACTCCATCAGTTATCCATTTTTATCATAACGTTCGATACAGTACTGCTTTTACACAGCTAGAGGCCTGAATACAGAGGAGGGAGGAAAATAGTTGCTATTGTCCAGAGAAATCTGCATCCTTCAAATTTTCTAACAATGAAATGCTGAGTAATAACATTTTTACAGTATTTCTTTCATGTATCATTAATAGATATTACTGTCCTTTTACATAGAAATAGCTTGTCAATCACAAAGTTGATTCACATCAACTGACATGCTGGCGTAAAGTTGGAATTTCCTGTGAGTCACATTGTCAGATGTGATGACCGAAGAATGACACTATACCATCATCCTCGTTCAGCAACCAAAACCAACAAATCCAGCCTTTAAAGAAAACTGTTATGTAAATGGTTTGATCTGAAAAACTACCACCGTGCAGAGGGCACTTTCATCGCTGGGGCATTCTTAAATGTCGCTTTGTTGAAGAAGCTACAGAGAGTTTGGCATCAAAACAGCTGGCCTTCAGATCAGCTAGCTGGCAGCGTTTTCTTATGACGACTTGCAAAGACTCAAACCAGAGATGACACATTAATATTGAGAGGGGGATCCACTGTCCCTCTCTCTGCAGAGGCAGCTACACTCAGCTCTGAACCAAATCTGTTCCAAACCTAGAGGCAGCCCAAGGGAGACCAAAGCCATATAAAAGGGCCATTTCTTTCTGCAGGGGTCTTGCTCTCTATCCACTTCTTATGCGTAGAAGGACAGGGACCAGAAAAGTACCGCACAAAAATCCTCCAACATTTGCATATGAGTAGTAGTTCAGTAATCATTTACACTCTGCATAAAAGAGTGTAAAGAATTGGGGTACATAAAAACTCAACCTATTTTATTTTAAGAACTATTACTTAGAACAATAGCTGTGTAAGGATCTGTATACTACATATACCAATATGATACAATTGCTCTGACTTTGCACTATTAAACTGTACACATGCTCTAAGTATTGTGTGAATCTGTATCAGATGCTACTGAACACCTGAATGCCCCTCAGGATAAATAAAAGTATTTATCTAGCAATCAGAAATAGCTGCTTACCGTATGACAAGGGGTTTGTGGAGCAGTGGAGGGCAAAGGAAACATATTATTAATACAATATAAAATATTTGGAGAGCTAGCCGCAGTTGAATCATGCAATTAAATAGTATTTTTTTAATATGCTGATAGAAAGTAATTATTCTCAATTTATGGTCTTATTCCCTTATAAGATACATCTCTACCCTAAATTTAATCATCGCAAATAATTTTCAGAAAATAAGGGGAAAACCTTTGTATTAACTGTTAATAAAACCAACCCTAATCAAAGCAGTAATAATGAAATGATATGGAGATTATTGTTCTTTCTATTTATCCAAAGAATACATAAAATCAGACATTACCATCACACACAGAGCTTTGTCCTTGTGGATAATTTTCCATGGATAAACCATTTTCACTTGGCTTCAACTGTTTTGTAATTACTGCCCAGTTGACCACAGCACAGTGATCTCAAGTGAAGATAGCCCACAGCCTGTTTTCCTCTATTAAGTGCACATTAAGACAGGGTTTGAACCAGCCTTCAACCAATGAACAACAGACAATGCTGGATGCAAAGCCACTCACAAAAGAAAGTATCCTTCAAAATCATTTACCTTTGCCAAAGGGTTTCTCTTTACTAAAGGCTATGTGGAAAAAATGACAATCACCTGCATCTGTCAATTTGTTCCTACTTGCCTGACCTCTTTTGTGTGTGGAAATTAAATTTCTTATTTAAACTTGTGACATGCCTGCAGTGGAGTTCTTTATGCAGGAAAAGAACTAGAACAAGATACTTCAAGCCATATCTTTTTTTCGCTGAATACAAAACATACCGCCATCTCCAAGCCTGTGCTGCTTTGAGCTGAGCTCCACATACATTTTTTTTTTCCATTTCCAGAATGGATCAAAGGCTCAATTAGTCTCAGGGCTGATGAAATACCACTTCATGATGTAATGTAAAATGTCAGATAATCTCTTGATTGGACTGATTCAAAAATAGACTCTGACCTGTCCACAATCATGCTCCTGCTTACCAAGACACGCCTCATGGCCTGTGTTTAATTGATACTTTAACCAAGATTAGCTTAAAATGACCGGGTGATCGGAATCTTTAATTCCTAGATCGTAGAGTGTTGAAGTGAAGAATTGCTTGAGACTTTAGCGGCATCTAACCTTGACAGTTTTAGAGAGAATAAAACTGCGGCAAGCAAAGCATTCCCCTGAGTGTCTTTTACTTAGCTCTGCTGTGGTGCTCCAACTTTTTTAGGATGCAGGCCCAGCGTATTGACTAGCCGGCAAAACTCACTGGATTAGCTGGACCTTAGAGCCCTGCCTCCTTCCACGAAACCCTGCACTCAGCATAGACTGTAATAAGGGCTTTAAGTTAGCCTTTTGCTAAGGTAAACACACCAAAAATTTAGCCCTCCAACACGCCTACTGTGGGCTAGTTACACGGAAAGCAACACAAATTTTGCCATGCATATATTGTGATTCACTCATGAAACATGTTTGCTTGACCGTAGGCAAGGATAGAGCTCAATAGGATGAAAATTGTGTTTAAAGTAGATCAAAGAAAGGTAGCAAATGTGTTCTCGAGAGAGAGAAAGAGAGAGAGAGAGAGAGAGAGAGAGAGAGGGAGAGAGAGAGAGAAAGAGATGGTCGGAGAGACATCGAGACATTAAATGAAGAGTAGATGAAGATAGTTTTTCTTGCCGTGTTGGATTGCGGCACACTTGGTGGAACAGTTAACATCAGTTGTTGCAATTGTTCTCATTCATGGGCGTGTTTAGTATTGTTTTGGCCTATCTATGAGCTCTGAATATAAATCAGTAGGCAGTAGTTAATGGTGTGAAAAATGGCATCCATCGAAGCAGCTTCCAAGAATAGCAACATTATTCCATTGTGCCACTGAATACTGTGCACAGAGGGACAGTGTACTCTCCATGAGGCTTTCAGACCGTCTCTTTTTCCAGGTGTGGATCCTAATTTTGACAAGAGAAGAGCTGCATGTAATGCAGAACAGGAGTTGCAAATTAATATTGCGATCTGATTTGATAGAGGTGCCATATTTTAGCCCATTTCTGCAGCCTGTGAAAGTGCCCAGGGCATCAGGGCCACCGGTGCAGCAGCTTAACCCAGCTCCAATCTTTGTTAGACTGAGGGATCATCACGCGGCTTTTTTTTCCTTCCTTTTATTTTTAGCCTGTAGCCTGTGATGTATCATAAATGAACCCAGTACCAAATGAGATTGTTGAGTTTTAAGCAGCAGAAATGGCTGAAGCCGAGCATCTGTATCCCCTGGTCTTAAATAAAAATAAAAAGCTTCAAGGTCTTTCCAACATGAAGGAATGTTAGGTTGATACATTAAGCAGTCTGATCCTGTCACACTGTGTAATCTCAATTAGGTACTCGCATATAAGGCACTGTCTTCATGCTGTATTTGATAGTTTATTGTGCGTGGTAAGGAGAGTTGCTGAATAATATCAGATTATAAATATATCAGGCATTGATATCATGTTTATAATATCAATAGGTTTATATATTATTTTTTTGCATAGTGTAAAGGTTATTCCTATAAAATTCTGTAAATAATCATTTGTCATTACTCCTCAAACAATAGCCAGGGGGAAATGTATTTAAATAGAGTAACACTGTGTCATCATGCAGGCAATATATCTTGAGGACTTAACAGGTATTAGTAGTTCGAACAACTACAAGCACCATCTATCTTCTATCGATCTGACTTTCATAATGAGGTGTTGGTGTTGAAATAACGATGGAGGAAAAATGATTGACATGTCAGTTTTGTTGTATTTATCTTCTGTATTTTAGAGAGCATGTCATCAGATTAGGATGAAAGGAGCTAAGCCTCCTTCTTATGCTGTGCTGAGTCGCAAGGACGATGATGATGAAAGCTGTCAGAGTTATACATTAGCATAGATTTTTTTCATTAACAACAAAGCATATATTATTTGTATCCTGAGACTTACACACACACACACACACACACACACACACATATACACATACACACCCACAAACACACACCATAAAGTTTAGTTGCATGTTGACCCCCAACTCTCCAGTTTGAGTGAGCAGCAGCGTTAATTCTAGTGACAGTAAGCAGAAGAAGGGAGTCTGACAATACAGTGAATGTGAGATATATAAGATTATATTATTATATTTTCATTTGATAAATGACAATCCTGCTGGATGTTGTGACATTGCTATGTTGACGTGCCCTTTGTAACATCCCCATGCTACCTCTTGTTTTGACTGTCCTGATGCTGTGATGACGCGCAACGTTTGAGACACTTCATTAATGCCCCTAATACTGACATCACTCTAAGACCGCTTTTGTAAATACTTCCAGACATACATCGATAAGCCACAACAACAAACCACTTACTGGTTCTCATGCTGTGGCTGATCAGTGTATAGCAGTGCTCTTGCAGATTTAACCATCTTCAAACAGTGAAGTTCTATTTTGGACAAAAGGGAAGAGATATGCACTCTCTGGATATCTCTCTGGCGCATTAGGAAGAATCTGTTGTATTTGAGTAAGCATAGCTTCTTGGGGCAATAACCTACCTGAGAGTTCAATACATTAGAAAATGACTGAAGAGGGAACAATTAAAATCAATAAAAGGCAATGTTATGCTAATAAATCATGAGTCAATATCGCTAATAACTTGGTTCCAACAGAAGGCACTTACTGCATTTAGAGAGAAGTTTCATTAGCAGTTGTGAAGAAAGATGCTTCAAGGTTGAATGCTTCCAACATGAGGAAAAGATGTCTCTGACTATCATGGCTATAATCTATTCTCTTTATTACATGTACAACATATTGTACAACATAGTGAAATCAGTTTTCTGTATTTGACCCATCCCTTAGGAGCATCGGGAAACCCTCCTGTAATGCTCAGGGTGCAAATAAGTGAGGTTACATGGGAAACTTTTCTCCTTTCCGAATTAAACATTTCCGAATTGCAATGTCGGTCGCCTGTTTACATGTCTTGTGATCTTTTCTGTCATGACCCGGTGCTTACATGCATCGACACAACTTATCGGAAACGCTTACACATATGCGCAAAAGATCCACACTCTCGTTCATAAGCTGGCTAGAAACCTTCAGTGAGTTGGGTGCTGACCGGCCACAAGCGCCCAGAAGAAGAATACGTCTAAGAGGACAAGTGACGTTTCGCCCGTCCAACCGTCCAAATATGTTAAAGTCTTTCAAAGTTACACACACTCTCCGATGCAGACCGGTACTGTTTTCAAGTTGCCATATGTAAAATGCGTCGCGGAAAAAACTTAGCGGAGCATTACGTTACAACGCTGGGAATGCGCAGATACAACTCAAACGGAAAGCTTACGAAACAGCGTTTACATGCAGTGACTGGCATCGGAAAGGCTTTCCGAAAGGATTAAGACTACCTTCTTACAAAGGAATGAAATCTAATTCGGAAAGGTTCTTTCCATTCAGAAAGGGGTTTACATACAGCATTTTCTTTACGATTAGACGTCTTTTCCGAATCTAATCGGAATTAAGCAGTCCATCTAAACCCATCTACTGAGGGCTCAGGGTGTTGCACAGGGACTCTACTACATGTAGACTACAGCGGCAATTCAGGTATCGAACCACTGATCTTGGGTTGGGGAACAACCACTCCACTTGAGATTGAAGATGTTAATGATTGTCTGTTTAGGATGAGATATATCTTAATTCATGCTGTACTAGAGACACTTTTAGAAAATTAGAAATTCTTAGAAATGAATAATAATTTGTCCTTTTCCTCAAATATAGAATTGGTGCAAAGACAATCCACAGAGTGTCTTGTGGCAAATTAATCATATGGTTGATACATTTTTTATTAACTTCTCTGATTGCAAGATCACACACTGAATGGAGCATGTAGACTCTAGAAATGCCAATACATTAGATTCTCCTACTTGGATTTGTTTCTAATCCACTTAATTAATTCCAACTAGACTAGAGATTAATTTAGCATTTAAATGTCATTAATTCCTTTGTGAGGAGCGTGTCTCTCTAAAGGTGTCAAGTTAACCTTCATCATAGGCTTGAGCGGGACCTGTCTCATTAAATACCAAATTTTAATTTTCACCAATCCTTCAAGTGAACGTTTGAAATTCACAGTTTGTAAGAATGTAAAATCTAGACAAAAATATAATCTGTAAGAAAACAGTGGATTTCCTAAAGTACTCACCATAGAGAGCTGTGCTCTACCCATTAATCGCAAAACCTAAACATACCCACAATAAATGAGCCATAGTTTTATCTCCCCTGCTGGGAGTTGACCAATGTGACCAATGATTAGGCAGGTCCTTACATTCTGAAGTTCTCTTCAGGTTTCCTTTTTAAGTTTGTATTCCTTCATTTGTTTTGACCTGGTGGCTGGTTGTTCATTTGTTTGTTTTTTCAAACTGAAAAAACATTAATAAGCTGACACAAACTAAGCCACCATCCCACATCTGATATGCATCTTATTTGTTGATGTTTACTACATAGCTCCATAAAAATTTGACCAATGTAATCATACTCATCATAGAACAGCATACAGACAAATTGTGTTACTTATGAAATAGGGTTGCACAGTTCATAAAATTTGATTTCAATCACAATTTTGCCTTCCCACAGTTAAATGAAGGACAACACAGAGGCGCGGTCGCCTTACAGCTATAACACACCTCCAATGTTCGTCCCTTTATGTGCTGGGTCTGTATCCTCACTCAGGGTTTGTGTAGGTTCTCTCTGGGAACTCCAGCCTCATTTTTGTCCCATAGTCCAATAACTTGCAATATAGTTGACTCAAAATTAACAATAGATGTGATTTGTTTTTCGACTCTGTTTGCCAACTATTTGATGAACTGGCAACCTGTCAAAGGTGAGTCCTGCCTCTATTCTTCTGTCAGCTGGGATGGGCTCCAGGTTCCTGATACCCTGAACTTGATAAGTAGAAAAAAATTAAAGTTTCTGAGAAATATTGACATTTTAAAAGCATGCTCTGTCCACACAAGACTCCACTGCAAAGCAAACCAAGCACTTCAGGAACTACCAATTGACAAATCACAGCTTATCCTATTATATACCAAGCATTTTTCTTGGATGCAGTTAAGACGAGCAATGCTTTAGACGTGTCTCTGCTGCAAAACAACACTACTCACTTCTTCAACCACTTGAACTGACGATAGACTGTGTGTGATGATGAACTCACAAATACTAAGTAAGGAATTTCTCGTGAACACCCAACACAGCCACCTCATACAGCTTGTCCCTGCAAGCTAGACAAATTCACACAGAAATTACCAAGGAAATGGCATTCCATTTGGACAAAGATATTTTTCCAATCAAGACCATAGATATGACCAAATTTGCTTTTTGCAAAGATTGTACATGTTTTACAACATGGATGTGAAAGCAGTGGTATTATGTTCTTCCATGTGAAAGGGAAAATATTGTGTAACTAAAACCCCTGAATAGTCATGACAAATAGTTGGGAAATCAATATTGAAGGTTATTATTTTTGTCATAATCATATAGTCTTATTATGGGTTGAAAATAAATGATTCACCATCTTGCTAGTGACCCCCTGAAACACCTTGGGGTACTTAGTTGTAAACCATTATTCTATCTGATATGGAGATTAGAGTCACCAGTGAAATAGGTGTTGATCTTGAAGGTGAACATGCTAGCTACGGTAGGAATTTATAGCTCATGTACACATTCAGTGGTTGTTGTGTTATTGACCGAAGAATGTTGTTTGCTCCATTTTGAAGTGACTATTGACATAATTCTTTCACATGTTCCATCACATTCACTGTAATTCTCTGTAAAGGCAAGCACATTAATATTCTCAGAGTCGAGGATTTTAATCCAGAATAAATAATGCAGTCACAAGCTTTAAAAACAGCTCTCCCCCGATTCTGGAATCAGTGTCTCTCTTCCTTCTAGTGTCTTGCACTGACAGCTCAGAGTCTGCCAGTGGCAGAGCATGGATGGCTGCCACCGCTGTCATTGTCAATAGTGTGACAACGGATAGTCTAATGCGGGGCAGGGCAAGAGGAAAGAGGCAGAGCAGAGAGGACAGGCTAATTATTCAGTCACACAGCTTTCAGCAGAGGGGGAGAGAACATGTCAACAAACTGTTTGGTTGATTAATGTTTTTGTCATCTGCGCAGTCATCTTTGCAGTTTGCAGGTTAAGGCCGAGATGATGAAACTCAAGATTTCTGACTTTTATTGAATGGACGGTATAGCAAGTTTGATCAGGGTGAAAAACATGATTAGATATTTGGTCCGTTGTTATTCTCAAGGACCAACTGTGGATGGAACTTATGTAGTCTAACTAATTATCATTATGTATAAAGCAATTTGGAAAAAAAACTATTAGCTGAAATGCATGAACGGACTGAAAAAAAGGTCCAGAAACTTCTTGTGACAACAGTTTCCCTATTTTTACGTGAAAAATCTAATTTCCTCCGTTTGCCATATTCAATAATACCAAGCTTGACACCAATGAATATACTATATATATTTTCTTGAAACTTTTTTTCATATTTTGAGAATACCCATTTTATACGTGCACTATATTATACATATCTTGCATTGGGCAAGATAGCACCCCCATACACACACAAACACACATACACACATTTACACATACACAGAACGACAAACCTGATCAGGATAAGCATGAATGAATATTAGCTACTGTATGTACGTATGTGGACACAATGCCTCGTGGCTATACTTGTTTATTTCTCCAGTTAACAAGACTTTAAATGAATGTCAGTCCTGTGGTAACCTGTTTTTGTTTTCAGATGCTGACAGCCCAAATGACCTTTAATTAGTATTTATTGACTATGCAGCAGTTTGACAGCAGAAACAGAGACATAGTTCAAAAATGACACAATCTATAAAATCTCATGTTAAAGTGGGATTATATAACAAAAACAACTGGAGATATACTGAACAGATCAGCTAAAACTTGAATATTATTATTTTGTATAGGAACCCAATCTGCTACCTGAGCAGGTCTGCAATGCACGGTGTGTTCTGATATCTTTCTCTCAGAAGTAATTTTTGCAGAAAACGGTTTACCTTTACCCTCCATATGCACATTGAGTAGCCTTAGATACCCATGACCCTGTCACTGGTTCAAAATATTTCCTCGTTTAGACCACTTTGATCAGTAGAAAACACTAAAGAAGAGTTCTGGAGACGCTCTGACACAGCAATGTACTGTAAGTAGTCATAATTTGGCCCCTGTCCAAGTCGAACAAATCTTAAGGATTTCTCACTTTTCCTGCATCCAAGACGTTGACCTTAAGGAAAAAATGTCCTCTTGCAGACCAACACATCTCTTTTGTCATTTGGTGTGGTCTTATATTGCAGTGAATTTAACTGCTGCTTTTGTTATTCTGACAGAAAGACATACGATTAAGTCATCCAGAGTCAGTAGTGGTCATGTCTTTACTGATTTCAGATATGGTAGAAAAATTGGGCACACAAATCTTTGAAAAATATAAAAAGAATTTAGCCCTGAATATAATTCAATAGTTTGCAGCTCAGGTATTCCTTAGGAAAAAAATATAAAATGATTTAGTCTTTTAAATAAAAGATACACAAAAAAGCTATTTTATTGACTATATTTCTATATTATTATATTATATGGTAATGAATGGTGAGTACTTGATTCGTGAATACTTGATTCGTGCAGTGATCACATTAGCCTTATTCATTAAAGTTTGCAACTTTTTCAGGTCATGTACAGTCAGATTGATTTAAGCCTATATGGTTTGATTGTCTGACTCCATCTATGTGTTTCAATCACTCTGAATAGCTGGCCTACAGAAATGCATTATACAGTAATATTCAGTTCAACCAACAGATTTGCATAGTTGACTGTGAACCCTGGTCATTTTGTGATTGGCTACATTATCCAAGGCGAGCTCATGTCCGTCCACAGTGATTGACATGTACAGCCACAAGTAATATGCATATAGGACATTCGCAACACAGCCAATTCTATACTTACATGTTGACTGTGGTTAGGAATGTACGAAAAGCTGAAGTGTCTGACAAGTAAAGCCGCTTTACTGTCCATAATTTGACTATGACTCACTAAGTTTGCACCTCTCATTTTCTGCAAATTAGATGCTTGACAAAGATACTTAGAATCACTATTTCAGAACGGGATAAAAAATGCCCTTTTTTGTTTAGATAAGTCAGTTTAACTTGATTTGTTGCAGTCCTAGTATAAAAATCCCATATCGTATGATAAATCATAAACAGTGTGATGATGAATACAGTGTGTGGTCTAAAGTGAAGAAAATACGTTGCAATTTGTTTCTATCCAATGACTTAAGGTTAATCATGACCGCAAAGACCATCGGAGAGCTATATTTTCAGGCTCTACCAAATAAATCATATAGGCCACTCTGCAGCCTGAGGTTTATTAGCCATTCTGTGTGCATCTGTGACTTGCCAAAAGTAACCTACAAGAGTAATTGACCTTATATTTTAGAGGCCAATCTTGTTTGATTTCGAGGCATTGATATGGATTAGAAAATGGGAGGAAAGGGAGATTGAGGAGTGACTATCAAGGGCAAAAGTATAGAATCAGCCCTTAATGTCTGCAATGAGGGCCATTTGGTGGAGTTTTTCTTTTTTCCAGCAGTCAGTACTTTCAAAGTCAGGTCTGTTCTTAAGAAATGATTAAGTTTGTCAACCAAAACCTGAACAACAAACCATAGAGCTGCAAGGTATCTGATGTCCACTGCAGTTTGCATTACCATCGTTGTGTATGGGAAATATTAAGAGTCAAAGAATCAAGATGTTGAGAAGGATAAAGAGAAGGAGGCAGTGTGAGAGTATTAGGGGGAGAGAGAGGAGAAGCTTGCAGAAAAAGAAAATAAAGACAAACAGACAGACGGATACAGAGGAGGCTTATCTCTTGCCCTGCAGACAACAGTTCTTCTTCAGTGCTGGAGCTGCATGCACAGGATTCAGGGGTTGTTCTCTTTGGGGTGTGTGAGCCAGAGGACCAGCAGTTCATCCCATAATTCAATGGCTGCTTGTCAGTGACAAATACATGACAATAAAAAGCAGGTCCAGCCATTTAACACCTGTCATTCATGCATGCAGTGTGAGCTGAGTGACATGCCTGTTAGCTAACACATATTTGGTTCACAAAGAGTTCACAAAGGAGTGCAGAAGAAATCCCTTTATCTTCTGCCACCATTCTTTTTTTAAATAATTCATTAATTTAACTATTCTGACCCATCTGTCGTGCGTAAGTATTGCTTTGCAGTGTCGTTTGTAAAATCCAAAATAGCCTTGGTTTACATTTAGTCAATGGCATGAACTGTGAGTCACTTAAATTTGTGGGGACACATAGTCTTTAAAGGTATCTGTTTTCAGTTGATCTTAATGAGTTAATTATGAAGAAAGGTAAAGAGCAAGGTTGCTACTTACGTCCGCAAAAACTAAAAATGCCTTTAAAAGTAACAATGCTATACTACTAGGCAAGCTGTGAGGACAAACTGTAATATGGCATAGCATCATTCAGATATATGACAAATATTAGATCTATTCGGGAAAGAAAAGATTGTGTATGTATCTATATGATGGAGGGGAAAATGTGCAGAACACAATGAAAATACTATATACTATAATTCAACTGAGCACATTTGGGGGCACTTAGTAAATGCTGTAAATTGGAACACAAAATGAAGAAGAAACCTGTCATCCTATAGTGCCATCCATACATTTTATGGACAATGTAAAAGGTATTCATGTCACAAACAGATGGTTTGCATTTACATTGAGTGCATTAAAAATAGTTTCGATGTACTAAACTAGATTTTCCCTCTAACTATAATTTAACTCGCTGCATTTCTACATTTCCATTTCTTTGGGGTCCAACTTCGGTGTAGAGAAACTTCAGAGTAGCACTCTTAATGGAGAATTATAGGATGCAAGACACATAAAAGATTTCCAATTGAATAAAGGAAACTCCTGGTGCACTAGCCATATTTTTGTGACATTTTCAATGCAAATGACCTAATAGAAAAAAACTAAATTACTTATTATACCACTTTGATCAGATCCAAGTCCACTCTCTTTCTGCTGAAGAGCGAGTCCCACAGTGCTTTGTATGCATCATTCGTCTCAGAAATCTCATCCTTGCCGATGTTCATTTCCTTAAAGTCGACCTTCTTTAACTGATTGTTTTGGAACCACAGAAAAAGTTGTGAATCAAATCCTAATACCTAAAGCAGTATTAATCACTGGGGCTATACAGTATATGTCTACATAGAGGAATTAAATAAAAGGGTAAAAGATTGGAGAGGCGTAAGCTTCAAATGTTGTCTTTCTCTATTTCAACATAAGCTGGGGACAGTGTGACCTTTGTTCATAGCTGTGAATGTAAATATCACTCCAAGCTCCCCAGCTCCTCTAATGGATGCCTGCAGCAGCAAGACCAAAAATCCGTTGCTTTTGCGTGTTCCGTACTCCCGTGAAGGCTTCCTCACATTCCACGACAGTCGAACATCCGAATTTGTAATCCGTTGTCCTCCACTCCACTCGGACACCTTGAGGAGCTGGACTCCATTACCTCTCCCACTGTCTAATTTCACTGACAAAACACACAGTTAACCAAACGCTACAGTAGAAGTAACAGGGGCTGAATGTTCTGATTTCATTCTGACATTCTCTGCTTGATTAATGGACTGATAAAGGGCCACCGTTACCCCTTGTCTCCTATGCACTACACACAATAGAATGACAATGAATGCAAGAAGGAGAATGAATCGCCATAACTGATGTACTTCGGCTCTTTTTAACTGGTAAGTGTCCCTGTTGGATTAATAGATTCGCTCTTTTTTTTCACATAAATTAGACTTACAGTACAAAGAAAATGACAAAAGGTAAGATCGTTGAGAAGTCTTTCTCTTTCAGCCAAAAAGCCAAGTTTACTGTTTTCCTGTCTTATTTAGTCCTTATCCGTGCAACCTTCTTCCCTAATAGTTCAACCACAGGACATGCCCATATATTAGTTTTAAGTGAGCTTGAAATGCAACGAAACACTTCACACCAAAAAACAATTAACTGCAGGGCAGTGCCACAAAATGTGAATCAACGTCTCTACTCGTCCAAAACCATGCAAACATAGGTCAGCAAGACTTTCGTCTACCATTTAATCCTAGAGGGAGTGATGTAAGCATGATTAGGAATCTAAAAGTGTATAACTGGATTTGGGACTGATCTGGAGATTGTTGCAGAATCTCTCCATATTTGCTCCCACTCTATGGAAGTAATTGATACCCTCAAGTCCTGCTCCCACTTGATCTGAGTCTGAAAATGGGGATTTAGGAAAGAGGGAATCATCTTAGATAGACCTGAGAAAGTACCTCTTCTTAATGCTAAAGATTTGAAATGTTTATCTTTTTCATGATCTTAATTAAAACATTTTTTGGGACATTTTGAGAAAATAGATTTTATTTGGTCATATTGCAAGAATGAGTTTTAATCCAAATTATTCCTCCTTTTAAAGGTGTAGCTTAAGTTTTATTCCAATTTATCATATAGCCTGAAAGCATGTCAAATGAATTGAAGGATTCTGGGATCTGAGCATAGAATATAAAGGATTAGACAAATTAAACAGGATATCATCTGCATTCATATTTAGTTTGAAATCATGAACGCCAATTGAAACACCTGTAATGTTAATACGCGAGCATTTTTCCTGCCTTTTCACCATTTTCGAAATATTCCCTTCTAAGCTTATGTAATGCAGATTTTTTGTGTATCTTTTCTTGTGTATCTGCCCGAACCAAAAGTAAATCCTGTGCAAGTTAATACATTTTTTTGGTCTTTCAGATTTCTCAACTCGAGTTCTCTAAGCCTACATAAAAATTATTCTTCTTAACCTGACCTAACTTTGTTCATTTATGGCGAAAGAGTTATAATCCAACCCATACAGGCGGACTTAAAGGCCACCCATCTAATCCGACAGGGGATCTCAGGGGTCATATTTTGCTTTATAAATCCCTTGATCCTCTGTTGTGTTAAGGTCACAAAGTTATTTTCGTTTAATAAAGAATTATCGAGACACCAATTCTTATATTTCACTTTCCTTCTAAAATTGGGGCACAAGGTTACTGATAGAGGACCGTGATCTGAAATTATGATGCTATGATGACTGTGTCAAAAATATTCTCCAATAAAAAGTTCGATACGAGGAGGTAGTTTACTGTAGAGTGGGAGTTATTTGCCTTTAAAGAAGAAAGAATATTCTCTCTCTTTAGTCTCCATACATCTGTTAAATACTGTTTTTCCAGAAACTCCTTGAAAGCTTGTGAGACTAATTTATCACCTGGTAAAAGGATGGCTAGAACGGTATATTAATGGACTGCATACTAAATCAAAATGACCAACTTAATATTGAGTGTCGAGCGGTTTATATAAATTTACCAAAATAATTCGCTGTTTTCCAATTTTCCTGAGATTATCACCCATCCTTTTTTCTGAAAATCATATTTGATACTGTAAATAATATTTTGTTAGAGATCAAGATACAAACTCCTTTAGAGCTATTCTTGCCTGGAGGGGAAACATTTTTTCCAAACCCAACATTGTTTTAACTTCAAAGATTCTTTCTTTTAAAGAAAGGGTTTTTTGTAACATTAGTGATTTAATGAGAAATGAGAGACAATTTCAAATCTCTAGAAAAGGGTTCTGTATTCTATTAATATTCCAAGTTTTTACTTTAATTGTATTCAAAGATATTAGATATGATTAATTTTTATTTTCTCAACCAAAGAAAGGTTAAAAATATAGATTTACCAATATATGTACCCCCCTAAACTACGACTCAGGTGGTGGAAGGATGAAATGAGAAAACAGCGCCAAAATAAGTCCAATTATGGCCACTCAATACCAAGTTAACGAGGTAAAATCCAAAAAAACTGTTTTTATTAATTTCCCCTGGTGAATAAAAAACAAAAAGAGAAATATATGTCACTGCAGAACAACATTGGATGTTTCTGTCAAAATCAAACAGTATTTATACACTTAACACTGAAGCCATTTCAGAAGTCTCGGTTTGGCAAATATAGCCGCCATTTCTCATCATATTCCATTTCATGATGTGTTTATTAATATTTATGTAATTATTATTAGCGGGTATTAAAATGCCTGTAATTACAATGTGTAATGACAAATAGTGGTTGATTTGATGCTGTTGGATGATGTGGCAGATTTAAAAGGTGCCTCTACAATATAAGTAATTATACTGAACATATCTGTGTCATTTTAGCACTTTGAGATTTAGTCCAAATGTCAAGTGCATTATAAATTAAAAGTATTACTATTATTATTATTATTTTGCATCCAATGGACACATTCGGGTGCTGAGTCACTACACTGAGGAGGGATTCCCCCAAACCACATATTTTCATGAAGTTTTGAAAAAAACTTAATGAAGAAAAACTGATGGTTTTCCTGAATTCTCTGCCTGTTTGGTACAATTACTTTTGTTAATTTTATTTATCCAACAAAGTCAGGGAACTTATTTTAAAATTCAGCCAAAGTCAACATTTAGTTTAAGTTGGAAAGATATATTGGTCAACCTGTCAGTCCAACCAGCAGCAGCATCACTGCATCTGACACTTCCTGCTGCTTTCAGGCCTTTGTGGCGTTTTCTAACAGTCAGAGTCACACTAACAGTTATGTATCTCCATTAAGAACTTAAATTTCACATTGTGTGAAGTTTATTTTTTAGTTGTCCTGTGTGCCTTCACTGTGACCAATGTCATCAAGTACAAATCATTAATATTGATTAGTGGTATTGCACTGACTTTGTATGGACAACACTGGGCATTGCATGAACAGTAGGTTGGGATTTTTTGAAGAGAAGTTGCATGTGAGTAGGCTCTGTACTTATAAAGAAATAATTTGTGCTCATTCACATCCTTGGTTTTATCTGTGCAAAACCTGACATGAATCATGCAACCAGTTTTATAAGAATGCCCTAGAGCAAACAAAAAACAATATTGTTTTTATTTTTGTGTAAAGAAATTGTTAAATAAATAATGACGGAGCGCCCCAGTGCCAACAGCTAGGTATTGTAATGACATAAATCTGAATATATGATCTTAGAATGACTGGCATCAAATGGTTGCGGTACTAAAACCTCTAATCCATGAAGATTCATAAATGGGGTTGTTTTTTTTTCCACCCAACAACTCTCATTGTGTCAGTTATTTTGGACAAGCATATAAAACATATCTGGCAGATAGATTCAGACTTTTCACAAACAATTGAAGGTTGCCATTGGTAGCATCTCTTTGTGGGTCATTGAGCGATTAAAAGCAAAAACAAGCATCAAGGAAGGAAGTGATAAGAGTGCTGGCACCGCTAACAACATCATCACTCAGCCCACCCGCCCACCCACTTTCTTGACCTCCTTTCACAATACAAAATCTGTCAGGAGTGTTTCATGCCTCAGATCTGCAGGATAAAATGTCAGACATTGTGGGAGGTGCTCAGTAATAACAACATTGAGGACAATAAAGAAAGAAACGATCTGGCGTAACAGTTCAATTTTTTTGAAATATCATTTATTTGATGAATGTGGATCATAACAATCCCTCGCACACTGCAAGGTTTTGTAGCAGAGGGGAATGTTTCTGAGGACAAACCCACTGAAAAGTTTTGTGACAGCCTCTGGCTGTATTTTCCATCTATTTTATGCCTTATTGGATTTCCGTCCTGTATCTGTTATTGCTGTATTTAGTGTTGATGATTTCCAATCAGAGAGGAAAAATAGGCAACTGGATTCTCTCAGTTCACTGTACACACTCCGTCTCACTCATATAATTGATAGATGCACGCCATATTTTTTCACTCCTGACCACACGCAATGAACCTATCCATTCATTGCCACTTCCATTACTGGGAGCGGAGCAGTGAATTGTTTAGATCAGTGCTGGGTAGCTGGTGGGTAATGAATAGGGTGGACGGTAGTGATTGAAGGAGCATCCGTCTTAGCTCTTGGAGGACACTTAGTGACATGTTCTGAGTGACAACAGAGAGATGAGGAGGTGAGGCACTACTTATTGCAGAACAGCTATTTGAATCTCTTCTTGTATTTATCAATATTTATTTCTTTGTTAGTGTATTATTAATCATGAAGCTACAGATGAATGCACCTCAGTGGAGACTCGGCATGAGAGCTCATATTTTTTTCCTTGCTTCTTTATACCACTGAAAGTGCCTCCCTGATGCCGTGCAACCTGAGTAAGTATTATCGAAGTGCCATTTCTGTGGATCCCACACTCCAGTCTCTTTGCGGGTATAAGTGTGGGCCAACGCTCGCTTCCAGCAGCAATGGTGCAAAACCTTGGAAACCCCCAATCAAGCCTACACATAGGACTATGGTTAAATTACCAGAGTAGCGTCTATAAGCAAAAAAAGAAACCTTCCTAAAACTCAAACATTGTTTCTCAAGCAGGTATCATCCACTCACTTCTCTCTGCGTCAGAGGGGTGAGTCCAGTTACTTATTTTTTATTTGTTAAAATTAGACCAGTGTCATATGCTGCAGACAGAATACTAATCAGGCCAGTTCCAAGGCGAAGAAGGAGCTGCAAGAGACTTCACTCCAGTATTCCTCCTCCATTTCTACTGCATTAAAGCTTTCATGCATTCAGGACGCTTTACCACTGAAGTAACCCTAGCCATAAGTTTAACTTTAGCCCAGAGATATATTGACTACTTCTCACACAATTATGAGCAGCATTTTAAACACCCAAGGCATTTTTGTGGCACATTAAATTCACTTAATGGGATGCCAATTTTTTTCACCACCAGACTATCAAAATAAAATGTGACCCATTAAATGAATATTTGATAAGAATTTTGATGGGATCTCTCTGCAAACATTACCTATTATTTATTGCCCTGCATCACATACTTGGTTTATTTCGCATTAGAGAGTGGATGCTTTTGTGACCAATCAGACATTTGTTTGACTATCTGAATTATTGAGTATGTACACTATATTCACATTCATTATTTAACAGTTTGAGTTGTTGATGAAGAAAAAAACATTTCATTTGCCTCTCAGTTAATCATGTTTTGGTGTATTGATATCAGTTTTTGCCAATATTGATGATATAGAAAAACTTTTGACAAATTTATAACTCAAACTTTACACATGACCTGATGTTTCTGATACCTTAAAGCAAACATAACACGTTCCAATCATTGATTTTTAATAACATTCTGCATCACATGGATCATTTATGCTCCCTTAAGTGCTTGTACGGGATGCTTTCCCTTGCTACTTAAGGGGGAGCAACAACAACATCGATAACGCAGCTCTGACACAGCTCGATTCTAAATATGCCATCAAAGATTACTGGAAAACCTGGATTATTATGACCCCCCGTTTTTAGCTTTGGGAATTAGAGCAGAAACCAAACGAAGCAGTACAGAAATAAGGAATAGCTTTAATTAGGACACACTGGGAGAATATTTAGAGCGATGTGCATATTCCGTCTTGCTATTTAATGTCAATCCAGGTCAAGCGTTGCCTGTCCTGTTTTAATCCCTGATTTGTGGCCAGGTGCATGTAGAATTAGATTGGTGCCAGGTAATCACTGGTTGCTATTGTTTTTCAGAGAGACCTGTCACACGGCATGGTCAGTGGCTACTGCTATCTTTTTCTCTCTGTCTTTTTCTTTATTTTTTATAATGCTCTTTTAGACATTGAACTCCCCTGATACAATAGAGTCACAGCACTCTAGGGTCTCAAATCTGGGAACCAGGGACATGCTGGCCATGCGTCAGCACTACATTTGCTCAAGCCTTGGAGAGAGAAAGAAGGGTTAGGAAGGTTAGAATAAGTGGAGGTTGAGAGCCGAATGAGGGAGATTCATGGTGCTTTATCATCTCCAGTGACAACTGCACACAGTAAGAAGAAGAGTACATGTCCACTTATAATCTTCAAACTTATCCAGTAGACTGTCAGCTTGCGGTCACCTCACAGACGTCTGGCCGAGCTCATCTATTAACCTAGAACAGGAGGCCACTCTCCAGCCTGAACCGACTGTGCTTTTAATTGTACTGTTTGGGAAGGCAGGGGGGGGTTCTAATAACTACATTTACATTTTGACCAAAACCAGAAACTCAAAGACTAATGACTAACAGATTCGCTGCTTAAGAGGACAACCCCCCCGCCCACCACCACCACCACCACCACCATTCACGCATACACATACTTCAAAAAAGCTGAATCCTGTCGATGCTGCAGAATGCATCACAATCTACAAAACTAATTTCCCTGTCTCCTGCTGTTCTTCATTCCTGAGAAGTTTAAAATATGCATTGCTGTTGTCCTGAAAACAGCAAAATCATCCAGGATATATGCTTCTCCTTGTATCAAATTAATTGTGCATGGAGTAGGGAGGGCGAGGGAATACCTAATAACCATGGCTTTCACAATGTCCTCACGCAATTGCTTAAAGTAAAACTATATTCCTTGTTTTTCTTTCCTTTTCATCTCAGCAGAGTCCACAAAGCTGCCACTTCTGGTGGAATGTAGAATGCACTTCACAGATATTGTCCAGCGTTACATATTTGACAAATTTCTAAGCTTGTCGACATGGTGTAGTGAGGAGTATATGCAAAACCATTAGTTGTTATTCAAACCCACATATGATGAAATTGCGATTTAGGACTTTAACCACAGCTTTGGAGTTTTCTTTGGTGCACTTGGGTGCCTAATTCACAAGCTAAACATATTTTGGGCAGGGCTTATGTCTTGTGTCTCCCAGGTCTCAGAAGTGTGCCATAAACATAAGCCTGTGGTGCTGAGTTGGTTCAAGCAAGTTGTGTTTTTTATCTATCATCTCATTTTTTCCAGAATGTACCGAATAAAAAGACTGCATCATAAGGGACCTCAGCACTGTATTCAGGACTCCGCTAGGCTACTGATATTTTGACATAGTTGAAACACTAATATCCACTCTCTGGGTTATTATCACTTTCCTCATATGAATTGAGATGTTGCTTTTTGTTTAATTTCTAAACTGTCAACTGTCACATACAGAGGATATGACTAACTCTACGTCTTCATTGAAATACTTTCAGTTTGATCATGTCAATACAATGCTTCAGTCTCCCATAAGTATGAAAACAAAAGGCATATAGTAATTTTTCCGTCTTCTACATCAGACAAGTGATGTTCGGTATCAACTATGTTAAATGGAATTAAAGCATAAAGCAATGCTATGTTTTTATTTAACTTTGTCCCAAATAAGGTTGATTGTGATTTGATTATTTTTCTGGAAGAAACATTAAGGTTAGAGGTGAAAAGTAATTGTGGTTAATGCACTGCTCTATAAAATTAAGCGAAAACTTAATCATCACAGTATAGATAGAGTCAGTTAAACTTCTGGGATATCATTCTGTATATCAATAAAGATTTCCAACATGAATATTTAATTTCACAAGATCTGATCTTTGATTTAAGTGATCCCTTAATTTTTTGAGCAGTGTGTTCAAACATGTTCTGTTGATTTGACCCCTACCATCATCCAACTTCCTTACCTGCTTCCATAAATAGGAGACATAATTACCCCAACAGTTGGAGGGCTCTGTTGCTTGAACCTAAACATATGATGCTTTTGGAGGACAAACCTGTATTAAAGCATTTGCTCCACTATCTTCTCAGGGTATATGGAAAAGTAATTAAGGGTTCAAACATTTCTGTTTTGCAAAAACAGATATGAAATGTTGTGATCATGATCTTTCACTATATTGACTAAATCAGGTCAAAAAAAATTATTATTATGACGTTGCGTGTGAATGTTAGAGTGCCACGGAGCATCTTCCCATAAGGAGACCAGGTCATCATAAAGGATTGGGAAGTCCAGAAATAAGAGTGGAAACAGAAGAGTGAACCACATTCATGAGCCTAGAAAAGGGAGGGGCTGACAGTAAACCCTGCAAATCCATTTAGTTTTTCAGACATAGAAGAAGAACTGAACTGACAATAGCTTAAGGGGCCAGTGCTCCGTGGAGTGAATAACAGAGTGGAGGAGAGGAAAAATAAATAAATAATGTGTCACCTAGTGGGAGGAGGCACCGAGGCACGATCTGTCAGAACGCCACTGTTCTCTGTAGATTAGATTCGGGGCTATTTAAAGAGGGAGGTTACACCACTGCAGTTGAAACCAGTGTCCACATTGCAACCATCGTAATCATTGGCAGCCATCATCTAGTGAAAAAAAACCATGAAGCATAAATGATGGCTGCAAAAGAGGCGGAGAGGGCTAGATATCCTGCCGCCATGACCTACCTTATCACATTGCAAGTTCTCGACATGGGTTTAAATCCACTGCATAAAAGCCAAGGTCAGACAGGAGGGAATTTGCCTGATATTGTCATACGTACACTTTGCACTGCGGGACACATTTCTGAGGGTTATTGTTGGCTCATAAATAAACGCTCTATTCTTCAGTTGTGTGAGCTGACATCACAGTAATCATTATTTCCCATCAGGATCAAAGAATCTTGATAGAGCCTGGCAGCCAGACTGATTTGGTGTGGTGGGCATGTATCTGTTGCTGGAGCTTTGTAGTGTGTTTTTATTTGAAAGGGGAAAAAAAGAGCTTATGATTGATATGTTTGCATGGGTGTACGATTATCTGTCAGATGTGGGGTTTGTTGTGTATATGGGAGTGTGTGTGTGATATATATACGGTATTGTGGGCGTGTTCTTGTGTTAGTACACGTTGTTTGTAAGCATTTTTGGTTTGGTCACATCATGTTAAATATTTGTGAGACCCCTCTTCTCATTTGAGCTACATATGCGCAGTCAAGTTAGCCTCCCAAACATGAGCCAAGGGGAATTTAAGACTTCATTCACCCCGTGATAGATTCTCCCTTCCCTGTTCCTTCTAGCTCTTGCTGTTATGCCTCCCTCTCTTCCTCCAAGCTCCAGCAGACTGACTCAGTTACTGACTGAGTCATTCCCAGATAGCTATCTCTGCATGCAGCACTCAGATTTCACCACTCTTTTTGTTGTCATCAATCAAAGCAGCGATGCCAGAAAGAAATGGCACAACCCTGAGAGGTGCCAAAACTGAGGCCAACTAACATGCACTTGGAGCTGCATTTATGCATGGACCCAGACTCCATAGATTATTAATCGTGCCACTCTGAAATGCTTCCAGGAACCATGTAGAATGGTGCGTGAAAAGCGAGGAACTTGCGTCAAACAACCACCAATTATTGCATCATGCAGACTTGCATGCAAGAGGTATGAGACTAGTTTTGTAGCAGGCGATCTCCTGGCTGAGGCTGAACATATGGAGGCTTCCCAAAGAAACACAGAGGAAGACAAAGAAGTAAGATGAATCAGTGAGGGAGGCTCAGTCACAAATGCTCCCCACAGATGGCTCGACGAAGCGTCCGTAGTATACCTCTACCTGCTAATTAGATGCTGCGCCTGACTTCATACTTTTTCCTTCCAACCATTGCCAACTTTATTTTAAAAGATGAGTATGCTTTACATAGAACAATGCATATCCATTCTTCACTTCTTCCAATTTGTGTCAAATTTACAGCACAATGGGCTCACTGTTTATGGACTGGCAATTTAAAGAATGAAATCAGGGGATGAAGTGAGAGGAGAAAATAATGGAAAATTGCCTCTCCTGTCCTTCACCTTCACTGTACATTGCTTATTTGTCAGTGGTAATTGGCCCTTTTAATGTTCCTGCAGAATGCAGATAGAGAACCCCACTGTAGTGCCTTTTTTCTCTAACAAGACAGCAGACCAGATTGTAGCAGATAGGAGAGAATCTGATGAATGACGCATGCTACAATGGACTGTACTCCTGGTTGGCCAGCATGGAATTCACATATTTTAGATTCATCCATTCCACATGTTTCCTGTCACTGGGCAGATGGTTGATAATTGTCTTTAGTTAAACGATAAGGAATCAAATTATGTACTTTCTTCCGTTTTGTAAATATGCATAGTGAGAGAAGACTGTGAACTGATTGTTGTCTGCCTTTCTCTAAAAAACCACAAGTACTTATCATACAGTGTGAAGAAGAGCTATCAATTATTCATCTAGAAAGTAATAGAATGATATTAGAAGCTCACAAACTGCCCGAGTTAAACAGATTTTTTTTCTCACACTTTGGTGAGATTTGTTTACTGGGTCCTCCTTGCCAGAAGGGCTTGTGTGAGTGAGGTAGGGCTTATCCACACGCCACCATGCTTCCCTGCCGACTCTGCAACCTATAATTATCAACACATACACGCACACACACACACACACACACACACACACACACACACACACACACACACACACACACACACACACACACACACACAATCACAAACACACACATTAATTAGAATGCAAATCAAGAGAATTGTTGATAGCTAAATATCTTGTGTAATTGTTCATTGGGGGGATGGGGAGTGGAGGGGGGGCATATAGGTGTTCTTCTCATTTTCAGGCATGTAATCAATACAATTTTTGAGCTTATTAGTAATATTTCAATATGTAATTAAAGGAGCTGATCTATGCACACTGACTAATTGTTCTGGCAAAGAGACGGCTGATGAAATCCATTCACTGAAGAGTGCGAGAGAAGCCGTTGCAGCACATAGGAGCTATGCCAGCACATCTGGATTTGGATGACTAATTTCGCATTGAAATCATCTTTCTCTTTTCACATTGAAATTTTTTTCTTTGTTAGAGTTCATTGTGGGTGGAATAGGATTACCCTTGGATTGAGCATGAATAGAAAAATGTTTAGTGAAATGGTAGAACTTAAACATGTACTTGTATGAGGTAGTATCTTCCAGCCCGTGTTTGCTAAAGCGTAATAATATATGTGACATTTCAGTATTGCGATCAAAGTATTGTTGTGAGGCTTGTCTTAGCATTAAAACATATCCACCGTTGAATTTATCAAAATGCAGCAAATGCCTGACTAGCTTGCAAGGGCACGTTCTTTTTTAGAGCTCTCAATATTATTACCTCAGTGGGGAATGCTTGTTCAATAACATAACACCGATGATCAGAATTCAGTGGACTCCCCTCAGAGATGAAGCACTAATTGCTTTATTGATAGCTCTGATAGCCCACTGGTGGTGGCTGGGCGATATCTCATATCATAACAGATTCTGCTCGGATCAACCTAGAATACACAAGTACCAGATTGCGCCCAATACGACCTTGCCGGTCGCCACACACACCTCATATTTAGGTGCTTGATTCTGTCACTGCTCATGTGACTACTTACTCTGAGTTCCGGAAAGCTATTTATAGGCAAAGAGCTGAGGTTAGGACCTCCTATCTGACATGGAGCTGGCAGATTATTAATTTCTATTAATACGGACGACAGCGTGTTAAAAAGATGTTACCAAACAATTCAGGGGGATGTGATGACATTTTTCATCCTATTGATCGATTGCCTGAAGGCAATTCTTCAGTTTGCTACATTTTTGTTTGTTGTTTAAAATATGCAATGTATGGTCGGGTGGACCGACGCCGGCCTATAAATAAATAGGTAATGGTGAGGCAATGATGACGGCAGGTACTTGTAGCCAGATGGTGCCTTGTGGGGAATGGTTCCCAGTGATTTGTTTGCAAATAGGTTCCTGTAAAGTTGTCGGCTCCTCTTCTCCTACTTGCCTGCTGTTAAGTCAGGGCTTTACAAACTGCCATATCTGATAAAGGTGCTGCAGACTCAAAGATGTCCTGCCGCTTGCCGGAGAGAGAGTGAAAGTGATGCAGTGTGACAGGTTTTGTCACTCTCTGAGGCGATCGCCCTAAAGATTGTCACAGATAGAAGTGCCAGAACCTTGGAAGCAATGACAAAATGTTTGGAGAATAAGAAGCAGAAAGTGAGATACTCTGATATCTGTGGTACTTCAGCTTGGAGTAAAGTTACCATCACTAAAGATGTTTGTTTTTATGTCTCGTAAAGAATACTATATGTGGGTGTGATGACCCTCTGCAAAGACGGGGGTTGCTTCATCAAGAAAACTAAAGATGGACATAGAAAAACAGATAAAATATATAGATATAGATATGATATACAGCTAATTAATTTTTAAATGATGTAAGTAAGAATTACTGTCTTCTCTCACTGCTATGAAAATGATGTTTAACAGTTAAATACTGGCAGCTGTGATGGCCAAATCTTCCATGAAAGGTGGCAGATGGTGGCGCAAGAGGAAACTCACTTTGCAACGGTGTATTTCATATTTGAGAGCTGTCTGGTGTTTAAATTGCACTAAATACAAATATATTGTAAAGCAGTTTGTATTAGTTTCCCCAAAAAATCTTTTAAAGAAAACAATTACCCTCAGTGACATGAATTCCTTCAAGAGATGCTTCTTTCTTTATCTATTTTAGTTTTCTATTACCTATAACACAAGTGTGATTTCGATTGCACCCAACAAGGACGTACATAAAATAGCAGTAAATTACCATATATTGACTCATTAACAGCTTGTGTGATTTCAGATTTAACATATTAAGGATGTCTATATTTATGCCTGAAATGTTCTCCCAACAAATAGTCAAATGGAATCAATATTTTATACACACTAATTAATCAATGTACTGGAATGGATCTTAAATGGTACGAATGCTTTGTCGCTTTAATGGTACCCCAGCAGGGTACAAGCAACATCTGCAAAGGCATTAATATATATTTACGAATGTATTTAATCATTTTTACAACATAGGATCAGTACCTAGTGAGGTTCGGCAAGGCCATCTTACCATTTTTTACCTAAACATTTCTATTTTTCATTTAAAATGTATTCACAGAACTCACCTGTAGTTTATTTCTTTCATTTAAACAAAATCTATGTTTTAAATGTATGTCATTTTTTAGAGCATTTATACCTATATATTGTTCAGCTATAAGTGATTTGTCATTCAAAACTTCCATGGTTTAAAAATAAACTGAAAAAAACTAAGTTTTTCAACTATTTTAACCGAATTTTTTAACCGAAGGAACACATTTGTCATCCTAAGGGCCACTTTCTGTACCCCATAGATTACTCCTCCAAAAAATGTTGTTACAAAATTTATACCCCGATTTATACCCCGATGTCTCATGTCTTCATGTTTTAGCTTGACTTGGTAGAGCGTGGTTACTCTCCAGATAAACACCTTCACTGAGACCAAAGAAATCATGTCTCCTGTCAGTCTGAACTGACCACTAAACTAATTGAGGGAAATGTAAGTCAGCGTAATGCTGAATAGCAGCTCCCAGCTCTGGTCATGATTGTTATTGAAATCAACGAAACTCATTTTGACCCAGACACTGGTTCAATCTCCCTGGCTTTCATCCAGTTAGGGATCAGCATATAAACGTAATACAAGAATATTCAATTGAAAATCACAATTTACTGCGGAACTTTATTTTAATTTCATAAAGTAGGATCCGATATTCCGTTACTGACATTGTTTTCAGGCTGCATGCTGCTCAACAAGTCAGTGCTATTGGATAATTTGTCAATATGAAAATCGGTTACTCAGTACAGTAAGATAAGGGCTTATTTTTAACAGCTCACTCCTCCACATAGTGACTCACAGCCACAGGCCTGAGGGAAGAGATGCTTTGTTGATGAGAGGTCAGATGACACTCGCCCCAGCTTAAAGTGGCCACAACAAAGTTTTATCACAACAGAAAAAGTGTCTCAAAATAGTTTTGAAGAATAACGTTGGCCGTCACACCGTGGAAAAAATGAGATGTGGAAGTTCTAACAACAAAAAACATACCAGGTTCATCTTATTTTTCCCACCTTCAGGATTATGCCTCTCGGGGCAAGTGATCATGACATCATTATATAAGAGAATTACACAATCTCAGCATTTGTTGAAAAATGCTGGGATGTGCTGGAATTTCTTCTGACTAGTTATAGTCGTTGTTTTCCAACAGCCTTCTTTTCTTTTTTTTTCGTCTGAGCCTCAATATTTCCATTTCAGCATGGATCAACTTGCAATATTTGGTAGGTAAGGATATATGGATATATGGGCTCACACAATAAAATAAAATGGGAGCACACTCCCATTAAGATAAGCGCTGCAGGCCAATGAAACCCAGAAATGCCAGTGGCATATTGATTGCAGGCCCTCTATTAATAGTAGGGTTAGCTGCTGCTCTCTCAGCTCAGACATTTCATTCAAATTCATGGCCTGACAACAATGAGCAGCAATGAAATATAACCTCAAGTGTTGGCCAAATTTAAAATAGGGCTTAAAAGTGCTGAAAATCTATAGTCCACACAATTGCACAACACGAAAAAGTGGAAAAGTTGGTTGTTTGTGACCTTTGATTTTATTCTAAATGTTATACAGGAACTATTAGTGTAGATCTGAGTTCCAAAATCTGTTTTGATTGCCCTCATAACATAAACTAATATTAATGTTAAGGCAGACTGCTTGCTGGATTTTATGGGAGATATTGTTATGCAAGGATACTGGTTAATATAGATTTATAAAAGTGTAAATAAACAGATGTTATAACTGTTTTGAAAGGTCCACAAGCAGCCTCGTATGAATCCATCTTGTCATATGTGATGATTAGTTATTAACATTGGTTAGTGATCAGTAATCACGTATATATTGGTGGGTCCCAGCGCATTAATGTCATTAAACATCAGTACACCACCACAGATAGCAAATTGGTACATTTCAGTGCAGGAATTCCACTTTCTGTTGTTGATGATAATATTTACCTCATCAGCAAATGTATGTGTTTCCGTAGTCAGGTGAGTTGATTAATATCTGGTGCTTGCATAAACAAACAAAAGCATGAAAAATTATTGCATTTGACACAGAGCTGCAGACGTGGCATATCTGGTGAATAGTTGAGGTAACATATCACTCCATGTAAATGGCCGTGTCTCCCACAAATTATTAGTGCTTCCTGTGTGATTATTCAGTGATGTAATGTTCAGTGGTATTAGTTACCAAAATAGATGCGCTGCATATACTCGACATGCAGTCGGTCTGTGTGACAGAAGAGGACGCCGAGGACAGAGCGAGGGGGAAACAGATGATCTGTCGCTGTGAAGACCAATAAAGGGAACAGCCAAGAGAAGATGTACTGCATATACTTGAGTATTTATTACAAAAACCAAGACCATTGATCGTTAAAAGCAACATCTGTCAAGGTTTCCACGTAGGTGACTTTTTGAGGCCATGGGAGTAATTAGTGTATGTGTAATTTAAAGAAAAGATAGAAGGTTCAAGCTATTATATCAACACAAAAACATTAAGATACTTCATTTCCAGTTTTGGCTCTTAACTATAAGGCAAGTCCCTTTTATACTTCAGGTTTTTAACTTTATGATTTCCATGTTATCTAAGTCTATTTCTTTCAGGTCAGTTCTTTAAAAAAAGAATAGAAAAAAAAGAGTTAGCGTGGGTATTTATGTTTGCATGTATCTAAAATCAGTAACTATTTATATTAATACTTTTATATAGTGTTTTTCCATTCTCTCATGGTGGAGTCAGAGTTTACTGAGTTTTTTGATTTGTAAAATTCCTAAAGTTCTATCAGAGCTTGAATTTGGAAAAACAATAAACTTCCATCTGCTGTTCCACAAATGCTGTCTTTAATATTAATGTGTTAGTTTTGGTGTTAACAGATGAAACTGTCATTCCTCTCTGTCTTTATGTTTGACATAGTAGCCCTAAAAACCCTCAATCCCCTACATTTGTACAAGCAACTGACCTGATTGAACTCCTCAAATTAAATAAGTTAAGACCGAAAACCACCGTTTTTCGTAAACCATCCCCCCTTAGTGATTACAACATGAACTCTTACAGAAAAATATCATACACGTACATATTTACATGTATATGAAGATAGATCTCCTTGAGTCGATTCATATTGACCAAATTTGGACCAAATCAGATCAATGGTGGAAAGATAACGAAATTACGGCTCCAAAACTTTTAGAGATAAAGCTTCCCCTAGTGGAGGAAATATACAACACACTTTCCCAAAAACAATCCAGTTCTTCCTTGCACTAAAGTCTATGTTGGTATGAAATTTGAAAATAATCCATGAAAGTACTTTTGATTAACTGCGCTAAGTATAGCTGTTTCATGCTTGGCCAAGCCCAACCTTAAGAGTGTCTGATTGAGAGCAGTATGAAAACCATTTTTCAATTTTTGGGGGGATGTTTGTAACTGTAAACTGTAACTGTAAAAGTTAGTTCTTTTGAGTCATTTAAATAAATCTAAATACATTACAAATGTGGATTCAGTGACAGATAGATTGAGATTAACTGTTTAGTAAATAACACGTTGCAAATATATAAAACTCAGGAACTTTTGCAAACATTGTAATTGTGGCAGCCTTTGGGTTTAGTAAAAAAACAAACTGACCCTGAAATAAACACAAACTGTGTCAAAGCCAGACAAAGCTCCGGTGGGGCATGAAGCATTCAGACCTTCCTCAAATAAGTGTTCTAATAGCACACTGTGAAAGTTATTAAACTACAAATAAATGTCCTGCATTCAATCCTGACTTACGTAAACTAAATGCATATTAATGTATTATCTGCTAAATGTAATTATTGACAAATTAAGCACTCAATGTGCGGGGAGTTTGTCCCTCTCAGTGTTTGTTCAATCTCTCTCTCTCTCTCTCTCTCTCTCTCTCTCTCTCTCTCTCTCCCTATATATATATATATATATATATATATATATATATATATATATATATATAGCCTTTATCTGTCAAACACAATCATATCTGTCTAAAAAATCCTTCTTGCAAATGATCAGCCTGTTTTCAAGTTTGTGACAAGGCTTTAGCTGATAGTTTTTGAAATGGTGTATTTTATTTAAGATGGAGAGGAAAAGTCTCAACACAAATGAAATTCTTGACACTTCAGTTCATCACAGACATTTAACCTCAACACATTTTAAAATACATTTTTCAATAGACATGAAGGGTGACAAAAATTAAGATTAAAAATGAAAATCTCCCTGGCACCTCTCATAGATGACACCTAAGTGATTAGCTGTTGGAGGGTTGTTGGAGGATCAGATTTCCTCCCATCCGATCCTCCAACAGTCTGTACATTCCCATCTCCTCTTCCATCTCCTCTCCGCTTCATCTTGGTATTTCAGACTTTCGGGAGTTTGCAAATCCATTTATACCCCTGGAATTATGAAATAAGGCCCAATACTGCAGCATGTGAGCCATCATTAGATAGAATTTCTGCCCCAGATTATATCTCTGTTTAGGGAGGGGGGGATTTTAATTAAGAAAGGGGGGCAGGTGATTGCTTTTGCATGGTAATGCTAAAACTTGGATCATTTCTCACACAACCTTAAATGCGGGATACTGCAAAATATTCTGCTGAGTGCAGGTTTGCAGTCACATCCTCTTTTATGAGAGAAACACTGATGACTGTGGGACTGTGCATGAGTGATAATGTGACTGGAGGTGAGGCACAAATCAACTCATGTTTTATTGTATGCTATATTTTAGAAGATACAGTGACTGTGTTCCCTCCAAATAATAAATTGCAATAAAGGTGGAAATGAGAGTTTAGGAAAGCCACAAAATGTAATGAGAAGATTAAGTTGGACCGGGTAGATTGTTTTCTTGTCAATAAGTTGTTCACCTGTTGCCTGATTGTCTCCACTCCCCATTTCTTCATCTTTTCGTTTGAACTCTTTTATTACTTCCGCCAAGGGAAGAGGTTATGTGGTCTACCGTATATTTTTGTCTTGTCTTTCTATCCATCTGGTGGTTAACGACGGATTTGCAGGGAATACGGAAAGAGGTGGGTTTAGCGTATCCTAAAGATGATTACATTTATGGGACGTTACGTGTTTTGCAGGATTTAAAAATAATAAAATAAGCCTTCCGGAGTATTGTTGTTACTTGTATAGTGTCCATTATTGTTGATGCCTTTGTTCTTCTGATTCCATCGATGTTCATTTGGGGGGAAGCTGATGGCTGGGGGAGGAACAGGAAATTACCTAACAATGTCTGTTTACTGGAGTGGAACAGGAAATGACACAACACGTTGTAAAGGGTAATCCTTTTTATGATTCTATGCGGATCGTTACTCGGAGAGTTTGTTGGAGTTGTCGTTAGATTTAGGGGCTGGGAATAACTCACACATTAATGTAGCAATCTGCATGAATTTTTCCTAAAGCAGTGGATCTGTTGGGCCATGTTCCCTTGATGTTTTATACCGGATAGTAACAGGAAATATCGCAATAATGTCTATTCAAGAGAAGGTTTTGGCCAGTTAGGGCCAGTTAACTCCGAAGAAGTAAGTGCTTTTTCAAGTTTGAATAGATTTTAAGTAGAGGTATAGCACAAGTGAGTATTGTTGTGACTATAGTTTGGTTGTTTGTCTTAATTAGGCTGATTTCATTTAAATTGATTGTTGTTCTGTGTTTTGATGACTGGAGCTTGAGACTCACATTTTTTCCAGTATTGGTGTAATATAACAAGCCTAAAACAGTAAATATTTGTGAGAACGTTTTAAACAGCATCTGTAAAAGCTGTTCTCTTTGACAACAATTACGAGTGCACTCCATTTACGTTTCAATTTCTATACTTTCAGGTCTGTTCTGACAAAAATATTAATCTTAATTATCTGCATGTAATTAATCATTTACAGATGTATACATTTATTGATGTATACATCAATTTGTCAACCTTACCTTTTTGGCTAGACCATACACAAAAACCATATAAACACAGAGAAAAATGTATTCATGGGCTGCATCATGTTTTGATAAATGCTTACTGCATCTACGAGGGTCTATTTCAATCAATTAATCAATCAATCAATCAATTATGTTTATCATTAGTAGAAATGTTCTCAGTATTTTGTCCGATAGATAGTGTCAACCGTTGTTGTGTGGCGTGAACTCCTGGATGTGGTTGAGCTGGTCTAGTAACATACTTAAAGTGTGCATTCTTCCTCACCGGAGAGATTATCTTCTTTTGTGCAGTACATAATTGCTACTGCTCTTCGGCCCAAAACACAAGCATAAAAAAACCACACTGTCAGTCCAACAAATGCAATCAGGAAATTCTAATGAAACTTTCTAGAGGTAAAGTGGACAGTGTTATGGCAGTGTTCAGCGCTCACATGCACACCTTTTTCCGCCACATGTGACCAGCGTGACCTGACTGGGCTCAAGCCTGATCCGAGTGCTATCTCAACGAAGCAGGCAGACGGATTGATGGTACCTGTAGCGTAACACAACCATATTTTTCTGGTCATTACCGGCACTAGGCTTCTCAAAATGGATAGAATCAAGGAAGGTAAACCTCAATAAATGGTCAGTGTGCTCTGCCACCCTCAACACATGGTACATCTGCTGCTTCCCTGTCGACGGAGGACAGTGTTTCAATTTTGCTCTTGCACTGAGTGTACAAACCATCACATCTTCAGTTTAATAGTATTAGTCTTACAAATTTGCCAAACATCAAGTGGGTGCTTCTGCCCAGTCTAATGACCTAAATTTGGATATAGAAATGGTTTATTTCCCAGGCCTTGATGACTGCAGGAACCCACCACGTCCACAGCCCCAAGGGGATAAATGAGGCCCTTCACGCTGTGACGTTTGTAATGAAGCTTCTGATTAGTGAGTTGTCAGGAAGTATTTGCCTTATGCTCATCACATTGTTGTTTAGTACTTCATGGCATCGATAAAGATGAACGTTTTTGAGAAAAGATGAAAAAGCAGGGGGCATGTATCTAATGAAGTCTCAGGATTATAGCCCCTCTCCTGACAGGATAATTACACCAAATGCTTCCAGCAAATATTTCAAAGGACACTTCATGCTTGTGCCAACATCCTGCAACACATCTTACCAATCAAGATGGCCTGACCTAAATTACTTCCTCCTGCCTTGTATGTAATGTCTCCTGCCCACAGAAACATTAAATCTCTGCGGTGTCAGAGGCATTTGAATTACAACCCCACTTCATGGATTATGGGACAATTAAAGTACTTAAAGGCAAAATTTTCATCATTCGAGACGATAAAAAAAAAAAGCACTACTTAACACACAATGCTCAAGAAATGATCAAATAGTGTCGACTAAACACGAATCAAGATTGTGTTACTTCGTAGGCAATTTCTCTCTTTTTGGAGAAACACAAAGTTAAAGGTTGTTGCTTTGAGTTCTAAAGGCCAAACTCAGAGGCAGTTGTGATGCTGATTTTCTCCCATTGTTTTTGTTGTTCACAATGTTTAAGAACCAAAAGTCCCCACTGGATGCTGTTACCCAGATGTTTTATCACATCTCTGCCATGTGACTTCTCAATAAGCCCCATCCTCAACCAACCTCCAGAAAGTAAGGATGATAAAACTAACTACAATTAAGACTAGAGAGCAGCCTAACGATTGTAAAAAACTCCCAGCCTGCCCAACAAACATGAGAGAGACAGAGAAGGAGTTAGAGGGACATACATGCACTAGCACGGTCTAAGATATGGACTGGACAGACGGAGAGGCTGAGATTACAACGTTCAAAAGATGAAGTTTAATGTCACATTCTATTCAAGATTATTTGTGTCAGTTTGAAAATTTTGATTTTGAAACCAAGCTGTTTAAATTTGTGGCTGTAAAAAATGTTTTGTATTGGGAGTGACTATGAAACCCACATTCATTGTGACCCTTTCAGTTTGCGTACAGGTTACACTACAAAAACACAAAAATAAGTAATATAAGATAAAAAAAAATGGTGTTTTTCAGGTGTTAATAAATAAAAAAATATTTCTGCCAGTATAAAAAGTTTTTTTCTTCCTTTCTTTATTTTATATCATACATGTCAACCTCTTAACTTCAGTTGGGGTACGTTAGCAGGATATACTTATATATATATATATTATATATACTTATATATATTATATATATATATATATATATATATATATATATATATATATATATATAGAGAGAGAGAGAGAGAGAGAGAGAGAGAGAGAGAGAGAGAGAGAGAGAAATAATAATAGATATAATAGATATTGGGTCATTTGAGACACTTTCAAGATCCTTTGATTTAAGGTATTCGAGATGCATTAGCTTAAAACAAGTCCCTAAATCTCGCAGAAATATTCCTTGCTAAATTTATCTTACATCAGGTGCAATGAAATATTTTGACTTAAAATAAAGTTTGAGTTTTTGCAGTTCAGGTGAAAATTACGGATGACATTACAGCAGCAGAAAGAAAGCATTAACATGTTTGTTGAAAATAATCTTGCTTGACCCCTTTGAAAACAAGCCATACACTCGGCATGTTCAAAAATGATCACTTCTGCCCAAATTTTTATTTGAAATGCTTGTTCCTCAGTCTTCACACACAGCTTCATTGAGATCACAAGCAGGCACTTGCATCACTATGTTCGTCCCAGGCAGAGCAGCGGCCTCCTATGCTGTAATGTAACAAGGCCCCAGCTTTTACGTCCACAGGACTCTGCAGATACTGCATAATTTGACATGTTGTTCGTATACAGCAGAGCAACATTTAGTACATAAACAAGATCATATTTATTTATAAGTAATTGGAAAATATTTCTAGCAAATCCAGTAAATGTGTTATTTCGGAGTAATTTCGGGGATGATAAATCATCTTCTGTCGTTTAGATAAAACGGATCATCACAATGTGACTGGCTTGAATGCTTCCCTCTTCATATCATGGGGAGAATTAAATTGAGAGTATATCAGCGTGACCTACAGAATAAGGAGGAACTGCAAAACTGCAAGAGTTAACTGCATTAAAACAATATATTTATTTGCAAAGTCATGTCAGGCTACTGTGATAATTGCTGAAACTTCTTAACTGGCATGAACCGCTTCCAGCGCTGGTAGTGCTGCACAGGGGCAGGCTGGATATCTGTTGTGACATGCTGAGAAAGAAATAACACTTAAATATGTTTGAATGGCTCCACTGAACACATTTGAGTTTTTCCCATGGAAAAACAAAGCCATGCTAGACACTGGATGCTGCATAATTAACAAACAAGCACTGCAGCATCTCTTAGTCTCCTCTGAAAATGACTCCTGGAAGAACGAGTGGGTTAGGAACAGATGGAGAGGCCACTTGAGCACAGTGTAATGAAGCGATCCACAAAAAATTCACTCATACAGCATGCATTTCAAATGAACCCAGTGAGGGTGTAAGGCCTCATTTATTTTGGTAACTCACACCTGATGTATTTTTTACATAAGTGCAGACTGAAATGCCACATATGCCCCATTTCAGAACTGTTTGCTGATAAACACTGAAATATGCAAGGCATCGAAAACCTGGAAAACATGATATGAAATTAATTAGAAAGATGCTAAGGTGCCTATTTACATCATTCATTTTAAAAGACTTGCAAAAGGCAACAGGCTTAATATAACTTCACAAGACATATCCAGTCTTGTACTGATAGTCAGCAATGTAAATGACAACAAGGTGTCTCATTAAATAGCTGTTCAGAGATTGGTAAAATGATTCGGAGGTGTGGTAAATACTCTAATCCTCATCAGAAGCAAATTCTGGACAGACCAGAATCTATTTGCAAAATCACCTCCCCGCAAGAGAGGGGGCTCCTCTGAGGTTTTCAACATTACTGACATTCTCTCTGTGTTACATTAGCCTTCTCTGTCTTTTCCTTCACGGAATCTTTCTGTCACAGACAAGGCCCCAAGTGCCCTCTTTCACTCTGACCCCTTCATTACCCGCCGCAATAACCTCAGACAGGTGTTGCGGTGCAGTAACAAACCCATGCCTGGTGCTGCCAGGCAGTCTCTCTTTTAGAGCAACTCTGCGAGCCCTAAAATGACTGAACTCAGTATTGATCAGGTGCTGTGACCAAAATTGAGTCATGGAACTTGGGTGATAGTTTGCAGTAAAAATGGGTCTACCTAAATACCGATCCATTCATTTTGACTCTTATGTAGTGTTTGATTATTATTTGTAATCATTACTATTTATTTTCATTGATAAGAACAATAACTTATTATATCCCAAAAGGCCATATATATGGAATCTTTATCGCCTCCGCGTCCACCACCGAAGATCCTCCGTGTTAATGCGAAAAACTCAAAAACTAGATTAAGAATCCTTTTCAAATTGTGTACCAACATAGACCTTAATGCTAGAATGAACTGGAGTGTTTTTATATTTCTGACATTAGCGGTAGCTTTATCTCCAAAATTGTCAGGCCATAATTTCGCAACTGTTGGTCCGATTTAGTAATCATTTGTTATGTTTTGTATCTCACCAGCTCACTCTTTTTTATTCCTCTTTTTTTGTGTTATCTTTTATTTCATTTTAGTCACATATTTTTTAAACCCAACCAGGCTTTTATGGGTCATTTTTCTACTCTCCAAATTGTGTGCTTCGGTCTCTCTCTTGCCATCACAGTTTGGCCCTTTTCAAAGTGACTCATATTGCTCCGCAAACGCCCATTTTTCCTGCCTCGATACATTAACCTATAGGATAAAACATTCACTTGCTTCTTAGTATATCCCAACACCTAACCGGCGTCATTGTAACTCGATAATCGATGTTATTATTACTTCTCCAGTCAGTGGTTATAATCTTATAGTTCCAATCTCATGATTAGTGAAAATAAACGTTGTGTTACATGCTAATAATTATACTAGTAGTACTGTAGTACTCATAATATTCTAAAATAGATCCATGTGCTATTTAAATAGAATAATGCTACTGTTATAGTAATCTTTAGGTTTCACAAGATTTTACTTTTTCAATTATGGAAGTTAGTTAGCCTGTCCTCTGAGGCACGGAGAGAAGATTTAAGACCAACAATAAACTAAATTCCCAGCACTTGATGTTACACGTTACTCCTTAACTGTGTTGCAAATGGAGTCTTTTCAGCATCAAGAATATGAGATCACTGCATCATAAACTGTGTAGAGTGGCAGCGCCATAAAGTCCATGAGGGACACACAATCCTCCAGAGGTTTAGCACAGCCTCAATCACTTTAAGAAAACAATTTAAAGGCTAAGTTTTAAATAAATAAATCTGCTCTTTTCTAGTCTTCTACCAATGGTCATACATACATTGAAGGCTTTGTTAGAAGACACCGTCACAATGGCATACTTCAGCCACTTTATACAAGGCAGAGCCTCTATGCGCAGTCTACCCACACAGAATTATTCTAGCCGATGTGCACAGGACCATGAAGTGTCAGTAAATATGAGCTGGTTATTGCATAAAAGATGAGCACTGGACTAATTCTGTTAACTCACAGAGTGCCTGCTTATTTTTCTTCTCCTCTCCCTCTTCTCTGGGTCTGACGGGATAATCGCAACAAGACATATGGCATCTTATTCACTCGTGCACAAATATGGAGCTGCTCCGCTTTCATGCTGCGGAATCACGTGTTCACTTTTTCCCACTACCTCTGATGCCTTAGGATTTAAAAAATTGGCTTATTTTAACCTTTTGTTGTCATGACAGTCAAAGATGTCCCACCACTATTTCTAACAGCTAAAAAAAAATTGAATTGAGTGACTTAAATATTAAGAAATGTCAATATTTAATTGTAATCCGTATGCACTCATGCCACAACGATTTTCGGAGGGTAATTTCTGAACTGTAAGTTGTACAATCATATTTAGACAAAGGTGGAAAAAGGCACATATTCTTTAATCAGTACACTTCCTTGATTTACTTCACTCAAGTAATACTGAAAAGGATCCAGCTCCGCATTTAATTTATTAAGGTAAAAAGCATCCCTTTCGACTGTTTTTATTCACATTTAAAGTATTATTATTATGGACTTTATTTCAACTTCTATCACTGGCATACATGGGCAAAGATTGTATTCAGCGTGAATTATATGTCATGTGACTAGACAAAAAACATTGAAATTCCTATTCAAGCCCAGCCCCTTGCCTTTGTTTTTGTAACTTCTGCTATGTGTTTCATGTTTGTTGCTTTTTTTCATCTGTCATGTGTGTCATGTAAAAGCACCGTGTTATCTGAGTTAGCAAGGGAAGTGGAAAGAAAACCTACCTAAGTCTGATTTGAAAATGCATGGAGAGAAAGTAAATGTATTTGTGCTAGGAAGCTAGGAAGTAGATGTAGAAAAATGTCAGAAAAATAAATATAATAAGTAAAGTACGGTGACCTGAAAAGTATACTTAAAGAAAACTACCACCTCTGTTTACACAATACAAAATAAAAACACACTATTACTTTGTGTTATGTGTGATATATCATGTGTTCTTGTGGTTTATTGATGTGTATCTATGGTGCACACAAATTACTGATTGGGCAATAATACAAAAAATTGGGGGAAATCTGGTATTTTGAAGTTTTGTATTAATATTCGTTAATCTCTTTTTCCAAAAAAGATTCATTCATTGTATTGTCTTAAAGGGAAGCATTTAAAAACACATTTCTTGTACTTTAAAAGGCCATACAAGTGCTACGTGTGGTTAAATGCAGTATTTCTGAACCTGAAGGTTGAAAACACAGAAATTTACAAGGTTTGAAATGAAAGACTGTATGTTCTTTATTTGGGGTTCAAAATGTAATTAGATAGATTTATTTTAGGTGTTCAACACCAGCAGACTGCACAAGGGTTGATCAGGTTATGTTTTTTTAAGACTGGTTCCTGCTGTGTTCAGTCATCCTATGTGTTCTAAATCAGTCTGCTCCACTAATTTCCTCCATCTCACATCCTCTGACTGGAAGAAAAAGCAGAGACTAGTGTTCCATTTTGTTTTTTGCTGCATAGAGCATGTGCTGCATTATGACCTAGAAAGATTCAGCAGAACCCTTCGAGCTGAGACACTTATCAAGTTAAATTAGCCAGCATACCGCAGGCAGGGGTCAGGCTAACCAGCAGTGGAAACTGGCTCAGCTTAACAGTAAGGTTCAGGAATGCTTTTGAAATCGAGAATAAGCAGGGTTATTATCCACTGCAGAGAAACACAGAAATCCGGCTGATGTACAAAAAACAGCCACAGCCCAGTTCTTCTTATTCCTTTCCTTTATCTCGCCGTATGTTGTATATTCATTATCCATCATTACCGTACATTATCATAAACATGGTCAGATGTGGACATTAGGTAGACCTTGGAAAGGTCACCAGTTTACATTGCCCACACAAACTGACAAAACTGTTGCACGAGTATACAGCACAAACAACAAAGATATTAAAAATACCGTAACGTACTGCGATAGTCGGTGTGTCAATCAAGGGGCACCAGCGCTTCTCCCTGCTCCTCTGTTTTCCGATATCATTGTTTATACCTGTTGTTTATCCAGTCACTATAATAAACTTTACACTAATCCTTAGAAGAGATCCTATGGAGTAAAGTTGGAGACATAGATGAAAAAATAATTTTAAACTATAAATAATACACTTATTAGTAAGTCACATGCGCGTATTATGAAATTGAAAACATGTTTTAATTAACTGGTTAGGTGCGCTCACTTCCTCCAGCCATTTAACACGTGTCGGTGCTGTCTGGTCGAAAACAAATTGAAATTAAAAAAAATTGTGATGAGACCCTAAATTAAATATGGACAATTTGAGTTCTGTTCAGCTGTTGATGTGGGCTCCATCTTTAATTTTCGGCCCCTCTGTGATTGAGTTTGTAACTCCTGATCTAGCTGGAACCCACGGAGACAGAGGGAGCAAATGAAAACTCTACACAAAGTAATGTGCCCAAAACATTGTCCTGCTAAGTTCAATAACTTATATTTAGGCTTTATGGTCATGGCGAGGTTCTGTAATCCATCTGATGGACGAAATTCTATCACTGAAGATGTGCAATCGAGTAAAAGCGATTATGTCTCTTTTAAAGAAGTGGAACTTCTTACAATGATACAAATTGTTGGTAAATAACACATTTTGATAAGTTCAAGGGTTAGACAATTCTTGCAGCCGGATCCCCTGCAGCCAAGCTGCCATTAGAGAAGCATGGTTCAGGATTTAATGACACAAGCAATGCCATTCCTGGCGGTTGTGCAGAGAAGCAGCTGAGATACTGACGTGTGTGCAGACATACAGGACACATCCAGATTCGAATACAGTTGTTGTAACTTCACAGCGTGAAATGCTTCAGAGAAATTGATCCAGGTATTATATAAAGTCATGAGAAGAGCAACAACTTGTCATCTGTCATGCTCTGGTAATGTCAGTCATGTTGCCTGTGTTTAATTCAAAGATTTAATCATCAAGTTTATGTTGGATTCAAGTCATCGTCTTGGGGTATTTGCAGAAGCTGGTGGATATCAGTTGCCATATTTGCAGTGCATATCACCTGAGCTTTTGGTGAGCTCATAGTCAGAGCAGCACTCTACCAGCACATAATCAGTACACTCGCAATTATATTCTGGGACTCATAAATTTCCATCAAAGAATAGACAGAGGATGATGAGGGATTTTGTTTGTACGTGCAGCGATAAGACTTTGTTTCGTTGATATAACCATGTTTAATTTGTAGTCGCGAGAGTCAGAGCGACGCAGTTCACTGCAAACTGTTAGAGAGGCAAACAAAAAGGGATCACATTCCACAAATCCAGAGTAAAACTACCTTTCTTTGTTATTCAGCAGCAATTAAACTGCAAACTCATCCATTTTAAAACTTTTTATGGTTTCGTCAAGTGTGGCTGAACCGTATGGGGAGATGTATCATTTACAAGCTGTGATAATGCTGAGTGTTTTCATTTGGAAATAGATTCCTGTGAAGAGCAGAACCTACTGATTGAAGATTCAACAATGTCAAGTATAGATGACTTGGATTTTAGGTGTTATCAGCATCTCGGTGTGATTTCAGCTGAAGTGCTTCTATTCAACAAACACTCACTGCTGTGGCTCCTGCTGATGGATCCAGTGGGTGGGTTTACATGGGACACTTTATTCCGATCCAAATTAAACTTAAATTGCAATGTCAGTTGCCTGTTTACATGGCTTGTAAATCCTTTCTGACCCAGTGTTTACATGCATCGATTCATATAATCGGAAACGCTTTCTGACATGTGCAGACGATCCACACTCCCGTTCACAAATTGGCGATAATGCTTCGATGAGCTGGGTGCCGACCGCCAACAAGCGTCCAGAAGAAGAATCTGACAAAGAGGGCATAGGCAGAAGTGACTTTTAGTTCATCTTACCATCCAAATATGTTAAACTCTTTTCAAAGTTTCAATGAGTAATTGACTCTCCGATGCAAACCTGTACTGTTTTGAAGTCGCCATATTCAAAATGGGTTGCGGCGCTGAAACAGCCTACCTTCTCGCAAGGGAATGAAATCTAAACAGTCTAAACAATCTAAGCAAATCTAAATCGGAAAGTTTCTTTACGTTCGGAAAGATGTGTTTACATGCAGCATTTTCTTTCTGATTAGGCGTCTTTTCCGAATCTATTCGGAATTAGGCTGCCCATGAAAACCCACCTTCTGAGGTTAATTTAAAGGCAACAGTAAATAAAATGCTTTTTACGTGATGCATTTCCATGCAGCAACTGAAGATTTGAGATGATTTGGTTTGACATGGACATTACCAAAGATTAAAATATGCATCAGTGTAAAAGCATCATAACTGGGTTATATTATTCTCATTTCATTCATCAGAATGGAGCAACAATATTTTAAACTAAAACGAATCAGCCGGCCTGATGATGGAACTTTAGTTTTTCTCTCTTCCTTTCTCATGACACATCCTCTATAATAAAACCTCAATCCATCAATGGAGGCATTGTCAGAAATAAAAACAACTTTCCGAGAGGAAAGAACAACAATCAAGGATTTATTGGTGAAAAGTAGAGTAATGGCAAGCTGTATGGCAAACACAAATCTATTAGCAACCATGAACAAATGGTAGCATTTGTTAAGTCTGCCTGTGGGGCAGAGGGTAAATCAGTGGGATCTAATGAATTTGAACATTTCATGTAATGTTGGATTGGATTTATGTCACACGTGATCAGTAGTTTTTGTTTCTCCTGCTTTTTTGCCATTTCTTGTCATTAGAGTGAATGTTTTTCTTTCAATTTAGTACCTTATATGTACGCAAAGTAAGATCATTATGTGGTTTTAACTTCTAATATAGTATTGGTAAAGAAACAAAAGAAAATTTGTGTATGTCTGAGGTTCAACAAACAAACTAAGTGCATTTCTTCCCTTGTAAATAATAAGCCTTAAACATTTCAAACCCAGCAATATTGTATTCCATGTGAATAAGCATCCAGTCTTCTTCCCTGCTTTTGATGATTCAATTCCACCTGTGAAATAATGTGAATCCATTTTTTTAACTGTGTCTATATCACCTTAAGTGGATGACGGACAAAGCGGGGGCTGATCACACCACCCCCCTCCCAATTAATAATAATAATCTATCCTTTATTGATCACATAAAGTACAACATAGTGAAATTATTTCTCTGCATTTCAACCATACCTGAGGGAGCAGTGGGCAGTGCCTTTGAAGCGCCCGGGGAGCTAGGGTATCAGGGTCTTGCTCAAGGACTCTACGAAAAGTAGATTCTGGCGGGACTCGAACCGGCTACCTTCCAATCCTCCAATTGGGAGACGGCCTCTCTGCCCACTGAGTTACAACTGTCGAAATCAACCAATAAGGGTGGTGAACTCATGAGGAAACCTTTAAGTATCGCAAATGTGGTTCATATGGCCAACTGCTTTATAGTGGTGATCATAACGTCATGTAAAAATTACACTTATATATGTTTTAAGCAATGTTATGGTCAGGGCATATCCCTTGGGACACTGCGGGAGGTATGTGAGTTGTTTTTTTGTTTTTTTCTCTGTTCATCTGAAATATATTAGTCATGCATAATCTCTAAAGTAATTTTACTATGAGAGGTTAAATCAAAATTACAATAGAAGTCTCATTAGCCATATTTTATATTCAGAATTAATATTTTAAATATACACTGTGAGAGGAAAGATTGGCGAGTATCAACAAAAATTTTAAATCTAGCAGTTGAAAACACCCAGACATAAATATAAACAAAATTAATGAAAGATTTAATCAGTTAAATTATGACTACAACGCTGATCATTTCTTATTGTAGGATAATAAAAATGTTTTTGTGATTGACTATAAATATTTGGCATGCTGCATGTAAGTGCTCATCAATAATTTTTACTTCATAGATGAAATATAACAAAAAACAAATAACAGCTAACAAATTAGATAAACATAGAGCATGTTTGGTGTGAGGAGTGTGAAGTGTGAGTTAGAGACAGAGATAAAATAGTGACAAATGTTAATGATTCAGATTAAACAGGGCCAATCATGAAAACAGTGTTTAGTAACAGCAATGTTATTTTATGACTAAATACATGGATTTGACATGAATATCAACATGGTAGTATATATAAATATTAATATTGTAGGGACATCAGAATACAGAAAGAAATACGTACGACCAATGGTGGCATGGCAGGCAGAGCGACAGATCAGAGAGATCAGCTTGACTAGAACGCCTAATATGACGGTTAGATGGCGCGTGAGGACAATGGGGTGTGTCGTGTGTGTCTGTGTGTGCACAACAGCGTAGTTTGAGTTGACAAATTTCCTAGCAATACCTTAATCTTAAAGAAATTTCAGACTGGAACAAAATGTTCATAGAGCCTTGCTGCTTGTATGGCTATACATTTGAATATGAGACTCAAAATAAGAAAATTTGCTCATCTTTTTCATCTTCTGCTCGCCCTTTCTGTCACAGGTGGTGGGTCAGATCGATAAGCTAACGTCCGACTTTGACTTTGACCTGGAGCCAGATGACTGGACTGTGGCCACAGCTAGCAGCACGTCCAGCAGCGAGCGAGGTTTGGGAGAGGCCTTCAGGTTGGACTTCCTCAATGCAGATGTTCTCTCTGATAGCTGGGAATTCTGCAGCTACCTGGAGGCAGCTGGCGCCACTGCCCGTAGACCAGATGATCAACTAGGAGACCTGCAACCAGAGATGGGCTGCGGGATCATCCCCACCCAGACGCAGACCCCCACCCCACCCCCCACCACTGCCTCGGTGTACTCCCAGATGAATGGCGGGCTTCCCATCCCTAATGGACCCCGCATTATTACTCCGGATTCATCAAGCGAGGAGGCCAGCAGCTCCTCGCATAGCCACAAGACTTCCCGTACTTCTGGCACAAGAGAAAGAGTCAGATTTAGTGACAAAATTCTATACCATGCATTGTGCTGCGATGATGATGAGGAGGAAGAGGAGCAACAGGAATCGCAGGAGGACATGAGCTGTGCTACACCAGATAGCGATAGTGAACCCAATCTTCTGACGAGCTTGGTCACCCCAAAACGTTCTTCCTCTGAGCACTCACTTCTCCATAATTGTCTGGACACTTCCTATGTCTCCTTGCCAGTGAAGGGGATATCGGGAGCTCACACACTACCAAGGAAAGGTCTCTTAAACCCTGGCTGCCGCAAAAAACTGTTACGAAATAGCAGCACACAAACTGTCTCTGACAAGAGCACCCAAACTGTACTGCCCTATGTTCCAGCCAAACAGAAAACAGAGGACCACTGAGAATTTTTATCATAAATCTCATGAAAAGAACTGTGCATTATTTAATATTAAATACATAGCTCATAGATTAATATACAAATTAATAAATTACTAAATAAATAAATGATATATGGGAAATCACTTGACTACCTAAAGTTATTCTGCGGCTCAGGGAAAACACACAGAGATGAAGCAAAGCAGAGCTTTTAGATAGAATGTAATGGTGGACCAAAAGGTTAGTGCCTGTTCTTAATGTTGAGATACAATGAATTGATTTGCCATGTTTAATCATATGAAACAATGACAGAGATGAAAGGAGCAATCATTTTCACGGGGAAATCCGTGTTACACAATTTGAAGCGAGGTTTGGAGAGGAGAGGAGAAGTAAGAAAATGCTTGTTCCCATAATGTGGATACAAAAAGCTGAACATTCTGTACCATGAATGTGTATAAATATTGTCTTTTCTGATGTCCCAGTTATTTCAGATGTCAAGGGGATTGTTGCTTTCATAGGGGTTATGTACCTAAATGCAAGTGTCAAGCCTCTTCTCTCTTTGTTCTCAACCAACTTTAAATAGCACAAAAAACACTATTTGATATATTATGAAACCTTCTTGGTCTGCTGCTGAAGCTGAAATATGAGGGAGGAAGCCTTAAAAAAGAACACAAAAAAGGGACATTTGTGACATCAGGAGATCCGAATTCCAGCAAAATAGCGGTCCACAAAATAAAGGCTTTATGTTTTCTATTCAGTTGCCCAGTAGGGAATTGAACTCACCAGAGCAGCTTTCTATTCAGCAGGCCAATGGCCCGTTCTGATCAATATGTTAGATGGTGGTTGCATTGAGAGGTCTCTCTGCTGAGCTTGCATGCCACTCTCCTGAGATCTATGAACAAAAGCCCACAGTCAGACCTTTTAACTTGAACAAAAATTAGAATGGTGGCCATAAAGAACTGACATTTCATACAAATGTGCATCCAGGAGTGAGAGCTGACTGTGGTCAGAGAACGTTCCTTTTTTTTCCAGAGAGCAATAATCTATCCTGGGGAACTGCTTAATGTGACTGCTTCCATCCCTTCCCCTTTCTTTTCCTGTTTGAAAGCTTTGAAGCTGACCTCCGTGCCTCGATCAGCTGTTATGGACTTCAGAGACGGTCATAGGATGCCTTTCATTCACGTACCACTTTATTAAGACATCTTAATGCTTCCCTGAAAAATAGTGTTTCTTATGTTATTGTTTTCTCTTCAGTTGAAGTCAATTTATCATCCAAAAAGCTCACTAAATTAATTTAAATGGGACAGATTCATTCTTCAGAGGTTTTCTCAAATTATCCACATCTGGTAAAATCAATATATTATAATGAATAACACTAACCATAGAGTAATAAAGTAGACATGACAATATTATCCACCTGTTAAAGAAATGCATTTTTTCCTTGCAATGAACATAATGATTATCAGAAATAAGTTAAAATGTTGTATATTAAAAATAACATGTTAATTCTGTGAATAATGATTAATATTTGATAAATATTCCAAATGAAGTAGTGGTTCTTTGTGAACCAGTGATTCTCTACTTTGATGAAGCTCTGGGTGGACTCAGGATACTGAGACCACCCTGTTTTTGTTTCTCCTGTTTTTGTTTATCTGCTTATATGTAACAGTTATTGCTTTGAGCACTACTTAGGGGAATTACGGCTGTGCTGTTTAGGCAACATCAAGCTTCAAGAGACCGATATAAGGGAAGCAGAGTCAACACTTTTACAACCACGCAGCATGGTGGAAACCTCACAAACATCAATTAGCCTCAAGCTGATGTGCTACATATGCAAATAGGAGAAGAAATGTGGTTATTATTATTATAACTAATAGTGTTTTTCTGTTGTTTTGATTTTTTCTTTCTGTTTTGCTCGGTCTCAGTTAATCCCATATGGACATGAAGAAAGAGGCACTGAGGAGGATAGATCTATGGCTCCCACCCTAAAGCATTGGTTGCCATTTCTCTGCTAGATTGGGGACCAACAGGTCAACCAAACATTAGCATAAACAAACAAAGCCACATCGTCACACAGGCAACGCTTCAAGTACAGAAAAACAAACTACGCCCTTATTGTGGAACCTATCAACCCGCTAGACATTATAATATGAGAGGTATTTTTATTTCCTCTTTTCAGCCTGTAGAATTCAGACCATATCTGCAATGAAATCACCTCTTCAAATAAAGAGCTGTTTGGCACTGGTGCAGAATACATTATCATTGGGGACAGATCTGAGATATTTGGACAAAACATTAGCAATGTCTCTTCTGCCAACAGGCTCATTATTCATCTTTAATAGAGCAGAGCTTTGTCCTCGGCTCTCTGTAGGACAGGGACAGGAGGCATCCAAAGGTTATGAAGACCTGTGAACACTGCCAAATCATATACCCCACCAGGAAGATCCCTTTGTGACGACATTGCATTCAAAACAGATATGGTGTGCCGGTGCATACGTGCTTATCTACCGTCTATAAGCTGACTACCTTCATGTCTGCCCACTGCGGAGGAGACAGCGGATGTTTTCAGAATAATAACTTCATGTCTAATTTTATATCTCACAGTCACAGCTATTATTTGGAGATCAATACAAAGTGACATCACACATCCCCCTAGAAGTAATTCTGCGAGGCCCGTCTCTAAGATAACATTTTAAATATGTATTTTGGAAAGATGTCAAGTAAGTGGTGCTATCTTTGTTTTGACATTTGCGTCGGGCTTGCTTTAGCTCACGTCCCGAATCAATAAATTAATTACAGTTGGTAGGCATCCCTCCGTTGACTGAATTACAAATAGTGCAGTAGTTAGATAAAAACACTCAATGATTATGATAAACAGAAACATCTGCCCCTTACCTCTGCAACAACAATCCTTCATATGCAAACACCACACCTTAGTCTCACAGCCCCTTTGCCCCATCAGTGATCAGAGGAAAACAGGTGACGGCTCACTGTTTAATTTGCTGATTGGTAAGGGTCCGTGAAGCAAAGAGCTCAACGCAGCTTCACTGATTACTATGGCTACCTCAGGTTGACTTGATCATCTCTGAGACATTTAAATCCTTCTGATACCACAAAAAATGATGTCTATTAGTTCTCCTTCTCATGCCTCCAACGTCTCAGTGCACATTATTTGCATTGAGAATATTACCTACACATATTAGTTAAAGACACTCACACATATTATTAAGTCGTACACATGTACTATAGTTAGTCGCAGAAAAATATTAGTAAAGAGTGCATGCATTCAACCACTCCTGATGCACAGTGTGTTTCAGTGCTGTTTCTTCTTTATCTGGCCTGACTGGAGCTTCATATACAAAAATGATAAGTAATGTTATTATGTATATAGAATGATATATTATAATATACTAAATATAAGCAGATATAGGGACAAAATTACATCATACCCAGATTATAGCTTCATATATGCCAGGCTCAGAGCACAAGACTCCTGATGAGATGGGCAGCAGCAGAACATTGACGTTGAGTTGCTCGGCATTGTCAGCCTAGTGTAACATTGTTTGACTCCATGATGAGTTCCCCAGTGAATCTAAGTACAAACAGTGACTGGTCACGTTTGGTGACACCCCTTTGCACCCGTGACTGACTCCCGACACCTGAAGGATAGCCAGACAAGACCCCTTTTACCATCAGTCACCATTTGATTATCTGGAGGTGTGATTAATGAAGAGCCGTGCAACAGCTATAGATAAGATTAGACCTTCACAGGGGAGGAAGGACAGAGCCCATGGCTTCAAGTCAGTAGAGCTGGACAGTTCCTGGGACCAAACAATGCCTTCAGATGATTTGGCATACAGTAATTAAGGTTAACGAGAACCTTTTCACTTTCACATACAGAGTGGCATTGAGATTGAACAGGCAAAACATTGAAAGGTAATAGGAAGCCATAATTATTCTATTGCAGATCAAAGAGAAGACGACAATACTGCCTTGATAAAATAAAGCAACCAAATTTAGAGTTTGTAATGGACCTACTGTAGGTAAAGAAAAACAAGTATTTGATGAGATAACAAAAATTTGAATATAGTGCCTATCCAACTGTTGACAATGAGGACACTGAGCTTTAGCCACTTATTAAAGGTAACACTGATTGAGTGATCAGCCTTAACAGTATAACCAAATGTATAATATCTGGTAGTCCCTCTTCGGCCATCAAAACTTCATTGCGGCAGGGGCAGATGTTTTGTATTATCTGGCACGAAGATGTTAGCAGCAGATCCTTCCATTTCTATAAGAAATGGAAAGGAGAAGTATCTCAATTGGACTGAGAGGTGGGGACTTTGGAGGCCAGGTCAACAAACTGGAACTCATTCTTGTCTTCCTAAAACCATTCCTGAACCATTTTTGTTGTGTGACAGGCAAATAAATGAAACCTATTAGGGGGTATCCTTTCCATGATGGAGTGATGTGGTCTGCACTTTTTGCATGAGTGCTATGTGTCAAGTTGCATCTACCTGAATGATAGAAAACTACACACTCCTTCCCCGCCCTTGTTCTCAGGTTGCATCCTGGAAGCAGCGGTTCTCCGGGTAAGCAATAGACATACACAAGGCCATTCATTTGATGTGAAAAAAAACAAAATTCAACAGAGCTTGCCGATGGTGGCTGATGGTGACATGCCCATGGTAGGTGCTTTCAGGTATGGAGAGGGGTCAACGTGGGCCCCATGACTGGTCAGCAGCTACTTACATCTTACTGAGCAAAATGTGATGCTTGATACTGATCTATCCATCAGATCCAACAAGAACTTTTTCACCAATTTGTGCAAAAGCAGCTGTTCTGTGGTATCTGACAACCCAGATTAGCCTTTGTTCCCCATGCACATCAGTGAGTCTTGGCCACCCATGGCCCTGATGTCGGTTCATGGGTTGTCATTGCCTGGAGTTTTTGGTACACCACTGCAGACCAAAAAGACTCTGTTTTGGAGATAGACTGACCAAGTTGCCATTTGGCCCTTTTCAAAGTCTCCCAGAATTTGCCTGATTTCTCTGGTTCTCTCACATCAACTTCAAGGACAAATGTTCACTTTCTACCAAACATACCCTGCCAACTGACAGATACCACTGTAATGGCATTATTTTCAACTGCCAGTTGTTATAATGTTTTGGCTAAGTGATTCATAGTTTAAGATTCATGGTGAATGATTGATGACATAAAACACAAGGTGGATTTATGATGCTCCATATGTCTGTAAGATAACTTTTCTGAGAGTTGGAATATCTCCAAATGGTGACTTAAAATGTAGCTTAACCAAGCAATGAAAGGGTGCATAATCATTGGCAGCATTTTATGAGTGAGATAGAGAAAGAAATAATTGAAGCTGAAATAGTACGCGCCATGAAGCTGAACCACTGCAGACATATTACCTTGTTGCACAGCATGTTAGACTTCACAAAAACAACATCTGTAATAGCATGAGCTAAGACTACATAAAACGACAGAAAATTAATAAGTATTTGAAGGATGGAATGTAAATGCAGCTGAGTGCACCTCTGCTCAAACACGTCTAATTCTGACAATGCAAGGTAGAAGTCAATGAAAGGCCGGCAGTAGTCATGTCCCGACATCCCTGGTTTGGCAGCCTGTCAGCGTTTCCATGGCATTTCGCAGATAAAGACCAAGAAGGTAGGACATTACCGGCAGTTTATACTATGACCCACAAATACTAATTTAAAGTTGATAAAACAGGGGCAACGTATGAGGTAAGTCCCCGATTGGCCCTTATTTTACCTTACAAGGGGTTTTCCCCATTACTCATATTTACAACTCACTACACACTCTCTCTCACACAACACATGCACTCTCCGCTATTCACTCTTTCCTTTGGACTTGGCTCTCCTGACTGTAATGAGCTCTCCACTTGAGCCCAGGAGCCTGTGACAGAGGTGTTCATCAAACATACAGCAATTCACAAGTAGCCAAGGACAGGTTAGAATGGTTCTGCGATAAAGCCTGTAAAGAAGGGGAATATGCTGTTGGCCGCAGCATTTGATGATTGACTGTGACATAGACTGGTACTTGTCCTCAATGAGTCCATGAAACGGGTTCATTGCAATAATGATTTTACTTATTTTGCTCCAGTTCGTCGGTTTATTGCAGTTACAGCTTTGTCGTCATTTTGACTGTAAATAGGTTAAACAAAAAGAGAGGGCTGTCTGGTTGTTGTGTCACGCCGCTCTGCATTTTCAATATAGAACAGAAATGATCATTCTCAAATGACTACAATTAGTCAAATGTCGAGCTCGGTTTGCGCTCTCACGGTGGCAAGCCTACAAAGTAGCTCAGAGGTATGTTAAAAGATTGATAGCTGTGGGATTTCATTAAGTTAGGTGCTTGAAAGAAACGGGAGGAATAAACACAAATTAATTCAAACTTTAGTGCTTTTCTTAAGTTTAGTCCATAATTAGGCTCAGGGGACAACAATAAATCTGTCAGTGGGCTAAAGCATTGATCTCACCCACATATATATCATGTTTTACAGTCACAGCTAACAACTGCTCTTAGTCTTCATCATTCAACTCTTAATAATTGTTCTGTAAGAGGGAAGGAGACTTGATTGCTTAAAAATGTTCTAAAGAAATACCCATCTTGTCTCAAATTATGCAACATTTGCAATTTTGAGATGTTATATGTTTTTATAGTCTAATAATAATAATAATAGAATAGCAGTTTTTATGCCCATATACAGCCAAAAGCTCTTGACAATTTTTGGATTCTAACCTACATTTGCATAGTAATTTATAGAAACTTTTAAGAATGTTTATAAAAGATATTTCCTTTTCTAAATGCAAATGCAGACCTAACAAATATTTTGAAGATTTTTGGCACAATTACCATTTCCCCTCAGAATACAGGGGTTTTAAACTTCATTTTTATGTCATTGTTTGGTTGCTTAAGAAACTAAGACTTGATTTGATCGGGGATATGGAACACAGTCCGAATCAAATAGGATAACAAATCTGTAGCATCATGATGCATATAAATGAATAAGATGAAAGATAAAATGTGTTCAAAAATTGAAAGATATGAAGCTTTAGCAAATGTCAGGAAGACCATTGCAGTGCACACTGGTCATAGATTTATTTCGCATACCGCTCTGTCAGATTTATCACACATAATCTTGTGTTGGATGTCAATTGTTCAACAGGAATTACCTGAATTAGCACAAAAAGCCATTTTAAAATTATATATATATATATATATATATATATATATATATATATATATATATATATATATATAAATATATATAAAATGAAAGTCACTTATAATCCCTGGTCATTAAAGTTCAAGCTATTCCTATCCCTATTCACAAACTACATTTGATTTCGGGTTTGACCATAATTTATCTTCTCAATATCCATTAAGGCTGGGACAAGCATTATTCCTCCATCAGATTTGTTAAGCAGGTGTCAGTGTGATAAAATGCGGTCCAACTGTTCTGATGCCAAGTTAAGTCCCTAACAAACATCACTGCCTTTCCTTTAAAACTGGTCCTAAGGCAGCGAAAGGCCAATAATGTTCCTTGGATAAAAAAGTAATCAGGCAGACGTTTTAAGTTATGGCATCTTGGCCTCGTCCAAATGGTCAATAAATTTTCTCCATTTCTTGAGTCCTCAGTGCTTCAGCGCGGGCTTTAAAGACTGGAAATCACAGCTGTTAAATGGCTTTATCCGGCTCTACTAGTCTGGTGTCTGGTAATCTGGACGTGGTTCTGTCACCCTTGGTGTAACACCTGGACATTAAAAGCATGTAAAGAGCAAATCTTTGAGCTGCCATGCAGCTCTCTGCTTTCTTGAGACCTGATTTCCTGTAGGTCTGAATCCAGTTGTGTTATTTTGTTGCAACGTAATGACCATGTGAGGAACTCGTTACTTATCCCGCCATCCGCCAACCTGCACTGGGTAAATGGTAAGAAGAAAATAGATGGACTTCTGTTACAGAGTCGAGAATGAGGTGATTTAGTTTTCTTTATTTAGTGAGTTAGTTATTTTTATGAAGCAGAAACTTCTGATCACAAACATCTGATCATAAAAATGCAACCAAGGTTTATTTTGAAAGTACAAAGGGATAAGATATTTCTTCTTGCAAACTTTATAACAGATCCCTATACATGCAAAACTGAAACTTGAGAGGTAAGTAGAGCATCATAAAGCCACTGAATAGGGTGCTGTATCTAAAGGCACTCAAGGAGTAGATGAGCGATTAAATAACTAATATTTCCGATTCTAGCAAAACAAAAACCAAAATGAAGTTCAAGTTAAAGGAGAACAGTGGCAAAACTATAAATGTCCATGAATGAGAACAGACACATAGTCCAAGATGCAAGCAAATGTGTAAAGTACAAAGGAAGTCCCAATCAAAGCTGGGGCTCAGAGCATTGATGCGAACACACTAAAACACATAACATATAACACAGGTAACTGTAAAATAAGAAACGCAAGAACCATAACAGTATTAATAATAAAGTATGATAGTTGCTTTTCTGTTTGAAGAAGCAGGATCTCCTGATATGCTGGAATGATTAAAGCTAGAATCTGTCGGTTTTGAGATTTCACACTGCAAGAAGCATGATGGATGATGTAGCTCAGCTTGTGACCTTGTTTTACCTTTTTGCTGTGGCCTAAGTGTCACTGACTGATGGAGTCATGAAGTTAGAAAGTATTTCTTCTGTCAACCAGATAGGTGAATCCTGACAAACAACATCAACATTTCTCTCCATCATAATCCAGCATAGACTGCCTCCAGGCCACAGCATTGCATTTTCAGTATTGCATTATTGTTTACCAAGCAGATGGATATGGATATAAACAGTGATATCTTTACTATAAACTATATGGATTTCACCTTTAAAGGTCATAGTTTTCCAGAGAACAGCTGCGCAGTTATAAATCCTACGTCTTCAAAACTTCAATTTTTACCCCTGCTTTTTTCACAGATGCACCTGCTCAAGCACTTATTCATTCATTAATCCACGTAAAAAAGAAGTGAGTTCAGAAAAAGGAAATTCTTTTCATTCCAAAACTATTTTCTTGGGGTGTGTACCCCATCACACCAGGGTTTTCAGAGACTGCGAAAGAGACTTGGCAAAGTAGAAAAATACATTTCTGCTTGATTAATCTCGTTCTTTACTTCAGGTATTTAAAGGCAATGGTCTGTTTAACAATTTTTGGCAACACTAAACGGACAATTAGTCACAGACTAAGCCTAATTTTTCATACACTATATGAGTATGTCCGGGGCGGAGTGTGGCTATCCACTTCATTTACTCCATGCACCATTCACAGCTCCCTATCTCCACATACAATGAAGGCATTTCCCCCTTAACATGTCATTTTCTATGATCATCATAGTGATCCTCAAAATCTCAAAATCCTAGAGGACCAAATCTATTCAATTTACTTAACCTGAACAGCAACACATGGTGTTGTATGACAAAACCATTTTTTTGCCAAAATAAATTACAGTGTAAAAAAAAAATTGTTTACTTGTCAAAAACAACTAATTTAAGTTCTATCCAGTTAAAAATCTAAGTTAAAAATACTTAATTTAATTGTTTTACCGCTGAAAATAATTTTTTCTTCAAATCACCAAGAATCATCTCTTTATATTATGGAATATTTGTTTTAAAAAGGTGCAGGGAGAAAATTATTACAGAAAAAAAAAACTTTTTCATCTTCAATGAGAGTAGGATGTGTAGCGTAGGGCAGTTTTGGTTGTGGAAACAATCATCTTCACACAAGAATGCTCACACGCATGCACATATACACACAAATACACATACTTGCAAACTTGTATGTATACAAAGTGACAATGCATTTGTGCAAAAATGTGAAAAAAATATATATATCTTCAAATACGATAAGAAGAAAATGTTGTGGAGGAGATATTTGGCTGCTAGAGAACGATGAATGTGGTTTTCTCAGGAAGATGACAATCAATGCAGGACACTGGGGTCTCGCTGTGGAAAAAGCAAACCCTGTCATTAAAACGGGGTTGCCACTCCAGCTCAGCACTTAAAGGCTCAAGAAAAATTATTAAAAATCAATTAATGAAACGCATCATAAGTGTCAGCACTAACAAAAATGATTAACACATGTGCATTCAAAGTAACATGTTACCATACAGATTTAATGAGTTTTCAGGGTCTGTTGTCACTCTTGTCATCAGCCCTTTATTGCACAGAGTGGCTGTTCAATTTGCAACTCACCTCTGGCCGCTGGGGATTAACACACACGGGAACATTTGCTACATTTTCACAAGGCTCTTTTCTGTTGATAACAAAATTACCTGAATTCATTTCAATCAGGCTGCTTCATTATGCCAGCCATTGCAAAATCAATCACAACATATCAATCAGCTTTAAACAAGCCAAAGCTCCAACGCGGATCCTGAGCCATTAACCGTTCGAGCACTGGGGTCATCTCTGAGTCGATCATTTGACACACTCTCATGCATCAAGCAGGCTAAACCCCCCGAGCTCCTGTCACTAGCATTATGCCACATTTCTGTCTGCCACCTAGAGTGGCTGCAGGACAGATCTTTCTATTTTGCATTTGTCAATAGATCCAACAATATTAATCATGGCTCTGGTATATTAAAGGTCTAAACCAATGTTTCAACACACCTAATGGATGTACGTGTAAAATGAACCCCTTCAAATCTCATGCATGATTCCAAAAATAAGGTTGCTATTATACAATGAGTAAAATATACAAATACAGGTAAATTAAACCAAACTTTAAAGTCTGTATATATATTTGAAATGCAACTGATATCTGCTGAAATCTATTAACAGCAAACTCTATCATGCCCACTGAAGCTTCTGACAGACAGATAAAAAACAATAGAAATTCATGAATGAAACGTAGCAGTTAAAACAAATACTGCGGTAAAGTTGACTGCTGAGTGTTTGCCAGCTGAATATGAGCTAACTGCCAAACACTCAAATACTTCTAAATGTATCTGCAAAAATAAAAGTCCATACTTTTATTACTACCAGATCCATGCAACTACTCCTGGATCTATGCAACTCAAAAGTCAAAGTCTCTACAGTTACTTTCAGAATTTGAAAGGTTTTGATTTACATCCCATAATATTTAAGTCATTGCAGTAGGGATCAAATTCATTTATTATTAATGGTTTTGTCAGAGCCCCTGCTTGTTTATTGCTTTACAAGCCTCCTATGTTGTTATTAATCTTCTTGCCTTTAATTAACATAACAACAGTATTAATGTCTTCTTTTTATCTTTATTATCGTGTGTCAAATCCCTTTAGCAGCTGAGACGCATGTCTAATTGCCAGTAAATGGGCTCTGATGTGTTAAGCTAGCTTGTTTTCCAACTTGCAACTGCAGTTTAATAAATTAAACCGGTGATCATATTAATTCAGCATCTCAGAGTGGAAATGATTTAAAATTGTCACAGTGGCACATAATGTATCAAGCTTACTTATGAGTGAAATTGCTTTTTCAAATTACACATTTCTGTCAGGTTTTAAGCAGCTTTTAAGGTATCCTAAACATTCCCAGCAATTTAACATGAATCCAAAGAATTTAAATATAGAAATATGGAAATATGATCTTTAGATAGAAAGGACAACAAGGGGTTGGTAACATTGTAAAAGCCATCTGAACAAAATGGGATTTTGAAAGTTCACTTCTGATAAAATCCAACCATCCATTCAGGACTCCCCCCATTGCCACTCCTCTAAGGATACATACATGTTCATTATCAGCCTGAAGATACTCAAATCAAAGCTTATGCCTTAACCCTTTGAGTCCAGCTAAACTGTTTGGTTAAGCAGTTTTGAGTCCATATTTCTGATTGAAAAATGTGACTGAACCTGCTTATAATATGACCCTGTGGCAGCATGTAAATACAAAAGAGCAAGCAGCCGCTGATGGTGCCCTGGGCGACACTACAAGTCAAAATTGATTCCGTGGGGGGGGGCATTAACCACGGCTATTGAGAAAGTTCTGTTTGACAACCGCAAAAAAATCTAATAAGGGTCAAATAGTTTTCTAAAAACTTGAGCGAAAGCTTTAGAAAAAGGTTAGGCTAATACTCAAGTAATACAAAATCATGAAATCATCATGAAATAACTAATACTAACAATAATACGTCTGGTTACTTTTTTTACTGCTTAAAAACATGCTTGACTAAAGAATTTGTCATGTCATGATAAATTTTGTGTTTAAGATATTAAATTAATAAATGTACTGAAATAAATTTAAATACCCAAAGATTTTTTTTCTTTTCTTTTTGTTAGTGGTGAGGATATTTAAGGGTTATTGTGACGCAACCTGACTTTTTTAAGTGGTGTGTATTGAAAAATCCCTTCTTTTTTTCAGATCAAATTTGAGTCTCTTTCAAATGGGGTCCTTGCTGAGAACCATATTGATATGTGTGCTCATGATGGAACTTTTGGCATTTACATAACAAAGTAGTTGCCATCCTCTCAATTTGCAGCCTTGTCACTTAAATCTCATTCATGCAGTGTTATTTTTAGCACCATTTTTCCTACATCACATTGACTTTAGATCAGCCTGTCAGTTTGTTGAGCCATCATTAAATACATCATAAAGTCATCCTGAAACATGTGGAGGAATTCAATAATGGGTATTGAGTGTTTTTATTATTGAAAATGGATTATAACACTTTGACAAGCAGGATTCTATTGAATGTTTTTGTAGTGAGACACATTGAATTCTCATTTAAAGATTTAATTTTACAGAGGAGTATGAAGCCCTGATAGAGAAGGTAGAAGATAGAAGTCTTAATTATTGATCTTAGGTGGACCACAGAAACATAATGCATTATTTTTGGAATATTATTATTTTTTAAATCCAAAAACAATTGGCTCTCTTATAGGTAATGGATCACAGCTGCTTTTAATCCAAAGTCCATCAACTGGAGCTGCCAAAATGTATCCGTAAACCACTTTTTGAGGTTTGGAGAAAGTTTTATAATTGCTTCTGTAATACTTATCAAGTATTGATAAGTATAAAGACCTCAAGCGGTCTTTATACAGCTTTGGAACCTGCATATATCCTGGGGCTACAACCCAACTATAACTTCACACCAGGTCTGTTCATCAGGTGCTGTGACGTTGAGTGTGATATCTAGTGTCAGCACAATGTGTACAAAGCAGTAAATCAGATAGGCTTTATGTATGCAGGTGGGTGAGTGTGTGTGCGTGTGTGTGTGTGTATGTGTGTGTGTGTGTGTGTGTGTGTGTGTGTGTGTGTGTGTGTGTGTCTGTTTGTGTTTATGTGTCAAGAAAGCATTCAAATGATGCACAGTCAGGATCGACCACTGACATTAATGAAGGGAGACAATACATATAAATAAACCTTTGTTTGACATTTTGGTTTTGTTTGATGCCCAAAATGTTCACAGGCTCATCAGAGCCACAAAATTATTGTTTCTTATAAAAAAATAACACATATCTCATTGAAAGTAGAATTTTTGTGAAAAAAAATTCTTTATAATCAATAATAAGTCATGCTCATGTTCAATAAATATGAGTGAAACAAGGCGTTAATCATTATTTATTGCCTTGATCTGAGCAGATTGGACTCCAAGTCCATATCAAAACCCTACAGTGTGTACTCAATGAAAATATGTTCTTTTAAATGTTCTTCCCTGCAGATAAAATACGGCTAATGTGTTTAAATTGAAAAAAAAAAAACTTACATCAATCTTTTGGTAAACATCAAAACAGACCGAAACCCCCTCCCAAGGATTTAATGCTGCTCCATTGTTTCCTTCTCCGGGGAGTGATATTTATATATTTAACTAAACCAAGAAACATTAATAAGTAAATAAATATAATTGTCCACATGAATTACCTGATGCGTTCGCGTTTGGGTGATTAATACTAATGAAATGATTAATTTTAAAGGTAATAAAAATGCCATGGTCCCTATTTAAACAATCAACACATTTGGTTTGAGTTAATGGCACCAGTTAATTTTAGCATGTATGCCAAGATTTCCAAAAAATGAACCCACCATCTATACTATGTTGCTCTATGTTGCTTTGTGTCCCAGAATAGAGATGATGTACTCTTTGAGTTAAAGCTGTGTTGCTGATTCACCTCAATGGGATCGATCTGCTGGTGTCAACAGTGGCCGGGTTTCTACAGACTGATGCATGTTTGGAAATAAAGATTCATTTATTTCGCTGTAGTTTACAATACCAGTCATCATTTAATGCTCAACAACCTCTTCAACATAGTATGTGTTCACGGATCAGAGCCAATGGCCAGGACTTAGACTTGAAAGATGGTAAAATTCCACTTTGGGATTGTTCCAGGTTTCATACAGAACAGTAGCCCGATAAATGTTGTCTTTTACGCTTTAAACTTTATTTTTAATTTGAAAGTGAGCATCAATGATGGAAAATGAGATACACCAAAATGTCCGATCTTTTCCATCCATTATGGTGGGCCAGCTGTTTAAATGCTTGATTCATGGCCCGTCAGGCCAACCCAGAATTTTGCACCCAGATTGATCTGCATGTTTGATTTATGATATTGATGTGATTTTGTAACTTTGAAAGACAAACAGTGTAGCAAAAAGACAAGAGGATAAATATTCTATTTCTCCTCTGTATTTATAAATATTATTTATAAATACAGAGGATGTCTATTTATTTATAAATTTATAAATATTATTTATAAATACAGAGGATTTATTTATTTATAAATAATATTAGTGTGTTTCAGCTGCACCATTGACAGTTGAAGTCAGAATAAAATTGACTGTCTTGTATAGTTTGCATCTCAATTATGATCCAAATCTAGATGCATGGACAATAATAATAAGGCACTTTACATTTGGATCAAATTTCAAAGTGCTACACAGTAAAAGCAGATAAAAGCATCAATAAAAAATAAAATAATAACTATTTTAAAACATAACCAAAAAGCAGAAATGTTAATTAAAGTTATAGGTTCTGCTAAAAGGAAAGTTTAAGTCCTTGTTTAAATGTGTCAGTTGTCTGTGGAGCCCTCAGATGATCAGGGAGGGCAATCCACAGACGAGGGGCAGCAGAACAGAAGGCCCGATCTCCCATGGTGCTGAGCTTAGTCCGGGGAAGGAGTTGGCGGTATGAGTGGATAGAACGGAGCAACAATAAAGGTATACTTGTCGGTTTATGAGATGATTCTGGAATTATACCCTTTGATAGTGATTTAATATGGTATGATTTGATGTGAATCATTGCAATCTTATACATCTCTTGACATTTGTTCAGTGTAGACATACATTTACACATAATATAAAAATTGAAATAAGCCAATTCAATTAGTGTTAGGAGTTTCTTTCAAATAAATATGAACAAAATGTTGACATTGTGAATGTGATCTGATTTCTGACACTCCCCACCAGGTGATTAATTTTGACAGAGGGAGTATTACAATAACATTTTGTTTAAAAAAAAGTCTTTATCCTTTAATGCACTGAAGTTCATTAACTTTCCAAGGCCTCTCTAGCTCACATTTAAGCCAATAAAACTAGAAAAGGAGAGACAATGAAAATGTTTTACTTGTGTTAGCTGTAGCTTTTAGCATCAGCGTAGCTCTCAAAGGTATTTGGTCTCAGTTGAGCATTTACATTTGTTGCTGCTGCTGGAAAAACTCTTAAACTTCTGCCCGTGCCTCCCTCCTTCTCAAAGAATCCAAATCTCATCGAAACTTCTGACGGACAGTTTACTATACGTCTCTGTGGGATTTTATTTAAAAAAAAAGAGATCTATGCTAAGTGTATATCCCTGAAAAGTCCTCTATCCCCTTTGTTGAACAACTTATACCCGTGATTTAACCCCTCAAATTAAATGTTAGTTAAATGCTATTTCCACATATTTTTTTTTGTAAAATATGAGCTATTAGATTAAAGTATAGTCAAAATATGACATTAACAAGATAGATCTCCTCGAGTAAATGCACTGAATTTGGACAAAGTCGGATCAATGGTTGTGAATTGATGGCCCAAAATATTTCGAATCTAAAGCACCCCCTAATGTCAGAACTATGCAACTGACGCCTCCCCAAACCAACCCAGTTGTTCCTCACACTATTCTATTTAGGTATTAAGCTTGAAATTGATTCATGAAGCAGTAATTATGGTATGTCTTGAAGATAATTTTTCGTAAAAAGGCTCTCCCTAGTGAGGAACATCTGAACTTTTAGAGTAAGATATGATATATAGAAGATCCAACTACGTGGTTTGATTCATCAGCATGGAATTGGGACAAAATTTGACAACGTTTGAGAATTTATGGTCCATAAACTTTTTGCAATAAAGCTCTCCCTAGTGTCAGAAATATATAACTGACCTTTCTAAACATCTCTCCTGTTCTTCCTCGTAAGTTCTGTAGGGGTATAAACTCTGAAAATGATCCATGAAATACTTTTTGAGTCATGGCTTTCACACGAAGGATCTGCGCAGGTGGCGATGACGATTCACTAGTAACCTCAACTTTTATGGGATACAGTTATAGACACATTCAACTACAGGTTTTTTGCTATATCTGCGTCACCGCTAGAAACAAGATTCAAGATTCAAGATTGGACATTTAAACAAACAAATCTATGCTGATTTTACTTGTTTTTGTCTCCAGTTGAGTCCACACAATTAGAGAAAGAGCCTAAGTCAGCTGATTTGTGATGTTAGATTTGGGCCATGGACCAGCCCATGATGCATTTTGACCGGTCAACGGGCATGGAATTAGATACACTTGTACCTTTAATGTGAAACAATATTTCTGTTTTGTATGAGTGAATCTTTATAGCTAACTTATTAATCTGGCCCCTGTCAATGGATGGGATGTACTCAGCCGCAAGTATATATTTGTGAAGTCCATCTACTGGAACCAGGAAAAGAAAGTGAAAGGATGTGAATGACTTTGACAAGGACCAGATTGTGATGATGGGACCATTGGGCCAGAGCATTTCCAAAGCCGTCGGTCTTGTTGAGTGTTCCTAATCTGCAAAAGTTATTTCCTACAAAATTGGGCTAAAGAAGGACAACTGGTGAACCAGTGACAGGGTTGTGGGCGCTGACTGTTCATTGATATGTGTGGGGAGCAAAGCCTAGTGCATATTTTCCTAAAGCACAGAGGAGCTACTGCCACACAAATTGCCTTCTGGTTCTGATTGAATGGTGTCAGAACACAATGCATCGCTGAGCTTTTTTGACAGTAAAGTGAGGACATAAAATATTAAGCAGGTGGTTTTAATGGTATTACTCATCTTTGCATGTGCTTTGCACACATTCATACATTACTCTCAGGGTTCCAATTGACTGATATGCACTAGAAATCTGGTATTATGATCATATTAATGTAATTATCTTATGAAAGGTTAATGCTGCATTGTGGCTGCTCTCCACTGTTTGCTCTCCCAGACAATGGGAAATATAGCTGATAATAAACATTTAGCCTTCCATCTATTGAACCGTATGGAAATTCTGGGTGGTTTGAAACTGCATGCTATCTCCTCTCTTATCCTCCCCGCTCTCATCATTTCCTTTCATTTACAATATTCACAGCCAGCAAAATGTGAACCTGTTACAGGGCATCTAAACACTGCATTAGAGCCAATGTTGTCATTTGCACACTTCACAACCTGGGGCTGAAGACTCCATTACTCCTAATTTGTACGTAACCTCTTAATACAGTCTGTGATCGCCATAGATGGTAATATCACCTAACATCCTCCCACCCTATTAAGTTGTCACATTGCATGTTTATTTCAGTTTTCATCAACCACACCCAAACATTTAACATTACAGTAGATTTGAGTTGGTATTTATTCATTTGTTTTAACCTTACATTGTCTATATGGAGAACAAATATGTATGAACCCTGTAGGCTAATTATATTGTTATGGTCGTCTTCCTTTGCAGTTGAGTTACAATGTGTAGTTGCTGGTAGGTTCACAAATGATGTAGTCGGGTTGTCATTGTCAATTGCTGTTTCCTTTTGTGTTTCATATGGTTTGGCCAGCCCCCTATACAGTCATGTTCCCTATTGTGTCATTATTTTAGGCAAGTTTGTTCTGTTAATATTTTTCTACTTGATTTACTGTTCTCTTTAATATTTATATTTTCTTGCCATCTTTTATAGGACTTGTAATCAAACTAAGCCAGCGAGGGTATATACCCAAAAAGTCCCCCTGCAATTCCCCTGATTGTACTCCAAAAAGCTCAATGAAGTGGGTTAAATATGAACTATGACAGAAAAACATGATATATGAATGATATATCTCAAGTCCATTCATATGCATTTAATTTGACCAAAATTGGGCCTATGGTCAAGAAAATATGTACAAAGAAACAGCCGGCTCCCCCTTCAGAGTAAAGTATGAAATATTAAATAAATAATGAAAGGTAGCGTGCCTCTAGTCGATTCATATGCACCAAATTTGGACTAAATTGGACCATTGGTTGAGAAATGGGAGTGAAAACTTTTGGAGATGTAGCTCCCCCTAATGTCTGAATTATACAACCAACCATTCCTAAATTCAGTCTAGTTGTTCCTCCTACTTACATGGGTATAAAATTTGAAAATGATCGATGAAAAGTTTTGGAGTTATCGCATTATCACTAACGATCTGGAGAAGACGGAGAGGATACGGTGGAGGCAAAAAGAATTCCAAAACACATCTTACTTTTCAGGGATATAATTCTTTTTTTTGTACTATTTTTGTATTTTTTAGTGAATAAAAGACATCTTTACATCTTTAAAACCTGTGTCTTCATTGTCCCCTCAGCTTCTTACCTAAAATTACTTAACTAATGCATTGAAAAACCCTTTGCATTAAACTAATACAGACCCAAATAGTGATTAGTGACAAGTCATAGTGGTAACTCTTTCAGAGAAATTAAAAACAACAAAAAAAAACGCATGCCCTCTAGTATATCTTCAACACTGTGATACAAGGGATTGGAAAGGATAAAATGTTTTCCTCTTTCCAAAACCAAAAACTTCTGGTGGCTGTCTGACGCACAAGTTCAATCAATCAATCAAATGTTATTTATATAGCGCCAATTCACAACAAAAGTTGTCTCAAGGTGCTTTCCAAAAAAGAGAGGGTCTAGACCGAACTCTATATTAATTATCCGACAGGGACCCATCAACTTCCTCCATGAGCTAGCACTTGGCGACAGCAGCAAGAAAAAAACTACCTTTTAACGGGCCGAAACTTTGAAAAGATCCACGACTCGGATTGGACGGCCTACTGCCATGAGGGGTTCTGTTTGAGGGGAGAGAAAGAGACAGAAAGGGGGGGCTAGGTAGTGCAGGAGAAATGGGGAGGGTGAAGGAGTGTGGGGGAGTGCGCAAGAGTAAGGACGTGCGAGAGAGAGTGAGTGAGAGTGGGAGAGAAACAGTCAGTAGGAAAAATCGGGGAGGCGGGGAAGGGGCACAGACATGCAACAGCAACAACAATGAAATCAACATGATGGAATCATCTCATCCATTGTAACTCGTGTTTCATGGAGCAAGGCAACCCAACTTCCTCTCTCAATGCTGTGGTCTTCAAGTTAGCAGGACACACCAGGGGGGTATTTCAAGAAGCAGGCTTAACATTCTCTGAGTTAGTGACGAGGTCGAGGTTGAACAAGCCTGAGATGAGAAACTCGGGATTGGTTTCAGAACAGCTAATATGAATTGGTCAACTCAGAGTTTGTTAACGCATACATGGGAACTAATGGAACTAATTTAACAGCCATCATCAATGGAGCTAAGGTACTGTCATTCACCCTGGCAAGCAGTGAGACGCTTTGGTCGCCATATTTCAAATTGATTAAGCAGGAAGATTTAATGAGCTAACGAAAAAAATATTTATTGAAAAAGAGAGACGCAGCTTCATCAGAGAAGGAGAGAAAACTGGTGTGGGAGGGAATTACTGCCTGGCGAATGTATTTACTACTTTTACCATGTTTTCTCTGAAAACTGTGTTTGAATAGGTGGTGGAATGTGCGCGGAAAAGCAGCTTAAAATGAAATACAAATGGAGAGTTAACCCTGGGTGGAAACACAACTCACTAGAGGAATTTTATACTTCATATGTGAACATTTCGGGATCCCCACCCAGCTCCCCCGTCCAAGATGAACCGGAGAGGTTGGGGTGATGTCAACGGGAACTGCTGCCATCGCAGCAGTCAAGTTTATTATGAACTTGATGGATGGCAGATAGACCATTTCCCTCCCTGCATCACTTGTAGCTGCGTACCACCATCAAAGCTGACAAATTACCGCACCTTGTCATTTTTAAAACATTTTCTGCTAAACATTTTAATGATGGGATGCTGGATATTCATTGAAATAATTGCAGCTCCTTTGTTTCTCTTTGGCAGTACCAGTTGGTGGTTTCCAGGTGCTCAGTACTGATTGCCGTACATTTTCCCCACATCTGCATATAACTGCAATGGCATTTGCAAAATTACGAAAATTCACAATATTAATCAATGTTAGAGAACAGAGTTTTCCTTTCAGAAATACTACTTTTGTCCAGAAATGAAGATGGAACAAATTTTTAAGGCAACTCATAAATCCCCATGGTAGAAAAGCACTGACGAACAGGGCCTGTTATATATCCTGTATTAATATTCATATTAGTAAGGAACTGGTTGCATACTTGAATAATCCTGTCATTACACTGACTATTGAAAGGTTCAAAAGTGTGTTTCAACTTGAAACAAACTTCTCACCTTCATGCTAAAACCTTACTTTGCTTAGTGTAATGTAGTGTAATTTTTGTGTGAAATTACACTATTTATCAGCAATAGATGCACATCTTAGTCCTGTTTTTGATTGTAATTAGTAATTTGTTTATGATTCAGCAGCAGAGAGGCTAAAATGCAGACCTATTATTCTCACCTTTCAAATACGCTCAGTGTCAATTACCTGCTTCATGGTGCGGAACATCAATTGAAATCAGATACACTCATTCAGGTAGCCTCATCCATCCATTCACTGTGTCACACCCACATACTTAGCCCATCACCGTCAGCTGCTGTCATTAAATATGACTCTCTTTCCAGTCATCTAGTTTTTTCATGCTGCCGGTTTTGCGAGCCCTTTACTTCGCCACCTCTGCCTAGTCCTCGTAGGTCCATCAGCCTCATCATTTATCAGCCTCAACATAGCCATTAGCCACCACCACCACTGGTATATTCCAGGCTGCTGCTCAGGGCAGCGATCCTTCGATCAAAATCTCTATGAAGAGCCACTAAAGATCAAGTCTGTTTTAATAAATAATTCATCTTTCATTCATTCTATCTTCTCTGATTGAAATACCTGTATGTAGTAAATGTTAGTCCTCAAAAAGTACAACAGCAATGGTGTGGAGGTGATTGTGGTTAAAGATGGAGCGAGCACTTTGAGATTTGATCCAAATGTAAAGTACGTTATGAATAAAAAAATATATATTATTATTATTATTATTAGCTGCAGGTAAGAAAGAGGTGTGGGGAACCAGCCAACAGGAACGAGGCCAGATGAGTTGAATAATGCAAGTGATTCAGGTGAGCTAATCCCACTTTATTTGATCTCCAGTAGCTGTCTTGAAGAGAGCGGACTAACCGAGGAATAGAGATCGAAAAGAGACACAACAGAGAGATCCGATGAGCTGTTTAGGAATTTATGTGTGTTGGAAAATAAAGTTAGTTTACTAAAGGAACCATCTGAGGTGATTTTGCTGAAAATAACCCAGCTTAGTAGCAGCGAGGCACTTAAATGGCTATTCAATTCTGAGTATATTCAGATACCATAGAACTAAGAGCTATCATTTTTGCAAAAGGATTTATCGGAACAAATACCATATGGATTACATGTCGATCATCTGGAGACCAGTGTGAGGGCCCTGTGTGAAATTGAAAAGAATATTGAAAGTTAAAATCTTTTTAACTTAAGTTTAAATTATGTCAACAACGTATGTCATGCAAGTTAAGTCATTTCAACCCATTAAATTAAAAAAAATGGACTGTCACCAAGGATCATGTGACTGAGACCTGCAAGTCTAAAACTCAAGATGAGGTCAGATTCACAAACTTGATAAGGATGGCATTAAATGTTTTAATGAAAACAGAAAAAAAAGCATTTAAAAGGGAGCCTCCATTCATATGGCATCCAATAAGAATACGTTGTTTTTAAGTTAAGATATACTGTATGTAAAACACTTTATGTTCTTTGCTGTGTACTCAGCAAAGGGATAAACTTGGGACACATTAAATCAGATACTCAGCAATCCAAGAAACAGCTCTGGTTACAGAGATTAAAACATGTGTGTTAACATATGGGGATACACAGTGAAGATAGCGATGATATTCTCATATTACAGGGCTCAGTAGCTTCATTTAACATCTACTCATGCACCATTGAGCGAAATTAGCCTACTTTAGGCCATTACAAGCCAGTCAATTCAGTGTGAGAGCCGCTTCCCAAGTCGTCAATAGAATATATTGTATTACATTCTGGCAATGATGACGGGAGAGATCTAATGGGATGATACAGCCTGAAATGCTGCATACCTTAGAGGGTTGCACTAGAATCTGCAGTAATATATGGGCCAGCAGAAAAATAACAGCCCCACATTCGAGTGAGAACTGGAGGAATAAGAGATAAATAGATAGGACTTCAGACTTTTCATTACAGGATATGATAAAGTTCAGAGCAAAGAAGTTCTTTCTTGACATATCTCCTCTCCCCTATTGATCTCTGCTACCAATGCTTCGAGTACACAGCTTGATTGTGTTAGAAGATTGTGATCAAAACTGAAGCTAAATTAAATTCTTAATTATTCAATTGACCCAGCAGCTGGTGACCAGAGGAGATGAACCATGAAGAGGGTGTTTTATTAAAAGCCATAATGTTAAATTATGTAAGCAATGTCAACTCGAATATGAATTAGGTGGCTTCTTAGTGACGATTATTAAAAGAGGAATTACGAACGCATCTTAATAATAATGGCAGTTGGTGTCCACATTTCTTGTCTGCATGGTGAGTAAACACAGACACAGATGTCACTAAATAAACAGACATACTAAAGACCGGTAATGACATTAGGGAGAGGAGTATCTCTGGCTTTGATCCAGTGTAAACAAAGTAAATGGAATTTGCCAGGCTTCTATGAAGGCTCAAACCTACACTACACCCTTCGTTCAGAGCATCACTAACAGCTCATGGCACCTCAGCTACACCACTGCTAATAACATGGAATTCAAGGAGGGAACACTTTTGTCATTATATAATTCTATTCAAGGTCTTCATGATTCACACTTCCTTCCAGTGTCCCTGCGTGTGGGCTGCATCTCTGTCAAAATGTATGATGTAGCAGCATGAGAATCACAGAGGAAGAAAAAAATAAGACCAAATACTAGCCTCAAAGATGTGCCCTCCTTATTCATTTTGCTGTATCATTTCACAGCAGAGTCAATGCACAGAATGACAGGAAAGGCCAAAAGATTTTTTTTTCTGCTATGAAGTGAAAAGCTCTCTTAATTCTTCCAGGGCTTAAACCGTTAGCAGTAACACCACCCCACTCCCAGCTTAGTTTATTTGGATTCCTCCTCCGTTCTCTGGATTTACGCCCCTTCTCACTTTTGTCCTGAGCTTTTGAGGGATTTTGATATTCATCCGCCTTCTCACTTTAGTAAACAAACTTACAGTTTTGCTCTTCCATGTCTTACATGTTTACAAGTGTTAAATAAATCCAGTGAGTACCTTGATTGCTGCAGTGATATTCCCCCTCCTTAGTGACATGAGGGTGTGGGATAGTGTCACGGGGGCCCGAGCGATGATGAAGGCCAGATGCTCCCTTTGAACACACATCAGAACAGTATGGGAAGGACCCCTCTGGAATGGTGATGCTCATCATCCTGTCTAATTGGACACAACTCTGACACAGAAGTCCAGTAAGTGGCACATTTAACTTCACTTTTTATTTTTGGCCCTAATTACCTTTCCAATTACCTGGGTGAGAAGAGATGAACAGATTTCAGGTATTTTGCACCCAATTAAGCGTTTTTGCTGTCTGTTAGCATTCAGAGCTCCAACTATTGGAGGCATGTATTTATCAAAGAATTGTAATTAATCTTGTAATAAGGAACCATTTGCTTATCCTAAATCTGTCGTATAGAAGGTCTGCATTCAAGTATTAACATGCAGCGATGATAATGAGAATGCAACATTGTCTGGAGCATTGCCGGTGGAAATGTATATCATTAAACTTGTATTTAAAGTCATTAGCTTTCTTCAAATCCTTCTTTTAAGGGTCCTGCAGGATATTTGAACTTATAGCTTCCATAAAAAACCTCTTTGCTGTAATATTTCTTTTTTTTAAATCTCATGCATTTTAGATGATTGATATATATGGGAGACACATGCAGCATTTCGTGAAGGTCACCAGCCTGGGTGCTTCTATAACCTTAGGTGTCCAGTATGTCTACAGCTCCTCGCTGAGTGAGAACAGATGGAACCACATCAGAATGGTAGGGTACCAAGGAAATACATTTCAGTCGCATGGAATGACAGGACTTAGCCACAGCCAGATATGCCATAATCTAACGGGAGCTGTATTTAACATATGTAGTGCTATTTCCGTTTGTTCCAGGAGGGTGCATTTGTCATGATCCCCATATCCCAATGTTATGCAAACATAAAGAAATTTCCGAGACAATTTCAAAGGAGACCCGAGAAGGTCACCAATTCCCTTTCATCCTATATGTCACTGTAATTGAATTTATCCATCCGCCGTGCTAGGTATCAAAAATGTATGAGTGACCAATCCTTAGGTGATTCTAGTAACACAAAATCGACAGCAAATAACTTGAGTGTATTGAACTGGCCCATGGTGGTTGGAAATTAATGAAATCTCGACTGAATGCTATCAGTTATCTGCCTGTATGAGTAATGGTTTAATCATTTAAGTACCCAAAGACAAACCTTAGACATAGCATAACCTTTATGTCCAGCTGGTTGAACAAGTGGTCAGTTTCAGTTACGTCCCCCTCCAAAGACCACACATTACACCAATTTTAAATCTATTGCAACTTTGGGATTATTTTTTTAAATTATTTGAGTAATTCCTTAAGAATAGTCAAACAATATTTGATGGCTATAGCTGTTTGAATGTCAAAATGTTTATTTTAATAGGTTAAGGGAGTTCTATGTTACTGGAGGAGGGTCCAAATGCAAAAGAACAGAGGCAGAAGAATACCCTACGTATCGTACCCCTTGACCTGACTCTGAATAAGCAGAAGGCAATGGAGTGATGGATAAATGGATGTTTTCAGGTCCATCAGTCTGTACAATGACAAACTGTGGTGGTTGTAACTCAGGAGGTAGAGGGTCTGTCCCTTTATCAGAATTGGACAGGCTGATGCGGCCGGGCAGCGATGCTTGAGCGACACACTGAACCCCAGTTTGCTCAATGCGTGCTAAACAGCGATTCTCACTGCTCCTCTGGGATGAGTCTAATCCATCCAGAATAAGTTGAACCCTTTTGTACTGATGTATATGATAAAAAAAAAAGCGAGCTACTACTCATCAAAATGCATTGATAGAGTTTGTAACCTAAATTTTAACAACAAACAGACAAAACTTCAATTTGCCCTTTTTCTTTCAAAACAGCAATGAAGAGACACTGGGGAAAAGCCTGGGTGTGGATCCATGCGAGAAATTGAATTCCTTAAGGGGGGAATAAGGAACGGTTGTGAAGTTGGGCGTGGCAGTCAGGTATTGGAGAAAAAGTCTAGGAGCATCCAAGGGACGGCTGGAGAATTCATCTATATAAATACTTGCTAATGTGGCTGTTTTGAGGAACAGAGATAGTGACTTTTTAAAATATATTTATTTGGATATTCTCTGTCTTATTGTTTTTATATTTCTGCAGATGTGGATTCAAGTGCAGGATAAAACCCACTGTATTATCAAAATGAAAGCATGAATCTGCATTCACGGAGAAAGAACATTATGCAGGGTTAGCTAGTGTGTAATATATCATAAACCAGTGTTGTGGTAGTGGTAGAAAACCAAATCTCAAAGTGTTGACACCACTGTAGGCTGCTTATCATCTTTTTCATCTTTTTGAGGTTAGCAGCTCAAGGCTACATGAGGTTTTACTGAGTACTGTTTAGTTGAGTTACATTATGTAATGCATGAGGCACCATCTAATTTCTGCTCCAGGATTTAACAATAAGGAGGAAGGCAAAGAATAAAAAAGAACATGTCTCCCTTTCTGCTGCATCCTGTGTTACTGTCCATTGTGAGTCTGTCATTGTTATCGGAGTAAAATGCTAACTGTTAACATGTTGTAGCATGTGAAGGGAGGACATTTGATTGACAATGATTGAAAGTTACAAATGGGCTTAAAATTAATGGACTCTTCATAATGCAGGACTAACGGCCCAATTTTAACCCTTACAATTGGGGTCTAAATCCTTTTCTTGAAGCTTTCTCTGGTTGAGTGACAAGGATAATGATATACAATAGATCGGAAAAGATAAACTTTATTAATCCTCATAGGGACATTTAAGCGTTATGGCAGCTCCAATATTTGTGACAATAAAAATAGTTAGGAAAAGAAGATGAAATAGAAAATATGCAAGATATACATTAAAAAATGTATGCCTTCAGGGGCATCATTGTCTCTTTTTCTATCTAAAAGAAGATTTCAGGGATAGTACGATTTTCCCTTCAAGCAATACCTTAGTGGCTTTCCCAGAAAGTAGGCCTGGTGAAAAACACATAGTGTAGTTACACTATGTGTCCATGCCGACACACACCAATTTTATTGAGCTCAAATCCATAGCTCCTTCACTACACTGCAATATCTAATAACCACATTTGACAATGATCCTTGGTCATATTTTGTGATTTAAAATGTTCAAGGAAGGTTGCATGTAACAGGTTAGCCTTGCTTTACTTGAGCTCAAAATGAAATTTAGATGCATTGATGTGTTTTAGGTGCAGAGACTAATAAAACATTGGGACTGTGAGATTGGAAAAGAAGGTGCTGCAGGCACGAGGAGGGGATTAGACAGGGTTATGCTTCTCCAACCATACACTTGTATCTTTAGGCATGCCTTTTACCTGCTCTAGGGAGAATGGACCGATAAATAACCATATTAGACTGTAATATCTTTGGACTCCCATAGAAAAGCCAAGGTGAAAGCAGTCTGTCATTCATAGAAAAACAGTGAGTCTTCTCTATCAAATTAGTATACATTGAAATTAAATCTTTTCCTTTTCTTACTACAGTTTACGCTTATTATAGTATACATTAAATATCATTCGTTCTCCCAGGCAGAATAAGATTCATTCTGGTTTCAAAATGTCATGCTCATATTATACACATACTATAATGTATGTGTGATCACATACGTTAGCCTCAGGGAGTTATAGTCCAATGCTGAAACGAGGCACCAAGGGATAAATTCAGTATTCATCAGATGAAATAATTATTCCTCCCTAACACTAAGTCAGACCATATCCCAAAAGCCATCTGCACCACTCACTAAGTGACCGTAAAATCTAATGGTCATCTGAGCTTGTAGAATAAGACCATTGTAAAGATTTTCCCATGTTGGTCATCTCATGCAGGAGCATGCTGCACATTCATACGGACATTTACAGCTGTCCAAAAGGCAGCTCCGCAAATTTTACATTTACTTCATCGAGCCAGTATCCTTGACCAATGAAAAGATGAGGATCCATGTTCACAAGCCAATGGGATCCAGGAATGTGACAGGCTGTAATGAAACATATGTCCAGTTTAAATTTCAGGTTATTATACTAGTATTGAAGCTTTTCCATTATAGTGCTGTTCAGTTTTCATTAGTAAAGACGAAAATGTATTTGTTGGTGTATTTGCCAGTGGCTGAAATCCTCAGTAGAAAATATAATGCACAGACTGTATTTTTCCAGAATGCCAGAATATGGTATAAGATACAATGTCACAACTTTTAGGTTTACCAACTAATTTTAGATCGAATCAGATCGAGACTTATTGTAGGTCAAACATAACATTCCAATTAGCAGGCCTTATCTTTATATCCACAAAACAGGGTCATTTAATATCCGTTGAGTCTGACCCAAGATGGATATCTTTTGACGACTAAAATTATTTGAGAAACTAAGCTTATGCTGCCATCCCTGACAGCAAGGGTATTTTCCCGGAAAAGTCCCCTATCCCCTGTTTCGAAAAAAAAAAGCAATCCACCTGAATGGAACTCCTCAAATCAGTAATATTATGGCCGTACTATTTTTTTGTAAAAGATTTTTTTTTTAAAGTTCAACAAATTGGGTAACTATTTGAGTAAAACAGGATGTATTGAAGAGTAATCTCCTCAAGCTGATTCATATCCAACATAATTGGACTAAATCAGACAAATAGTTGAGAAATTATGGTGCAAAATTCTTTAGAATGAATCCCCCTTTAGTGTCAGATATATATATCCCAGCTTGCCAAAAATCAACCCAGTTCTTTCTTACCCTAATATCTATAGTTGTATAAAGTTTGATAATGATCCATGGAATCGTTTTTGAGTTATGTTCAGAAAACAATGTTTTTTATAAAAAAAGTTCACCTTTGTGATTAAACTATGAGCTATTAGTGTAAAATATGATACAAACATGATAGGTATCCTCGACTTGACTCATATGCACCAGATATGGATAAATCGCATAAATTGCAAGCAAGTTATGTCCAGAAAACAGTATGTTTTCTGAAAAATCTCCCCCTGGTGAGTAAAATATGTATTATTAGAGATAATTCAATGTACTGTATAATAGATAGATCCTCTTGGGTCAATTCATAATACATTTGGACTAAATCAGACAGAAATTAACCACAGACCTTCAGAAAATCAGAAATTGTGAGATTTAGAAATTATGAGACATTTTTGTAAAAAAAATCCTCCTTGTCAGAAATTTACCACAGACCTTTCTCAAAATTAATACAGCTCTTCCTCAAACTAAGGCTATGGGGAATAAAATTAGAAAATTATCCATGAAAAAGTTTTTGAATTGTCTGTAAAATAGTGTTTACTGTAAAATAGCTCAACATAATGACTATAATATGAACTCCTGGATTAAAATATAAATTGTACAAGATAGAGCTCCTCAAGTTCAATAAACTCGAGCAGATCTATCGAGTACATTTTATATTTTTGTTGATGAACAGTGTTTTTTGTTAAAAGCTCCCCCTAGTGGGTACAAATATGAACTTTTATAGATAAACATGACATATGCAAGGTAGATCACCAAATTTGGACTAAATCGGAATAACGGTTGAGAAATTATGCCCCAAAATCTTTTGGAGTTTAGCTCCCCCTACTCTCGATAATGTACAGCAGACATTTCCCTCCACGGGAGGTCTTTGTGGGTATACAATTTGAAAATGATCCATGAAATAGTTTATCGTGTTAACAAGAAGGATCTGTGGCGGATGTGGTGGCGGCGATGATGATTCCATAATATCCCCGACTTTTCGGAGAAATAATTACATATGAAACGTCTATAAAGTCAGCAATGGGCAGGAAATTCCACACCAACATACAGCTGGTGGGGGTGAATGCATTGGCAGCTCACTGACCTAGAAATGAGACAAAATTGCATGAACTCGCACTTCTCCATTTTTGGAAACAGCTGTTGGTCGAGGAGGCCGTGGAGAACTTGGCGGAAATGATGAACATGGCTTGTTGATGTAGATCGGCATGGCTTCCCTCTCTGTTGCTGAGAGAGAGTATAGTCTGTCATTGGGAGATGAGGTTCCTGGCAGGAGATCAATGCTGCAATTATAGGGGCGGTGAAGTGGTAAAGACGTGGTTTTAGTTTTAATGAATACCTTTTTCAGGTCCCAGTAGCACAAGGGAATTTTAGATAGACTAGGGTCTGTTGGGTCGGGAGATTAAATGAATGTGCCACCGAGTGGTCTGGCTGGGAGGGGACAGAGAGAGCGGGGAAACTGGTGGTTGTCTTCAGCAGGAGGTTAAACAGTTCTTGCTCCAAGAGATTATACTGCTGGTGTTCCAGTAATTGTGAGGGTCATGTCTCTTTAACAACGGTGAACACAGTATGATGGCATGGGTGGGAGAGTCAATTAAGTGGAATTAGATGCTTCCTCTGTGGTTACCTACAATTAGTAAATACGTATATAAAACCAACCATCAAGAGCGCTGGCCACCGGAGCTGTAGGTAGAACATTTCTTTGGATAATATTCAGTCCATGAAGCTCCCATTGGCTCGTGAATCCACTAAAGCATGATATGAAAAATCTGGACAGACACAATAACCTTAACCAGGGTTAAAGGGTGGGAAGAAAAATCTAAAATAATATTCTCTGTTCTTTGTTCATTCCCGGCCAAAAGGTCCGGCAAGACTGGGTTCCTCCGAAGCGATAGTTGATGTGGGAGAGTACCTAGGGTGCGGAGCTCTTGATGGGGTCCGCGATGAAGTAACTGTGCCTATTCCTTTTCTCTCTCTTGAAGCTGGTTATCCATGCATGTGACCACACAGTCCAAATCAGCTGAGAGGTCCAACGAAGTAATCAAGTCATTGACTGTGACAGACAGTCCAGAAATGAAGATGTCAAGAAGGGAGGCTCAGATCCATTCACTGTATGCCACTAGAGTACGGAAACCTATGGCTTAGTCAGTAACCTTGCAACTTCCCTGTCTGAGGTCTGCCTGAGTATGGGCTGCTTCAGTGTAGTAGCAGTGTAGTTAAAAATATTTCTAGGTGGGTTAGTAAAAACATGCAGTTACTGGCACACCACGAAATCCCAAGCCCACTCAGCTGTTATTCACTTCTGGTCCATTCCGTGGTAAAGGAGTTGGCTTGTACCTCAAATGAAGTGTGCATTGAGTAAAAAAGGCACAGCAGTTACAAGAGTCCCCGGACTACTGTTTGGCCAGGTGGAAAGGCATGGGAGGGACTCTAAACTGGATTGGGATCAGACATCTGAGGAGCGGGTGCATCAACGGGCAGACAGGAGGGAATCAATGCATCCAAGTGACTCACCAGGTGCTGGGACTGTGTGTTGAGGTGAGTGACTTGGCTTCTGATGAATGCTTGAAACTCATCATGTTTGTCCATTATGTCTCTCGCATTGTGTTGCCTCACATTGGTTTCATGCGGCTCTTACGTTCATATCAAATTTTGTGATTGTGTTTTTTTTATGTGTATGTGTATGGGTGTATCCGCTCAGCTTGGAGGAAGGGAAAACCTTATTGTTGAGTAGAGTTTGCTCTGAAAATGGAAAGGAAAAAATGCACAGCAGAACGAAAATATGAAGATGAACACAGGACGTTTTTAACAGAGTGGGAGAGTTTATATTTTTTTGGTAAATGTAACGGCAAGCCATTCTGCTTTATATCCCAGGCGTAATTAGCGCATTTCAAGGCTTCAAATCTTCAGCTCACTCCATGCTAATATTGACCAGGTATTTCCAAAAAGGACTGAACTTCGCAAGCAAAAGTTAATCACTTTGAAAAGTCAGGCAGAAAAGCGGACAAAGTTGTTCGAAAAATTTACGAAGCACTACCATAATGCTTGCATCGTATCAACTGGCTTGGAACATTGCACAAGCTAAAAAGCCATACAATGAAGGGGAGTTTGTTAAAAAATACCTCAGTGACCTTGTTGAAATCTTGTCTCCCGAAAACCTCAAACTAAAACGAATGGTATCAGACGTCCAACTGTCCCACCACACTGTTGAACACAGAATATCGGACATTAACACGGCTATTGAATCGCAGTTGTACTTTGATCTTCAAGCATGCAAGTATTTTAGTGTCGCATTGGATGAGTCTTGTGACATTCAAGACAAGCCTCAGTTGGCAATATTTGCACGGTCCGTGTCAAACGATTGTGTGAATAAAGAAGAACTCCTTGATATTGTGCCAATAAAAGACAGAACCCGGGGCATAGATGTGAAAGAAACAATGATGGCTGCACTTGTGAAAGCAAATCTGCCCATACCGAAACTAACTGCATAGCCACAGATGGAGTGCCAGCTATGATCGGATCTGTGAACGGTCTTCTGGGGCTTTGCAAAGCTGAACAAACATTTGCCGAGTTTTGGAATTTCCACTGCATCATTCACAGGGAGCAACACGTCTCTAAATCATTGAATTTAGACAACGTCATGAAGCCTGTGATGGAAATCGTAAACTACATCCAAATACAGGCGCTTAACTACAGGCAATTCAAGAATGTCATCGCTGAGCTGGACCAAGGGTTTCCAGGTGACCTGCCGCTCCACTGCACTGTGAGGTGATTGTCAAAAGGCAAGGTACTTTCTCGGTTCTTTGAGCTTTTGGATGCCATGAAACTGTTCATGGAAGAGAAGGACAAGGACTATCCCGAGCACTCGGATTATGGATCTGGCCTTTTTGGTCGACATGCTGTGTCACATGGACAGACTGCACCTGATCCTGCAGGGTAAGTTAAAAGTGTTGCCTGACCTGGTGCAAAGTGTGTTTGCGTTTGTCAACAAACTGAAGCTGTTCCAGACGTATATTCAAAAGGGAGATGTAGCGCATTTTCCCGGTCTGCTAAAAGCCAGCGGGCAAGTCACCAGCGCCGCCCTGAATAAGCAAACAGCTAGATATGCACCACTGGTTGAAAACCTGCACGAAAGCTTTGTGACCCGGTTCCGTGATCTACAACTGAAAAGGCAACAGATTACGTTCCTCATTGACCCGTTTAATGCGGAGACGGACTGTTTGAAAGCCCGGCTAGTCACAGGTGAAGCTGCGGCTGAGTTGGAGATGATCAATCTTTGTGAGGAGGACCAACTGAAACATGCTTTAAGGGAAGGGACCATTGAGTTCTGGAAAAGTGTGCCAATGGAAAAGTACCCCAATGTCCAATGGGCTGCGCTCAAGATACTGTCAGTGTTTGGGTCGGCATATGTCTGCGAGTCTGTTTTCTGCCCTGAAACACGTGCAATCAAAGCATCGATCTGTTCTGACTGACACACATGTGAAAGAATTGCTTCGAGTGGCAACAACGGAATACAAGCCCGATTTGAAGAGGATTGTTCAAGGCAAAGGAATGCCAGAAGTCCCACTAAGCAAAATGTATAGTAAGAGAAAACCGCTATTGGAAAATCGTTATATTTTTGTTTGTGGACTTCGTGGAACTGAGAGTTTGTGTGTGTGATAAAATGCACACAATGTTCATTGTTCAAAATGATAGGCCCATGGTCTTAGTACTGTAGGAGTCCAGTTCTGTCATTATCATGTTGGTGTGTGACATATCAGTAAATCTGGCTGAGTAGAGGTCTGTGTGTGTGTGAGAAAGTGAGAGGAAGGGATGGGGGGATGTTCATGTGAGACATAATTAATTGGGATTTGCATGAGTAATGAAACAAATTGGGAAAATTCACATTGGAGTGGGATATAATATTTACATAACTGTACCTTGTGTTGTTATGTTAGATGAGTATGTTCAATGCTCATCTGTCCATGCTTTCAAGGAGAGTTATTTTGCAACTGGTGCCTATAATTCATATTTAGGAGTCGAAACGGGTGGAATTGATAAAGATGTTGAAATTAGTGTGTTTCTATGGTATTTTTGTTGAGAAGCCATTTGAAAGATGAACCTGTTTTTTGTGTCTAAGATTTGCTTGTTGTGTGGATAAAGCTGCGAGCAGAAGAAGTTGACAGAACGAGTGCAGCTAGTTTGAGTGTAACGGTTAAAAATGCTTTTGAAAATTAAACAGTTTTTTTTCAACATGAATAAATGGGTTGCACTACAGTGAACTGCACATCATTCTTTAAAGTGCAGCGCTCACTGACAACTCATGACCCATCAAAAGTGAGCCCCCACAACCACGACACAAGTCACTGTGATACGGGAAACCAGTAACACAAACTGACCTGACAAACTGGGAAGCCAACCCCAGTACTCTAAGATTCAATAAACTGTGGAGCGACTCCCTCTCAACATAAATGAGACCAACACCAAAAAGTTGTTACAATCAAATGCACAAATGCTGAAAGACTCAGGTGACCTCACCAAAAGTGTGCTGCAACAGCAACAACACAAACGAATCACACAGTTTTCAATCATTACACAAAAATGTTGCCACCTTACAACTAAGGAGCAACCAACCAATGATCAACCCACCAGTGACCAGCAGCATATAAAGACAGGGTGTGCTTAACACTCTCCCTGACTGAACTTCAACTAGATCTCCAATTGTTGTTACTTGTCATCTGCAGTCCACATGTCAAACTCTTTTTGAGTAAGATACTGAACTCTAAGTTGCTCCTGACAACTGTGTGTATGACTTCTTGGGTGAATGGTTAATACTCCTGATTAATAGCCTGTTCCACCACTGGATAAATATGTGTGTAAATGGGAGAATGCTTGCATTTGTTGGAAGTGCTATAATTCGTCTCCCAGCACTATGTAAGTAGTCCATTCTTACCATGAACTAACTTGCGGGCTTCTCTCCATTAGTAGTCTCCGTAAAATTATTAAACAGAACTATAATGTCTCATTGCAAAAAAGCAAAAATGTATTCAGTGCCACGTTTGACTGATGATTGATCACGACAGAGTGTATCCGGAAAGCACTTAGAGAGTGCAAACATCTGCCAACGCCTTTGTCACTAAAACCTGAAGAATTGAAAAAAAATTTTCATTTTCACCAATTTCTGTAAACATTTTAGCCTCTGAGAGAACAAATGGGCCAACATGTAATCTTGCACAACATGCGCATTCCGATTCGAATCCCAGGTAGGAGAAAGTCTCTTGTTTTATATCCACTTATGATAAAGTCACAATGACCCTTTTAAAACCTGTTTTTAAAATATGTTTTGGCCGATTGGATCACAAGGTGAAAGCGAGACACATCGGCTTGTATCTATCATGCATCTCCAAATGTGTCCAGCACACCACTTGTGTTCAGATTTTGTTGCTGCCTACGTAACTTCCGCTACAAGGTCAAAGGGTGTCATGCAAAGTTTCGGCAAAAGGTTTGAGTAAACGGACCACATGCATGGTCTTGTATTTAGCGATGTGTCTCATTGTCCCCAGATGATCTGATTGGCTGAACCTCATTTTTAAACCAAGTCTAGATCCATTAAAACGTTATACTGTCTCTAGCTCAGTCCAGTACCATATTAATCATCCAGATTACATCTAACAGATTACAATCCAAATATGCCTTATCATTACGATACAGACCTTGCTTATGCTACATCATTAAATGTCCACGCTTGCTTTTTTATTTTTAATTAAAATAAAAATGTCATTCATTTTGTCGGTTGATATATGCAAAAATGCTATAAAAGAAAATAGACATTATTTCATAATGCTGTAAAAAGACAAAAAGTTATCCAAAATCCACATCTGTAATTAGATTTAAACTCCCCTGACCCAAGACCCAACCCAAACTAGAACACAGATTAGAGATGAAAAGAATCAGAGAGGATTTCGATTTTCAAAACAAAGTTTCATGAGTATGAGAGATAAAAATGCAATATTTTAAGGTTCCAATTTTTCATCTGAAAATTTTATATTTTCAGGTTCCTTTTTTTGTCTGGACTGAACCTGAAAGTAAAGTATTAGCATAATTTGTAATGGAGAATCATAGGGAGTTATAGGGCAGCCATCTCTGCCTGCTCTCTTCAAATGTCTCATTGTCATTTAATCTCTCAATCAATGAGATGCCGCAGACATTACGGACAGACGATGACCCGGGCGGGAATGCAAACAGGGATGGTTATCAGTATCGACATTGGTCTAAAAGGATCATTTGGCCACACCATTCCTTATTCACACAAAAACCGCCTTCAGACGCGCTGGAGCTCTTATTCCCTAGGGATCTCTAAGACAAACATACAAGCTCAACATCAACTTTCCATAGGAGAGAAGGACACAGTCGATTTGATGGGCTTATTGTGTGTGGCATTATTAATCAATGTCTCAAGAACGACAAATTCCCACGTGCACATTCCCAATGTTATGTCAATTCCTCCCGACTGGATTACTGTAACTCACTTCTCATCGCGATCCCTGATAAAAGTCTTCAAAGACTTCAGTATGTCCAAAACAGTGCTGCAAGGATCCTGATGAGAGTTCGTAAACACGAACACATCACCCCTATTCTTCATTCCCTTCATTGGCTTCCCATCTCCACCAGGATTGATTATAAGATCTCTCTCCTCACTCACCAGTGCATCCATGGTAACGCACCCCCCTACCTGAAAGAACTACTCACCCCATTGACCTCGACACGATCCCTCCGTTCTACCCAGTCATACCGCCTCCTCCTTCCCCGGACTAAGCTCAGCACCATGGGAGATCGGGCCTTCTATTCTGCTGCCCCTCGTCTGTGGAATGCCCTCCCTGACCATCTGAGGGCTCCACAGACGACTGACACATTTAAAAAAGGACTTAAAACTTTCCTTTTTAGCAGAACCTATAACTGTAATTGACATTAATGCTTTTGGTCACGTTTTTGTATAGTTATTATTATTATTTATTTATTTATTTATTTTTTATTGATGCTTTTATCTGCTTTTGCCTTGTAGCACTTTGAGATTTGATCCAAATGTAAAGTGCATTATAAATTAAATGTATTATTATTATTATTATTAACACAGGAAGTTGAACTCACTTTTATTTATTCTTCTTCTTCAAGTGATTTAGTTGTTGCTGGCAGATATCTGTCACTTTTCATCACAGGGTGATGGAAGACATCATATATTTGCAAGATGGAAGTCTGCCTTCAGCGTGGTAAGACTGCAGATGAATAAACTAGAGCCTGGTTGTTTTTTAATTACATATACAGAGAGAAATACAAAAAACAAAGTAGGTGCTACAATTACAGCAAAGTAATTAGAATTTTTAAACACTACCAGCTTATGGACCCAACTGGGTTTTTTTTAAAGTGGGTCAGCATATGTTTTTTAACTGTCTGCAGTCCACAAAATTATTTCTGGTTTTCATGCAAATTTTTTTTATTAATGGAGGGCAGCAGCAACATACTTAAATAAAACTGCACTATGAAGAAAATGATTAATAAGCAAAAACTCTGGATGTAAAAGATTTGATGAAAAAAATTTAAAAATAAATGCAGTAAGCTTGGCTGTTAGACCTCAAGGCTACACACAATTTGTGTTGGTGAGTAACACCGAAAATATACATGAATGGATTCTAGAAGGGACCGGATTTCTAGAACACCAATTTTGAATATCTACGCTTGTGAAGCATTAATGACAGGCTATGGCCGAGAAAGCAAAACAGAAGTAGCCTCGTTGGTTACCGTGGGTCCATTGAGACCACATTGTTGATGCAAATAATAATAATAATAATAATAATAATAATAATAATAATAATAATACATTTGTAGCACTTTGAGATTTGATCCAAATGTAAAGTGCATTATAAATTAAATGTATTATTATTATTATTATGTTATTTATAACGCACTTTACATTTGGATCAAATCTCAAAGTGTTACCAGGTAAAAGCAGATAAAAGCATCAAAAAAAAAAAAAAAAGAATAATAATGTAAAACTATTAGCAAGCAAGCAGCAATGTAGATTAAAGGTCATAGGTTCTGCTAAAAAGAAAAGTTTTTATACTTTTTTTTAAAAGTCTCTGTCGTCTGTGTAGCTCCTCAGATGGTCAGTGAGGGCATTCCACAGTCCAGGAGCAGGCAGAAGAGAAAGTTCAATCCCCCATGGGGATCTGTATAATCAATCCTGGTGGAGACGGGAAGCCAGTGAAGTGAATGAAGAACGGGATGATGTGTTCGTGTTTACGCACTCCAATCAGGATCCTTGCAGCACTGTTTTGAACTTAGTGTAGTGTTTGAAGACTTTTATCAGGGATCCCGATGAGAAGTGAGTTACAGTAATCCAGTCTGGAGGAGACAAACGCGTGGACCAACTTTTCAGCATCCCTCAAGGTGAGTGAAAAACGGAGTTTGGAAATATTTTTGAGATGGCAAAAAGACACATCTTGCAGATGTGTTTGATATGAGATTCAAAATGAGTTGGGGGTTGAATCTTACTCCAAGGTTGGTGACTGATGAAGAGAGGGGAATGTTGTGACCAGAGAGAGTTATGCCGGGTCTGATGTGGGGTCCCAATTAAAATTGCCTCGGTTTTGGAGCTGTTTAACCGGAGAAAGTTGTGTTTCATCCACACTTTTATCTCCTCCAGACGGGCGCTGAAAGTCGACAGGGGAGATGATGATGACCTAGCACTTCCAAGGGTAGTGTATGTGATCGGGCGCCGGATTGAAGAGATGTTTGTTTTCACTAGGGCTGTAGGAAAGGGGTCGAGGGCAAAGGTGGAGGGTTTCATCGTCCTGATGATATCCTCAACTTCTTGGTATGAGATTTCTGGGAAGCAATTTAGAGGCTGGGAGATCTCAAGTGAGTAGGTAGTAGTATGCTGAAGGTCTTTTCCTTCTACATTTTTATATTTTCTCAAAAATTCATGGATATTATTGAATCATCAATCAATGTGTGTTAACGTGATAAAAAAATATCATGGATGATTTTCAAATTTCCACACAGACCTTAGTGCGAGGAAGAACTTACCTGACTTTGGGAAAGGTCTGTCTGTTGTATAGTTCTGACCCTAGGAGAAGTTTTATTCTCTGTTTTTGGGCCACAACATCCTTAGAATCCCATTGGTTCTATTTTGTCCGGATTAGTTGCATATGAATCGAGTCATATCTCGTGTGTGTATATATACATATGTATATATGGATCAGTTATTTCCATCAGTTTACTATGTATATAAAAAAACAAAATATATATTTATGGTCAGTCACATCACCATACACACGGGGACTTTTGGAGGATATAAGCATAGGTCTAGTCTGATAATGTCCTCAGTCTCCTGCCATGGATTGCTGTTCCCCTTCCTCTTAGTGGGTAATCTTTATCTTTATTCAGTTATTACATAATTCTGTTTTCTCAAAATGGTAAGCTTTATTTATTCTTAAAATTCATACCTACACAGAGAACGTTAAATATTCTACATTACTGTGCAGCTGGGGCACAGGTGGGATTCTTTGATGTGAAATGATACAATGTACTAATTAATAAAGGATTTATAACACAGTGTATAAATTGAATTCCCATAGCTTTGCTGTGTTTTGAATAGATGATAGATGGAGCAGATTATAGAACACTTATGGGGATAACTTTAAAACACTTGTCCTACAAATACTGGACACTTGATTTGAACTTTGAGCATCTCTGCACAGTTGATTTGCATTTGTAAAGATATCACATCACCATAAACTTTGCCATTATCAGCTATAATGGAAATATTTAAAGATACATATGTATATCCTGTAAAAGTCGGGGATATTATAGAATTGTCATTGCTGCCACATATCTTTCGTGATAACAAGATATCTCAGAAACAATCTCATTAATCATTTTGAAATTGTATACCCACGTAGACCTTAGTGCAAGGAAGCAATGAATTGATTTTTCGGAAAGGTTGTCATATTTCTGATACTGGTAGAAGCTTTAATTTCGGAACATTTTCAGGCCTTAATTTATCATCCGTTGAACGTATCTTGTATATATCATATCTTATCTCATATAGTTCATAATGTCGCGCACACGCTTCATATCTCAAAACTGGTTCCTATTTTTCAGGAAATAGAAAAAAACGAAGTGTTGGCCTAAACTAAACACCAACTTTTTGCAATTTTCACGATTTCTTTTCTGCTCACACATCTTAAGGGACCAAAATATACATTTTATAGACTGTCATGAGAGATTTGAGATTTGGTGATATGCTCATTTGAATACATTTCATTGGTTGAATATTTTTCTTAAAACAACAGATATGGAAACCGACAAATAACATTCCTCTATGAAAAAAAAAGAAAAAATTATGAAAAATGGATATATAAGGTTTTACGCCTGACAGCAACAAAATTATTGTACTCATTAGGGGGAGCTTTTTATGAGAAGTACTGTTATTTCGGAAATAACGTCACATTTAGTTTAGTAGTAAGGTATTTTTTTTTCATCTTTTGTTAATCCTAAATCGACACGTACAGGGAGTGCTTCCCTTTTACATGTGGCTACACTGGCTGGCGGTCTGTGATCAAGGCAGGAACAATCTCTCAGTATTTCTGTGTGGAGATTACTGACCAGCGAAAGAGAAATGAAGAGAAGCTGTTTGAAGTCCTGTCAAAGCGTATGAGATGCAGCACCATATGTAATTGTGTGTCTGACATCATTCGGACGTGCTGTATATATTTGATGATTTGAAATATCAAAGGCATGGTATCTGATGGCTTATTATCGTCAGTAAGTTTAGAGCTCCCCCCGCATACATTTAATATACAATGACCCTTCCTCCACGAATTTTCTTGGATCAAACATTAAAAACAGTTCACATTCATCCAAAGAAAAAGTAGAAAAATCGCATCACAAAGTTAACCTCAATGACTGAATGGCTCTATTTTTCAACAGATGACGATGAGAACAGTTATATAGCAAAGCAGCCCTCAATTTTATTTCTTTCATTTTAACTCAGAGAGTTTTCACTGAGTTTTGTTGATGGAAGGCAAAGGGACAGCAGTCCTTGTCCAGTGAGAGCTCCTGTGAAAGAGCTGGTTAACGTGGAGGTAGACACAGAGTATACCGATGTTGTTGCATTATCATGCACAGCTATTAAACATGTATGAGCCTTTAAACTGTCATGCATGTGGATTTGGCAGCTGCTCTTAAGTCTGAGAGACATGATTGGGGGAGGGATGCATACCAGTTTAATTTAACCAGTCACACATACACACAATAGCATTCTTTTATTCAAGGTATATTCGCAAACCCAAGCATTCATGTGAATCAACAAGTTTTCCTTAAAAACAAACAATAGACTGGCATTAAATGACTCTGTTTTCTGTGACCTTTCATCTGCCAAAATGTGTCGTAAGTAGATATCACATAGCCCTATTCACTATTGCATGTCAGCTGAGAATCCATCATAGATATATATAAAGCCCTTTTTCAAAGGGACTTCTCAGTATGAAGGTGATTTTGTTCTCTTGGTGTCCTTTATATTACTTTCACCATTTCTGCAGCTAAGACGAGATCTCATTTCAGCATCGTGCCATGAGAGAAGAAGCTTAGAGGGAGATGACAGGCCGCTGTCACAGCCTCTGTGCCAAGAAAATTAGGGTTATACAATTTCACACTGTTCTGTTCAAGCGTCACCAAAAAGCCCTCTTCATAATTGGATCCGTTCTAGGGGGTTTAAAGCCCGCTTCTTTGGAAATACAGTCATAAAAAACCCTAGGAACCAGATTCATCCTCCGTCTACATCTCTCTTGTATTTAGACTATAGCCAAAGGACAAACAAAATAGTATTGAAGTTATTTCTTTCACAGCCATGGCATCATAAGCTGCCATTTTGCAACCACCCTCAGAGTCTTTCCCAGATGTCCCTTTAGAGTCTGAATGAGATGCATCATGCTTAAATGTACCTCCAATTCAAACTCATCTGCATCGACATTTGCAGAGACCGTGCAAGCCGGTTGGAAGTCAGGTTTCATTAATAAGGTCACACACACCTTTCAAGCAAGAATATTTTGAAACCTTGTGTAAAAACATAATTAAGTAGTTGTTTGTGACTCAGCTCACCTTTTAAGTTAGCTGTGTGTAAGAAGGACTTTGTCGCAGGTGTGGAGGGCTCTCTCAAAGCTTAAGGGATAGCTGTATGCGTGGCACACACAGAAGAGTATTTTGTGTGTCTGGATGATGAGGCAAGGGTTGCAAGGTCGAGACGCTTAGGGAGCATGAAAAGAGAGGCTGTATCAGTTGACCAGGGAAATAATGTCTGGCCTGTGTAACTGTTGTTGAACAGTGGGCACTTTTCCACATTCCAGAACCCCCGGAGAAAGGATGCAGGGACATGGAAAGTTGTCATACGCTGCCCTTAAGAGGAAAACTGAACTGTTCCTGTGGAGTGTGCCAGATGTCTGCCCGTACCCAAGACTGATAGATTTCAGTGGGAGTAGCAATGCACTCTTGTCAAAGATGCCAGAGTCCGAGAAGCAGCAATGGAAGCCCAGCAACTTCCTGATGATGCCGTCTGTTCTTGTGACTGCTGATGATGGAATTTTGCACACCTTTAAGTAGCCTCATTATCCGCTGGAAAAGTGTGTACTGAAGACACCATATCGTAAACTTCGCAGAAGTTGACTGCTAGAAATGCTTGCCACAAACTGCAAGCAGTTTCTGTGCCATTTATCACATACAATAGACTTTGAGTGCAAAATGTTCACATTTGGCCAAGTATATTCCCCCCACTTACATGAGACCCTTAGTGATTGAAGGAAAGTTCTGTTTTTTGAAAAAAAAAATTTTGTACAATGTAGACCAACCTATACTCCAGCTTACATCCTAATAAGAGCTTTCATTCTGCGATGTCATTGCAAAATATCTGCTGGGTACATTATGGCCAGTTTGCACTGTTAAGATTGTGCAGAATTCAAGTTTGGAGGCAGAATAGATGCAGTTCTCACTGATTTACTTACAAATCCATATTCCCCCAAAAAATGTCTACAAACGTGTTGCTTCCAAAGGAGAAGAATAAACTTTCAAAGTAAAAAAACAATTCAGTACAATATACAAAGGATCCAAAAATTAACAACAAGCCATGAAAGAACCCCGCTCATGACCAAAACGTGAAAACTGTCCTCGGCTGCCAGACATGAAAACAAATAGCTTGCATCTAAAATCCAGCACTGACATTATATTATGCAGTGGTGGGTACTTGATAACCTAAGTAACAATTGCACACAACAACTCTGGAAATAAACTGATTTGAACGATCATTGACTAAAACAACATATGGCTTAATGTCATTAAGATGTGTTGAAGAGATGTCAGAAATATTTTATCACAGAGCTTAAACTTGAATTAAAAATGCTGTGGGTGGAAAAACATTCAAAATGCCCTTTGTCAGTCTATTATTCTTGTAAATAATATATTTCAACAACAGTTACACGAGCATGACTTCATAATTACTACAGACGACAAAACAAATTCAACACAATTGGTCTCTCTTGGGGAAAAATCCATATATGGAAAGAAGTAGACGGTAATTATTTTTCCTCCATCAAGGCATGCAGTCATAGGTCAGAATCCATAAATATGCAAAACAGGCTGTTTATGCTTTTGTTTTCCACTGTTGGAAACTATGTGAATGTCACTCCATTAAGAGCAATGTTTGGAGGTCAGTTACTTTGTGTGCCTTTACCAAATCAAAAAGAGTGGAGCAAAAGTGTGAAGATAGAAGGGAATGGTGTTTATCTGCTCTAGCTAGCCAGAGCCATCAGCTTTCCTATAACCAACAATCATGTTTAAAGGCATGGAGCACTTTATAATTATGTTAAAGCGAGACCTTTTATGACCGATTGTGTTTTTATTTTAATGTCTGATCTAAATTCCTGTTTTAACATGTTTTTTACTCTTTTACTTTAATCTTTAAAGCAACTTTTAGTATTTATGAAAAGCACTCTATAAATAAAATGTGTTATTATTATTATTATTATTATTGTAAGACTTATGAATGTCCCCAGCAGCAAGGGTATATCCCCAAAAAGTCCCCAAGCCGTTGCGTTGTGCAAGCAATCCCCCGATAGAACTCCTCCAATTAAATGTGAATTTATGGCCGAAAAACTGTGACTCTCGTAAAGAATGGTCCTCCTAATGAGAGAAATATTAACTTTTAGAGTAAAATAACATATGTATAAGGGAGATATCCTTCATTTATTCATATACACCAAAGTTGGACTAAATCGGATCAACAATTAGGAATTAATGGCTTAAAAACTGTGTGATTCGTAAAAAAACAGCTTGCCCTAATGAGTAAAATACAAACTATTATACTATTATATATGTATATATATATATATATATAGATAGATAGATAGATAGATAGATAGATAGATAGATAGATAGATAGATAGATAGATAGATAGATAGATAGATAGATAGATAGATAGATAGATAGATAGATAGATAGATAGATAGATAGATATTGTCCAGATGATGATATATTGTCCAGTTTTACAATCATTTCCAAAAACAAATTTGGACTAAATTATGAAACATTTTCAAAATGATTCATGATATAATTTTTGAGTTATCGCGTTAAGACAAAGGATCTGCGGGTCGATGATCATTCCATCATAACCCCCACTTTTCAGGGATATAAAATAACTGGTTTACATTAGAACGTATAGTCTGTGGTAACGAAGAGGGTATACTATATAGTGTTTATAATTTAGCAATGTATGTAACTTAAACAAATTTCAATCGGCTGGTGGCTGAGATTCAAATAAAATCACAGATTACCTTACAGCCAATTATTTTCATTATCTTTTTTCATTATTCATTATTATCTTCTAGAATTCCTTCTGGAATCAAAGATCAGTTGCTTAAAGAAAATTCCAGTAAATTTATGACAAATGGTCAGTTTACTAATACTTCAACCCCATTACTTGTCTTTTACTCTGATGAAAAGAAAAATATCTAAGAGAAGAAGAAGGACCTGAGTAACAACTTGAGAGACCTATGTCTGCAGTTGTTTGTTTCACCTTGGAAAAATATTGCATCTAAGGTATTTAAAATTGTCATAGAAATTATTAAAGAAAAAAAAAAAATTGGCCAGGAACATGAACAAGTAAACCAAAAGATATGGATGAAGAACTCACGAGCACATATATTCATAGCTTTCTATGATATCCCAAGGCAAATATCCACGTCACTGAACTATATTTATGTTGTTTTTGTATTTTATGCCTGAAGTTACTATTCTGGTGGGTGTGTCTGTGTATTTTTCATTATGTAAAAAGACAGTACAACAGTATGATAGGCAGCAGCAATGCATAAGCAGCCCTATGCCGTTGCCCCCGATAACAAGAGTACATGCTCAAAAAGTCCCAAATCACCTTTGTTGTACAAGCCATCCCCCTGATTGAATCCCTCATATTAAATGTGAAGTTATTTTTAGTAAAGAGATCTCCCGAAGTGAGTGAACTATGAAGTATTAGATCAAAAATATTGATTGCGGGAGCCATTTGGGGCCCTGTGCATATTTTGTTTCATTGTAATTCTCCTTTAAGCCATAGAAGGGGTTTTGTCTACTGCCGAGTATGGCCACACGATTTAAGGTCATGGCAATGAATAGCAAGTGTTGTTGATTATGGGATCAAAGGGTTTTTGACTGTAGCTCAATAAAAACATGTGAGTAAATGTATTTGTTTTTTTGTTTTTTTTTCAGTTTATTACATAAATATGCAATATAAAAAGAAACCCGAAAGACTGCGTATTGGTTTTGGTTTGCTCGAGTCCATGTGAGAACAAATACCATTATTAACAACCAATAGCGACTGAAGTACAGGATTGAGTCTCTAGATGGGTAAAATATGATATATACAAGATAGATTCCCTGGAGTCCATTCATATAATAATAATAATAATGCACGAAATTCAATGAAATTTGTTGGAGAATTAAGGTCCTAAATATTTTGGAGATAATAATAATAATAAGATGGAGATAATAAAGCTCCCCTAGTGTAAGAAATATAAAACCGACTTTTGCCCAAAATGAATCCAGTTCTTCCTCGCACTAAAGTCTATGGTGGTATAAAGTTTGAAAATGATCCATGAAATAGTTTTTTTGGCATGTCTGGAAAATAATGATTTTCATAAAGAGCCCCCGAGTAAAATATGAACTTTTAAACAAAATATGATATATACAAAGTAGTGCCTGACCCGACTGAATTAGGATTATATTGTACCAACAGTTAGAAAGTTATATCTGTAAACAACAAAACACAATGTATACAAAACAGATCTCCTCGAGTTGATTCATATGCACAGAATTTAGACCCATGCTTGATAATTTAATACCCCAAAACTTTTGCCGTTTAAGCTCCCCTTAGTGTCAGAAATATATGATTGATATATCCCAAATCATACCAGTTCTGTCTTGCACTAAGGTCTATGTGAGTCTTAAGTTTGAAAATGATCCATGTCAAAGTTTTTGAGTTCTCTAATAGGAAACTGTGTTTTTAATGAATAAATATACCCATAGTGAGTAAAATATGAACTAGTAGAGTAAAAAATAATATATATACAAGATAGATCTCCTCAAGTCGATTCATATACATTAAATCAGACTAGTTGAGAATTTACGGCTCAAAATTCTTTGAGATAAAGCTGACCCTAGTGTTAGAAATATGCAACCGACCTTTCCCAAAACCCAGTTCTCCCAAGGTTAACGTGTGTATAATATTTGAAAATAATCCATGAAATAGTTTTTGCTTTATCACGTTTAAATTGAGGATCTGCAGCGGACGCAGCGATGTTGTTTCCATAAAATGGTGTCTTATCTGTCCTTAGTCTACCTTGGCAATTTTTATTGCGCTTTTTTAACGCTCACTCCTCCAAGGCACTGACATCACACATCACATGGATCAGATATCTGCTTAGAATACAAGACAAAGCCTAATCTACAGGCAGCTTTGTTCCTCGCTGCAGCACAACTTGGCCAGTGATGCATTGGATTTCACACCTTTCAAGACACATTATGATCTAATTTTGAAAATGGTCATGATTTTAAATAGTATACAGCAATGCAATGCAATTAAATATTGACTAACAGAGTGTTGATCCTGAATTATAATATAACAAATTGCAACAGATCAATACGATTGTTTTGCTTGGGGCATTACAAGACAATTTGTGAATTCTTCACCGATCCTAACTACTGACCAGAAATACAAGAAAAACAGAGCTAGTGCCTTGCAAATGTTGCTGAACATGCAACGAGGCAACAATTTCCATAACTGATCTGTCATAACATCACAACAAAGATACACTATGTCCTGTGGAATCAGACAATAGTGGCTAATCTTTGCTCCGCCATGTGCATTGGTGTGCTATGGGCATCCATGACCCTGTCACCAGTTCACCATGACACCACATTACTCGCCCGTTTCTCCTGCTGGCAATCATCCAATTCAATTTATGGAAAAAAAATTCACGGGCTGCTTATATATTCCTTCCACTGATTGACTCATTTGTAATTAGGTCATTTTAGTTGTAACTGTTAGTAGCTGTAAAAATGTTATGGTCGGTCAGTGTATAAACACATTATCTAAAATTTAAGGTAAAACTTAACACAATGCATGCAAAGTTCCCTTTCATGACCAAACCTCTGTAACACAGCAAAGACAGTCAATAACTTGAGCCATGGGCGTATTTCCCTGGAATAACATGATGTGTGTGTGTGTGTGTCCAGACTATTCCAAGATTTAGTTTCATTGTAGAAAACCCTCTTTGGCTGAGATGTATTTTTTAAAAATGGATGTGACATTTTCAGTGCTTTCCTGGCGATGAGTTCAGCAGGTGATGTCGACTGATAAAACATATAGTACAGACAGACTAAAGAAGTTCATTGTTATTACTAAAATAATGCCACTATCCAATTCTCTTTTTTCTCCTTTCTTTTTCCCGAATACTATTGCAGCCTGGTACCAGTCTGAAAACCCCTTAGCGGATGCTCTTCAGTCTGATAGACCCTTGCATATGTAGTTTCCTTAAAACCAAAGAATGCAATGAAGACAATGCATTTTTGTTCTGTGACACAGAATTTCAATATTGTAAAAAGGTATTTCAAACAAGTTAAGGTACCACAAAGTAATAAAAACAAACCTCAACCCGTAAAAGCCTTGTTTTAAAAAAAAAAAGATTTGTTTTATATATAATATAAACAAATCTGAAATAATACAATATACATCCAGGAAACATTTTCAATCCTTTGCAATATAACTTTGGGCCAACATTTGAAATAATTATCAATGATCAAGGTCACTGAACCACCATAAACCAGTAGGTAACGTTGTTGCCCTCACAGGTGCAAAAATGAGTATGAGATTGTGGGAGATGCCAATCAATCTTTGTCGGTACACATCCACATAGAGGCTGTGTTAGGACATTTAAGGTATCCATGGCATTTCAACAAGTTGTTTCCTCAATAAGAATGAATAACCTTGGATGGTTCACAAAGAGGTAAGAGTAGTCAAAGCTATAGAGACATTTTGTGAAGGCAATTTCAATGTCACATGTGTCTTAAATCACTTGACCATCCATATTACATGAGCCTGATTGATATCTGCCTTTGACAAATCCAATAAGTGATTTTCACAGTTGATATGTGACATAATATATCAGGAAAAGCAGAAAAAGTTGGCTACTATAGTAATGATGGCTCAGCCCCAAACAGGTGCTAAGATAGTATGCAAGGCCCAGGCAAGGGAAGACCTAATTGGAATGCAGCCATTAAAAACGTATTAGTCACAGTTGTGTCTGGCAAGACCAAATATCTGCTGAGAAAGATCTGTTGTTTTTTTAGATTTGACACAGTAATGCAAACTCTCTTCTATGCGCTGTTTCAGTTTAGCATCATGCAAAAAACCCTTATACCCAGTATGTAAGCTCAGCTGTCTTCCATCATAGAGCCTGAGCATGCATTTGAGATAATCCATGGTAAAATAAACCCTTAAGAGGATAATTCGATCCACCACATGTATGGTCAAGTTGAAGTCTATAAGTCGGATAGCATGTACACTGTAGCATCAAAGCAGCAGCAATGCAGTGAAGCTGTGGTCTTGTGCCCATGGTTGAACCCATGAGATTAGTCAGCCACTTTGCATTGCAATGTGTTTGACAACCGGATGACTTCAACTGCTAATGCATTATGCAAAAGATATTAACTCTATGTCTTTGACTCTACGTGTTCAGAAGCTGATCAAAGGGTCATTCACAAATTCAAACTAAACACATGTGACAAAGCAATTCATATTCAGCCTAGCTTACATAGTCGTTGACATAATGCTGGGTTGCAGTCATAAACTTTTGACGAATGCTGAATTATCCTGACCGCTAAGACAGGTGGAATCAATAAAAATGAGGAAGCCTGCATCTCATCCTGAGACACAGATTGTAGGAGCAGCACAATGAAGATTACTCCAACAAGACGTGTCATTACTTTTAAACCTGGGTGTATTCGCTGGCAATGTTTACTTCCTCTTTCAGGAAAGACTGCAGTGTTCAAATATAAGCCTGTGTTTCTATTTGAAAGCCAGTACCTCTGTCACTACTGACATCAATGGCGCTCAGCATAGAAATATAGAGCACCCTCTTAAATAATAGCTTAAGATTGTATTCATTGCTGCGATGTTGAATACACTCTGTCCTCCCCTGGTTCAAACAGTGAAATCTAAAACATGTTCTCTTTGGTCTAACATTCATTCTTTCTCTAATAAAGTTTCTTGCCTCCATGGGGAAGGCAATTAAGCAGTGGTGTGCACATTTGCAGTGCCCCAAAATCATAATTTGCATATCAAACAGCCTCTGCCTCCATCCCAGTCAATTTGCATATAATACGACAAAAGTGCATCAATGTCAAATAGAAGTCTTCATTCCGATGCAGCATCAATGTTTCCTCAGCTGGGATGCTGAAGTAGGTGCACTGAAGTACACAAAGTATTGGGTAAAATCAAAGTACAAGGGGGTCAGGCATGGAAGAAAATACATCAACTACCGGCGCCATAGATGATGTTATTTACTATCTTATTTAGATGTAGTTATACTGGTTGATTTCACAACATAATTTATGTCTTTTTTTTTTTTGATAATGGCTTCTGTGTAATCGAGTGAATTAAGAATTAATCCAAAATCCATTCCTCCATCCATTTTATTTTACTACTGAGAGCCTTAACCTATCCGAGCTGACGAATGGTATGGGGCAGGTTACACCCTGGACAAGTTTAAATTCATCGCAGGGCCAATACAAAAAAGATATTCATGCTTGCATTCGTACACACAGTATATTAAGAGGCACTATCTCACCAAAGTGTGAGACTGGAGATGGACAATATACATAGCTTAAATGCTCTCCATCCACAATAAATGTAAACAAACACAGTCAGATAATGCATCTTCAAATAACTGCAATAATTAAAATCTGAAATAATTAAAATCAAAACATCAATCCACATTCAGAAATATTTTGCAAACTCTATATATGATCCGTTTTCATTTATACTAGTATTGATGGTCAATGGAAGATCTCTCGGACATTGGTCATTAGCTATAAAGAAAAATATAGCATAAAAGGTAAAAATAGGGATTATTTTGTAACAATCAAAAACCCATCCTCCATGTGATGGTTGAATTTATAAAAAATTTTTATAGAATATATCAAAACTTTGTACATTGTCCTACTTAAAAGGATGGGGTGTTGAACATTTACTGTATATTATATAATGATTACTCTAAATACAAAGTCATATTAGGTGTAGTGTAATGATGGAAGAACCTACATTGCTCTACCTTACATTTATATTCTCAGAGATGCTGATTCTCTGTATGCTCAGTGCAGAACTCAAATTATGACTCTTCTTTGCTTTTTTTCTATTATTCAGCACATTGTTGATAACATGCTTAATGCCCTCATCTCTTTTCACACTTTGTATTCATCACAAGTGAGGAAGGGAAGCGGTTTGATATTTTAACCACTGAGTGTTGTTACACTTTGACAATTCTGGTAGTATAACACACATATTCCGATGCATGCATTATTCATGCATTTGCTCTCATCAGAAGGAAACATTAAATATTTGATAACTTTTAAGAGCATCATGCAACACTCTGCACCTCAGGACTGTTAATTTTCTACACATCCTTCATTGAAAAGCTCCATCTGCTCCACCACTAGTGCTTTTAACGAACATTGGAACGGGAACAGTTAAACCTCAGAGTTGGAGCTTAACGCAAGGGAGTGACTCTAAGCGCAAAAATAAATAAGACAATATTTGCAATCTGTAAGCCCCCAGTGATGTTTTGGCAAGGACACAACGGTATTATCAAGACACATGGCATGGTGTCTCTGAAACTTGGAGCTGATAGACTTGTTGGTAAAAAAGAATAACTATTCAAATTCCCATTAAAAAAACTGCCTGCATGCATTTAATTTGAATAATTGGGACTGTATGTCACATTTCAACTTTCCTCCTTTTCCTCAATCAAAAAAATCCACTGCATTTGTTACTGTTTTCTGTTCTTTTCAAGAGTCCCTATTTAATTAGGGAACACTCAATGTAGTCTTAATTTTGTTTCAATCATTTAGACAAATTATTGTGAATTATTTATAAAATTATGTTCTATTCTACATTATTTGATTGAGTTTGCTTGAAATAAACATTATTGTCTTTTGTACTGAGAGATGTAAAGTCTCTAAATAAAACAAGATTAGGGAGTGAAGTTTCTGTTAATGTTGGTGACTTTCCGCGTAGGTTCTATTTTTTGTGTGCATTGTTAAGTGTGTTACCAGGTGACGTGAGCTACTAAAGAGAACCTCCTGGATCAGAAATAATATCTATTCCCGTAACTTGCAATTAAGAGCTCAACCTGGCCACAATATGTGTACATAGCCCGTTGGCTATCTTGCTTTTTTGTTGAGCAGTGTAAGTTTTCCCTGTGATTTCATATTATATGTTTAAGCCTATATATATATATATATATATATATATATATATATACATATATATATGTCCTCCATAAAGTCACTCACTGTGCGGGTTAGAAAACGTGGAGTGGATTTCAGTCTTCTTCGGCAAATGCAGAGACTCACTGTTCCATCTAATATTAAAATCGAACTCTTTAATACACATCTTTCACAAACAAATCATACCTCTCAGGTATGATCTCTGCAAGTTAGTTTTCACTTGCAGCCCAAGTGAAAACTAACATCTCTTCCATCAGTCCCCTGATCACTGCTATAATAAACCAATCCCTCCAGGCGGGCATTGTTCCATCTGCCCTAAAAGCCGCCATAATCAGACCACTCCTCAAAAAACCTACTCCCGATCCAGAAGTTTTTGCTAATTACAGGCCCATTTCCACTCTCCCATTCCTCTCCAAAGTTTTGGGAAAAATAGTTGCTGCCCACCTCCAGGACCAAGTCAAATACAACAACCTCTTTGAAACCTTTCAGTCTGGTTTCTGCTCCACCCACAGCACAGAAACATCTCTGCTTAGAGTCACAAATGACCTACGGATGGCAGCAGATGCTGGTTCACCTTCCCTCCTGATTTTCCTTGATTTGTCTGCTGCCTTCGACACAGTTCACCATGGAATACTCCTACACCGCCTACATCACACCACTGGACTCACTGCCACCGCCCTAAACTGGTTTCAATCCTACTACACCGACAGAACAGAATACGTTTCCCTTGGAAGTTCAAGGTACCGGACACACACCGTCACCTGTGGGGTCCCCCAGGGATCAGTCCTTGGCCCCATTCTCATTCTCATACTGGACATGCTCTCCATTGGCCATGCCATCAGTCCATATGTACTCACATTCCATTGCTATGCTGATGACATGCAAATCTACATAAAAACTGACACATGTTCCTCCGTAGCCTCTTCATCCTCATCCTCATCATCATCTCCCCTGTCAACTATCTGCGCTTGTCTGGAGGAGATAAAGGTGTGGATGAAAAACAACTTTCTCCAGTTGAACGGCCTCAAAACCGAAGCAATTTTAATTGACACCCCAAATCAGACCCAGTCTTCCTCCATAACCAGTATTACCTTCTCTGGTCACGACATTCCCCTCTCTTCATCAGTCACCAACCTCGGCGTAAGATTGGACCCATAACTCACTTTTGAATCCCACAACAAAAACATCTGCAAGATCTTCTTTCACCATCCTAGAAATATTTCCAAACTCTGTTCTTCACTCACCTTGAGTGATGCTGAAAAGCTGGTTCAAACGTTTGTCTCCTCCAGACTGGATTACTGTAACTCACTTCTCATCGGGATCCCAGAAAAAAGTCTTCAAAGACTACAGTATGTTCAAAACAGTGCTGCAAGGATCCTGATGAGACTTCGTAAACACAAACACATCAACCCCGTTCTTCATTCCCTTCATTGGCTTCCCATCTCCACCAGGATTGATTATAAGATCTCTCTTCTCACTCACCAGTGCATCCATGGTAACGCACCCTCCTACCTAAAAGAACTGCTCACCCCACTGACCTCAACACGATCCCTCCGTTCTACCCACTCATACCGCCTCCTCCTTTCCCTGACTTAGCTCTGCACCATGGGTGATCGGGCCTTCTGTTCTGCTACCCCTCGTCTGTGGAATGCCCTCCCTGACCATCTGAGGGCTCCACAGACGACTGACACATTTAAAAAAGGACTTAAAACTTTCCTTTTTAGCAGAACCTATAATTTTCTCCTTTTACTTTGTAGCACTTTGAGATTTGATCCAAATGTAAAGTGCGTTATAAATTAAACATATATATATATATATATATATATATATATATATATATATATATATATATATATATATATATATATATATATAATTGCATTATTTTACGGTTTATTACTTCCAGTATTTCAAATGTCCCGGCTGTCGCTGTAACATGTTTAAACAAGATTGAAAACTCAGATATCCCCTTTTATCAGGATTGTATGAGCCTCTACTTGAATTCTGTGTTCTCCTTGGGATGAGTAGGAGAACACAGATTTTTAATTGATATTAGGTCCTGATCAATCCTTTCACGCTGGGAATTTAAATTACAGTTTAAATTCCCAGCGTTTGTACCTTGTGTTTAAATACACACTCTCTCTTAATGTTGAGTTTTGGTCTTGGGGCTATGTATGTGGAGTAAAAGTCTGGAGTCTAAATCTTATTAATTGTGGCCACAGTGTCAGTTGAATGAAAAAAGTGGCAGCGGTGGGGTTATTTAACACCTGCAGTTGGCCCCTCATCTCTGCTTGAATAAAGTGTAGTCCTTACTAGCCTAAAGACAGAAGGTGAGCTGCATTGTGGATAATGTTGGCGCCAGGAATGGATAGGGAAGAAGAATACATGTAATAAAAATGATGAAATGTGCATCAACTCTGATCCATCTTGGAAATATCCATCATGAGTCTGTCTATAGAACTGAAGGGCAATTCTTTATAGGTGGAGAATTATTTTATCGGTAAGAATATACATTTGTGATATTAAAAAAATGCAGATTAATTAGGGTTCATTTTTCTTTCATTAAGCGTTAAATCTGCCTCTATGCATTCCATGGTCCACAACTAGAATATCAGGTGAAGCACAATATATGACTGGCTCCAGTTTTGTTTCTTATGCAATTACTTTCAATAACAGTGTGACAGACATTAACCTGTCACAATAATCATCTGTGGTTCAGAATACCATGATGCAGATACATCCTTAGTAAAAACTGTGAGAAGTCACCAGTGTGGAGCTCTGTGGGCTATGGTGGTTGCTGTCTCAAATCTTTATCTCACTCTTCTCTTCTGCACACAGGGGCCCATATCTCCTATGTCAACTAATTGTTAGTCAGATATCTACCACTTATTCAGGTCTGTGTGCCTGAATTAGTGGGGGCACACCACTAATTCACTAATTCAAACTATAGTCCCTATAGTTTGTCAGGGACTAAACTATAGGGACAAGTACACTCTTCTATTTTTGGTTTTGAAAAGCTGCACTGTACAACAAACAACAAAATGACCATCCAGTGATCCAGATCAGAGATGAAATTGTTAAAAGATGTGAAGTTATAAGTTATTCACTCAAATGTGCTTGGTGTTTCTCATCGCAGACACAAAACCACACCGAGATTCTTGAACTTATTTATTAAGTGGTTAAAAATGGAGCATGCATGTTATTTTCCAAATGTTCGAAGAATTTAGAGGGGCGGCGCGTGGGACACTTGCAACCACCTTGACACAGTGGTGTTCAGGAAAAGGTCTTCATAATATAACAATGAGAACTCTCCACAGAGTGAAAGAAAGTAAATGTGTTATTATTTGCTGATTCACTGCATGTACCTTTTTTCTATTAACAAACTGTTTACACCCACAGAAAATTGTGTTAAAAGCCCGACAGGAAATGTTTTATCGGGAACATTTATAAGCACCTCCCTCGAGGATAAAATGTATCTTTGTCTCTGCAGTTTCACCTCAGAATACAATCAAGCCTACGTGTGTCTAAATTCTCTTTGTACTCTCGTGATCGCATTTCAAGCCTTTAACATACCTCTTTTTTTGAGTGGATGTGCCACAGCATTGAGAAGAACTTTGAGACTCCAGTTCCTTTCTCACAAATAACTATATATATTGTATCTCTAACAAAGCAATATGGTTAGCCCATTACTAACATAAAATTTACTAACTAATACAGTTTAAGAATTTCATTCACTCTCCATTTTTGGTTTTAGTCAAATTTGATGGGGTATGAATCTCCTCCTTTAGTGAAAATATGCTTGAGAGATAAAATGCAACACAATCTAAGCCCACCAGGTGTTATTATCCTTGTGAGTGAGCACATCATAAACACTGATCAAGACTGGGGATGTACCTTTGAAATGTTATTTGATTATTCAGTGTATTATTATGTATTGACAGAAATGGGTTTCAAAAGATTTCATCAAGTTTCTTATGCAACTTATGGTCCATCATCCAGCTATGAAACGTCCATTCCAGGCATAGTATAAAGGCTACTAAACATTCAGACAGAGTTTGAAAGCCTGACGGAGGCTGCCCTGAAGCTCATTAAAGCAGCCCGAGACTTTTCTTAAAAGCAGCTCAGCTGGCAGAGTCACCCATTGAAATGCCAAACTGAAAGAATATTTCATTAGAGGCCTTGAATATTGCATTCGAATACACATCTTTGGATGCATTTCCTCTTCCCTCTCATACATTAGGTATCTGGAGCTGCAACAATTAAACACACTCATCTGCATATGAAGAGCAGCCTGTAAAATCTGGGCTCAGTTAATAGAATCCTGCTCTGCATTCTCAACTAGCCGATATGAGGAATTTAAGGAACAGAAGTGGCCTAAATTCCAAGGCCACAATGTAGCACAGAGGCCCATCAGATGGCTTATCAACACACCTCACGGTGCTCATTATAGCCCTGGCTCCTCAACACCCTGTCTGACGTCGTGTGGACACCAAATCACCATGGCAACTGCTCACTAGCTCACAAGCCCTCTTAGATATTTTTCTCCATAGCTATACTCCCCGAAGGGCTGGTTCTTAAACGTGACAGCTAGCCATCCAACTGGTAATGTCGGGTGGTGAAGTTGTGGCACAGTGCCAATGTTGATTTGTCCCCTTCAAGAGTGTGGGGATCATGACAGGTAAAAATAAATCAGGACAGCTGGGCTGGAAACTGTATAGAAACTTATGTTATTAGTAAATTACCATCACGCATAGAGCTTTGCATCTGAGGGCTACTAGCTTACATTAGGGCCAGGCCAGGTTATTTTCTGTAGCTGCTACTTATTTATGACACTATAACTAGCTATTAACCTCCACATCCCAGATTGTCATTGTCAAATATTTGTGGAATGCACAAATGTAAAAATAAAGTGTACAGTACTGTGAGCTAATATAAAATTACACATTATAAAAATTAGGAATGAAAGTAAATTTAACCAGTGTCTACGTATATCAGCTAACAAATCTAATTAAATTACATTTTTTTAATATTTATGTTTATGTCTATGCAATTTGTAATTAGTGTTCCATAAACATCTTAAAGCAAATTTTAGTCACTAATATCAATATAAAATAAACTATAATACAGTTTGTGTACTACAACTGTATGAATCATACTTTAAGACATTTTCTGTTAACTCATTCCTTCATTCGCTATCAACTGCTTATCCTGTTCAGCATCCTATCCCAACTGACATCGGGCGAGAGGCAGGGTACACCCAAGATGAGAAGCCAGTTCATCACAGGGCCAACACTTAGAGACATACAACCACTCACCATTACACTCAGTCATACAGACAATTTTTAGTGTAACCAATTCACATACATTGCATGTTTTTGGACTGTGGGAGGAAGCCGGAGTTGCCGAAGAGAACCCACTCAGACACAGGGAGAACAAGCTAACTCCGGACACAAAGGCCGGTAAAGGTGGATTCGTACCTGGTACCTTCTTGTTGTGAGGCAGCAGCGCTAACCACTGTGTCCCATTTTGAATTTAGAGCATGATTTACTAACATCCATAATATATAGATATATATATATATATATAGATAATTCAATCTGGACAGACAGAGAACAAAGTTAAGATGAATGTTTATTACAACAGATGATATGTGATAATTAGTCCATCAGGAATTCTTTGGTGTTCAGACTTCAAGGAGATTGTGATCAAAGGATACTTGCCCTGAACACTGAACATCAGTGGGTATATCGCCCCACTGAGTGCAGATATTGGTGATGGTGGTCATGGCAGCTGGTGACTCTGCTGAGATTGATGAATGATGAGGCTGATTTGGTGGATATTGAGTCGGGACGGTGCTGAACCAGCAGCATGAAAGAACTAGATGAATGTAAAGAATAGTATTTAAAAAGTCACTAGCAAGATGATAGGCCACTAACGAAAGAGTGTCACAGTGATTGCAAAGATCACAGCTTATATCAAGTGACTCCTTAGATCGGGAAGCAGATAATTGAGATTAGGCATGTGTGAAAGATGAGAATGATATGATGGCAAACAATCAGTGACACACTTTAGAAGCTAAGCATGTGCAGTTTAAGATATTAGTTAACATAAGTGTCTCCTTCTACAAGAGCAACATAGTTTTTATTGTGCTTGTTTGCTATGTCAATAATACAAGCGGCCATCATTAGAGAAGCTTTAAAGGTCAGCACTTGGTTTTCAAGATGCCATCAACTGCCATGGCAACTAATTAAGAGGCCGAAAGCAATTTATGTTCCAGTGACTTTGTTAATGATACCCTGCTGATCAATACACAACAAATATGATCGCTTTTTTTTTCATATTCACATCAATATTCATCCCAACATGTAATAAGATTTTATAAGATCAACAACAACTACAGCTTGATATTCAGGCCTTCAAGACAAATACGTATGCAGATGAGCAGTGCATTTTCATTAGACTGTCCTCTAGAAAACCTCTTTATTTTACACCTATGATGAAATGGTATTTTTCAACCCCAAAAAAATAGAAACAGATATATGTGCCCTTCATTTACCTTACAAAGAATCTCTTCACCAGTGTGTAGACACATTCACTATGGTAATCTTTTATTGTGAAAGCAGAGCAGCCTGCAACAGTTGTCTCTATTGCAGCGCTCTTGTGGGTTTTTTGATAAATATTGCATGCTTCTGATGGGTTCTGTTGGACTACTGATGACAGACGGGTGCAGTCTCTATATGGAGTTTTGGGTCGGAGACAGATAATGACGTCTTTGAGCAAAGTAGAATTTGGTATCAAAAAGGTGGCTTGGAGAAATTACACAGAGGAAGAGGGTTTTATCACATTGAGGCATAAAATATTTGTTGCTTCACACAGAATTGACACTTACAGTTGATGCAGCTCAGGTGCGACAGGATTGAAAAACCAAAGCCATCCATTAATGTTTCAAATCTGGTTATGAGTAAAAGATACATTTGACCCATTTTGTTATTCTTGGATTATTCATACAGTCAAAAAGGACTTGAAGGTATTTCTTCGTTTTTTTACCTCTCCTACACAAATTCATTCTTATAAGCTAGCTAAAAATAGTCTGTTTGTTTCAGGGTCTGGGCTAATTGTAACATGACAAGCATGGAATGAAAATCATGACCAGTCAACTGCCAGAGTCACACTAAAAGAACATAAGTAATATCAGCATCGTATCGTACATCTCCTGTCGAATATTAGTAACAGTTAGAGACTTCTTACTGATTTCTAGAAATCAATAAGAAAAACACGACATACTTTTTAGTGTTTAATGTTGCATCATTTTATTTTTGGATCTGAGCAATAAGGCAACATTTTATAATATCCTACACTGATCAGCCGATCCGAATTGTAGTAGCTGGTGCCAAAATGTGGCACCACATCCTTTCACTCTTGTGAGTTGTGAGGTGGACTGAGATTGGGGGAATTTGGAGGCTAATTTAAACCTTGAACTCATTGTTGTGTTCCTAAAACCAATCCTGAACCATTTTTGCAGTGTGGCGGAGCTCATTATCCTGCTGCAAGTGGCCACTACCATTAATGAAAATCGCTTCTGTAAAGTGGTATAGTTAAACTGTAAAAGTGTTAAGGTAGGTGGTACACCACATGAATGGCAGGGCCCATAATTTTCCCATTAGAATATTATCAAAAGCATCACACCGCAACATCCGAATTGCCTGCATGGTGGTTCCAGAGAGCCAGACGGCAGAGCTAGCCAGTAGCCGGGGAATTACGCTAACAATTGAGCTCTGATTGAAATTACCATTTTACAGCAGGCTACATACTGCATATGTCCTGAAGCAAAAACTGTATTAATGGAATAAATAGCTGAAGTGATGTGTGATCTTGCTAACACAGAATTATAGCCAATGGCTTTTAAAAGACTGGCTGTAAAAATAAAATAGAAATACAATTGTAATATAAATGTTAAATATCAACACTTTTAGTGAAAGTTAAAAATTCGATTCAATGTTTAAGCTGTAGCTCAGTTTGTAGAGCAGTAGTCCTCCAATAGGAGAATCAGCGTTTCAAACTCAGTCCTTCCAGTCTCGATGTTGTATGGTCCTTGAGCATGACCCCAACCCCCAATTGGCTGCCCACTACTTCTCAGAGATGAGTCCAATGCAGACAATGTTTATATGATAATACAGAGTTAATGTAATAAAAGTACACTCAGAAACGAAGACTGTAAATATTAGAAATGAACAGTCACAAAGTCAAAAATATGAACACTATCTAAGTCTTACTTTAAGTCAGGACTGGAGAGAATTATATGAAAGCATTGTTTAGATTTGTTGTTGTATGTTTACATACACATCTTTTTAAGCTCTGAAACGAACAAAATATAGATCCATGTAAAGCAAGACCTTTACCTGTTGTACATCTTCTTGCTACAATATGGTTCTTATGTTTACTGTCTCTGATGAAAATTGTTTTACCATGAGAATGCTATAAAATGGGTTTTCAGAGTTTATGTTCATGTTAGTAGCTCACTAGTTACTATACCAATATTAGCCAATGGGCAACCTAAGAAGTAGTGAGGTACATAAGTAGGCATTAAGCATTGCTTCTTGATGCCTATTCATGTGCCTCACTTCTTCTTAGTGCCGATGGTTATCTCAAAAGGCATAAATACAGCATATTAAAAAGTAATTCATCAACCTGTATTTCCTTCAGTCAGTAGGTAATGTTTACATTGCATGACTGGGATTTCAATCTGCTGGAAAGAACTTCAGGATGCTGGATAACAAAGCTCTCAAGAGACCTAAGCAAGAAGTGACTTTAATAAATGCATCAATTACACTGAGCACATCCTTTATAACACACACACACACACCTCGTAAATAAGGAACAATAATAGTTTCCTTCTTTCACTTCATATTATAATTGTGCTGCATATATGTTTTTTTTATCTTTGTGATCACTAACCATGAAATTAAAATTTCAATCAAATAGTACCAAAACAATAAGTATAAATTAAACTTCTTTCTTTTTTAAATACATTTTTTTGGTATGGTCCGATGGTTTACGAGCATTGCCATCAGGGGATGTCATTGAATGCCAGAATCCACAGTTTCCCAGCAACACCGCGCATTCTAATAATGATGACCAATGATTTTCACTTCGGGTTGATGAGGTCAAATTAAGTTAGCAAATTAAGTAGACCATAAGACACCATGTCTACTACCATGGGCTGACATGATAGGCTCTATTTTTGTTCAAAGTTTTCAGACCTATTTAAGGTGTTAAATCAGTAATAAGTGAAGATAATCCGGGTCAGACCACCATAAAAAAAAGCACTTTCAGTTGTCATCACCATTTCACGGTGGTTTCACATTTACAAGTCCACACTACGACGACTTCTTCCTCTTTCGGCTGTTTCCTTTACGGGTCGCTACCACAGAAGATTATCTGTTTCCATCTTTTCCCGTCCCCTGCATCTTCCTCTGTTACACCCAACAATTTCATGTCCTCTCTCCCCATATCCAGAAACCTCTTCTTTGGTCTTCCCATTTTTCACCTGCCTAGAAGCTCCGTCTGCAGCATCCTTCTACCAATAGATCCACTATCCCTCCCTTTCACATGTCCAAAATATCTCCAAATGGCCTCTCTTACTTTGTCTCCAAGACGTCTAAACTGGGTTTTCCCTCTAATGTGTTCGTTTCCAATCTTGTCCAACCTCATCAATCCCAAAGAAAATCTTAACATCTTCAACTGTTTTACCTCCTGCTCTGCCGCCTGTCTTTTGGTCAGAGCCGATGTCTCTTATAAATACAGGAGAGCTGCTTTAAATATCGTCTTTTAAACCTTTCCCTTCTGTCACCGATTACTCCTGACACTCTCTCCAGAAACTCTACCCTGCCCGAACTCACTTCTTCACCTCTTTTCCACACTCCCCGTTACTCAACGGGGAGTGACCCCAACAGTTGACCCCAGGTGCCTAAGCCGGTCCTGCACCATCTCCATCTCTACTCTTTGCATCCTCTCTGTGCCACCTGCTTTCACACATCACATCACACACATCATCCACACTAAGGTATTCTGTCTTGCTGAGACCGACTTTCATTCCACTTCTCTCCATCACATACATCCACCTCTCCAGGTTTTCTTCAACCTGCTCCCTGCTCTCACTATGGATCACAATGTCATCCATAAACATCGTAGTCCATGGAGATTCCTCTCTAACCTCATCTGTCAGCCTGTCCATCACCATAGCGAACAGAAAGGGGCTCAGAGCTGATCCTTGGTGCAGTCCCACCTCAACCATGAACCCGTGAATCGGCGACTCTTATACTGCACACCTCAACGCTGTCACATTGCTCTCATACATATTTCTTGGAATGAAACATTGCTGCTGCTCACAAAATGTCACCAATTTTCTTTCTTAGCCTAGCTTCCACCAGACTGTCCCCAATCTTTAAATCTTCCCAGCCTTATAGCCCTGTAGCTGCTACAGCTCTGAACATCACCCTAGTTCTTGATAATCGGCACCAGTACACTTTTCCTCCATTCCTCAGGCATCCTCTCATTCACCAAGATAGTGTTGAACAATCCAGTTAAATACTCCATCAATGCCCTCCTTGCTAGACAATTCCAGACATCCACCGGTATGTCATCAGGACCGACCGCCTTTCCATTGCACTTCAACATTACTGATCCTTGAGACTTCCTTTTTTACAGGTCTCAATCTTACCACCCTTCTCTCTCTCATTTTCTTCATTCATGGGTTCCCCAAAGTATTATTTCCATCTTGCCCTCATAATCTCCTCACCTGTAAGAGTGAAGATGTGTGAGGATGTGCAGCAGGTTATCACCCTAACCTGCTGCACATCCTTCCCATCTAGATCTCTCAATCTCTGCCTCGCTAATCAGTCAAATTAGCGAGGCAGTCCTTTTCTCCTTCCTTAGTGTCGGATCTCTCGTACATCTCACCAAAGGCCTCTCGTTAAACCTTCGCTACCTCACTTGTTGCTTTACGTTGCATCTCTTTGTACTCCTGCCTAGTTTCTTCATCTCTCTCGCTATCTCAGTCCTTCGCTTACCTCTTCCTACCTATACTCACCTGAACCTCCTCATTACAACACCAAGTCTCCTTATTCTCTTTCCTCTGTCCTCAGATGACACACCAAGCAACTTCCTACCTGTTTCCTTTATCACACCTGCTTTATTTGCCCAGTCATCCGACAGTTCTTGACTACCAATCAGAGCCTTCTGAGTTGTCTCTGAAGATGACAGGGTCCATACAGCAGCCTGTGCCAGTTTGTACCCTCCTCCAATACTTCTAGACTTGCTGCCTTTCCTGGTCTCTTGGAGACACAGTATCTACTTTCCTTATCTCCATCTTACCAGCTAGCTCTCCCTTTCCTGTCATTGTGTCAACATTTAGAGTTCCTATTCACACCCCTGAACTGCTGCATTTCCTCATGTCTCGCTGTCTCCTGGTACGTATTCCCACTCTTTCTTGTTCTGCATATTGATTTGGCATCTGTTTTAGGTTGTATGCTCTTCCTGACACAACCTTCCCCATTTATTCGGGCTTAGGACATATACAACTAAAAATATCATGTTACACTTTTAAATTTGAACTAAGGTGGTGACTATGTAAAATTTATCTGTCTGACATAGACCAAATGTTCTCCGCAATTGCAGCCTACAGACTTTTCAATGTTCACCAGATCCGCTTACTGCTCTCTCCAAAGCCACTAGACTCCTGTTTCAAAAACAGTAATTTTTCCCCACAAAAAAAGGGAGTATTTGGTCTGACACAGCCTTGATTGTTCAGCTTGTTTTTGTTTTTGGGTTACTTCAGTGAATTCAAACCGTTTAAAACACCACAATCAAACCTCAGCTTCAGTTTTTTGACAGAAAGGGCTAAATGCATTTTGATGCAATGCCCGACCAGCAATTGGATGCTAAGCATGCTACATCAACATTTATAAATTTACTAATCTAAATGGGTGATATGTAGCAATGTCTACTGGAGGTAATACACTGATTATTGTGCCATACTTTTTCATTAATAGTGAATAAGTTAATGGACAAGCTGGGGAAATTGGTAATCATAGCTATTTGGGAACTACACTATTAAGCCTGTTCACTCTGAGAGTTAGGTTGTAGTTCATTTGGAGATATTAAATGACAAATTACAAATTTATAAAAAATTATAAAACTTTGCTACAAAGTAACGAGAGCATCTGTATTTTGTGCATCACTTCCTGGTTTGTCAACAGCAACATCTCGGATGACAGAAGCAGCAGGTGGTGAGGACAACTGAGAAGATAATCCGAGTTTTGCTTCCATCCATCATGGACATCTGCAGCGTATACTGTGTACGAAAAACCAGGAACACGTATGGTGACCCAACACATAAGGTTCACTCCTCTGCCATCTCATAAGTAATACAGAAGCATTCTTGCCCTCAAAGACAGCCCTACAGTTTATCCCCAAGACATCAGATTCCTCAACACACTTACTGGACCTCTACACGGACATATACACTCCTTTTCTCAGTTCAACTAACAAATATATCAACCATACAAGCTTTTTCACAGCCCATTGCCCCCTTTTTACATCGTTGAGTTATAGTATTCACATTATCATGCACTTATTCAGACTAACCAAACTTTATTATTTGTTGGTAGTGGTTTACTGTGTTTTGATATCCCCGAAAAATAATGGATATTATGGAATCATCATCGTTGCGTTTAGGTCCACTGCGTCTGCTGCAGATATTTTGTGTTACCCCGATAACTCAAGAACGATTTCATGGATCATTTTCAAATTTTAATATCGAAATAAACCTTTATGAGAAGAACAACTGGATTGATTTTGGGAAAGGTCAGTTTTATATTTCTGAAAGAAGTTGGAGCATTCTCTCCAAAAGTTTTCAGGCCATAATTTTGCAACTGTTGCTCCTATTTAGTCCAGATTTGGTGCATATGAACCGACTCGAAGATTTCTATTTTGAATATATTGTGTTTTACTGTAGTAGCTTGTATTTTACTGACTAGGGGAAACTATTACAAAAAGCAAATTTTTTTGGACATAGTCCAAATTTGGTGCATATGCATCAACATTTTTTTTTACAAAAAATACTCTAGACATAACTTGACATTTAATTGCAGAAGTTCAATAAGGGGGATTGGTTGCACAATGCAGGGGATTGGGGGTTGGGGATGTTTTCTGTTTTTACCTTGTCTGTTAACTGGTATCTTGTACTGTTTGGCACATTTGTTGTTGTTTGCCCTAGACTCTGTGTAGACTTATGTCAATATGTGACAGCGCGATCCTTGAGAAACATTGCATGTCACAGACTACTTGTACATGTTTGAAATGATATTGAAGGTCTCCTGACTTCACTCTTCACTCTTGAAACTGCCATCTCTGTGACACCGAAAGTGGTTGAGTTTTGAACCTGAGATTTATGAGGTGAAACAGTCGTGTTTGTGCGGCAAGTTTGACATTGATTTGGGAAGATCATCTTGTGTTCCAAACTTCTGTGAAGATCAAGTTTAGAGGCTTCAGCTGAGGTAGACCTCGATAAAATCACATAAAGCACCTATTTCGATATAAATTTAGACTCACATCTGAGTCTTTACTGAGTCCGTTTTGTATCTGCTTCTTACTATTAGCACTTTGAGATTTGATTCAAATGTAAAGTGTGTTATAAATACAATGTATTATTATTATTTATTATTATTATTGATACCCGCTGCTCCTAGTGTTGTCACAATATCAACATTTTGACCTCAATTCTGACTTGATAATTATTAGCATCACACATGACAGAAGTATACAGTTAATCAAGTAAGAAAACAGAATATGTTAAAAAAATGTAATAAAAAAAAAATTTTAAAAGAAAAAGGTAGATCTTTCAGGACATTTGCCGATCTCACGCCATTCCATTTTGGTTGAGTCTGTTGAATTTGTTTCTTGTCAGTGTTACGTCGTAATTTAATTGCATCCGTTGTCAGTCATCAATTGAAAGATATTGAGAGAGTTTGTTGGAATTTTTGGTATATTAAGGAACTGTTAATTACTCATAAATTAATAGACGAATGTGCATGGAATTTTCCCAGATAAAGCAATCCAATTGATTCTGACTACCATAATGTCTACCTTGGGAACTGCTGTGCCTTGGTAGAGGTTTGTGCCATTTTTTTAGTTGCCCCATCATTTAGATTGAAATAAGTCAATCGAAAGTAAAGACTGTAGTGATGCAAAATAAAAACATATACAAAAGAAACAATATAACAAACTCTACTTTGGTAAAGTAATGAGGTATTTTCACTTTTCCCTCTCAATCAGGCTGACGCCAAAATCACACGAATGTAATGGAATGCACAGTTGTATGTCCGTCAGACAGTGCACACACTTGACCTGGCTATGGTCCCAGGGACATCTGGGAGCCCAAGTGGCCAGTGAACAGCAGATATGCAATTGGATACATTTCGACAAATAATACATTTGTCTTGCACCGGAGATGAAATTATTATATCTTCGTTATTTTTCATCATCTGAAGAAACAAAGAAAGGAAGTCAGGGTCCTGGGGTTTGGAGCTTGGGATTCTGAGCAGAAACACGGAAGTGGAAGGAGCAAGAGAATGAGAAGAAACGAACGGTTCCAGAATATTTGAGGAATACTGAGAGTTCACCTGGGTTTTTGTTAGATTTAGAGGACAGCAATAACTTATAAATTAATGGACAAATCTGCATATAATTTTCAAAAATAAATTGATTGAATTGACTCAAATCATATTAATGTCTGCTTGGATTCTGTTGTGCCTTGGCAGAATTTTGCACTCTCTGAGTGCTTTTTTTAGTTCAGTTTTGGTTTCAAAGATTTTCTTCAATCCTCCGGAGCCAAAGTTTCCCAGCAAAGGATAATAATAATCAGACCTCCAAAATGTTTTGAAATAGGTAATAGGGTCCATCACTTTCCGGTGGTTAAATTAGAAGTCACAAACAGGAAATACTCCAGATCCCATGTTATGACGCATTTAACTGAACAAAAGACCAAGGCTTATTACTTAATAATGACACTGACACACAGCTATGTTTGCTAGAACCTGGACTCTTATGTAAGTCAAGTGTTTAAAAGTATTTACTAGTATTAAGCGAAATACTGTCCTTATTCAAGTATTATCATGAAGAAAGCTACTTTTTAGTTAGTCAACATTTGACGAAAGCATGAAATATGTAAATCCCCATCTGTGTTATGTTTTCCAGATGGAGGGATGACACACTTAAGATTTTTATACTGTAGAATCAGTTTGTGAAATATTTAAAAAATGCAAGCATACAGTCATGACAGAAATGTTGATTGCACCAATTTTCTTAGCTGTACATTGTTGCATCAAAATATGTCAAAAGGTAGATACAACTAACTGATTTCAGTCTGACAAAGTATTTATTACAGCCAATAACACCAAGTGACACGTTTATCTTTAGGTAAGAAGTGCTATTTTTGAAGTTATAATTAATATAGACATAAATCAGTGTCTAATCCAATAGTGCTGATTGTAAATCTGAGAAACTTCAGAAGTTGGGAAACCTCTTGGATAAGATATAAATGTCTCCTCTGCAGGTACATGAGAAATTCCGCTAGAGGAGGGGGTTGAAGACCTGACAATCAGAGACCTCAGCCAGACATTCCCAGATCAGTCTCACTACTCATTTAGGTTTACAAGGACTAACTGGCAGCCTATCTTCCATCTACTCACCCTCATTTGGTGATCAATGGAATGTTCTGCTCATCTCTTTACCTGAGTGCCTACCCCAGAAACATGAATGCCAGTCAGATGATTTGACCACAGTGTCTACCATTGAATCATCACAAGAAAACTTATCCACTAGCTTATACTCAGACAAGTTGTTTGTTATTGCCAACCACTGACTATTGCAGAGTCCCTAGATTGGATCCTCTCCAGGACGCCAACCATCACCTTTTTCCAACGAGCTAGTTCCAGGGCTAGTTTGGAGCCAGAGCCTGATTTAAACATCAGTTCTTTGCTTTTCGACAGCCTGAGCACCAGCTCCTGGTTTTAAAAACTGGTGCCAGACAAGCACTGACTCTTTGCTGTTATAAAGCCAAGCACCAATTACGTTATAAGGTGATATAATTGCGTATCTCTGACTTGGATCCTTGCCAATGGAAAAGCAAACAGGTTCTTAGGAGGTGCACGCCTTGAACCAACTAAGCACTGGCACTACCACCAGGACCACCACCTGGTTATTTTTGGTGGAAAAGGGGTATTATAGACTCCGAAAAATCCATCAGAGCTTCCCCCTCTGCCCCACACAGCTGCATTTAGGCAGCTTTCTTGTTCCTGGGTAAAGGACCAACACCGCGCTCAACCAGGGACTGGTGAATATACCCACACTTGCCTGGCCCTTTTCAGATTGGGCAATAAAAGAAATGGAAGGAGTTTAGCCCATCTCTAGGAATTTCGTTCAGATAGATAGATAGATAGATAGATAGATAGATAGATAGATAGATAGATAGATAGATAGATAGATAGATAGATAGATAGATAGATAGATAGATAGATAGATAGATAGATAGATAGATAGATAGATGGTTGATAAGTGTGTGCTTGTAAATCCATAAAGTTATGAATGGATCATAGTAAATTAATTAAGCACAAAAACCAGAAGCTTTACATTGTTTATTCTGGAAGGCTAAGTGCAAAGTAAGACATATGGTAAGTTTAGTCATTAAAAGTGAATAAATGCTTGGTGGGTGTGATTGTTGACGTGCTGGTAGTGTGTCTAAATCATGCTGGAATGTTATTTTGCTGCACAATCCCCTGATAGGCATAGCAGCATAACTCCTTTGGGTTTGTTGGTTTATTTTTCTCCTGGTAGTAATGCTGTAAATGTGGTTGGAGCGCCGTCTCATGGCCGTTGCAGTGGGACATCTGTAACTCAGTAGGTAAAAGCGGCTGTCTCTGAATCTTCCGATTCAGGGACAGATTCAGAGGCGGTTTGTATAGGTTTGTTGAACATGGAATTCATAAGGTTTTCGATCATCTGCTACAAGATTAGATAGGTCGCCTCTTCTTTCTTCGCCAAGTTGCTGAATACGCAGTGATTTTCTGCATTTGGCCTCTCAGTGCAGACATAATGATCCAGATCTTTGAGCTTGGTTTCTTCAGGGCTAATCTGATGATTTAAAAGAAAAATTAGCCGCGAGAGACGAACCCTATAACTTTGATTTCATCGTTTCACTTACTACTCAGCCAGATAACCAGCTCAGAAACATTACTGCCGGCAACTCACGTTTATGCTATAGGCCAGAGTTTTCCACCAATCCTGTCTCTCAGTTATCTGTCAACCCTGGTCCCTTGGCACTTTCCACTGAGAACTTTGAGCCCATGCAGCTAGGTAGAGCTCACCTGAATAGTTTAAAGCAGGGTTATTATTCTAATCTCAGGACACCTTCTGGCAAATTGACCTGTCTTGCCAAAGGAAAGGGCTCATTGGTAGACAAGGGTAACGCCCAAAATTTACCCTACCCAACCCTGCTACATTCTTATTGGTAGAAGCTTCCTTGTTCAGGGCCAATAATCCACTGTCTGCAAGTACTCGTGGACTCTGGCGCTGGTGACAGTTTCCTGGATGCAACTTCGGTGGACTGCGCTGATATTCAGGAGGAGAAGGTGATAGACCCCAAAGACGTCAGTACCTTGGATGGTAAGCTTTCATTACATTCATTCTAGTTGTCAAGGAGACCTAGAATCCAGGTAACGGACCTCCAAAGTCCATGTTCGTTTCCATATCTGCCAGTTCACTGATCTTTCAGTGGTCTCATTCATCACAGCTCACGTGTCATCCTGGACATCACCACACCCTCTCCTTCATGAAACAGCACTGCTGGCTGTCCTCTATATCTTAGGATGTGTCTGTCGGCAGAGTTTCTCCTCTCTGCCACACCAAACCCACACACATTTAATATTCCTTTTGCATATTCAAACTTTTTAACTTTTAGTTGGATAATTTATGATGAGTAAACTGAACTTCTAAGCTAGCACACCTTTTTGATAAGCAATATTTGGATCAAAATGCTTGGTAGATTAAGATCTAAGTCTTTATTTTGTCATAGTGATACCACTTTGTAAGGACGGCTATCTATTAATATATCTGTCAGTGTGTTTGACAAATTGTTGTCATACTGCAAAGTTATATGTCATTATGATTGTATTTTGTTTTTGACATTTTCACAAGACAATTGTATGTTTGTCAAGTCAAGAATTAGATGCCTTATAAATGGTGAAGAAGTAATATGAAACAATAAATAGGTGCTTTTAGAAAATGTCCTCCATTGTATTTCGGTTTATTTAAAAAAAATATTGAAATAACTGTGAACTGGTTTTGTGTACATTTCATAGCATTTTAATGCTAATTTTACTAAAGTTATGACTAATGTGGTCAGCCAGAATTTGTTTCCTTGCAATTTTTTCAGTACTATCTTTGACGCATGCAATTATCCTTTCAAATAGACAGAAATGATTTTGTCCTAATAGAACATTGCATCAAACTTTTATAGCCAGAACTTGTTTTGTCTTCTAAAAGATTGTCCTGTCTTGCTGAATATTTTCAGTCATGCAACATGAAATAAAAGTGCAAGACCTACCATTTTTAATGAATGTGGCCTTTATACTAAATATTTGTCAATGCTTTCATAACTGCACTTCTCCAAGTGGATATTCAGGTGTGGTCGTAAGGGGAAAGCAGTTTTGCTTGTAACTTGAAGTTGCCAAGTCAAGTTGCGCTTCAAGGTTTCTATTTATATCTTTCTGATCTCACACAGAGAGAGTAAAATCTTCCCAACACCCCAGCGTTTGCCAGAGGCTTAGCGTAACATATTGCTAATCTGGTTATGATGCAATTTATCAGCTATCTCACTTTTACAGCCATGGATGGATATTATACAAGTTTCTGATGAGCCCAACTGCAATAACACTGCAAGGAGCTAATGAGCAGCCCGTACTACTGTGGTGATACATCTCAAGTCACTTCGGGGTATTCTTGTTGCACCAACTTGTTAGTCCAAGTCATTCCATTAAACTAACCAAATTATGTTTTTGCTATGATATACACAACTTTTCAGCTTGGAACAAATGGATTGTGACCAAAACAAGGGAAGAAAGTCATCAGGGTTCATTATTTGACAAGATATGATTCAGAGAAAAGATAATTTACAGACTTTGATGCAAACTCAAATGGTACTCTGAACAGATGCAAGTCATTCAGTTCAACAAGCATTCATTATTACCTCTTGCAGCTTTCAATATATGAACATGGCCTGAAGCAAATATCATCCTGAGACTTGAATGGTCCTTCTTTTTAGTGGTAGCTGTGTTTTTGCGCTTTCAGCTAATTAAGGTTGGCCCGTCATTGAAGAAGTGTGAATACGTCCTTAATGTGACTCAAGAGTCTAGGTTGAGACACCGGGTTGGAAGAATATGGTCCTCTGAATTTATGGGCCCTGAGCTGAAGGGGATATATGTCTTGATTATGATTGCCAAGTTCAGTGTATTGATCCCTGCCCCTTATGGCATCTATTTGTGTAAAAGCAAGTGGGATGGAAATTGGACTGGGATTTCTCATCTGTGTAGAACAAGCTTACACAGACGGGAAGGTAGTCAGACAAACTTGACTGATGTGTTTGTACAGTGAAAAACGTCTCTAGTTCACTTTTTCATCTCTGCAGTATCTCTACAGCATGGCTCATATATTTATTTTGCCATACCTGTATGAAAGTACAGTTTTGTACAATTCCACTATAGCAAATTGTTTTTGTTACCTAGAAGTGATTAGATTCCAAAGCAAAAGTAACTCATTCGCCCTCTTTTTAGGGATTGTTGCCACAGAAAATTAGACAGCTACAGACCGTTAGAGCTTCCTCTATTACAAAGAACTGAGGGAACAGTTTGGATACTTGGTGGTTTAACACTAATTCCCATCACTATTTAACACAGATCATATGTGAGTGGGGGTACATCATTTTGACCAGTGGCATTAGCATATTGTTTAATTATGATGGCAAATTGGATCCAGCACCTCATAGACCTACCCCCTGTCCTGTATCCTTCCTTTAATTATGTACAGACTCTGTTTATCTATTGTATTTTTAAAATCACATAAAGACATTTTGGCAATTGCCGTTAATCGAACGCTCATGTTCGTTTTCCTTGTGCTGATTTCAAATGGCAATTTTAAAATCACTTGGGAGTGCTTTGTACAATACATTGCTCCGGCAGCTATCAAAATTACTTACCAATTTTCATTACACACTATTTAAAATTGAAATATAGTGATTCATATAGAGATCACATTTGTGTAATTATCTACTTTATGTCTAATATTTCACATAGATGCTATCTTGTACCATTCAGCATGATTCTACATGTATCCCACATGAATGTTACTTAAAAATATACATTACATGTCAGGAAATCAATCATTCACCCACAGATGTTCCAAAGAAGACAGCCTAACTGTTGGGCAGGATCAACAGTCGTATTCTCTGTACAAAACATAGAAACGTACAAACGCAACTCTCTCATGTAGCAACACGAGGAGTGTTCAGCATATTCAGAGATGTATTCGGAGATGTGAACCATTTATCAAATGATATATATTTTTTCTTTATATGATGTTGTGGACACACGTGGTTTAAAAGTGCTAAATGTATGCTAGTGGAATCATGTAGAAAGAACTGTGCATCTGATTGTTCAAATGAAACTATTAACAGTCTAATTTAGTAGAAGAGTGTATAAATAGAACTGCTGTGTAATTTGTATATTTCCATGATGATTTTAAGGCAATTTAAAGCCATCCCAGTTCCACACTTTCTTTTTACGTAGAGTTGTAAATGTTTTAAAAAAAAACCTTATCCACCCATTACCCTAACACTGGTTCACCAGTTGTACATACTTATACTAAAGTTGTTCAGTATAAAGCACTCACAACTGGGAAAACATAACAAGTCCTGCAGTATTTGAGAAACTCCAACCCAGTCTTTCCGCCATGTAAAACAATTAAATCCTTTTCAAAGTTGTTCAAATCCATGCGTTTGCCCTTTTCTCCAGCTTGCAACACTTCAGGGACCAAATGTACACTCATTGCCTAATATATCCACCCAAAGAAAGTTTGCATTGTAATGAAATACTCACTATATCTGTCAGAGAGTATAATGTCAAGGCTGATTGTAATCATTGTCAACAAACACTTCACATTCAATACATTTCAAGACGCAAGTTTTCCTTCTGTACTTTACCATTTTTTCAACATTTAAAAGCAAAGAAGTTCATTCCAACCGCCAAAAACAGGAAATCATGGAACACTTCAAAACTATGTTTTCTGTATTATCTTAAATAATACCACTGATGAATAGCAGCTTTTCTCTCAACTATATGGAACGTGAGCAACATCACACACTGATGATATGGTTGTAAATGTATCCCAAGGACAGAAGTTTCCTTTAATGACAGAAGGCTCATTAAAAATCTTCGACTTTCTCCTTGTATGTGGCAGTTAACATAAAAAATAAATGTGTATTTGGCTTGCTCTATTATTGTGAAAATTAGGATTCATGACCATATTTCTATCATCACAGAGCTAGAGGCTTTCATGTGGCTGAGAAGCATTTCTTTCAAGTCCCCAGTGTGTCCACTGATTGCAAACAGTAAGAAAAAGGATTGAGCGCAGCAGTGCTTTCCTTTGCCTCGTCCTTATTCCTGTGCTAAGATGCTTCTGCAAGTGTGTGGGTCCTGAGTTTCCACGTAATATTTTGCCTGTCATCTGCATTAACCATTAGGAGTTAATTACTTATTTTTCTAGTGATTCCCTGCTAAGCTGCTCATTCTCCTGACAGAGGATCAGGTCCAATCAGATTTTAACAATCCCTCATTTGTTTTTCATAATTTATAATTCCTGAGTCAACTTCCCATAATCTGCAGGTCACATGACGCGACCTGCCCTCAAACATGTTTGGCCATCTGACAGTGGGTTGCAATAATATACTGTATTAACTGTGGGCAATTAAATCACATTTCCTGCAGAAGTCATTTAGAGAGCTGAGCTCACGTGTCACACAGACACAAAGGTTATCTAATGTCTAAATCAACAGTGTGAAAAAAAGTATTTGCCCCACTGTTAGCTAGTTTTCCTAATTGTGCCACCTGTAGCAGTAACTGGAGATCGGTCTCATAGATTGCTGTAGTCTAATTTTGGCGCAAATGTTTCTTTCCAGTTCCAACCCAATCATTAGTTTGGACTTTGACGAGGGCCCTTCAAAAAGTAGGGCCTGATGTAATAAAGGTTTGTGTGTGTAAAAAAATGCGCTGTCCATTTAGTCTTTTTGCCTTGATGAATATGCAATATTGAGCGTTTCTAACCCGGTCCCGCTTTTTCTTCTGAGGGTGCAAAATACTGGGATGAGTCGATACAAATATGTTCATTTAGCACACACAATGTGATTTACTAAGTATTAAAAATATTGCCATACTTGTCATTACGTTTGTATTTAATAAAGGAAGCTGCTAAACGGCACAGCGTTGCGCAAAGACAAAGTTTGGCATACTGAAATGCCGGTTCCTTTGTTTGTAACGCACTGGAGTAGCACTAATATAGAGCCCAAAAAAAGTGGCCCAGATTGTAGTTATTCTGCTGTAAATTGCACAACATTTACAAACATCGAAAGGTTTGAGCATCATTCCATGGACGTGGAAGAGGAGAATGTCCACTGGTGACATATGTGGCAGTGCAAATTCCCCTCCCCCCCTTTTCCCTCTCCATTGCCCGGCTGCTCCGGTGTAGAACCACTTGGATTTAGAGACCCCAACACTACCTGTACCCAATCTTCGATGATTTTTCCCAGGGAACTGATATCCCGTGACCCATATTGTGGGCGTCTGCTCATCGCAGAAAGTGAGCTATACATATATACCTTCAAGTATCCATTGAAAAACGGCATGAATACAAGATATATATAGAGTCTCTGTATGTATTAGATCGGAAAATATGGGGACCAAATGGCTTTTAATTAAATTCAAAGTGCCAGGGTAATTCCACTTAAACTCAACTAATTTGTTCTTATTACAATTAAAACATTGTTTTCCAGACATAACTCAAAGACTGTCATGGATCATTTGCGAAACTTTGTATTCCAATGACCTTGCGAGAAATAACTGGATTGATTTTTGGAAAGGTCGGTTGTTTATTTCTGCATTTATTACATTAATAACAGCAGAATGAGAGTGGGTACTACAGACTAACCGCTAATCTTCAATAGCCTCCTCAAACTAAAATCAGTGATCATTTTACTGGATATATTCTCGTCCGAACATACTTTCATGTACTCCATGGACATCAAAGAAAGGGTCAGACCTGCATGAAAACAGCATGTCCCTTATTCTTAATCTCACTGTAAATAACATCAGCCTTTAGCATTGGCTTGTAATCGACAGAAAGACACAAGAGGATCTAACAGGAGCTTTACCTCCCCTGCAGCTATACTGTTGATACAGGTCCATCGGTTAGGAATGCTATGTCAGTCTGGGTGTTCTTAATCAAGCTCTAAAAAAACGAGGGCGAGAAGTTTTAGAACTGTGTCAGCTTGCAACTCGAGCTGAGACATTTTCCTCTCAAATAAAGTTAATCCACTCAGTCCTTATGTCCTCTTAGGCAGAAAGGTGATGCAAAAAATCAACCTTTTCTATGTTCTTAGAGGAATTTTGGAAACTCAGATTCCTGTTCTTTTTAATGTTACATGTTGTTTAAATACAGACACAGTTAAGTATGAGTTCCGCACACAAATAGATGAAGCCAAGAGGCCCACACTGTGTGAGTAGAGGTCAAACCATCACCTACTTTATGACAACCCAGCAGAGTGCATGATCTACAGAGTAATCGTGACAATTGTGGCAAAGAAGAGGAGACCTGTGCCATTAAATTCTCAAAATAGACAAAGGCTATGCAGGATTAATGTAGTTATAATTAAAGGGCAGGCTACCTGCTATTAAATGTCCTAATATTGTTCAGTGGAAAATTATACATGCATTGTTTTAAATCTGACATAACCGCTTTTGTCATATTTGGTTCCTAAGTTTATTTCTTAATCTAATCTCTTTTAAAACTGACATGATGTAGCAATTATGAGATCAACATATATGTAAATTATTCTATTTTCATTCTTGCTTCGGATAAGATGTCAATATCAATATGAAGTCTAGACGGTGGAAAGGATGATACACTCAAAAGCTTGGCTTAACGACCAGGAACAGTTATTGTTAAAAAAAATAAAATAAATAAAGAACTTCTTGTCTTTAAAAAGACAATCAATTATCTGTTTTCGGTTTGTGCTCACACAAATGTCCCTGCACAAGAAAAGCTTGTATAATTAAAGTCTACGTATGGTGCTTTGGCAACAGATCACCTGAACATGACCTACTTACTGAATGGTCAACTTGATCCAGCACTAGTTTCCACACTGGCCTCTGTTCTCCTGCCATCGGACTTAAGATGAATAAAGAGTTCAATATCAGCATTTATGTCTGTGATATATATTTGCATGTCATAATAAATGCTATTCATTTTGGGATTTGTGGTTTCCTCTACATTTAGTTCCTGCAGCATAAGAGTCTTTTTCATCATACCAAATAGTTTAAAAATAGAGAGGCCACTCATGACTGAAACAAAAGCCCATGTTTTTTGTTCTAACAGACCCTGGATATGGAGTCACTCTATGTCCATGCAACCCAAAGTTTATGAACACAGAAGTGCAGTGCACATTTCAAAGTGAGGGATTTTTGTGTGAAATGAAGTCATTTGGTGAGTTAACAACCTGTGGATTACTTTCTGAATATCAGAGAGCTCACGAAATGCCAGCACTAGTGAGTTGGTTGGTCTGTTAAACATGGTTATTTTTGTTTCCTTAGAAACATTTTGGAAAGTTTCAAGAGTGCATAGCCAGTGTAATATCCCTATATGTTTTTGGGCTGTATACTAATACAGGTAAAGTGTAAAAGATAGCTGACAGGTCACAGAAGTGTATTTCCATCATCAAACACAGCTGTGAGCCTCCATAACAGGAAAAAGAGGTTAAATGTCCCCAAAGTAATATATATTGACTTCATTTCTATTTCACTCCAGCTATAAGGAGAGGGAAGGGGGGTCATGGATAATAATTCCATTGAATAGCTGTGATTATTTATTATTCCTATCTCGTGTGATAATCCCAGGTCTATCTGATATGGATTACCAAGGGCAGACATACCTCAGGAAAGCATTGATAATATGACCGAAATAGCTATCACCCCTCACCCCCCAGTCCCATGCCCAACAACCGCAGCCTAATCTTTCCTTGAAGAACCTGAATTACACAAATTAATTTGTGCATCTTTATTTGTAACATTCAAAGGGCCCAATCATTATCTTTTAATTACTTGTAACAAGTAGTGGGGCCCGTTGGAGCAGAGTAATTAATCTCACACTTTGGCATGGGAGGGGAAAAGTTGTACAAATACCGTTGACATTTCATTGAAACGGGGTTTGCGCTATAATGTTTGCACAGAATAACAAATTAATGTTGCAATCAAGGACTAAAGTGAAGAAGTACAAAGAACTTAAAATACTTATGACACATAGGGAATACCATACAATGGCTTTTCAGGAACTATTTATTTTTTGACATTTCCTTTTATTTTCTAGCTCCAAAGCAGAGCAAAACCCCTCGGACACAGTGGCTAATGATGAAAGAGCAAAATAAATCAATTAACAAAGTGCACATATACTGTATTGTGATCATACATAATGCCTTGTGTCTGACACCTTTTTCTGCATACAGCACAAACCCCTGATAACGTATTATTAAGTGCTCTAGCTTCTTGGTGATTGATTAACATGTCAAACAAAATCACTGTCAAAGTAACATTAGCTGTGCTGATATTCCAAACAGTCCAATTATAGCCTTTAATTGAGTGAACCCACTGAACTCACAAGGACAACAGGCGACTCTTGACGGGACACAAAATCTGGATCTCACTGTCTGTAGCTGCTGCCAGCTTTGGTATAGTTCATAGAAACCATACCAAACACATATTCAAACAATTATCAATTATATAAGGATTTTCACTTACCTGCAGCTCCATAATGCTCCAAGCTATAAGCGCATTGATGTTTTTTGTTCTGGTTGTACATCCTGTACCTCCTGATCAATCCACCGTGATCAGTTCTGTTCCCAGCAACAAGCTGCCTTTATCCAGTAATTACCCTAGTCCATCAATAATAATTCCATCATGGACCTCCAGAATATAGTCTGCTGCAAAAATGAAGTCATAAATACTATCAAAATGGTGACCAGTGAGTTGCTTCCTCATTTTGGAGAAGAGGTTGGAATCTGAATAAAATGATGTCAGTAGTGTTCATATCAGAATTCCTGGATGGCGGACACCACCACTGTGGGCTGGAGTATTTTCCTCGTGGAAGAGCAGTCATATTCTCAGCTTCCCGCATCAAATCGTCTTAATTTTAGTGAGAAAGTAAAATTCTTCTCCATGTGGTCATTCACTAGGAGTTCTTTGTTTGAGCCTAGATTCCAACACCTTACCACCTTATTTAGATTAACTGACTTTACTGATATTGGGTCTGATGTTGCTAGAGCAAGACCCTATACTCAAATATACTGAAATGATTTCACTATGTTGTACCATCTGTGACTAAATGTGATAAATAAAGGATGTACTTTATTTATTTATTTGTTTTTCTTGGGTTTAGGGAAAATCTTGTTTTTCCATCGTTTCACTTATTTCATCTCTGTTTTGAAGTGGTCCACGTCAAATTCTGCCTCAGAAGGCCTATGATTTTCTTTTGGTTTGTGCCAAATCACAGCGCAACACAGTGAGTAGGTAGATTTGTGTATTTAAATTGTCAAAAACAGGAACTGCACAAGTGTTATTAAATTAAAACTTTCATTGCATAGTCACTAAAAGCTTGAATTGCACGAGCATGAAACAAGTGCAGTAGAACTCATCCTTGCCTACCTCGAGCCACAAACGGATCATTACATGATCACAGGAGGACCGAGAGAATATCAAATGGCCAGAAAAGTAAATCTAAAAAGAAGAAGAATCATCAATTTGTTAACCTAACAGGCTACAACAAATAATGTCAGGAAATCCCTTCTAAGTGGATAATTATTAAAATTAATTCATGCAACTCTCCAAAAATCATCAAATTAATATAGGTCAAATTTTTAAGTCCTTAATAACAAGCTAAACCACAGTCAATGAAGAGAAATCCAAAGTAGATTTGAGTCTTTACTGGGACTTCTTCAGTGTGACATTGTGGCGAAAACTGTGAACAAACAATACAAAATCAATCAGTTAAAGTGTGTTTAACTTAATATGACATTCCTTCACACTTTTACATAAAGAGAATAAAAGCTCTAAACAAACATTTTATCTTACAAATGGTCCTAATATATAATTTCTAACATGTCTAAAATAAAAAAAACACAAACTCACAGCACTGCCTCTATGATGTTTTGTTATGGAAACATGTAGATTGACCTGATGGCATTTTTGCTGCTGTCTTCATTGGACTGGCGCTAAGAGGAAGTGATTTCACTAGGATTGACTACATGGTCATATAGGGAAACAGATGAAAAGGATGATTTCATTGTATATTACATTTGAAAGGAATCCAAATATGACAAAAAGGTGCATGGTCGAGTCATATATCAGTGACATAAAATCATGTGGAACTTGAAATTGTGGAATTTGAACTTTGTTATTCTTCGTTTGTTAATTAGTATTCATGATTTACATTTTACTATTATTCTCAATTATAATATATCTATATCTCTAAAACCATAAAATACAAATGATTATTCTTTAAAGTAATATAAGAATGAATTCTTCAATTTATGTCGCAAAAATTGAATCATGAGCTTAGCTTATTTCATCTCTATGCATTTTCTTGAATTTTTTTTCTGCCCCGAGGAAAGAGAAATTATTATGTTGTAATTATCATTGCCACTAATGAAAACAACAATGTACAGCTCCAGAGGAAGAATTTTTGGGATATTCGGCAGCCTTGTAGTTGTTGTTTCACCATGTGCATCTTAACATTGTCCCCAAACTTCTTACAGGAGATGTTTAATGCAGCGTCTGCATACTCAGAACCAGTCTGCAACTCTGTAGAGCAGAAACCTTAAATTAGGGATGGCCTACTCCAGCACAACTGAATGGATATGAAAAAGTACACTTATCAGTTACTAGAATAAGACTCTGCTACTGCAGGGCCTTAATTTTCCCAGGCTTTGACCAGTGATTGAATTCACCACGGCTGAAGCAGTTGTTTCAAGAAGGGAATAAAATCTAGCAAGATATTATTTCCTACTAATTAAAATGACTGCGTTTTTTATTTTTGAATTTTATGCGGCTCATTAAATCTTGAACTATCTGATAGAAAATGTCTGCAGTATGTATTACTCTCATGGGCTGCATATCTACCTCAGATTTACTCTCGGTAATAAACATCATAAATAAAGTAGAACCCTAACTTGAATGGACCAACGTGACACGTGGTACATACACAGTGATCAAAATATTATGCTTTTAGATCATTGGAATCCGAATATTCAGAGATGGATAGTAGGTGTAACTGAACCGATGGAGTCGCAAGGTTCTCTGTCTTTAATTATAAATGAGACACAGGAATTAGAAAATGCAGAAGCATAAACAGAACTCGGTCTTCATAGATCATGATATGGGGGCCACTTAATGGACCTATAAAATCTACAGGACGGAATCTTTTTGGTCATCATTGAGGTCAACAAACGTCATTAGCAGCAATGCTTTCTCTATGCAGTCACCAAGATGAAGTGTTTGAGTCATCCTGTGTCTGTGGTTTATATCTAAGGGTGGTGTTTCATTCACAGTTTCCCTCTGTAAAATTCTCTTTGTGTTTGTACGAGTGTGTGGCAAGCATATGATATTAGTTTCATTGTCAGAAAAACAAGGCTAAAAGCCATGGAGGTCAAAAATTCATATTAACCAAGTTTAGAAGGAAACTGATATAGTAATAAAAATTGTTTACAACTATAGATTATGGATAAACAGAAAAATATTTTTATTTGTTGATTTAAGACAGGTCAAGGTAATGTATTTGTCCTTACAAAAAACTAAGACGCACAAGGAAACTCAATTTTGAATACTCTAAAAAAAAGGCTAGTAATATGTACAGAGAAAACCACGCAAGCATCATGGATGACACTGCTGCCTAGTACAGTTGGCTCTAAAATATTAAGTTGTCTGAATGGGATGAAGCTGCCTATTATCTCCCCCCTTGCCCACTGTCATTTGGGACACGCGCTAGTTAAGGAAAATTAATAAACAGGTGGAGTATTTATATGAATACATACATATAGATTTGACATGCACACACAGGGCATAATAATTCTGTAAAAAGTTTTTCCTTTGGGTGAATGTGATTCAATTTTGAATCTATTGGTGCCATCTTTCCCGTGTTGTTGGACCTGTGGTGTACATGTCAACCTCGACGGATGCTTGCTGAAAAGTTTTAATCTAATGAAAAAGCTGAATTGTCAGATAAAAGCATACCGGTGAATCCCAAATGAAACTCGTAACCTCAAGACTTTTTATCATGGCAGTGTAATCGACATACATAATAATATTTTATAATTTTCATGCCCACTCCTGCAATAAATCTGTTGACTTTTCTTGGGGACTCTAAAATGTACAAAATAATAAGAATTGCAGGCATTCTATGAACCCTGACATATATGCTCGGACTTTATGGACATAGATTATTCAGGTGTTTTCTTTCATGTTGACTGTAATGTCAGGAATTTTTCAACGAACCATTGCCTACATAATAAAAAATAAACCAGTACAGCATCTTCATGTCTAATCTGATGAACTCTTCTTCATTTTTCTACAGGTTGCCTTAGAGACAAGTATGTCTTGCAGCTTTCAGATTTGCATAGAGGGCGTAGGGCGGCGGCCCTAAATAGGCGGCCTGCGGTCCGCATCCGGCCGGTGAGCTGCCTATCTGCGGACCCTGAGCTGAATGTGTGAAAGGTGGGTTTACATGGACAGCCTAATACCGATTAGATTCGGAAAAGACGTCTAATCAGAAAGAAAATGCTGCATGTAAACACCCCTTTCCGAATGGAAAGAACCTTTCAAAATTAGTCTTCATTCCTTTGCAAAATCATTTCGGAAAGCCTTTCCGATAGCCAGTCGCTGCATTTAAACGCTGTATCGGAAGGCTTTCTGTTTGAGTTGTATCTGCGCATGCCCAGCGACGTGACGTAATGCTTCGCTAAGTTTTGTCAGCGCCGCAAAGCATTTTAAATACCGCGAATTCAAAACAGTACTGGTCTGCATCGGAGAGTGATTTATTCATCGCAACTTTTAAATATTGATTGATATATTATATGATTTGGACGGTTAGATAGCCGAAAAGTCACTTCGGCGCACGCCCTCTTTGTCATAATCTTCTTCTGGGCGCTTGTAGGCGATCAGCACTCAACTCATCGTAGCCTTCTCGCCACCTTATGAACGGGAGTGTGGATCGTCTGCGCATGTCTGAAAGTGCTTCCGATTAGGAGAGTCGATGCATGTAAACACCGGGTCGGAAAAGATCACAAGTCATGTAAACAGGCGACCGACATTGAAATTCAGAAAGGTTTAATTCGGAGATGAGAAAAGTGTCCCATGTTTGGTCAGCACTGGTAAATGGGCTGTCATCTCCATTCCAACGATGCGCTGATAGGCTGTTACTGGGTCACTGACACAACAACAAAAAGCAACAGAGTGCTCACCCAGAGTGGCGTGGGTGTTGGGTAAGCACAAGATGCCTTTTTCTCCCTTTAAGCAGCAGAGTTTGACAGAAAATCAACATAACCCTGTAAGTTTTATTTTCCACATTTCCCATCTTTTGGAATCAGTGGCTTCATATTGTTTGGCTAATGTTAGCTTATCTGCAGTAAGCCTCAAGCTAACAGTAGCTAACTTCAGCGGGTTACCTGCTGACATGACCAGAGTCTCACCTAACGTCCCTTTACTCGTGATTTTAGATCAGGTTTACAATGTTTTATGTTTCATGGACCGATTAGCATGTTAAATTATTATCTTGTTTTTGTTTACAGATGTCGTCTGCCATGATGTAAAGATGAAGCTACCAATGGACTGCTGCTCATCACACCAGCATAGAGCTCTGATCTTAACCTTCCTCTTTGAGAATAAGTCTTTAAACAACAGAAATTCAAACTGAACTGAAAAATATCATTCAATGAAATTTAAACAATTTTTAAATTACAGTGGGTATGTAGATGAAGTGTAAAATAGAATACTGTTTGATTGCGTAATATCAAAAAGTTACTGATTACAGTTGGGGATATTATACAGTATCAGATAAAGAGTATTGTATTCCGGTATAGAGGTAGAAGTGTAAAATAGTTGTGTTACATTGTTTAGTATCATCCCGTAAAGGTAGTGATAACAGTGTGGGTTATGATAATACAGACTCAGATAAGGTGTGGCGATACCATAGTATACTTTAAAGTACATCCATATAACATTTAGTTGTGTTAGACGTGAATGTATTTTTAAGTGTTATTTCTCATTCTTGTGCAAAGGAAAATTTAATAAGCAATAACAATGAGCTGCTGAGATGTCTGGAGAAAATAACAAAGAGATATTCTAGCAGCACTGTTGAAGAAAACAGATCAAAATATGGGGCCAAGATTTTTATTAGAAAACTTAGTTGGAGACAGTTACATAGCATTACACACTTTTATATCGTTGTAGTTCTTGTAAAATGATCTTGTAAAATAAATAGTTTTTGTGATGGAAATGCCTGCTTTAATATGCCTCATATATAGGAACATTATACAATTCTTAAAATATAGCTGTTTTGGAATACCAGAACAGAAATGTTGAATTAAGAACGCGTGAATTGCAAAACAATTCACTCTCTCTGTTAAAGTATTCCGCCAATAATACTTCTAGTGTCTGTAAAAGTTGACCGTTAATAATAATAATAATCTGTTTGCAGTAGAGCATTATTAAAGCTTTAATTTCACAATGCCAAGAATGTTTATTGTCAGTCTGGAGGGTCATCAGTGAAATTATCTCAGTGTTCCTCACAGATGCTCTAGAGACACAGCAGGTGAGTTCCAGGCCATCAGCTGTAGTGATGTCACTGCTATGTAGTTAGTTATAGGCTGAAGCTAACAGAATAGCATTAACATCTTACGTTCAGCATTAATTAAGAGTCACAATATATAGGTACGGCCATTCCTCTCCGATGTGATCGCTGTCCACAGCGATCACAACGAGCGGGGGAATCCTCATTTTGCAGCTGTGTTTGGATGCAAATGCATTCACACCGAGAAAACAAAAACAGAGACGTATCCAAAATATAGTTTTGATGAAGTGACGTGGCTTTCTAGTCAGTGGGAACGTGAGGAGTTCATACATTCAACCATTAGAGAACCGGCTCTAGCGCCGGCTCGAACCCAGCACCTGGTTCTATGTTGTTGGGGACGAGGTACCTGTGGTTAATGGCTATGATTCAGTATGATTTATAATAAAATCATCTAAATTCTCATCCACATCTTTCTTTGTAGCCCTCTTAAGTAATTTTAAGCCAGAATGTGTTTTTTTTTACCATTTTAGACAGTGATTGGGGCATTCTCTAACAATAACACTCAATATTAATAGTATGTATTTCCCGGCCCCCATATCAAAGTTAACCATTTTGTACAAAGACCGTGATGCAAACAACTCCTTACTATTTAGGAAATGTGGATCTGAACCTTCATTTGTGTTTGGCCAACTCTCTTATATCAGGATTGGCAGTACTCCTCCCTCTCCTCCTGCATGTTTCCTTAATTATCCCCTTCCCTCCATGTTTCTGTCTGTCTCTCGCCTGTCTGTGAGGGGTTTTGTATGTGGGTCTCGAGGGCATGGCTGTCTTCTCTGTTCTCCAGCTCATTCCCGCCTCCTCACAAGCTGATCACCTGCAAGCAATCTCCTCATCAGCTACACCTGTTTCCTGCAGTAATCAGCCCCCCAGTAGTCATCCATTGAGTATTAGTTGTTCCGTCCATTATACACAGTGGTAACAAGACTTGATGCTTTTTAATGAGAATCTCTTGGAACTCTGTTTATTTGCCTGTCGCCTGGTGATCCGCCTTTCAACGTGAGTTGATCACCTCTGAGTAAATGCCCGCCTGTCCTGCTATCAGACCTCTCAATCTCAGTCTTCTTGGATTTTTTTAGACCTTTTTTTGAGTTTGTGCATTTGGGTCCTTGTCTGCTGAAAACAATAACAGTATATGCAAGTACTAAGGTACACAAATAAAAGGGAATGTACTTACCTCATTTGAAGCGCCATGAACCTCTTCTCTTAACATAAGTTGAAAATGAGGCGGGCTGCAGGAAGGAAACTCAAAGCGGCTGTGGGCACAGTGATTAAGAACAGTTTGAATCGAAATGGAATTGGCTTCTTTTCAGCAAATCTAACAAAGGACCAAAATCATGTACAAAAGTAATTTTAATGGTAGAACTGAGATAAATGTTTAATATTATGCTCCTCTAATTTCATTCAAATTTTATCTACAGTATAACAGTTCATAATTTGTCATACATTCTTATTTCAGAGGGAGAATATATAATAAAGCTTAACGTCGCAGTATCAGAGAAGAAGAACACTTTTAGTATTTTCTTTAACCTGTTATTCTCCAAATGGACACTGGCTGGCACCTATCAAAGGTGACTTATGGGGAGAGGATTGGTACACCATGGACAAGTTACCTGTTCATCAAAGGCCCAAACAACAATTCACAATAACAATCATACCGACAGGCTTCAAATGACTAATATTGCATGATTTTGGACTTTGGGTGGAGCATAGCATGAATACCAGGAGGAAACCCTCACAAACATGAGGAGAAAACAAATACAAGTGAATTGTAGTCCAAAAATAACCAGCATTACACAATTTGGCGCGGTTGCTAGAGCGGCCGTTTCCAAATCGGAAGATCTGAAGGTAGCCGGTTACCACCACAAGCTACTTGTCGTAAGGTCCTTGAGTAAGACCCTGAAACCATAGCTCCCCGGGCGCTTCAAAGGGGCTACCCACCGCTCCCTCTGGTGTGGGTCAATTGCAGAGAAATAATTTCACAATGTTGTACTCTGTATGGCTGTATGTGATCAATAAAGGATTTCTTCTTCTACTGTATTTAGTTTTTGCATTTTAATAATGACAATGCATGAAATTATTGAAGTCAAGGAACTAATAATGGATTTGGCTCTTTCACTTCAGGACTAAAGGCAAATTATGGAGTGCAACTGTACCCCAGTGTCCTGAGGTAAGACACAGTGAGAGTGTTATTGTGACATCACCTTTATTTCTTACCCTCGCAGTGTGAGTTTGAATTTGAGACAATTTTATTTGTGACTTCTTCTGTTATCCATGGGATGTTGTCTAAGGCATTGCTGAGGGGGGCAACTCATAACTCAACCAAATGTATTATTTTGATATATAAAGATGTCTGTAAAGATTCTCCTTTACCCAGGTTGTCATCCTCAGGGGTTTATTTGAAAGAAACTGGACTTTCTTTTAACTTTTGAAAACATTTCATCTTTCATTCAAGAGGCTTCTAATGGGGAGTTCAAGATGATGACGAATGGAGCTTAATTTCAGAACGAGTTCATGACAGGAAAACTTTTACTCAGAGTATTGAATGGAGGCTGCCTGCTTTTCCAGGGTTAAGGCAGTGAAGGGGTGGAGGTGAGCTGCAGTTTTCGCCAAACCGAAATTACACCTGAATAACAGCATAAAGACAGAACACACTGATAAATGGCTAAATGAGAAATATCACAGAATGTGATGGGCTGAAATGGGAGAATGAATTTGTGACTGCTTGGGATGTAGAATTAAAATTTAACAATTAATGCCAGTTCTGAGAGAATGGTGTCAGAACACACACAGCTGTTTTGGCCTCAAAAGGTTAATTACACAATATTAGGCAGGTGGTTTTAATTTTATGGCCGATTAATGTAAATGAGCTTTGTCAAAGTAATGTAAAATTAACATTAATATATTTAAGATCTATTTAAACAAAAAAATTTTAAGATAATGTATCACAAAATGTTCAACTTTGATCATGCAAATAATTTTTTTTTTAAATGTATTCTGCTGGAAGACCAAGCATGAACCCTGGTCAATACTGAAAAACCAATGTGTAAGGTTAGAAATATAGTAATATAGTTAATAACTTATTGAAGTCAGAGACAATGAATGAGGATGTCATTCAAATGACTCATTAAAATGTTTATATTTTTATTTCCAGATGTACATTCAGCAAGGTTGGAAAAAGAGTGCAGCTGTTATTTAGGTTTGAATCGACTTTTCCTTTGTTTTTCATAATTATTGTTTGTGAAATTCTGCTTCCAAGCATCCCTTTGTCACAACTGTCTACCAAACCCATTCCCTGGTCTCTGTTGACAGTTTATTGCTATAGGGGCGATGGCTTGAGTGCCAGCAGTCAGAGGAAGGAAAATCTCTCCAACACTGTTAAATCCCATGATATTTTTCTCCAGTCTCTGAAAAATTAGGGAGGCCAACCAAGGAAACCCTTCCTAGTGCCTGGAGCTACTAATCTGTTCTTTCATTTAATTCTCGTGGGTTTCTGGGCCATGAAGACGCAAGGTCGGGGGTGACTGTACAAGGAGACTGGTACATTTGACCAGAGACTGGGGTTTGATCAACAATCTCATCCGGTTCAGGGATAAGGGCGGTAAGTGTGTGTATGTGTGTGTGCACTTGTACATGTGTGGCTGTGGAGGTATTTCTGCCCTACTTACAAAAGTAAGGCTTGATGCAAGCTGGCTATTTTGTACATGACAGCAACAAACAATCACAGCAAAAACCCATTATTCAAAACAGAGTAAATTGTTGGGAATGAGTGAGCGTCTGCAAACAGAGAGGGATAAGCCCTAAAATAGGGCCGTGTCTAACAAGGAACAATTCACGTTTGATCTGCATGTAAATTAAATATTTCTATTTCTTCGACTATAACTCATGTTTTAGTCATTATGTGGAATAGTCTAGTCGGTTGGTGTATCAACTAATCAAGTAATGGAAAAGTGGAGGGATGAATTCATGCAGCATAGTAATCCTGTGGGTAAAGAAATGTCTGTAATAAACTTGACCTCGTTCTTCTTGAGCACACACAAATGCCCTTGGAATAGGGGGCAATAATTACCAATGACCAGGCAGTTTCACCATTTCGCTTTAATAAAAATAGGCACAGCGCAATCTGACACAAGTGACTTTGGCATTCGAATAAGGACATATGGCATGGGGACTTGCTTGTGTTCCTAAAAAAAGGCAGTGAAACATTCTGTACACCCACTAGCCATGAGTAACTAGATGAGATAGTCTACGTAAATTCAAAACAATTCATAACATATAAGGCTGTCAGGACAATGAGGAAATCAGGTTGTAATCCCATCGACCATTTTCAGTTTGTTGGAGTTTAGTTGGCATTCAATTTCTATTCCCTCAAGTTACCGAATATAGCAGAGTGACACACCGATACTCCAATGGCATACACTAATTAGCACATTCAGGAGTAATGAGAGAACCAAGCCCCCCTCTCTCTCTCTGGTGGCGAGACAGTGATATCCACTGAGGCAGGGTCATCACTCTAAGTGTCTCACTTCATATTAGACAGGAGATGTTTGGCAAATGCCCCATCACAACCCATACGGAGTGGCGTCCGCGACAGAGAGATGGTCAGTTCACATCCTGTAGTTTTCAAATAGGGCTTCTCTTTTTCATCCTTACTCACAGAGAGGAAAGTCGTTTTTTGGTTGTGATGCGTTTATGAATTTCGATGTAAACTCAAGGGAAAGTCTTGGAAAGACAATGATGGACTCATCATCTGCTCAGCGAGGCTTTGACATTCTGGAGGGGGAAACTGGAAATATTCTCCATCTTGATGGATAGGTGGAGTGGGATTACCCGCCCTACTCATCTCCTTCAAGCCGCCTGGTAGTAATCCTGGAAAAAGACATGTAAACACAATGCAGGATGTTCAACATTGGAGAGGTTATTAACTTCCCAAAATATTAACACACCTGCTGTATACCAAAAAGTGGGATCATATACTTCTTATTAATATTCCAGGGCTATAGACAAAGAAAAATAATATCTTGGAGCCATTGGCTCGTAAACCCAAAGATTTAGGAGCCAAAAGAAATTTTCAGGAGCCAAAATATATCGATGTCAGAGTATAATTTTAAATGTCTGCCTCATCTTCTTTTACCATTCTGTACGGCCTGCCTTTGTTTGCCCTGTGTCCCAATGTGTGCAGAATATGTCCCTTATACAAAATGTGCCATGCTCAACATGCTGCAATCTTGTTACCAAAATTCATAACATTCACAATCTTTTTTTTCCCCCAAAGTTTTATTGTCCTATGTACAATTTGTTTTTTCCTGCTCATTCAGGCTCTGAGTCTGTATATCCTACCCCCACCATGTCAGAGTCACTTGGTCCGCCAGTTTAGTAAGGTCTGTGCCGCCTTTTGCTTGCAGACAACCAGCGCTTCACACTGGGCTCTGGGTCAAACTGCTGCAGTGCGTGCCCTCAGTACTGACACACCAAGTGGGCCAGTGTTGCAACACTTAGGGAACTGGGCCCTTCTGTTCTGAACAGAGAATTATCGCTCACATTGAGGTGCAGGTGTTGGAAGAACCATCATGATTTCAACTAAATGGACAATATTCATAAAATCTGTGCAGAATAGCTAATTCCATAGCATCACTTTCCAAAACCCTGTGTATGTTTTGTCCATTAACTGACCTTTCACCTATGTTCTCTATGCCCCTCGCCACCCCAGTAAAAGATTCCAAAAACTGCCACTGCACTGATTTCAGGGTTAGGTCAATATTATGACAGACAACCTTAATGGAGTCTCTTACTGCAAAATCAGTAATGTAAGTCAGCGTTGTAATAATTTTTGCTGCATGCTTCACGCATTATATTGATGGAACTATGTGAAATTATATCCAATATTTCTTGCCAGTTAGCAAGAAAACGGAATATTGTTTATTTAAATTTTGCAACCAACACAGTTGTGCATACCTGTACAAATTTGTGTGTATGATCTCTGCCTCTAAACCTGACTTGGACTATACCAGGCATGACAAAGCCCCAAACATATTTTCTAAATCTTTGTCCAATCCCGGCACGTCCCTACCAGATACCCGACCAGTCAAGCTTTGGTTGGGTATCCACACTTCAATATTTACAATATGATGGGAGGGAATGGTACATTAGGATCTTCAGAACAGAGATAAGCGGATCCATATACATATAACACCAGAAACAGGTCTAGAACATAACTCCAATATGCCTGGTTCCAACTTGTTTACAGCAGAGTTATAACAGCACCTACAGTATGTATCACAAATAATCCAATATCAGCTCCTTAACAATACCAGTGCAAATATCTACAATACACCACTTCCTGCTGTACTCCAAACACGCAGGCACATGAGAAATGCACAACCGCATCAACATGAAGAGAAAATAAAGCGTTCCTTTCAGAAGTGTACACAGCGGACTAACAAACGTTTTAACTGAATCCTTTATTTGGATTTGTGTGCCAGTTCATACTCTATGGAGATCTCTGCTAGTCCATTAAGCATGTCTTGTTTCTTTGTACAGTGGAGGTATTGTTTTTGAATCCGTTAGAACTTTGAGAAACAGCGTTCTCCTGAGGCAATTGAAACAGCGAGGGTGAGAAGAAGTCATAATGCTATAGGTTCATTAGGAAAAACTGATTCCATCAGTGGATGTAGTGGTGCATCTGGTCATCATAGCCATACCAGTCCGTTATCAAGACGATCTTGCCCATCAACATCGCTGGGCTTCTGTGTCAGTGCTTGTTCCTGTCCAAAAGTTCTTCACCTCCATGGATGGCCTATCATACAAAATACCAAATTTGTGACCTGCTCCTGGAGTTCAGAATACCACCCTTCCACAGCAATAACAACACTGTGCTAGCGGTATCCTTCAATACCCTCTTCTTTTATATTTGCTACCAGGTCAACTTTGTCATTTAGAAATGCTGCAATAATACTTTTCCTCACATAGACACACTTTATTCAAAGACAGTGAAAATCAATGTCAGTGAGCCGGGTCTCATTGGCTTTTGAGAGCTGGGGGCGGGAGGAGGCTTCAGGTACAGAGTCATTGACAGATTTCTCAGCAATTCATGATGCTTTCAGAACGCATAACAGTCTCTCATCAATAGTTGGGCCGCACGTAAAAGAAAAAAAGCCAACCGATCCTGCAAGTAACCGAGAGAAGAAAACATCCTGAAGTAAACAATCACACCAATATAACGCTGTGGTTCCAAGGTTGCTACAACCTTTGATTCTCTCTCCATCCACAAAGCCTTCTGTCTGTATGACAAGTACCGATCTACCCATACTTCTCCTTACTAGAAGCCCCAGTGGACCACCACACTTTTACCATGACGAACAAATTTTTCTCTCTGAATCATTAAACAGCTTGAATTAACTTGGATGGAATTAATTTGTGTCACACATGAAGCTCTCCTACTCTAAGCTTTTAAAAGCAATATAGTTGCCTATATGCTTGGAAGTTCAGTCTTTAAAATACATTATTCAAGTCAGTCAGCTGCATCAGCATGCAACTGGACTTCCAAATGAACAGAGTGGACCCATCAGGACACATCTTTTAATTTCTGTTTCCTGGTGAGGTATCCAATATTAATACCCTGAGTGAAGCTAATAATCTCTCATGGCAGTTGAAATTCTGTTCGTGCTCTATATTCCATTGAGAGTTTAGCTGTGCTTTTCTGAACCTACCATAAATCTACTTTTGATTTAGCTGTACGGCTTCAATACCTTTGACTCTGTGCACATGTATTCTCACGATTAAAGCACTCACTGTGCCCATCCACATTTTTCATCACAGGAAATACAAAACTGTTCCGTTAGTGAGCTTCTGCTGCCTTCTAAATTGCACTCATTAACATCCGCTCATATATTTTACACATGACATACGGGTGCGATGTGGATAAATCCTAAATGAAACCCTAAGGGCATTGCTAACAGCTTCAAAATGTCAAAGTAAAACTGAAAGGGTAATAAAGTTAAAATAAAGTCATTCTAAATGATAGGAATCTGTGCTCTTTATAAAGCTCATGGAAGAATATCTGCTTCAGAGAGCAGCACTGCAATGAAAACGAAGTCAGCAATCCATTTACTCGCTGTCAGAACACTTGCTAACATATCCATCACCAGAATGAACACCACACTATTTTCTGACATTTTATCATCAGATTCAAATTTACCCCTTTGTGATTCCAGAACAGCATCAGTCAGGAGTTAAGTGAAATACGCTGGATTAACAGCTACATTTAGAATTATGAAATAATAGGAACAAGCACCTTCAAAGGATTTGGAAAATAAAAAAGGAAACTCTATAGTAAGTGTTTAACAAAGCCAACCTCTTCGTCTGAGATTCCAAACCAGTCGTGGCAGAGCAGAATCATTTCTCCATTCCAACACCTGAGACACAAGCTGATGGACGAATTCATTTACAGCAGGTAGATGAGATTGCACACTAATTTACTCGCACTAAGAGATTGTTCCCGGGAAAGATACAGCGGCACAGTGGATCCAGTCTAATGAACCAAGTAAATCCAACACTGTGCCCATTTCTGTACACTGAAATATAAATGGCATATTCTATTCTCCCTCTCAGGATAACCCTGTTTCTTTTTTCAGTGGTAGACCAGTTGTTTTTTGACACTGACAGAAACAACAACAACAACTAGATTAACTATCAAAGGCGAATACCAGGCATTGGAAAATAAAAGAGGAATGTTTGGGAGTGACCTTGGTGAGGATAATGAGGATGCAGTCCGACCTTGGTGTTAGTTAAAGATCATTACCAGATGTTCAAAAAGCACAGTGATAACATCTCAGTACAGGTATGGTAATTAGGAATATGATGCACATTACTCAGAGTGGTTACACTGATCTCATGGTTGCATTTACATATCACTAAATAGCTTACATGCCACTGAGATGTGTTTTGTAGAGATGTATAGAAAATAGCACTGACTACGTTTATTATTTTTAGTATGGGAATAAAAGACAATGTGCAAACGGTAAACTGGGTGGTACATGCTTCAAGGGTAAATACTCTTTTGAATATAAGTTTCAGCTTTTGAACGGACCCGTGGTTCAAAAATGTTTTAGAGACATGACATGCTGAGACCCGCTACATCTTCCTATAAGTGCCGGGCCCCAAGGACATCTCACCAAAAAGGTTATTTTCTGTTGTTGAGGAATTTTACTGTAAACTAACACATAACCTGTCTAAACATTTGGACATGCTTATAGGAGGGTGTTTATATTTCAAACCTTGCCTGCTCCTTACATACGTTGCACTTCTAAAGGGAGTGTGTTTTGCTGCAAGGTGTCAGATGGACACTTGAATGTAAAATGCCTAACCCCAGCATGTTAATGTGGGATTTGCTTGTGTGGTTTCACATAATAATGCTTTAAGGTGGGGTCTTAATCAAAAACAGCTTAGTTTGTCATTGATTGTTTTCTTCATGTGATCTGTGCCTGGACTTTGGGTTCTCAGCTCTCGCTAGTATGAAAGACTGTCTCACAGGGGTAAGTTGTAGCAATTGGCATCAACACAAATTCAGGGTGCCCTGCATGGATGGAAGTCTATAAATCTGGCAGCGCCCTCTGCTTGAACTTAAATATATAGTGGATATCTCGGTGAGGCTCTCTCGCGCTGACATAGGTAGGTATATGGCATGACTTTGTGGGGGAAAAGAACCTGTGTAATTGTGCAGCTAACTTGCTGAGGATTTTTCCCTCTAGCACATTAACACATTACACACGCAATATAAAATGGATGACATTGGAGGCAATGTCGTCCACATTAATGTATGTGGCAACAGGCTCGAGAGAGGCAAAGTCTGTGAAACGTTGCTCAAAACTCCAATGCAATGATGTGTACTAGTTCGATGTAACGAGCACAATCAAGTTGAGAACCATCTTTGCCCTTATGATTAAGGTCTGTATGCATGCTTGGTAAGTACTGCAGGTCCTGACGCTTCAGCTTGGATGAGAGTAGCTGCAGTTTGCACCTAAATTTGTCTACGGCACCGATCATGTAAATTACGGTTTTGTTCGTCCCCCTCAACTCTGAATTCTTTTTTTTCAGCATGCCAGTCAAGTCAATGAGAAATACCAAGTCCATGAGCCACTGCTTGTCATCAAGCTGGCTGCACATAGAGTGCTTGAGAAAACAAGCAACAGCTCGGAAAATCGTGCAAGAAATCTGCCTCTACTAAGCCATCGCATGTCAGTGTGCAGCAGCAGCTCCGTGTGGTCTGTCTGCTTCAGTGTCCTCCATGTGAGCACGGAATAACCTCCTCTGAAAGCCTCTAGTGCAGGGGGGTTCAATATCTTAAATGTGACATTCATCACATCTTTCATGTTCAAAACTTATCCACACTAAAGCTTGTTGGTGGATGATGCAGTGATAATGGATAAAGTTTGGGAAATAACTTGGTTGTTTCCACAAGGCAATAAATCCATTTGCACGACCCACCATGGTTGGGGCCCCCATCCGTGGTAATCGAGACAAGTTTGGAGAGAGGCTGGAGGATTTTGTCCACCAGCTCCATGAAGGTGTGGAAAATATCCTCTCCTTTTGTTTGTCCTTTTTAAATGCAAAATTGGGAGCAATTCTTTGTTAGCACTAATATTGTCAAACACTATTCTGATGTAAATACCGGGTGTAGCATATCTTTGGACTCTATGGATCTTTTTTAGTTGATTCTCAAGCTTTCCCGCTTTGTCCCCGCAGCGCCGACTTACTGTGTTTCTTGACAACGGAATTTGCTTCACCATGCATGATTTCAGATTTATTCTTAAAATCGCCGGAATGCGAGTCTGCAGCTTCCAGCAATGCCTCCTTCTTTGAATGTTTTTTTATTGAGCAAGAATATAACTCACGCGATATGATGGTGGCGGTCTCTCCTCTGGTGTTTGGCCTCATAAAAATGGATAGCTGCTCTGTTAGTTGAGATTTCGGTTCTCTACCTTTACTTTTACGAAGATCCCTTTTGGCTGGAAAATACTCCTCGTAGGTTTTGTGCGTGGTCTTAAAATGCCATTCCAGTTTTCCCTTCATTGCTAGCGCGATGGCTTTGCGTACCAGGCAAAAGCATTTTGAGTTTGACGTGACAAAGAAAATATTCATCCCATTCTATGTGAAAATTGTATGTTTCTTGTTTTTCTGTTCCATTATTCATTTTTATTTGGCTATAATTTACTAAAATCTGTATTTCTAACCTTGCTAGTAGCAAGCACAGCGATGCTCATTAAGTCGATGTTCGGTTGACAGCAAAGCATGAGGCTGAGGTCTATACCGCTTTAATTGCAAACTCTTTCCTTAGCCAACCAGTAGGTGGCACTATGAAACCACGGATTTACCATTTCAACATACTAACAATTATTTTGTAGTCTACTGATAATTACTCCGTGATCGACTACTAGATTGTGATCGAATGGTTTGGCAATTTTGTTCTACACTAACCAGTTCAGGCTAGGGGTAGCCTGTATGTGGACCAACAGGATCAAAGACCAAAATGCTTCCAGTACAAAAATCTTGCTTTTTGACACTACATTCAGTATAATGTAGAGGAATACTATGAGTCAGGCTGGAGGACATGTCAGAACAACTATCTTCCTTTTGTTCTGTTCCCTGTTGTGGGCATCATGTTCTGTGAATAGAGATGAGAAAAGGCTGAAGGACGGTTATGTCAGTAAGTTTCCATCCATTGCCTACTATCATGTGCAAAAATCAATGTTGAGACCAAAAAGATCGATCACAACCTTTTATTTATCAGTAACTTCACCAACACTGTACAATACGACACAGTTTCCTGATGTATGAAAGTAGTTATCTCCTTACGATTACCTATTATTATGACCATTATGTATAACCCTAACCCTGATTCTGTGGTGTTCGCCTACAGCGTCTTGCTGATGTCAAATAATAAAATCGAGAGATGTCATTGATGGAAGAGATATTTTGAATTATAAAACATGACAGATTAGAAACAAAATTGGGAAAATGCACAAAGGAATAGTGGCTTGTATACATAAGATATTTGATATATATAAGGCATACATTTTTTTAATGTAATCCCACTAATAAACAAACCAACTCAGCAAACAGTCCCAGGTTAAATATAGACTCCATGGCGAATGTAACAAGCAAATTATATTCCCATGACATCGGGAGGGATTGTTCACTATTCAGGTTCATGCAATCTTAATGTCCATACTTTGTAAACTAAAGGCTGGGATCCACTAAATGTGATCAGCTACTACTACTGAAAACATATTAATACAATTGTTATTTTTTTGATTGCACTGAACTGAGATCTGTATGAGATCATGGAAAGATTTCTACGTCTTAGCCCTCTGATGACTTTTCCATGGTGTACCCTGCCTCTCGCCCAATGCCAGCTGAGATAGGCTCCAAAGTGGTCCATGTTTTCCCCACGGAGTGCTCCATTGTAATCGGTAATAATGCGGAAACCTCCATATGCTGCATGAACTCCGTTGTGGTGTGTCAATGTGCTTTTGACAGCAACATTTAACAATGTTATAAGTTATCATGTCGTTTTTATATATCACCTTTCATTGCTCCATCCAATGTGCCATATTATGGGGCATACAGCCTCAGAGAGTGTTTGTATGTGCATGCAGGTGATGCCTGTTTTCATTATTGAGATAATCACTATTACTGAAGTATATAAAATTCACCTTTTTGCTTGTTACATACATTTTCATGGAGCCTGTCTTTATCTTCTATACATTCATGATAAAATAATGTCCCATTTTTCCGTATCCATGCATAGATTCATGTTTGTGTGCTATTTTTAGCATTGCGACACCACTGATCTGGTACACAGTTTCTTATCTACATTATGAGTAATCTACGGTAGTTAATTGAGCCCAAGGCAGTTGGTTTCAATGAAGGCTCCTGTGTTGAGAGAAAGAGCTCTCTGGAGAGGGCAGCTTTCTGTCGAGAAGCAAACAGAGCAGAACTCCTGCTGTTTTCGTTAGCTGTCATTGATCAGTGATTCAGTTGCTGTGCAACTTCTACCACAGCCCACACACAGCCAGTTCCATGTCCTAAACACTCATATAAGGTAAGAATATGCTGCCAACACGGCATTTTCCTTATTATATTTTATTTATCCTTTTTTTATTTTTTATGAATGGATGTTTGCCACAGTTTTAAACTATATACAGAAACTTTACTTGTCCATCCCACAACTCTGGTATAAATATGAGCTACTACATTTGCTATTGGCTTCCCTCTGCGGCTATCATTACCGCAGTCGGTTCCATTGCAGTAGATGTACTCTAGACTGTAGCTGCAAGGTATAAAATAGCTGATAAATAGCTGAGACAAAAGCATAAATAATAAAGAGAAACTACATATAGTGAGTCAAATTTAACTTAAAGACACCTCCGAGAGAAAGTCTGACATAAGTGCCCTGTCTGAAAATATCAGCGCTTGCTTGGCATCACCTGCCTCATGCAGCAGAGGAACTGAAAGGTATCCCCCTTTGTCTCTCCTACTGCTTCTTTTTCTTCTTACCAACTAAAAAAAATCGAATCATCAGAGAGCTCACATCCCTTCTCATAACACTGGCTGTGGCTAGCTTTAAAAACACCTTTATTCTAGTTTGCTGCTTTCCAGTTTCACCTAATTTTAGCACCTTTTATCTCTTCCAAATCCCTTGAGAAAGGAACCAACTATTTGCAGACTGTGAAATATGAGCTATTACTTCAAACATATAAGAGTGAATTGAATCATTATTTCACAAATCTACCGAGGGATCAGTCAAATAGCCACTATACTATATTATACTAATATCACATGTAGGGCCAATTTGTCTCGTCATTTCAGTTTTCTTTATTCACTTCATATATCTTTGAAAATTTATTTTATTCTCATTTCCAGCCATCTCTTGCAACGCCTCCATCCTACACTGTGCCTTTGTTTATTTCTCTTTTAAATATAAAAAAGAAAAACCCTTGAGTTGGACCTTTCAACAAAAGTCCAACTCAAAGCTCCACCTGGGAAGTGACAAAGCTTTTGTAGACTTTTTTTACGAACCAACTGCATTGTTTGATGTTTTTACTCCAGTGCCATAAGAACAATAACACTTATATTAACATTTTCCCAAAAAGGGGTTCTGGAACCAAAATTATTTTGACACTGTGAAACTAACAGTGAGCGTCCGTCCACTGCGAAACACAAAGGCAGAATTTCAAACTATAAACATCATATTTTAGTAGACTCACTTCTGAAGCATCACATTAGCTCTGACAGATGGCTACAGTATGCACTAGAGAGGATTATGGGTTTTGACTCATATTTATGGCACAGGGGAGTTGACCTTTAAGGAGCTAACCGCAGTGTCAGTCCGAGGAGGAAGGGAATTTAGTGAAACCAACCATTTCCCTCAAATACCACATGTATACACACCTACATAAAAAGTACCCTTCTTTAAAGCCTGCATCGAGAATAATGTTGTTGGTACGGAATTTCTTTTTGTCTTAGGTGCTGATTCCAGGTTTTATGAACTAGATACAGCTTTTTATATTATTGTTAACATTTACAGAACAACTACATAGCCATAATGATCCCTATGCAGAGTTTTGATAACATACCATAACTTAGAGGAACTAAAGATGGCAGTAAAGCAATGAGTGTAATCTATATAATATTGAGTGTGCTGTAGATTGCTATTTAATATGTGGCATCTGTTCAGCTGCAAGTAATGAAACTATAACATTGAGAATATAAGACACAAATGAACAAATGTATCGATAAGGCAAAGGTTTATTAAAACAAAGTGTTGCCTGGGTTTAAAAATTACTAAATGAAATGCAGAGCCTAGCTTTATAAACACGATAAGCCACACTCTGCATGAATGCATTAATCAATACTAAAACTGGCACACAAATATTAGAATAATTGATCCATGATGATTCAGCGGCGGAGAGGTCCAGGGGCTTGCAGGATATTACTTAGCATTAATGGTCTCAGTGAAGGTCAGTGGATACTACAGTAATGACAAATGTCCTCTCTTTGACTCTTACTGGCCAGACTTTGGTTTGTCTAGTTACAGGAATGGTTCTCTGGACCTTCTATCATCTTCTACTCACTCGGCATGCTGCAGCTTTATTGTAATGACCATTCAGGGTGTGATAAAAATAAGTTGTAACTGTCCAACCTTATAATAAAAAGTATTCACACAAACTGCTGGTTATTAAAATGAGAGAAAGAGCGAGAGAGAGAGAGCGAGAGAGAGAGAGGGGGGGGGTCACACTGCAGTACTGTACTGTATGCTTATATAGGAACGAAGTGACTGTGACTCATAGACAGTGATGCAACTGAGCGGTATCACTTTTATTTCTCTCGCTTCTCTACAACAGATGTATGGACATACTGTACACACCTGCAGAGACATGGGCATCAAATAAACACAGTATCGGGTATTTTCTGATTCTGAAAGTCTAATCACATGGGGGGGTTACCATATGAGAAGATGCATTTCAGTTGCCCTGAATAGCCCACAATATTTAACAATTAACAGTTTGATGCATCAAATTCCTTCCCTGACAAAAGGCAGACTAGCTGCACCATCCTGTTATCACTCAGCACCAGAGTGACAAAAACCTCAATATCTGTGAAATCAAAATTGATGAGGAACCCCTAACAATATCAGTCTTAACAGGGATCAAAGAATATTTTTCTCCTCAGACATTAAAGCAGCTTTGAACACAATTATTTTCTGCCCTTGTCTTTGTTACAATTCTGTACAATTTATGCACCTTACCAAAAATAGTTCCAAGATTTACCCGGCTGATTGAGGTCAACACGGTGTATCCAGGGACGTAAATAGTGCAAGAGATAGGCTAGCCATGGTTGAGTGAACATGGGGCCGGTGTAAGTAGTGTCCTACGCTTCTCCCCAAGGGCCACACTGTACAACACATCACTATCAGTAATGATCTCCCGTCTGCTGCTGCTCCACTCCCCACACTACTTGAGTGGAGTCCTTACAGAACAGGGGATTCAGCCATGACCTGGCCCTAGACGTCATACAGCCTCACACTTTTCAGGCTACAATCATGGCAGAGACACTACAGGTAAATGTTCCAGGTGTGCCTGATCATGCACCCAGCAGAAATAAAGTTATAACAGAGCGAGAAGCAATCATGAAAGCATTTTTAGTTAGTTTGTTGTTGTTGATTTTTCAACCTATGTCACACATACTGAAGTATGCACATGTCATACAGAGAGTGTTACAAGTTTATTTCTACTCCTATTATATGAAAGCAACAGTTTTTTTTGTTCAATGACTCATCGGCTATTCTACTGCTCGTCTCTTTAGTGAGGTCCTCTAAAAGTTTATTTTGGGTCCCCGTTTACTCGTCAAAAACTATATAAAAGAAAACCTCTACGAAAAGATCATGCAAAGGCATGGAATTAATTTCCATGCTACTCTGATGATATTATTGTATATGTTCCGGAATATCCCGGTGCCATTGGTTATTATTATGATTATTATTATTTTTATTTTCGCTAAGGAGGTTATTTTATTACTTTGGTTTGTCTGTTAGTTGGAAAAATTACAGAAACCCAGTGGATGCTATAGCATGAAATTATACCTAGAGGTTGTCATGACCTCCTTGGATACTATAGTGCCTTGGCGGAGGTCTGGCGGAGTGGATTAATTGTGAAACAATGAAGTGAGAATTCATTCATGCTCAAATTTGATTTTTGTGGGAGGAAACTGATGCAATCACAAAGACAACATGTAAATTCCAAACAGAAAGGTGTGGGTGGATTTGAACCCAGAACAGTGTTGCTTGAGGTGATAGTGCTAACTATTACGCCACTGCGCTGGCAAGTTCAACCAAAATTAGGGTTAAGCTGACCAAAGATTAAAAAAAGAAGCAGACATGAGACATGAGTTTGATGTAGAAGGAGAATGCTATTAACCTTCTGTAAAACAAAACAGTAAAATATTCTGAAGTGGGTCCTCACGAGCTAAAATTGGTACATTGAAATCTTGATAATGATGACAATGAACACAAATTCCCTGACAGAAAAGAAATGACAGATGGGCTGCCTGACTCACGTCCAAAAATAAATTTCAACATTAGTCATATTCTTACTGTGGCTTTGATCAGCGTAAAATAAATATATTTCTAATAGAAGCAAGAGACCTTGTCGGTCCTGAAAACAAAATATCAAGACTTCTTATATTCCTGACTGTCTGTTGAATGAATGCATCAGTGCTTTATTGCAGCGGCACTTATCCATATCCTACAGAGAAACTGTGGCCTCCAGACCACGGCTACTGACAAGACAAGTCAATTGTGACAAAGACAAAAAAAGTATGCGATGCTTGAGTGACAGAAAAAAATACATACTCACCTAAAATTCTCATGGCCTTAGCTTTGCAGCAGCGTCATGGCTGAAGAAAAAGAAACAAACAACAATGAAAACTTTAGCTCAAAATATTTTTATCATAAAAAAATTGCGAGCAATACAGCAAGAGTGTAGTGGACGCCTCAACATTAACTTTCATGTCTACTGTATCATGGACCACAGCATTATTACATGTATCGTAGTTGTTATCGTGTCTCCTCCTCCTTCAGCACCCTTCTCCTACACTCCGTCTCTGTGCACCAACCTTGCCATGGCTAACAGGAAGCAGAGGGCACAGCACTTTATTTAATTAGTCACAGCAGCTGAGTGCTCATGTGGAACCAAACAGGGGAGGCAGATTGTGGAAGTGAGATGGATAGGCACTCTCCCATTGGGCCTTGCCTGTGCTGTCAGAGGAGTGTAGATTACATGACAGAAGGGGGAAGGAGGAGGGAGGGAGAGGATGGCAGGAGGATGTAAATTTCTCTACAGGGGGATTCATCGCTGGAAACTGATTGCCTTCAGTCCTAAAGTAGGCGCCGGCTCTAACAATGGCACTCTTTACTCTATTACCTCCATCCAATGTGCAGAGCAGACAGAAGTTGGAACTAGCCAGTTGTTGTGATGCACAGCAAAGTGTTTTGACTGCTTTTATTTATAGAGACAATACTCATTATTTCAAATGATTTAAGTTTCAACAACTATAACATGATGGCTATTTCTTCCCACACCCCTGAGATGTTGCAAAAGTAGTTAACTATGCAGCACCCTCCTTGATGAGTTACATCTAAAACTCAAGACAATGGAGAAAAAAAAACTTTAATGCCAGTCCCCTAATGCTTAAGTGATGAAGGAATGGCATAAAAAAATCCTAAATATGTGAAATAAAAACGCTCACATGACACATTTGGAATTTCGATTATTATCCACTATGTTGTATGTCTGTCTGTATGTAAGAGTATGTATAGGTATTACTTGGCCTTCAGCAGAGAAGAATAAGGACCAATCATGGTTCACACTTGAGGGAAACATATCTATAAACATGTAGATTATATGTATGGTGCTGAACCAGCAAGGAACTTGAGAGTGGTTCTTGAATTACGTGTGTGCATAACTACAAGCAGTGGCGTGCAGGGAGCTCTTTTAATTAGGGCTCTTGAAGTTATCCAGTGACCCACATCTAATAATGAAGGCAACATGAATGTTCTATTTACATATCTTTACTAAGTAATGTGTGACCGCTGGGAGAGCCCGATGGATGAGTGCGTGGTGCCAAGGAAAAGAGAGGACATGTCAAGAAGAGCTGCCTGAGGCTGTTCTCTAAGTCCTTCTGAATTTGAACTGTAGCACTATGGGATGGTATGTGACCTGCAGGTCTATTAAAGTGGGTTATGTTATAAGAAGAATTCGGCAAGGAACTTTTTTTATCATGAATTTTTCTGGAATTCTATGTAAAAAGATTTTTTTCAGTTCACCATTCACTTCTAACACCTTCACAGTTTTTTTTACTTCGAACCCAACATGTAATAAGGGAATCACTGACAGTATAGAAATTTGTAGAATACATTTACTTACATAGCGTATTGTTTGTACCCATATCCAGTAAGTCCAATGTTTGCTTACTAGCTAGCCTTTGTCGATGCCCTCACTAATTTGGCCTCACCTCACTGCCTACATCTTTGAACGGTGTGAGACCATTGGCATGCCTTGAATTGTACAGCCAGGAAATTAACAAAATGGGATCAGTTTGTGAGAGAAAGATCCATACCTGCTGCAGGGTGGCGTTTGAGTCTATTAGTCGGTATTATGGGAATACTTTGATATTATAAAATAAATATTTTAAAACTAAATTCATTTTATTCTCAAAATTTCTATTAGGATTTCTGCCCAACATATTCTCCCTTGGGCTCCAGGGCATATGTAGACCCCTTCTGGGCTTAAGTGTTAGGAGATCAAGGCCAGCACATTACCTTACCAATCTTTGGGGTCCACACATTTGATTAATCTTCGATAATTGCAAGCGATTTTAGTCATTTTTTTAATATAATAGCTAGTAAAGAGAGCTACATGGGAGGTATTATTAAACCAAGACGCTCATGTTAGCGGAACAATGAACCTCAGCCTTAATAGTACAGGACTGGCTAACCCACACACACTGTACCTTTAAACAAATTGGATCAACTCTATGATGACGAAATAACTCGGTGCTCCGTCGTCTTCTGTGACTTCTGCTTCAACATCTTGGACAGGAATATATTTCCCTGAAGCTAACAGTGCGTCAGCAGAGAGGCTGCTCTCCTCTGCTGGAGTCACGCTATAACCATAGCAGAGCACTCCACCTCAGCCACATTCATTATCATTCTAAATATATGCATTTAAAGTCATCTTAAATGTCTCAGATGCAGCCACATCTGGCTGTAGATATTTAGATGAACTCACAGAGCACCTACTGATCACTGGTGTCGATGACTTTCGACATTTCCAAATAGTTATTTGCATGTCTGTATGTCTGTAACTCTGTTTATATATGCTGTCACCTGTCTTGGCCTGTCTAAACTCTTGTTAAGAGATTTCAGAGATCTGAGTGAGACTTATTCTCGGTCAAATAAGGGTTGAATAAAATAAACATCTCAAACAGACAGGTGAACCTTAAATTTACTTAGAACACAAAGTAATATGCCTACAGCTATCTATTTTTTTTAATTAAAAAGCTGCAGATCCTTTGTCCTATCTTCTCGTTATGTTTCATATTGAATTTCAGTGGACTCAGGAGACTAATGAATAGTTTGATGAACCAAATATGGAAACAGAACATTAAAAATAGTGTCCCCTTATTTATTCATTCAATCAAGACTTGACTGAATCACCATTGGAACGAATTTGGTGATAAACTTATGCCAAATGTTTGACATGTTTTATGAACTCCAGCTATCATGGGGCGGCTCATAATGGTTGGAGCTGCTCTCAACCACTGCATTTTTTTAAATTAAATGCACATTCAGCTTCTTCAAACAGAATAACTCACCAGCACTAGACTGTCTGTCCCATTGTTGTATTCTCATTGCTATGAATGATGCAATATGCAGGACAGAGGGGTGATATCATGAGCAAAGAGGTGACTTTGACGGGAACAGCTGTCCTTGTTTCTCTCTGTCTGATCAGGAGTCGCCCTACACACCATTGGCTAGCAAGCCTCTTAAAATTAACAGTTAGGATGATGAGCTACTTGGACCTGAGGCTCTTAATATGATTTTTAGCAACTGTCATTAATCTTTCAGTGGTGGCCTTAGTAAAAAGGAGTCAGAGGATGGTCAAGGTTGGGGCTTCCTTCTGCTATCAGCTTTAATAGGCTCAATATCCCCTATCCATCCACCTTCAAGGGACTTTGCCTGGGTTAAGAAGGGCTAATAAAGCATCGTTTTGCATTGAGCTCCATTTTCAGAAGGCGTGTCAAATTGTTCTAACTGACAATTCTCTGTCTATGAAAAAACTGGGCCACTGACTTACACTCTCTTCAGCAGGCTTTGTTGCTAAGGCCTTCGATTCCAGGATCTAGCCAGGCAAGGGCGAGTGCACACAAACTAAAGCCAGCTTCTGACAGAAGGAGCTGCAGTTGTGCGACTACAGCCCCCTCTCAACATAACAACGCACTAAAATCCCTGAACACATATCAGAGAAGAGGTGGGAAGTTGAGGGATGAAGCCAGAAAGAACGGTGCACATGTACACTGTTCACGGGGATGATGATAATTATTATTATCAGTTCTTCTTCCGTGTGTGTTTCTTTGCATACATAGAGATGTAAGTATGTGCTGGCTTCACAACTTGTAAATAAACCCAATTAGTGCTACACCGTTTCTTAAACTATGTATGTTTTTGTGGTAACGACACAAAGGGATCCTGGCCCACTGCAAATTAATCCTCAACTCCCCAGTTATCTCCGGTTATTGTTCAAACCAGGCTGCTTTAGAGAGGGGAGGTGTGCTCTTCTTACAACAGCTCATTAAGATAACATACAAACGTGGCTCCCCATCATCGTGGGTTTATTATAGCGGAGTGCGTTTCAGCTCTTTGTCTCAGTCAAGAACCCCTGTCTTTGTCCGCACAATTGGAGGCTGATGTCTGGAGTGCCTACAGAGTTATCTCAGAAACAGGAGCCATTAGTTTGACTTCCCCTGCTCACCACCCACAACATCCACCTGAATCACCCACGTGCATGAACAACAAGAGGCTAAGGGTTGTTATCTGGTGGCTGGAGTCAGGAATACTACGGTCTCCAACATCTGCTCTCCGTTACCTAGAGTTCAAAAATATAAGGTCTCACTAGGTATGGGATGGTTGACCCCCTTCCTGAGTAAAGATCTCTCTGAAACATTCATGAGAGATGCATGAGAGAATAAAAGTCATTGTCCCCACTCACTCTCCTTCACCTCTCAGCTTATTAAAATCACATTGTATTAACTTTGCCTTTCACACAGAAATAAATTATTCAAAGAAGGAAGGAGTTAAATTAATAACTGTAATGATATTAACACTTAAGGGAGATCTTCTCAGAATTTCAAGATATAGTGACAGTGACTGGGAAGGCAGAACAAGCGTCCAATTGAGAAATTAATTCTCGACATATAAGGTAATACCGAACAATTTACAACCATTCTCATCACAGAGAAAGAAGAGCAAAGTTAAAACAAACACTAATTAAAATGATATAACAATTTTAGGTTACACACTGAACTGAGCTGTCGAGCATTCTAAACATTTGCATGTGAGCATTTTGATTATTAGCATGTCAGAATGCTGAAGTTAGCTGTCAGCCTAGTGAAAACAGCCAAGCAAGGCCTAGTTATTATTTTATCTGACACATGAAAACATTAGAATATGTGCATGTTAGCATGATTACATCAACATTTAGGTTCATGCACCCCTCTTCATGCCTAAAAGATCTGCTAGTCTTGCCTCCTAGCTTTGATCATTGTTCCATATTACACCCCTTTACCGAGGGCTAATATTTTTAAATGTGGACTAAAACTTATGGGCATTGGCTTTATTTAGTGTTTTCAACTAACTCGATCTGAAGGATTGAGGTCTCACACGTGAAGTGGTGCAAGGACTGTCAGAAGTGATGTACGTCCACTACAGAAATGAATTTCAAACGACAACAACAGGCAAAACACATCCCCAACAAAGAGTCAGTAAGTGGCTTGGAAAACAGGTTCATACGTGTGGAAGACATGGGAAAACGGAAGCCTTCTTCTCACAATCAGCTTGGAATGCATGGGAAATGTTAGGATTGAATTTACAGACTCTTTAGAGATGTCGCTTCTGGGTAATGTGTAATGTAAAACAGCTTGTTGGCATCACCAAATAAGTCGATCCTTCCCACTCTCTCTCTCTCTTTCTCTCTCTGTCTCTCTGTCTGTCTCTCTCTCTCTCTCTCTCTCTCTCACACAAACGTACTCAAGCTTCCTCTGTTCGCTCACATTTCAGTAAACAAACTGAACATTTGGTTGCCATCCAGCACCTGGACTTCATGAACCACACAGATGTTTCTGTTACTTGTTCATTTGTAATTTCAGTGATTTGCACCGAGTAGGAAAATTTGTTTGAATACAATCGCAGTTCTATTCAAGTGTTATTTTTGCATGTGTAAAAAAATGCATTGGCTTGATCTCAGGCTCATCCTGCTCGACGTTCTGAGTTGGTACAGTACAAATTCTCTTTTTCGTTGTCTCGAGGAGATAAACTGCTCTACTGCATGTTATTGTTTAAGGCCTTGCATGATTACACTACGTACAGTGCTTTAAACACATTTATCAATTTTACTATAGCTACACGATGTCAAAGTAAAGTAGATTTTGAAACTGCTTCTTTTGGCCACAGGCACCTGCAGAGCTAGCTAAAACGTTCAACATTGACCGGGTGTGGATTTGCTGACCTGTCTTTGATTCTTCTTCTTCTTCCAGCTCCTTGGCCTCTTCAGCTGTGGGGAGACAGAGGAGTCATTATCGGACGGAGCTGCAGCACAAAGGCAGGCACACAATGTAGTCACTTCATCACGAGCCTATGTTGAGCTAATCCTTCATAGCTCAAAGGACAAGCTGCGGCGGGAGCTATATGATGACGAGGATGCACCCGTATCACACACAGACACATACACGAAGAGCCGTACTCAACCCTTAACCTCTCCTCTCATCCAGCCTTTTCACAAAGACAGTAATCACATCGGGCCTTAGCTGCCGGCTCTCTGGAAACCCACTGTCAACAGAGTTAGTAAGTCAACTCAGAGATGAGCTGTCACACTTACATACACCCGTGACATGCATGTGTGCACAAACAAAGTCTAAAAATAGACCTGAGGCAGAGCGTCAAAGCAGCGGATATTGATTCTGTGATACCATTTTTCCTCAGTCAGGCTTGAGATCCGCCATTTAGTGCCTGAAAAATAAGATTTAATTTATAATTGAAATAAATGGAATGTCAAGGCAACACAATTGAAGTTTTTTGACATTGAAATCCATGAGACTGTATTTCTTCAAGGAAAGGCGTTATATAAAGTTTACTTTCTACTTATTTGGAAATCACATTTTATAAAATAGACTACCATTAAATTATTACTTTACGTTATCCTTAGGTGATTCAACATATGGCTTTGGTTTTTAACTGGAGTCAGAATAAATGTATAATTTGTTGAATAGTATTTTAGTTAACATATTATAGTACCTAGGAAAAAAATAATGCATTCCTCTTATTCACATCTTCAGAATTACGTTGCAACATCCACACAGATGTGTGAGCCAGTTTACTTTTACCGCTTCATTCAACAACTGCAAATTGCTGCCACCTCAGTGGCAGCAGTGGGAATACCTTTGATGCAGGATAGCGAGGATCATTTTAAGGCACCTTATTGTCCTTGTAAACTGAGAATTTTACCATTTTATGCCAATGTTACCTGAATCTTAAAGGTACGGGGGTAAAAGGGTAGTTATGATCAAAGCATGAAAGCTTGATAAAAGACAACAAAATCAGGGTCAGCAATGACGAGTCAGTGAAGCTAGAGGATTATTACTGTTCCTCATCATACTCCCTTCTGCCTGCAAAGAATTGGTGCAGCATTGCTGCTGAATCTCCTCTAGCTGTGTTGTTGTGACTCCATGAGTGTTTCAAACGCAAGCAAAAGCAAAGGGCTCCAGATAAGAAACCTATATTCATATAAGTGAACTGATCAGTGACAAATTAATTCCATCTTAATCTCTATTAAATTATTTTCACTTATTGGAAAACACCATCATCCATAACATTATAACCACTGACTTCCAGTGATTGCTGAAAAAGTTTAATACTGGCTGTTATAGCAATGTGTCAGAACATACTATACATCAAAGAATTCTTTTAACAGCAAAAAAGGAAAACTACATAATAGAAGGCAGGTGGATGTTATGTACGGCTGCTCTATGTAGGGAGAATAAAATACTTTATCTCTGTCCCTACCTAATTTCAGCTGTTGATGGATGATGGAAAAATGGAAGAGTAAAGGAAAATACTCTCTTACTGTTTTTAGTTCCCCTTTGAGTCTTACAAACAATCGAACGCTTGATTTCTGTATTGGTTCTGTGAAGGTTAACCCCTGTGAAACATACTTTCAATTGGTAAAATCCCCTTGGGGACACGGCTTCCTTCGTGACTTTCATTCGTCACACAGGGGAGATCCGTCCCCTGTCACCGACACATGATCTTCCAGCATGGGTCTGATTAAATCATATGCTAATCTAAATGTAGAACGAGCTTCGGTACGCAGGAACGGTAGCCCTGTCTAGCTCAGAGAAAGCGAATAATAGATAGATAGTTTTATGTAAGGAAAGAAAAAGAGAATAATGAAAGCAACAGAACCATACTGGTGTTGAAATATAACACTAAAACTGGAACTTAGCTTTCAATGTTTCAAAATGCAGCACCAACACCTGAACTGCCCCATTATGATACACATTCAGGGTCTCCACATACGTTATGACGGGATAGAAAAATTACTTACTTCCCGCTCCGCTTGCACTGACCCTTCCATACTCACTACACAGTCACAATGGAAAGAGTCAACTTCCATCTGAGCATACCCTGGAACACCATTAAAAGATAAGACAACCGTAATTAGGTTGCACTTCCCTGCGTCCTGACGTCACTCCAGATCTGTATTTGTGCATTGCGATTCCTATTTCGAAGCTCCTCCACATCCACATTCACACAACATTCTATCATGAGTGTACGAGTCTGCTTCATTCCCACTCTTCAGGTTAATGCACAGGAAACTCCGGTGCCTGTGGAAGCTTTGCAGGAAGACGACAGAATGAGACTTTTCAATTAGGCGTACGGTGGATGACAACATCATCAAGCCCTAGGGCCAAGCACTTCGGTGTTGGCCCTACAGACGGGAAAGACAGCTCCTCATCCACTCCACTGAAGAAAAAGGCCCCACAACCCTTGGAATGGTTTGCCTGAGGGAGGACCTGCATTATATTTATTTCTTACCATTTCATTTGATTCCATATGTTCCATGGAGCTATTTACTCTGTCCTCTGAGTCTGTGTGACTTCCATATTTATTTTCAAACCTCTGGGCCTTGTTGCAGACACTGGCTGACCTTTACTTAAATGTCTCCTCCACTCTGAGTGGATCTCATTACAGCAGAGCTTGTGGTCTGGTACTACCTATCTCATTTCAAAACTTTCTCATTCTTTGCACTCGCTGGAACGCTCAGATATTTCACCACGCTAATTACTGGACTACAGTGACCCATATAATGATGATCCATTTTACCAGACACGTGTGTTCCACCATTTGAAACCCTGCTTGAAGTCCATCTCCTTCTGTGCTCTCTATCTTCCTTGAATATCATAACTGTTCTCTGTTCACTGACTCACTTTTGTTGGGCCTTCCACGCTATTCAGGCAACACGGATCATTTCCTGAACCAATATATGACCATTTTAAGGGAATCACTCTGAATTTAAATGAGAGACATGAAAAGGGGTTGGAAGGGCCAGGGAGCATGATGGGATGCATCCATTATTCAGCAGGCCCTTGAACTATAGTGTGCACATTGGTACAACACAGCCCACCGAACAGAACATCTTTTTATTACTGAATTTTTTTGTACATATAGTTACACATTGATTGTTGCTTAGATAATACATTTTAACCTTACCTCAAATGAGGTGAAGGCACATCAATGAAAGCTATTATCTAACACTGAGGATTAAACATTGATTTCCAAAAGCCATCACCAATGAATTTTACATTTTATGAGGATATACACCAACTCAAGAGCAGCTTCAACTCTCCTTACCTTCTCTCCTGGCCTCCTCGCAGCTCTCTTTGATCTTCCTGCGGCAGACAGCAGCCAGGGCAATGAGCAGAACCAGCAGACAAACAGCCAGGCCAACAGTTACCCACAGAGCCACTGGGGGAAACGCAATGTTCTGACCTGAAGCAAAGGGCAGAGGGAGAGGCAGAAGAGGGAGAGCCTCATTATTCACTCCTGCTGAGCTAAAATAAGAAGCACAACTGGCATTGCTGTATCCATCACCATTATTTCACCATTTGACGATTTAGCTGTTCCTGTATCCTGAATGATCCGCACTGCAGAAGCATATAAGTATGGCATGGCTGACATGATGATGATTAAATGCCGTTATCGTCATCTCCTTCACCATCCTCAGCGTTATCATATTATGTCCATATTAGGTTTTTAATTTTTAGGGAAACACATTTGTGAACTTGTCCTTATATGCATAGAGCACGAGTGCCTTTACTCATGTACAGTTAACACACTTGAGTCTCTCATGAGTCCAGATGGTTGAAAGATCATGAATCGAACACGGCTGTGTTGTCGTTCACTCAAACAGCTTTGGCGCAGCTTTAAGAATATGTTGGCACGAGCTGTCCCTCCTCCTTCCTTCTGCTCCACATTGCTTAGATATCTGAACTTCTGTTCAACATTAATTAATAATATTAATAATTAATACAAGTTATTAACGTCCTTAATATTATTAAAACTCTTTGAACTGGAGGGAAACAGCGGTATTTAATTAAATTTATTGTAAACCGGAATAAGGGAAAACACACATACATTTATGTTTCATATTTCTACAAAGATGAAGGTATATTCATTGGGCACTCCACTAAACACACTTTGAAGACAATTAGACATGAAAATGAGTGACAGTATCTTGGCAAACTGTAGACTGACGAGGAGAAATAAAAAGTGATCAGCAAGACAAAGAAATCATAGACACAGCCAAATTTCCCTGGGGTATTCAAAGTGAACAGAAGGAGAAGAAGAGGAAACAGCAGAGTCTCTAAATAGCATGGAGTCTGGCTTCAGCAAAAACAGGCATCCTTCAGAGAGTGTCCACTCTGGGCAGATAATAAAAAATAATAACAATAATTAAAAAAAGGAGAAAAAAAAAGAAAAGAAAAATAAATGGCATTGAAAAGAGAAATTGATCAAACAAATGAAGATGGGCAGACAGGCTTAAATGCAGCCCAGCCAAGATGGAGGGAAAATAGGGGCATCCTGTTGGAGGAGATGAATCAGATATAAATCCAGTCTGTGTGATGCTGGGATTAAGATGTACCCTACTGTCTCACAGAACAGACCGTATAAAAGGCCACAGAGGGGAGGAGGAGATGGGGCAGGTACTCAACACAGATTGAACATGGACAATCATATAAATATATATATATATATATATATATATATATATATATATATATAAATAATAATTCTAAAAACCGTTACAGAGTGCTTTACAATAAAAGATAACATTCAGAGAATCAAAGACAAAAGATTAGGAATTTAAAAAAAAATTAATAATCGGGGAAATTAAAACACTAAATTAAAATTAAATTTTTTTTAAGATAAAACATGTCAACAACTAGAAAAAAAACACTGAGCGAGCTCGAACCTCCACCAAAGGGACCAAACTGCAATTGATCCGGGTGAACAGAACACAACACTGAAAAACACAGTTTTTCAGTTAAGAAAAGTAACCAATAATCAAGGCGTGAGGAGATAATCCATCTACAAGGTTCCTGCATATCTCACATTTAACATAGGTGTATTTTGGCAAAACTTATTCAGGCACCTTTCTATTAAACCCAGCACTAACTTTGTGTTTCAAAAACTGTTCTGGGTGATTAAGTAACATGGATCAGAATTCACTTCTCATTAGGGCTGCAACTAACTAATGTTTTTATAATCGATTAATCGTTTCAATAATCGTCCGATTAATTAATTTATCGGATATTTTTTTTCTCCTGGTTAAATAAAGGTTATATAAAAATAAAAATGAATACACAATAAACAAATTGATCTTATTTTGCTATCAGCTTTTGAATCTAGCGTTAATAAACATTACTGGTTTGATAAACTAAACTGGTTGCTATACCAACAGTGTATATGCTGAACTGTAATTTAGTCCTTTTTCATGTTGCATCACATCACTGCTGATACAAAAGGTGGATAAAATTTATAAATAAATAATGTGAAATATATATATATATATATATTTATTTATATATATAAATGCAGCAGTTTCTCTAGAATCAAATCCAACAGCCATGTAAATTCAGGAAAATAAAAAAGGGTAGAAAAGAAAACAGTCAGGGCTTTGTGCATTCTGTAGTCAACAGCTACATTAGGTTAAATCGTTCACAAATTGGATTGCAGCCCACATTGGACACTCATAGAGAGATGTGTGCACCCGGCAGACAGCAACACACTTTCAGAAGTGATGTGAAACGTCTCCATGAGAAATGTAATGTGTATGATTTTTAATGTAGGGGTACATTTGTATATAGTTATTTACTGGTTATAGTTATATAGGTATATATTATTATAGTTAAAATGGACGTCATTAAGAATTCACTACATTTCAAAAGTCACGTTAATCCCAACAGAAGCGTTAAGTACATGCCTTTTAACATTGAGCTAGCTAGCTAGCTAACAGAGACGAATCTTCATAGTCTACAGAGCAAACGTGCCTCCGCTTCAAATCCTCCTGCATTACTGACCGCTCCACGCCAGGACTGGTCAGCTTTGCAAATCTTGCAGTCTTCAACATTTTTTTGGCCGTGTTGAGGGAAAAATATTCCCACACCTTAGATCATTTCTGTCGCAATGGGGTTGCCATGGCGCTAATTTCTACTTCCTTCTTATTACACGTGTCTGAGGAAGTGTCCGATCACGTCACCGACTAATCGACTATTAAATTTGTTGACAACTAATTTTCCTAATAGATTATTGTCGATTACATCGTTTCTTCGTTGCAGGCCTACTTCCCATGCACATCAATGATCCTTGGGTACCCCTGACCCTGTCGCCAGATCTCTAGTCATCCTTCATTAGACTACAAGAACGGCAGTTTTGGAGATGGTCTGAACCTAATCTAAACATCCCAATTTCAAAGTCTGGCCAGAGTCACTCAGATCTTTATGCTTGTGTATCTCATTGCTTCCGATACATTTTCACATGCTGCCTTATGTATCTGACCCATTGATAGGTGCGATTGTAACAAGATTATCAGTGTTAATCTGACATCACCTGTCGGCGGTGTTAATGTTATTGCCGATAAATGTATTCTGCTGCGGTTTTTAGAAGATTCAAGAGATGAGAATGTCAAAATATCTTTGAGTCTACCATTTTGTTACAAAAGCTATTGGTCCAAGCTCCAAGGTTGATGAAGCCTGGGGGCTTTTCTGATGCACTGACTTCTTTGGAGAGCAACCATGAACTTATTATTTGTCACAGGCATTAAGTGCCATCGTCATGTCAACATTTCAATATGCCTAAATTGGATAGTGATCAAACACCTGAAAAATTTAATGAACTTGCTGTCAATGTTAAGTGTAGCAGACTTAAAATAAGCATCTTAGCATTTTCATCGTGACAATGTTAGCATTTCTTCATCAGCATTTGGCAAGATGCCCTTGGCAACACCTACCATTAACTAAAAAGTAAGCATAATAATAGTCACTGCCTCCAATATCATGTGGAGGTAATTGTTGTAGAAATCTTATAATGGTTATAATGTACTTTTAAGGTCATACACATATTTTTCACAACACTTGATACAGCAGGCTTTATTAAGACTTTGTGGTCCTGCAACTGCAAAGCAGGATAAACAACTAAATGTCACAGAGAATGGATAAAATCTGGAAAGTCCACTTTGTCATTTTGATGAAATTGTGTATGACTCCCCAGGCTAGTCATGACTGATGATGCCGCGGCTCTCTGCCCACGGAGCCTTTCACTCTGTTACATGTAAAAAAAGGTAGAATAATCAGAAGTGAGTTGTTGTCGTCTCATCCAGTCAGAAAAGTAACAAATGTGTCTAGCTCTTTGTGATGAGTAAAGAAGACGCCGCGCCCTATGTTTCCATTCTCTTTCTTAATCTCTTTTTATTCTCACCATCCCACCACACACTTCCCTCCCACAAGGCAGACTGATAAAGACAAATGCCAAAGTCGGCTATCATTGCTGCGCCAGGGCCCAAAGGGCTGCAAGATCATATTTCTCTTTTTCTCTTGTTTGATGATGTGATTTTGTTTTCTTCAGAAATAGATTTGCCTCTAATGGCTCTGTTTACCTATCCTCTCCCCCCCTTTCACTATTCCCTCTGTGTAGGAGTAAGGATGGAGTGCTTTGGGCTGCACTGTTATATTTCCTAGTCTGCCGACTTCAAAGCTGCACCAAACAGGGACAATTATCACTTCACACATTTGGTATTCGATAGATATTATGAATGTGTATAAGACATTAAAATACATATTAAAAAGTGAATAATTTGTCAGCTTAATGACCTCAAGTGTTATGATAGAGGATGGAAGTAAATTGTAATGACATGGCAAAATGTCAAACACTCCAAGTGGAATGTCAAAACTCAATTTCAGTCTACGAGTAATCATAAAACGGATATGTGCTGAACTTTGTCGGTGCACATAAAATGACAGAACACTTGTAGTCCATCTTTTCATTTCTTGTCATACATTTAATGAGCACATAAAATACTGGTGCAAAATTTTTTAGAACATCTAAAATGCAAATTATGTTTTTATTGTATTCCATGAGTTTGAAGCGTCACTAAAGTTGCCCTTAACAACAATTGCATTTAGGCAAATGGTCGAATTTACCGCCACTATTTCCCATGAGTCCTTCCCTGTTAATTTATTGTGACATAACCAATAATTATATTAATTTATGTATCTAAGTCTTGTAACATACAAAAATAATTCCTTTCTTAACACAAAAAGTAAAAGCTAGTAAACAGCTTCTGTATTCCCTCTTATCGGGAGAAAAATACCCACAATCCACAGCTGTCTTTACATGTCACACTTGTCCCATCTTTTGCTGATGGACAGTAAATAGAACATCTTCATCAAATTTAATAAAAAATGCAAACTTAAACATTCAGATTTTACTGAAACTGTGTCTACGAGTCCACATAATGGTAGTTTTTCCGGCTATATAACATTATTATCTCTTGCGTATTATGGGATTTCTGATTTTTTTCTTCCACTTCTTGCAGCTCTGTTTACACTGAACCCTGTCACATTTCTCCTTTACATATCATAAAGGGATATCAGAGGTGCCTACAAATATACTGTAATTGTTATATTGACCACACCTAGAGCGTATCCTCTGCTGTAAGCTCTAATAGGTGGTGCTTCACCAGTGGTGTTTTGTATATCATAGGAGGCTACTGCAGTGTGCTATGTTAAAAATAGATATTTAATGGGGGCAGGCAAGAGTATGATAAAATACCACCTCCATACAGAGCGACTAACGCAGGGCACATCACCGGTGAGAAATGAGGTTCCCTTAGTCTCTGGAAGACACTATATGGGACTGGCAAGGGGCCAGCTTAGGTATTGTTTGGGCTTCAGTGAATGTGGGACTCAAGATTTGCAGGCATTTGTACAAGCTTTTCTTTGGCACCGTTGGTGGAATAAAGTGCTCCTAAGACTCCCTTGCCTGTCATCTCGGTTGTGCAACCTGGAGACAGAGGAGATCAAAGCTGCTTTCTCTCAAACTGTCAGCCCAGTTTTACCTGCCTAGAAGAAACCTAGCCTCTAAAGCTGTGACCAAAGGAGAATAATGTCCCTTGACAGAAGGATTGCTTCAGGCTCAAAAGAGCCTCAAGGCTCATTGTAGACAAGCTGGAAGAAGGAGGAAGAGGAGAGGAAGAGTCAATTAAGTTTTCCTTTCACAGTCAAAGTGAACAATCTGGCCTTATTCTGCCTGGTTGTGAACACAGAGGAAGACAGAGGAGGGGGCATGCCGTAGAGGTATGCTGATCACAGAAGTGGACTGGGGGTTAACCCTGAGGTTGAGCAGCAGCATGTTCCATACCGTGCTACATGGCTTGTATAGCCCTGTAGACCAGAGAAGAACAACAAAGATGATCAAGATTGATTTATATATCTCTGAAAATGATTCACATGGTAGAGAAAAAGAGTTTTTCAGACAACACAGTAAGGCAGTATGGAAGTGAAGGGTGGAGAAGAACTGAATTAAGACAGAACAGGAGCTCACACTTAAATCATATTAGTCCAATGCTGGTGTGGTGACTGATGCATAGCACCTCAACAAGTGCAATGTTGGAGATTTAAACTTCTTCATTCAGTGTGTGTATAGCACTGCAGATGTCACAGGAAAGATATTGTCAGAAACAATAATGATAGTGTTAATGGATAGAGGATGGGGAGCTCAGAGGACTGGGATTAGCCTGATTGAAAATATTACATAACGAAATACTTTTTGTGTGAATATGTGCATCACCACCCCTGAACCCTGCCCAGTCACATCCAGCATATCAGCAAAGGTATCATCTATTTTTGTAATATTTGTAGGGAAGACCTCTTCGCTCTAGAAGCGTACAAGAGTCTCACTTGTAGAGGGAGAACTTAGATGGATGGTGACAGGTTTTTGTACTGTCAGCATCTTTGCTCTGAGCAGTCTTTCCTCCTTTTGCATTTGAATAAATTGCTCGTCAGCGAGATGCTACCTCACTGTCTTATTGGCATGCAGGGAGGCAATGTGCTTGTCTCTAGGAGACCAGGCGCCCATTTACTTACACAATTTGTCTGACGTTATTGCCTTTCCCTTGACGCCATGGGCTCATGGCAAACATGAGAGTATGATGAGCAGACGTGAACGTTTTAAACAGAGTAATGTCTCTGCATTTATAGGAATAAAATTTCTAACAACCCAATTCTTGTGGCAGCAGGAGCACTATTAAGGGCCATCTGGTTGTGGGGGCAGTGGTGGAGGAGGGTAAGGTGGATGAGTTCATTACTTTGTAAGAGAATGAGTGACCAAGTCAAGTAAGAGAAAAAAGACACATGGGTTGGGATGGATTGGATGAATATTCCCTCCTGTCCAACAAGTGCCAACAACTGAAAAATATTATAGGGAGACAGGAAGCCTTATCACAATTATTGCACAATTGAGGCCCATTATTTGAGGTAACCACAATTATTTAACATAATTACATACATTCATTTGCATATAAACATGTCAACTTTCTACCACTTTTCCCATTTATCCTGTGTCTCCACCTATTAGGAATTAAACTTGCCAGAGAGCATCGATTGAAATGAACATCACTGATCATTTAGGGGAACAGTGGTTATGCATAAATCTGTAACCTTTTGCTATGGTTTGTTTTGGTGGCCTAAAAATACAATAATTTTGTAGATGCGTTCAAGACTAAATCTTTTGAAAATACTACGTGAAGGCACACTTTGCTAAAAGCTATAACCTTTTCAGTCTAATAGCCACACATGGACCGAAAAACAACAAAAACAATGTTTGTACTGAGGACTAGTAGTAATTAGTATATTATCGCTCCTGCAGCAGCTATGTGATCAGTGGGAGAACATAATCAATTGGTCTTAAACTGTTGCAAAGACTGGCCTGGCATGCAGACTACAGCGTTTTCAGTCGTTTTGTGCACAAGGATTGTTTGTTTTCACAACTTTGTTGTATGAACGTGAAATGTTTTAAACACAACTGAAAAATATTCTGTTTTAAGCTAAAATGGGAAAAAGGGCCTTAGTCATTATGCCGAACACTGCAACACTGCTGTGGACACATTTTGCTGTTAATGTTGCCGGATGAAAAGCGCAGTCTGGTATTTTGGAGGAAGTGATTTGATTTATTTGGAGCAAAAATGTAGTTTTAGCTTCATGCTATGTAGCTATAATGAACTGGTGTTAGGAGTTTTAGTTTGTGTTTGGATTTTTGAGTAAAATAAAATAAACATCACAAATCTGATAAGATAACTGTCCGTAGTTCCATAATTAACCATATTGACTTGAATAAGAACCTGTTTGGAATTTATTTTAGAATAAGTTTTGGGTGATCGGATCACAAGTGGACAGTGAGACATCTCTAAATACAAGCGTAAACGACCTCCACGAAACATTGTGAGCCGATCACTCAAACCACTGTGGTCTGGACACTTTTGACATCATATATTTTGTGATGTGAACATTAATGTGTCCCGATGCGTCTCCAACAAGGACGCTACAGGAAAATACATCATCAGTACTGGACGTGGTGGTCATTTGGAGGAAGCAAGCGACTGGTTAAAAAAGTTTGCTACTGGTAGGCCACTGGTTGGCTACTTGAAAGTAGTTCAAAAGCCTTTTTTAACGTACTTCAATTTTTGACATGTCTTGCGCTCTTTAGCAATTTACCAATTACTTCTTCCCGTCAGTCTCAACAGTTTGCGTAGTCCGTTAACGTATACTAGCTCTTGAAACATATTAAAGTTGTGACGTAGCCCGTGCTAGCGAGCGGAACAAATCTGGTGCTTTACTGACTTGACTGATAAAAATCAAAAAGAAAATGTAAAACTGATAAGTGAAGCGATTAGTATAAGGAAGCCTTCTGTTTATGCTATATTAAAGTATGAAAGTCACGGATTTGTCTGGGAGGGAAGCCATGGAAGCTAAGTCAGGTACATTCAAAGGGATGATTTCAAACTTTAGCCAGATATCTAGGGGCAAGGCTAGGGTGAATCCTTCCCCTCTTTACCGTTGATGGTAATCCCATACCCAGTAGACTGGCTAATTCACTGAATATTCATCTCAGAGCCAACGGCATGATCTTTCCTGTTTGAAAAGCAGAAGCTGGTTGTGAGAATTTGTAATAGTTCTGTGCTGGAATATCTAAACAATGTCTTGGGGTAGAAGTGGGCAGTATAATAAACTACATGAAGGTGGGGATACGTGTCCTCGTGTGGATTGGACTACACCGTTTGTTCTTGCACTGAATGGATCTTAAATGTCATGTCAAAGTGCACTGCGAGCATCATCTTACTGCATGTTAACCAGTAGGCATATTCTTCCCTCTTACACTGAAATAAATACACATTTGCATGCCGTGAAAAGGGCAGCAGAAGAAAATGAGTGAGACAGCACAATGGGGATTGGAGTAAACCATGAGGAAACATGTCAGCGAGTATGAGGAATACTTGAAAATGTGCGCCAGCTCTGACACCTGTAGAACTAGTGTGGCGGAATATCACAACAAAAACTGGTTGATTGAGTCCCCGTTCTAATAAAAAGACAAGATAGCTATAGAAGGACATGGCAGAAACACAGGACACAGGGTCCATCAAACATTTCAGCCAAGCAAAATCCTGAAGAGCTGAACAACACACACTCACAAAGCTGTATAGTGTAATAATCTATTGATTGCTATTTAATCCTGACTGCAAATTCATGTAATAAATTGGTATTTACTCAGAGTCTATCCCACTTTTAATCATGTTATATTGAATTTATGAGGTATAGATTATGATATATGTCTTTACTATGAATATACTTTGATATGATTGTCATTTCATTGTGTCCAAGCCGAGTCTGAGAGATGGATGAAAATAGATTCACAACTAGTCTGCCCACCTCATCTCACACCAGCCCAGCTTGCTCTCTCTGAACATCCTCCATGTCTGTCCCAATCCCATTGGGGCCTCAATTAAAAACTCCTCTGATGTCTAGTAAGTGACAGAGACTCCATCACTTCCACACATCCCTCTCCACTGAATGTGGCATTAAGATGTTAGAAGCAGAGTGAGCTATTGATTTTCTTGGTGTTTCTCTTTAGTTTCTCCATTTCTTCCTTCACCCTATCCACAATGCAGCTGGAACTCAGTTCACAACATTGTGTTGTCTCAATTTTTGATTAGCTTTAAAACAAGAGCTGTCTGTGAGATGTTAAGGATATGTAGAAGATAATCACAAGTGACAGCCATCAGTACCAAAAGAGACTATCAGGCTAGTTGATAATGCCAGAGCTAAAGCAGATTGGCAAGGACAAAGATACAAGAGACAACTCCACAGCCATTTAAAACAAAGAGTACGCATTGATCCATCTAAACAAATAAAACCTTCACTCTTGAGCTGAAGCACCTTCATCTTAAAACAACATTTATTATTTTCAGCTACTTGGTAACTACAAATCTAGCAAACACTCACCAGCTACCAGCTGCCAAGCAGACACAGTAATGAGCCCTCATATTAAAACCACCTCCAAACCAGCGCTGCAATTTACTGTGACACCTTTCTGTGAGAGCCGGCATTACTTTTTCAGTCATTTCTGCTGCATTGGTTCTTCCGTGCAGTTGGACAACAACACATACTAAACTTCACGCCCACCATGAATCAGTGAGCCTTGTTTGCCAATGACCCTGTTACCCTGTGACCACTTGTCCTCCCTTTGACCACTTTGGTAGGTAGTAACCATTATAGACTGGAAGCAGCCAATAAGATCCTAATTCTTATTGATCCTTATTCTTATAATGCCAAACCAATTCTACACCTATTGGTCTCTTAGGTTACGTTCACACTGCAGGAAAAAAGTGGCCCAGGTCTGATTTCTTTGCTCATATTGCTAATCACTTTTTCACTGCATTGTGAGCTGCACAAAGCAACAAGAATGGAATCCATTCCAGTTCCGGCCTCTTTCAAATGAGGTCTTATATCATACACAGGTCAGAATTTTTGCATTGGGCCCTCAGTCTGAACCATCAGATCAGAATTCATGCAACTTTGACATAAGGTTCCATCGAAATTCGGCAATTTCACTCAATCAATCAATCAATCAATCTGTCTGTCTGTTTGTCTGTCTGTCTATCTATATATCTATCTTGCGGGCCAGTTTAGGGCTGTGATATTTTCATACTAGGGTTACATATAGGACATATTTTCTGGGTAATGTGAACAGTTGCACAAAAAATTGGATCTTTGAAAAAATGTGAATTGAGCATTAGGACTGGCTGAACGTGGCCTAAATCCCTATACTCTATCAACCAGTATGTCACATTTAGAAATGCATTCTGAGATTACTTCTTGATGATGGAACATAGTATCATTTATAACACAGTGTCTATCGAGTGTGTCGGGGAAGATAGTCAATGTAAGCGCTATAACCTTGAACCTCTAATAAGTCAGTGAGTCAGAACATGATCACCTGGGCACATAGGGTTGCTTTTTGTATAGTTATGTAAACTCACAGAAGATATACTGTTGAAAAAGCCTTCAAGCGAATCGAAAACGGAAAATTTGCTTGTCACAAAACTTTATGAATTTTCAGTAGGTTTGTCACATCTATCAATTGAATCTATTGTCAAAATCAAAAATACTGATTACAGTAGCATTACACTTTGATTTGATCCTGTTGGAAGTGTTATTTTTTGGGTTCACATGCTGCTGGGGGTAAATGACTTCATGTGTGAGTGATAATGTGCACAGATGAAAGCGTAAACAGGGCTCATTACACTTCGAGACAAACAGAAAATAATATCCAGTCCTCCTCGTGAAAACATGGTGGATGAGCCACGACTGCATAATTGTGATTCCTATGGCTCATTGCATCAAGAAAAAACTACATTCTGAAACTCTATCCTTACAGAGAGTCTGTTGCTGAAACAGCTTGTATGTTACATCAGAAGAGTGCAAAGTGGGTGAAAAATGGCACCAGTTATAAGAACTTTAACATATTTAACCATCTTAGTCATTGTACTAGTTTTTGTAATAGTCTTTCGCATTTGCTTAATGTTGACTAGTATTTGTAACATTGCTTTATTGTAAAGCTTAAACAGTTGCTGATACACTCTCAAAAGTCTCTCTCTGCAAAATTACCGGATGTAAGTTTTAGCCCATATCACAAAGCATTGCAACGTCTTTGCAAAATATTTGATTTATTTGAAGAGTGCAAATAATTAATATGGCTCTCAGACCACAGTATTACTAAGAGAATAGATAATTACATTTTTGAAAAGACATGCATCTGTGTATGTTTGCTTGCGTCTGTCATTATAAATCAACATGTCTCATTTTCCTCTGCTGCACTCACTGGTGGCTGCTAGAGAGACAAAAGCATATACTCAAAGAACTCCCTTTAAGATGACCTCAGACTATAGAGTAGATCACGAAAGCATACCCAAACTTCTTCCCATCACCAAACATTCATTTGTTTAATTGGAATAGAAATATATAAAAACGTGGTTGAAACCAAACAACTGTTTTTTTCAGGTTGGATTGGATGATTAGGGCTGAACTGAGAATTGCGGTCTGTTTGCTTAGGAATTGAGATCACGATTCTCTCCATCGATGAACAATAGTTGAGAAATTTCCAGTATATAACAATAGCTTGATTAGCTTAGCTCTGGCTTGAGGCTGGTAACAACGGGCACTTCTTTTCACAGCCAGAATAATCACACAGCTTTACTACTGTGTGGCTCTAAGTGACAACAAACATACACTTCTAACAGGACAGGGGTTCTCCAACACATTCCCATGTGGCTTTGGATAGACAAGTTACAACAAACTTCAACCCCCATAATCCCCTATGTCACAGGGACACATTACTCATGAGGCCAACTTCTTAATGGGCCAGGCCCGGCTCACAACAGCGAGTTGGAACACAAACTGTCTTCCAAGTTTAGTAGACTGAGCACACAGACTAAGAACTGTTTTTTTTCCCGACACTAGGGGAGAGGTTATTGTTATGTTTAAGGTAGATTCTTACATTTGCAGTGCTGCTACTTTGGAAAAACATAAACCTTTATTTTTCGGGTGAAGCTCTGTGTAGTTGGTTGGATTATTCTTGTTTTAACCTGTATCAGCTGGGTTTTCTTGACACAGTCTAATTAACTTGTAATTTTCTCTCACATAGGCGAAAAGCTTTTCTCCTCCAGCCTCTGTCTCTTGCTTGCCCTGCAGTTTTGATTCTGCACCTCAGCGTCAAGCGATCTAGCACTGTGTTCTCATTGGTTGAGGGAGAAAAGTCAGAGCATCTCTAAAACTGCTTGTTGGGTCTTCGAGGTTGGCAGTGGTTCAAACCTACCAGAACCGTCTAAGGGGAGAAATCTAGTGAACTGCATCAGGTGACTACACAAAAGTAGGCAGGTTGCTTTAATGTACTGGCTTATTGGAGTATGAAGTATGAATGAATGTAATTTTATTATCAAATAATTGGCAACGGAATGACTATTTATTTGGAAATGCTGCCAACATCAGTTGAAATCGCAATGAGGGACACAAGTAATGAACTATAAATTATAAAATAAAAACCCTAGTTAATCAGAATGAGATCTGCCTCAAGTTTCCGAATCAGGTGGTAAACCCTCAGGTTAATTCTTACATTTCTGTGATGATGAAATGGTGACAACGAGGGCCAACGTCCCACAAAACGTAGAGCATGACTATGCAAACTCTGATCTTTGGATTACATAAGGACTGGCCAAGCTTGTGGGTGAATGAAGTCTGAGATTGAGCAGCACACTGTGTCGTGTGTCTACGCATATTGTCACATTTAGTGTCATGCTGAAGGACTTGAATGCTGGAGCTCAAACGTCTTAAAAGCAAACAGCGATAAATGACATGAGAGCCATACAGTATACGCATTCTGCAGCATTGTTTTCTGTCCAGAGTTAGGAAGTGCAATGGCAAATGACATACTTCATTAGTGTATTCCAGAGCACTGGGACAACCTTAAGACCATGAAAATGTTGCTTTGACTTTCTTGTCAAATGTGATCAGGATCCATGCTTCAGTGGCTGGATTTCTGTTTTTGAAAATTGCAAAGCAATGCTAGCATTTTCTTTAGATTTTGTCAACTGAAATTCCTTGCTGAGTCCATTCACACAGTCAGCTCTTTACATTTTAGATGTGTATGTTGTGTTTTTACTGCATTCAAGCAGAATAACAAAGCTGCCACTTATTGAGTGCAACTACAGGGTCTTCGACCTGCAGGAGTGTTACATGCCTACACTTCATTGCCTATTTGAGAAACTGCAGTCATTAATTGAGTTAAAAAGTAGTGTAAAAAATACATAAAAGAATAAAATCTAATACAATTACATTGTTTTGTTTTTTGTTGTGTTCAATTAATAATATGGCATAAACCTTCCTCACATCAGCTATAAGCTGTTTCAACTGTTGTCTATAGCTCCTGTGGCTTATTGCTTAAATACACTCTGTACCCTTCCAGCATTTTTAAAATATGATATCTTGGATAGAGTGGAGAAAAATGACTCTATAAATCACTCTCTAAATATAGGTAATCACTGTTTCTCAACTCGTGTGTGTGTAGTAAGTTATTTAGCCGGGGGAAAATCTCAGCACTGGCTGAGAAAGGAGTCAGGGGCAATACGTTGTCCCACAGCAGTGTCACTTTCCACACAACTAAAACATTAAGACTTGATTTATGACAAAATAAAAAGTAGCTAATGCACAAATGGGAATGCTTCACTACCAAAAGATATCTGCATTGAGGTCTTAGAACAATTTCAGAAAGTTTTGACTGAAGGGAAAAACAACTGTTAAGTATCTAATGATAATGGAAGTGTCAACAAATACATTTAATTTACTTTTACAATGAAAAAGAAGGACATTTTTAAACTTGTGCTATGCTGACTCTTGAATAAATAAATAGTATGGAAAAAGAGGAAAAACATATTTTCTAAAGATTCTACTGGGCTTAGGAGTGTTGTTTACTTGTCCTTGAAGAAGGAACTAATTCACAAGTCTCTCCTGCTGAGCAGCTCACTGACCGGGAGAAAATGGCTTGTCCCTAGTAGCCTGTAATAATAATAATAATAATAATAATACATTTAATTTATAAGCCACTTTGCATTTGGATCAAATCTCAAAGTGCTACAAAGAAAAAGCAGATAAAAGCATCAATAAAAAATGAAATAATAACTATATAAAAACATGACCAAAAAGCAGCAATGTTAGTTAAAGTTATAGGTTCTGCTAAAAAGGAACGTTTTAAGTTATTTTTTTAAATGTGTCAGTCGTCTGTAGAGCCCTCAGATAGTCAGGGAGGGCATTCCACAGACGAGGGGCAGCAGAACAGAAGGCCCGATCGCCCATGGTGCTGAGCTTAGTCCGGGGAAGGTGGAGGCGGTATGAGTGGGTAGAACGGAGGGATCGTGTCGAGGTCAGTGGGGTGAGTAGTTCTTTTAGGTAGGGGGTGCGTTACCATGGATGCACTGGTCAGTGAGGATAGAGATCTTATAATCAATCCTGGTGGAGATGGGAAGCCAATGAAGGGAATGAAGAACAGGGGTGATGTGTTCGTGTTTACGAACTCTCATCAGGATCCTTGCAGCACTGTTTTGAACATACTGAAGTCTTAGAAGACTTTTATCAGGGATCCCGATGAGAAGTGCGTTACAGTAATCCAGTCGGGAGGAGACAAACGCCTGGACCAGCTTTTCAGCATCACTCAAGGTGAGTGAAGAACAGAGTTTGGAAATATTTCTGAGATGATGAGAGGACATCTTGCAGATGTGTTTTATGTGGGATTCAAAAGTGAGTTGAGGGTCCAATCTTACACCGAGGTTGGTGATGAGAGGGGATGAAGAGAGGGGAATGTCGTGACCAGAGAAGGTAATGGAGGAAGACTGGGTCTGATGTGGGGTGCCAATTAAAATTGCTTCGGTTTGGAGCTGTTCAACTGGAGAAAGTTATTACTCATCCACACCTTTATCTCCTCCAGACAAGCGCGGAGAGTTGACAGGGGAAATGATGATGACGATGAGGATGGAGAGGCTGCGGAGGAACATGTGTCAGTTTTTATATAGATTTGCATGTCATCAGCATAGCATGGAATGAGAGTCCATATCAACTGATGACATGGCCAAGGGGGAGCTTGTACAGTATGGAGAGAATGGGGCCAAGGACTGATCCCTGGGGGACCCCAAAAGTGACGGTGTGTGTCCGGGACCTTGAACTTCCAAGGGAAATGTATTCTGTTCTGTCAGTGCAGTAGGATTGAAACCAGTTTAGGGTGGTGGCAATATACAGGCAACTACTAAAAGCATGCATGCTAAACAAGCGTTTTTGATTGAATTAAAAACATATTAAAAACTCTGGCAATGACTTTCAGGCAATTTTCTACCAACAGCACAATGGAGGCATGGAGAAACAAAGTTATAAGGTTTCAAACATGCTGACGGGTAGCTGTTAAAAACCGGGTGCTACCATTTGTGCAAGGCAGGGTTGTGATTACAGGTATACCAACAAGCTGGTATAAAGGGTTGAAGCAAAACATTAAGCATACATTAAAACAAACAGGTTAATCACCGTCCAAACTATGTAAAAATCCTGAATACTGTTTAAGAAAGCTGCACTTTCTATTTTTTCATATCTGGTACTAACATCTTTCTTGGGTGGTTTGATGATGATTTAAGTTATAGATCCCTCAGTTCATGTTAGGAAAAGGTGTTTCAAGCTGAAATGCTATTCGATAGTCACTCTGAACTATTAACGCACTATTTGACTATCCCACTATTCCAATATGCTGTGACTTATTCCTTATTTTGCCCAGTGTTCAGCAGCAGTTGAGAGCGTGATTTTTTTTGCAGAGTCTGTAATACCGGTTGACCATCACATATGATTCAGTTATAAGTCTGGAGCTTCTTCTGCTGGGGGCCTTGCTCTAAAATGATTGTGCATAGTTCTGGTAGACCTTATAAGCTTGTTTCCCCTGGCAGAATTACCAATGTGCCTCATTTGTCTTAGATTTCCACACCAAACCTTCTGACTGTTGTGGCATGTTTCTGCTGTTGGAACAGCATGTTACCTGTGTCTGATAGTTGGTAAAAGCGTGCTCTTCTTCTTAACTCTTCTCCAATTTGTTAACAGCAGTTGCAAACAGCATGTGTTCTCATTACAGCCATTTGCTGGTAGTGCCCCATTACTACTTGGCACTGGGACAAAACAAGGAAAAATGACAAGTTACAAACTACTATGACAAGTTGCAACCTCTACCAAGTGAGGACCTTATGTTTTCCCTGGCATTCTTTCGTCCGTCTTTCTATCTGTCTGTCTGTCTGTGTGTTAGCAAGATTATAGAATAAACAATGGATGGATTTTCATGATTTTTTTACCCCAAGGTAGGTCTTGACATAGCCTACAGATAAAATTTTGGTGACGTTATGTGTTTGGCAGCATTGAAAATAAAATAAATAATATGTCATTTGGAGTAGTCTTCTCACACTTTTCTACCTTCTACCTTTGATGTTTTATACTGGAGAGCAACAGGAAAGTACGAAACAACGTCATTTTTAAGGGGTTCACAGGTAGGTTTTGGGAGTAGGATTGTGTTCCCCGGTTGCTTTTTCTAGTGATATAATTTCATCAATTTTTGAATAGTCGTAAATTGTGGCCAATTTATAGTTCTGGACCTTATAAGCTTCACCCCATGTTTGCATGCTATATATGGAAATAAACACCCTTGTCCAAATGCATATAAAGATTTTAACTTATTATTAATCCTACAACATTTGACAGATTTAAAAGAAGGCACAGGAGGCCCATATCTTTAAACTTTAAAAAAAAAGAAGAAAGTTTTTCCACGAACCCCACAACCCACAGAACTGAACGATTTTTGATGGAGTCTGAGGCCTTTTCCTAGGTGTGACACATAAGTGACATATTCTCTACTCTTAAATCTTTAAAAGTTACCCAATGTCAATAAAGGTTTATATTCATTTAATTGTATTCAAATTGTTAAATTAGTTGAAACAGTCTATTGCTACAGCTACTGCCTTAGCTAAAAGTCTGTTACAGAGTTGTGGCAACAAGCACTTCAAAGAAAGAACTTAATGATATTACTATCTGTATGACTATCTGAAGGCACACATGATTTTGAGGGGGAGGTGAGGATAATGTGGTCACTAGTTTATTTGGTGAAATCAGTTCCAACCAATTCAGGCTTACCTTGGTGTGTAAGACAGTCAAACTTGGAATTTGCATTTCAGCAAACCAAATGGAAATCAGACAGCATGCAAGCCCTTATTGAGGCTTTTTCCTCTTATTGTAAGAAGGATGACAGTGATGTCAGAAGCGCTATAATGTGATCCCGGACTTATTCACGTAGACTGAGCTAAAATAATGTGGCCCACCACCACCAAATGTAGTCAGAGTGATCACATCTCAAATGCTGCCTGCATTCAAACCAATACTTAGAGCTTTCCACTTAAGTTTCATATCACTCAAGAAAGACATTAATACCAGGTCTGAACAGAGTCTGTCACGGCCAATGTCTCCAAATGTGTGACATGAATACTATACACCCACCTCAGGAGCAGGAACCGAATGGGTGATAATCACCTCTGCCAGCAATTAGTTCCTGACACTCTGCATTGTTTTTATTTTTAGTTACACAATAGACCTCTACAACCCCCACTTCACAGATATATCAGGGAGACCTTGAAGCAAAAGCAAGTGAGTTTGCACTCTTTATTGCGCCCTTTTCATCATATTTTGACACCATTATGATGCAAACTATTGCTGTCTTTGAAGCAGTCTGCCCCTTTGCTTTTAAATGTTTGACAAATAGCAAAAAATATTCAGCCAGGAGCATTATTTAAGACATTCTTATAAATCAGTGGAAGATTTATGATGTGCAGGATTACAACTTGAACCCTTTTTTACCCATTTTGCTCTGTAACCTTGACAGCTTCTTTCTCAACTTTCAAAGTACTGACACTAATTCTTCTTGTGGTACACAACACAAAACAGGACACACTGACTTCCTTGATGTAAGTCATAACTCTGCTTCAGCAGCACATAATTCATACTTATAACCAGTTGCATCATTGCGTCCACAATATAATCACATTATGTCACATGGCATTAGCGAGGTGCATTGAAATGTTGAAATTCAAGGACAATGTCTGTCTGCCTTTAAGCAACAAATTCAATGTGTGGAAGGACAAACAAGATTCACTTATTCGATTTTAAGAATATACATCAGGAATACACGGATGGTAGGTAGCACAGGCTACATAACAACTTGAAGATGTTTCAAGTGTTAATATACATGTTCGGACTACTCGAAATGCTGGGACTGACAGGATATTCGGCCCGCTTTTGCCACAACAACCACCATATCCAACACTGATAACGTATCTTTCTGTTACTTCCTTATTGAGGCAACCCAGACCGCCTTCGCAATTGGTTTGAAAGATTTGATCCCAACGCGTCTTGGTGGTCATTAACACTTGTATTAGGCAATGTGTTTCGCTGTCCACGTGTGATAAATAGGGTCCATGTTCTCATACTTGGTCTGATAAAAAGTATTTGGTTTTCCCCAGCATAGGGGATATAATTCAACAAATAGGCAGTATATGTGTGTGCTTCATTGGTGTACCAAAGAAAAAGTTTCATATTTTGGGAAGGTTCTATTTTGGGAAAACTTCTAATTCCTTCTAATGCTGAGAGTTAGACGTTTTATAAAGTTTGGTTAGAAAATTTAATTCTGGTTAATTTCTGTCTGATTTAATAAATAAGTAGAAGATACAGTCAACGGTTGGTTAGCTTAGCTTAGAACAACGACTGGAAACAGCTAAAAACATTTATCCAGGTTCTCGTAAAAAGGTGAAACTTACAAGTTATATTTCTTGCTAAAAGGTGCATTCTGTTACAAATGCCCAGAACCATACTAGCTATTTCCAGTCTTTGTAATAAGCTAAGCTAAGCTAACTGGCTTCTGGCTGTAATCCTATTGAATATTTCACACACAGATATAAGAGGGGGGATCTATTCTTCTTAAGTCTTCACTGAATTTCTTGGTTCCACAAAGTGTTTTGAAAGACTCATCGCAGTTTAACCCCGATTGGATTGCTTAACCCCCCTAACAACAACATCAGGAACACAACCCAACATTACAAATCCCATCAGTCTTCATTGGGATGAGCTGAGAGCATTCAGGCAGATGCATTACAGATATGACAGACTCTTGCGGTGTGGGTCACTGAGCTGTCTCTGCTGTTGACAGAGTGTCACACTTACTGCAGCAACACATACAGAAAGGGCAAGTTATGAAAATAAACACAGTTGACAATATTAATAAGGTAAGAGCGAGTCTGTTTCCTTGTGGACAGTTTAATGAGCTGCAAGTTGTCAGGCTGCTGGGAGATAGGTATGGCTGCAGAGTCCGAGCCAGTAGGAAGACAGTAATTCAATCTGAAGGAGAAATGAGTCATGAGTTGAATGGACAGCAAGCCGCTGTCCATTCCAAATGGTATGATAAGGAGCATGGCCACGGCATGGCTTAATCACTGTTATAAATGTGATATTTGACACTGGGGTGAAATTAAGGAATCAACAATAATGGAGATGTATTTCTTATCTCACAGTGAGTTGGTGGTTGTTTACTTATTTTTAAGTCTTCCTGTAAGGGATGTGAGAATGTGTTGAGAGTGTTATGTTAACTCGAAATCTCTCTCCTATGGGACAAAGCCACTCAGCCCTTCCAAACTTCCATTTCACACTTGGTAATCAATTACTGGTCTTCAGGGCTATCACAGAAAAGAACAAGAGAATAAGCTAAATCCCTCAATGCCTCCTAATTAAAAACAAATTATGTCGCTGGACAATGCTATCTGTGTGTAGCCAGCCACTAATTTGGATTGTTTGCATGCTCAGAACAAAGCATTTTGCTGCGATTGCAGCCATCCTATCATGGACAATAATTCACAATGTTATCAGGAGCCGAGTTCAAATTTCAAATAAATGGGCTGAATAACTAAGAAGAACACTTTGAAGGTTTGCCCAGGTATGTGTTAGTAGCTATTCTCCAGAAAGAAAATCGAAGCATGTTTCAGAAGACTAAGGCCAGGCATTCCGAAACTGATCTCTCTATTGGTTTTAGTGACCCCACTAGTCCCAACAATCATAAGAGTCCATATAAAAATGAAAACAATACAAAAACCTACATTTGTTGTTGCTGTTTTTTTTTTTTTTTTTGTTTTTGAAAAGACAGTAACAGAAAGATGTCCACCAGGTTGGGAACAGACATGAAGATTGCTATCCGTAAGAGATTGGCGATCGATTTGAGCACAATGCCATGTCAGGGTGCTGGAACAAAGATAGACCCCTTTTTTACATATTAAAAATACACTAGGAGAAATCTTAGCATATAGCATCATGGGTTTTAACTATTGCAAGGAACATTTTGACACCCGACCAGCGCAAAACCTTTATTGCTAATGAGAAAAGATGGCTGAGTGTGAACCAAAGGAAAAGAACGTAAGAAAGCAAGAAAGAGAGTTTATTTTATCTTCCTATAAAAGAGGGGAGCACGATACAGAAACTCCTCAAAAGCAATCCGTCTTAACCATTCTTTGGAGTTGCTCATAAAGAGACTAGGAAAATGACAAATAACATTGCCAAGGACATAATACCAGGATAAAAATTCCTATGCTGAAGGTCCAGAAGGGGCCATTCAAACATCTTAGAGCAGTAACATCTGCAATTGGCTCTAGTTAATAATTTTGATAGGAATTAAAACGCCTACAATGGTTCCATTGCTGTCTACCTGACTTTATTTTAAATTGCCTATGTTACTTCATCTGTCTATGAGGTACTTAACCCTTGCTGTGTTCCTGATAACACAGAACACACACTCAAAAAGAGAGGGAAAGCCTATTTGTGCACTGGACAGTCATTAATACAGGGCTCTGTAGGTAAAGCTGCCTGCTTGCTGCTCTGCTGACAGCAGATTCATTTATCCGCGCTGTTAATTGCATTTAAGGAAGCCCTGACTCCTGTGGAAAAAAAAATACTGCCGTTGGGCTTTGTCATAGAAACTGAAAGCAAGAACATGATTTTAGGCAACACGGTACCCAAAAGGAAATCGACAGAGCTTTTGTTAGAAAATCCAATCAAACAGAGGCACAAACATGCTTGTAAAATATTTAATGAGTGCTTGTAATTACATTTACTCTAATGATAGAACCTGTGCTATAGTACATCCCTGTGGAAGATTTATGTTTGCCCCTCTGGCAATGCTGGTACAGCAAATGTTAAAAGCTGCATAAAGATGTTTAGATAAATCGCTACAAAAATGAAATACCGTGTGTGACAGTAAAGTAGTTCCAAGAAAATACCAAATGAGAGATTTCTAAGAAACAACCAAAGAAAAAGTGCAGTGCTGTGTGAGTAAGCATGTCAGGGAGGTATTTACTGTAAATGGCAGCGTGATGTCAAGATGTTAAAGCTTATCAATATAGTCAGGAAAAAGGGCAGGAGGCAAGCTAAAAGACATAATTCTACTCCAAATATATCGAGGACAGCAGGATTCGGTAGTTTAGGAATTGCTTAGTTCCTTCACAAAGACCATTTATTATTAGCACCTGTGTTAGATTACACTTCTTCAGTGCGGTCAATGTTTATATAGCAATTACATTTTTTTTTTCAACCTTTGTTTACCCAGTGAAGTTTTGTTTAGCATCTTCATAATCCTCCATTAACAGATATACACAAAAAGTAATGCCCACCAGAAAAGCTGGAGTAGAATAAAAGAATGAAATGTAATAGAAGAGTGAAATGTAAGAATGCAGTCTAAAAGATTTGGAGAACCACCCAGCATCTCTTCTAAATGACACTCTGTATATTATTTATTCCAGTTCAAAATGAAACAACAGAATAAATAACCATGTTTATCTTTCTCAGTTTACTGGGTTCTGCTTGCTAGGGTAGGAAGTGGGCCATGTCTGTTAAGTAACAGCTAACAAAACCAGAACTGCAGTGAACTGCCAGACAGATATTGCACCACTCAAAGTATCAGTACCACCATAAATACTAGATAAGGAGTGATCGTAACAGTTTGACCGGATGGACAAACACTATGATATATGACTAAAATGTATTTTGAATATAGAAAATAAGTCAGTTAAAATGTAAAATATTTCACAAATCTTTGAAGGCTAACATTTGGGCATGAGACTGTACTGTACTGACTGGATCCTCTTTCTTTGAAACGACAGCAGTCAACACAAAGCCATTGTGTCTTCTGATGTAAATGCCAGTGAGATATTATAATTCAGAAAAAGTAGTCTGAACCACATGTGCTTATCGCCTTCCTCGCGTCAATCCCTTGCCTGTCAGGCCATTGCACCACAACTCTGAGTTCAGCAAACATTTTTGTTTCCATCTTGCTTTCTGTTATCAACTTCTCGCCCCTCCTAAACCTGTCTCCCTAGCCCCCTCTCTATCGTCCTGCCTCATCTCTCTGTCTCCTTCCTTTTCACTCTCTATACATCTCCATCCACAAACTGTTCACTGTAAATGCTGTGCCAGCAGAGTGTTGCCCGGGAAATGGCAGCGTCCTCAGCGAGAGACCAAGCAGACGGATTGGGGGAGCGTCTGGAGGGGGTGTTCAGTGACAGGTCCTGAAACCCGGCCATCAGACAACACACTGCAGCAATCAGGCAGCTCCAGTAGACGGAATACATCTCTTGAGCTTCAAATTCAGAAAAGGATCTGTAAAGAAACAGGATAGAAGCTTTTGATCCCCCGAAATGTTCTCTATTTAGGAGAGCTAATGTTTAGAACTTACTGAGAGTGTGAGACAGTGCAGGACATCTAGATAAGTGGAGGAGGGATAGAGGGAAGAAAGGAATTGGTACACAAGCTTGTTGGCTGGGCAAGCAGACAGGCCATGGTTCCACCATTTGACTGTTCATTAATACCAGCTGTTCCTCTTGGTCTCACTACAATCAGGCCTTGCTGCTCTCTGCAAGTGCAACTTGCAACTATTAATATGCAAGTAACACCAAAACACTGCTTAGTCCAGAGACCAGCGCTCAATGGGACCTGTTAAAAATAAGTGTCTTAGGATCCATTTACCTGACAAGAGTTTTCAGCATTATAAACGTAGTTCCACATCTGTACTTAAACCAAATATCTGCTTGCACACAAAATGATGGAGAATGCAGCAGTCCAGATGTTAGGCCTGTTTTGGTTGGGTCTTCTTCTTTAGGCTTTTACCGTTAGGGGTCACCACAGCAGGTCGTATGCTTTCATCTTGGCTTTTCTTCAGCATCATCCTCTGTCATACAAACCAACCGTCCTATGTCGCCACATCCAGAAACCTCCTCTTTGGTCTTCCCCTTCTCCTGCCTGTCAGCTCCGTCTCTATCATTCTTCTACCAATGTATCCACTATCCCTAAATTCCAATTGTCCAAAACTTCTCAATTTGTCCTCTCATACATTGTCTCCAAGACGACTTATCCAGGCTGTCAAAATTAGTGTTGAACAATCTAGGAAAATGTTCAACTGCATTCTCTCTAGACACCTCCATACCACCACCGGTATGTCAACAGGAAACACTGCCTTTCCATGTCTCTTCATCTTCTCCAAAGCTCCTCTCACTTCATCGCCACATAATCCACCCTTCCCTATTTCATAATCTTCATTTATCAGTTCTCCAAAACCTCCCTCCATCTTACCCTCATAGTCTCATCACTTGTTATTACATTGTATATTTAGAAGTTTTACCAACTTCTTAGGTAAATGTCTTGCCTAGCATTCATACCACAGAGCAGTCGTTTTTGCAGAACTATGTGCACAAGGATCATTTTCATAAAGCTGGCGTACGAAAGTTGTCCTCAAAAAGATTAACTTTCATAAAAGCTGAAGGAAAACATTTCGGTAGTGTATATATATCTATGGTATATGAAGTGTGGCGTTTTCAGGCCCCCAAAATACATTGTCATGTGGACAAAATACATTGTCATGTGAAAGCACAGGTTACTCTTTTATGTAAAAAGCATTGTCTTGTAAACAGTGTTGGGTAAGTTACTTCAAAAGTTACACAATTGTCAATATCGACAACAAGCTGCAGGAGCCGAAGGGGTCGTACAGTGCGCGTTTATTTTGGGAAAAGTAATGCCACTGGTCTATAGTGTTACCTTTATAGCTATTGCTGCTCTGTTGGCATCTGTTGAACTTTCTTATTCGTCCTTGTTCGTCAGCTGCTACAAGCCACAAACTGTGCTTCCTGTTTTATGACCACTAATTATTTATTATCCACACAACGCATCATGTCACCATGGCAAATCAGACGCTCCGTAGCCATTTCTCACAGTTACAGTGAGACAGAAATTTCTGACACGCCAGAAAACCAAATTGATGAGAAATTAATTTTGGATGGTAATGCATTACAGGGCATAGTAACTGTAATGATATTTCCAAAATTGTATTTGTAACGCGTTATATTACTCTGTTACTGCCTAAAATAAATATATTACTCACTTACGTTACTTTTGTAAAAAGTTACGCCGAACACTGCTTATAAATGTGTCTTTGGATGCCTGACAGTTGTTTGTACGTGCTGCATTCATATCTTATTGACAGTCTGAATGTTTCTGGTGAGGTAGTTAAACTGGTGCTATATTAAAGAGGTAAAATCAACATTGAGGACTCACAAAGTTTAGCTCCTGCCAGCTTAGATAGTGTTGTGCTCAGTGTTTGTAAACCTTTTTTTTTTTTCAATTAACCTTGTCAAACTCATGTTCTGCCAGGGGGAGAGTTGTATTGGTCTTCCAATTATTCAATCCGAGATTGTGTAGAGTGTGAAATTTGAACATACACGTTCATCCTCTCTCTCTGAGCTTTTTCCACCCCATGACCACTTAGAATTTAAAGCACATTTCATCTGTTCTCATAATAAGATTCTCCACTCCTCTTGTCTGGTTTGCAAAAAAGTGTTTTCACGAGATCAACTCAAGTACAGCACACTCCACACTCGGCTGCTTCAGGGCGGTTCTGTTGGGTCAAAATTAATTACAGAAGCTGTTCAGCACACACCAGCTGTTGTAAACAAATGCAAATACATTTTAATCTCAAACAAGCCCCTCGTATCTCGACACACAAAATACTGTCAATCTTCTGGGTTTACCAACAACTCGGGCCATCATCAAGCAGTGCTGGCATTCTTACAGAGAAATCAGTCTTAAATTAGTCAGTTTAACAGAGGATTTTTCCCTGTTCATGATGAGTGGGAGGATAGTTCCCACTTTTTGATACACCTCTTGAAATCTTTACTACCTCACACTTTAATCACACCAGAGTTCTTTGCCACATCTCTCCTTTGTCACCCAGTATTGCTGCTGGGCAATTTCTTTGACTGAGGGGGTTTTATTTGGGGAATACCAGGATCATGACACTGACAAAAGGAAATGAGAATCAAAGCTTGTTAAAAACTGCTCTCAAATAAAATGTGCGTCTTAATGTATTAAGGTGGTAGCATGGTGGTGCAGTGGGTGGCACAGCTGCCTAATAGCTCGAAGGTGTACATAAAATCTACCTATGCTGTTGGTTGCCTTTTGCCCATAGGTGTGGAAAGGAGCATGAATGGTTGTTTGCCTCTATTAGTTAGCATGTGATTAACTGGTGGCTTTTCCAAGGTTGGGACCTTTAAACCAATGTTATTTGGGATAGGCTCCAACCTCACTGCGACCCTGAACAGGAGAAGAAGTTACAGAACATGGATGGATGCATTAGAGTTGCAACTTGTTGTCCATATCAATATCACTCATGTTCAACAGCTCGGATGTGTGAGGACGCTGGCGTGTCTGTCACCGCTTCACTATCCACTGCAAATTGTATTTTTTTTCCTGCTTTTCTGTGCTCTATACCGCTAAAAGATTGGTGTGGACTGTGTGCACCAACTTTATCTTAATACAATCTCTGTGCTGCAACCCCAGTGTAGTAGTAGTCAGTGTAACATCGTCGATCAGCAGCTTAGCCACTTACAGCTGTTTGCTTCCGTTGACTCACGGTTAGCCGATCCTCGCTAGCTCGTGTTCCATCGTTTTTTGTGTTTTTCCTTTCATCCTTTTTTCTGGATTCTACCCCGAATGGACCTCCGCTGAGTCGAAAGTTATTCCCGAATGTCGGGAAAGTTATTCCCGACTTTCGACTCTGCTGTAAATGTACTCCGGTCTGTTTACCCAGGTCAGCTGTTAGCACACCAGCCCTGTCAAACTTGTTAGCCACGGTATGGACTCTGATCCCCCTGACACCACGTTTGATGGCCTGGTAACCCACTACAACACTACTCTTTACCCCTGCCTGGATTCTCGGTGCCTCTGACCGCTGCGCCAAGTTTCGGGATTTCTTCCATGCCAAAGTGGATTCCATCTACCAGCAGCTCCTAGCGCCTGCATCCAAATACACCCTTACATGAAGACACTGTTCCCCCAACCGCACGCCATCGTCATCCCTGGCTAGCCTCCTTCATCCATGTGGATGCCCTCCAAGTGACGAAGCTTGTCACTAAGGCTAAGGCCTCCACCTGCTCCCTGGACCAAATGCCCACAGCCCTGATCAAGACCTGTCTGCCCGCCCTGTGCCCTTCCACAGTCACCATAATTAATGCCTTCATGGAATCTGGCACAGTCCCCTCCAGCTTCAAAACAGCATCTGTCAACCCCTTTCTTAAAAACTCTGGTTTGGACCCGGAGGATTTATACAGCTACTGGCCGATCTCCAACCACCCTTTCCTCAGTAAAATCCTGAAAAGAGTAGATGCCGCCCAACTCCATCAGCATATGTCCAACCATGAGCTCTATGAACCCCCATAATCTAGGATTTAGACCTCACCACAGCACAAATACAGCCTGCATCAAAATCACCAACAACCTCCTCACATAGCAGCAGATTCCGCCCACATCTCCATCCTCATCTTCCTTGACATCTCGGCAGCTTTTGATACTGTCTCCCATTCCATCCTCCTTGACCGCCTAACAGACCAATCCTGGTTTGAATCTTATCCTGCCAACAAAAAAAAATGCATCACCATAAGTGATTCCAGCTCCTCACCAACCCCAGTCAACCAAGGCGCCCCACAAGATTCTGTGCTTGGACCCCTCCTCTTCACCATCTAAATGCCCACCCTTGGTCAGATAATCCGCCATAACGGTCTCATTTTCCATTCCTACGCCAACGACACACAGCTCTACAACAGCACCATCCATCCATCTCCCTCCACAGTCCCTAGTCAAATGCCTACAGTAATAAAAACAAGGATGTCATCAAACCTCCGCTTTGAAATCAGGAATTTTGCAACATTGGACATTTTCAGAAAACTCCTCAATTACCACCTGTTCTTAAAGGCCTACGATCTCAATGTCCCCTCTACATATCCCTCCTTTTACTGTTTATTTATCAGTATGTTTTTGATATTATTATTATTATTATTATATATAATTATTATATATATATTATATGTTAAAATATTAAAAAATGCTGTTCATAATTTTTAGCGGACCAAACGATTGATGTGTCAGCGCATTTAAACACCATTTCTGATTAGATCACTGCTCATGTTAACAGTCAAACGTAAATATTTTTTTGGAGTCATTTCATTCTGAAAGGAAAAAAGTGTTCATTGAAACCCAGCTAGTGCCACCACCATTTCCAATAAATACATCACAACTGGTGGAATAACCTTCTTATATATCTTCACTTTCACTTTGTTGTTTGGTCAAATCAATGGTTCATATCAAAAGTTAATAAAATAAAATAATAGATAAATCAGTGTAATGCCACAAATAACAAATACTTTCATCTGATAATTATATTCAAGATTATTTTAGCTATAAAGAAAACAAACATAAATTGGAAGTTTCTCAAACCTCAGCCATATATTTCAACCGTTTCTGAAATGGTGCAAAGTCCTGCAAATACTGAAGGATAACAGCTGCCACAAAAAATGTAACATTGAGTCCTTTAAGCCATATGATACAATTACATCATTCAAGTACATTAAAACACTGACAAAACGTCATACTTCTTATGTAAGTCTGGAAGAGTTTTATGCTGCTCTATGTAGCATTTATGTGTGTAACTTGTTAATATTTCATGCTTCAACCTGGATTTGTATTCATATTTCTTTGCATTTGCTTATTACAATGACAAAAAAGTATTTCTTCAACCTTCAAATCTTCATTCTCACAGCACGCTTAACACCTTTATACTTTTCGAATGAGCCACTTGACTGGTTACCTGTCCTGTTTAGAATAGCTCAATCAAATAGTTGGTAAGGCCACCCCACCTCAGTTGCCAAGCAAGCCTGGCCTGACAATCAACCATCCCCTTTTACAGACAGCACAGTAATTTCCCAGCGCAGTGGAGTAGTACTCCCTGACCTCTGCCTAGACCTCACGTCAACAGCCCAAGCACCAGTACCAGCTCCAGCTTAGAGAGCAGGCTCAGGCCGCCTCTATTTATTTATGTGCCATTTCACACCGTCTGCTCCCATTAGAGACCCAGCCTTGGCCCACCTTACACAGCACTCTCTTTGCACTTACCACATGGAGAACACAGGCAGGTTCACATGGACATGGGCAGTGAGTGAGGTGAGTAGGCCACAGAACTATCACAAGGTATTGTCACACCCAGCTCAAAATGACATCAAATTACTAGAGCAAGGCAAACGCATCAATCTAATCCCTAAAGAATTATTGCCAGCTTTTAAAAAATGAGATGCAAAAAATGTCATTATTGTATATAACCATGATCTTTCATTCAAATAATTTACAAAAATTGAACTTTTAACTCAAGTAGCATTAATAAAAAGACATTACATCTCAACCTGGAATCCCATTTAAAACGGCAGGCAAAGGATAAGTGTAAATATAGCAAGATAATAATTCATTTTGGCGGTAATGCCTCCCCTTGACACCAATCAGAGGTCACAAAAATGAAGGTTCAATATGTGTGTGCTTTTGCCAGAACAATGTCGGACACCATTCTTTTCTCCGGATCCCTCCCCATTCTGACCAGCGACGACATGTTTGGCCGCATGTCATCGTTCAACCGCTGGTTGTCGAGGTGATGTCCATGAGACGATGTGGGCCTGGTAGATAATTGGAGAACTTTCTGGGGAAAGCCTGGTCTGACTTCGAGAGACAGTAACCATCCCACTTTGGATGGAGCAGCGCTCTTAACTAGGAATCTGAGTTTATTAGACGAGAGCAAACATTACACCACAGAGTTGAGACCAGGAAGCAGAATCTCAGTCATAGACGCCTCTTTGCGCCTCCTTTAGAGTCACTCATCCCAAATCGGTCGGGGACTGTGTCTGTCCCCCGACCACCTTCATTATTCAAGTCAAATTACAAAATGATTTTACACAAAAGTCTAATAAAAATTAACACAACCCAGAATGTAGTTAAAAATTTAGATTAAATAATTATGGACTCCTGAATATTAGATCTCTAACAACTTAAACAGTTTTAGTAAATTTTCTTATTGTAGATCATCATATTCATTTATTCTGTCTGACGGAGACCTGGCTGCGTGAGGCGGGATGTGTTACTCATAATAATACTAACATACCTAAAAGCACAGGCCGAGGAGGTGGAGTTGCAGCCATATATAACTCCAGTTTACCATTAAATCCTAAAAACCCAAACCTGACTGTAACTCATTTGAAAGCCTTACTTTCAGTCTTACAAATCCAACCTGGAAGCATCAACCGCCATTCTGCCGTATCGGGCTCCTGGCCCATACACTATGATAAGTATTTTTAAATGAGTTTTTATCAACTGTATCAAGCGTAGTCCTTACAACAGTTAAAGTAATTATTGTAGGTGACTTAAACATTCACTTAGATAAAGGCAACATTAGTCTTGGTGCTGCGTTTACCTCAATATTAAACCTTGTTGGTTTCAGTCAGTCTGTGAATTGAGCCCTGTCATGTTTTAATCACAGATTTAGTCCTGACTTATGAAATTGACATGGAAAAATTGACAGTCAATCCACAGAAACCACTTCTATTAGACCAACGTTTGATAACTTTTGAATTTGAACTACTAAATCACTCGCCACTAGAAAAATCACTAGAAACACTAGAAACATATCTGTTGAAGCCGTAGCAAAATTTATAGAAGTTATTCAATCAGCGCTTTGTTCAGTTGGATGTCTCGACTTAAAATAATCTGAGTCTAACGTTAGTCCTGTGCAAATATATTATTTTGTCGATAAGGCTGCAAGCTCTCTAAGATTAATTCTCGACTTTATCGCCACCCTAAAAAAGAAGAGTGTGAAACAGAGAAGAGCAGCTCCATGTTTTAAACAACCTGACTCGAAACCTCAAACACACTACACATAAACTTAAAAGAAAATGCCGTCACACTAAGCTTGGAGAGTCCCGCTAAGCCTGGCAAGACAGCATTTAAACATATAAGAGAGTCATCGGCAGGGCCAGAGCAGCATATTACTCTGCACTGATAGAGGAAAATGAAAACAACCCCAGGTTTCTGTTCAGCACTGTAGCCAGGCTGACCGAGATTCAGAGTTCTTTTGGGTCCCGTATTCCTAGAACCCTTAGTAGCGATGTTTCTTTAATGACAAAATTATACTTATTAGGGACAAGATCCACTAATTTACACCCCAGGACTATGTTCTTAGAAACAACAGATAGACCTGCAGCAGATCTAGACTGTTTCAGTCCTATTGATCTAAAACAATTAACTTCTCTCATTTCCAAAAAAATAAACCTGTCTCCAAGATCCCATCCCAACTAGTCTACTTAAAGAAATTTTACCCTTAGTCAGCAACTCTCTATTAGAAATCATCAATCTGTCTTTAAATTCCGTCTACGTACCACAATCCTTTAAAATAGTCATGATCAAACCACTGCTTAAAAAGCCGACACTTGATCCAGAGGCTTTAGCAAATTACAGGCCGATATCTTACCTTCCCTTCATCTCTAAAATCTTAGAGAAAGTGGTAGCCGAACAATTGTTTGATTTTCTGCGTAAGAATAGTTTATTTGAGGATTTCCAGTCTGGTTTTAGAGTTCACCGTAGTATAGAAACAGCAATGGTCAAAGTTATTAATGACCTTTTTTGGCATCTGATGAGGGACTGGTCTCTGTTCTGGTCTTGTTGGACCTTAGTGCTGCATACTAGTGATACTATTGAACACCAAAATCTGATACTAAGACTTGAAAACTGAATTGGCATTAAAGACACTACATTAAATTGGTTTATGTCTTATTTATGTGACAGATCTCAGTATGTATCTGTTAACAATGAATCCTCCATACATAGCAAAGTTACCAATGGAGTTCCCCAGGGATCTGTGCTTGGGCCAATTTTATTCACATTATATATTCTCCCTTTAGGCAACATTATCAGGAAACACTCCATAAACTTTCACTGTTATGCTGATGACACACAATTGTACTAATTAATGAAACCAGGCGAATCTAATCACTTATCCAATCTAGAGGCGTGTCTCAAAGACATTAAGACCTGGATGACCTGCAACTTTTTATCATTAAATTCAGATAAAACTGAACTTATTGTGCTGGGACCCAAACACCTTAGAAACAATTTATTTGATAATATATCTACTCTGGACTGCATTACCTTGGCCTCCAGCACCTCAGTGAGGAACCTGGGGGTTATCTTTGATCAGGATATGTCCTTTGACTCTTATATTAAATGGATTTCTAGGACTGCCTTCTTTCATCTGCGTAATATTTTTAAAATACGGCACATTCTGTCGCAAAAAGATGCAAAATATTTTGTTCATGCATTTGTTACTTACAGGCTGGATTACTGTAATGCCCTACTAGCAGGTAGTCCCAATAAGACTCTGAAGCCCCTCCAGCTGATCCAGAACGCTGCTGCACGTGTGCTGACCAGAACCAGGTTAAGAGAACATATCTCTCTTATATTATTTTCCCCGCATTGACTCCCGGTGAAATCTAGAATCGAATTCAGAAACCCTCTCTACATTTAAAATTAGGCTTAAAACCTTCCTCTATGATTAAGCTTATGAATAAGGCTAGCCTAAGCTAGCTCTTAGTAATGCTGCTATAGGTCTAGACTGCTAGGGGATCTCCCATGATGCACTGAGCTTTACTCTCTTCGTCTCTCACTGTCCCTCTTTATACATCCCTTTCACTTTAATGCATGTTACTGGATTATTGCATATTATTAACTTGACTTCTTCCCTGGAGTCTTTGTGCTTCGCCTCCCTGCAAGGTCATATGGTTGGTGGCTGCATCTGCTGCTGTGGACCTGCTTGATGTCCACTCATTACAAGATGATCATGATGATGATTCCTATTATTATTATTATTATCATTATTATTATTATTATTATAGTATAGTATTTTCCCATAAGCTATTTCTAAATGTTATATTACTATTATTGCTATCATCAACCCGGGATCCAGACTGCCGTCGCGGCCCGACCCTGGAGCAGAGCAAGAAAGTGGATTACTATAGCTGAGGCAACAGTTGTTGTGAATTGGCGCTATATAAATAAACATAAAGATTGATTAATATATAAAAAAAAAACTAAAACATGTGCACCATAAATTATTGGTACACCCAGAATTTAATATTTCATTCAGGCACTTAGAACAGCCCTGAGTCCCTGAGTAGTGTGTGATGAAGTTTGAGATCAAATGGAGAAGATCTGAGACCATTCCTACATACAGAAACTTTCCAACTCCTTCAGGTTCTGATGTCTCATCAGGTTCTGAGGTCTGCATTTATGGACTTTCCCCGTAACAGATCCACAATTCTTCTGTGGGGTTTAGGTCATGTGACAGGGATGACCATGGCACAACCTTTAATTTATGATTTCTGAACCATAACAGAAAAAAATAACAGCAGCAATCCACTACCATACTTCACAGTGGTTAAGGGGTGCTTTTCTCTATGGCTTTTTTTTTTCCATGTCACAGACCTCTTTGAAGTTTGTTGCAGAAAGCCCTATTTTTGTCTGATCTGTCCCATGACCTTCACCACATTTTTGCAGCTCTACAACCTTTCGTTGAACATTTGCTGCGTTCTCTGTTCTTTGTGACTGGCATCAATACAACTAGAAGATGGCAGTGATGAACAGCAAAAATGGCACCGGTGGAGATGGTTCTGATAATATACCTGTGCAGTATAGTGGGAGGTCATTATATAGATCATAGCATGTGGATCGAGAGGTTTTCATACTTTTTCACTAAACCATTTTTTGTTTTTCTTTCCTACCCTTAGACATTTGATGTGTCATGAATTAAGAATACTTAATTGATAATTTTTCGGTGGCACTGCTCTATTTCGTCCATCTCCTCCTAATGCATACGCTTTCCAAAAACATGCACAAATATTTAAGAAATTAATTCAGATTATGGTCAAAATGGTTTGCCTATATCTTCATTTATGTTTAATGTAGCATAAATGACATTTAAGACACATTCACTCCATTTAGCAAATATATGAATTCTTTAATGTATTGTCTTATGAAATATGCGATGAATAGCAATTCCCCTTTCCTCAGGGAAATAATCCAATGATTTGATTAAATAAAAGACAAAACAATTTTTTAGTTATGTTTATTAAACCACCTTTTTCTTCACAACATAAAGTCTGATTTGGTGAAAGAATTGCAAAGCATACAAATCTTGAATATTGAAGAAATCACATATGCTGACTGAAAACAGGACTGATATTAGCTGGTAACATTCAATCCAACCACTGCAGGAAGTGATTGAATATGAGTTTGTATGCGTTGCAACGGAATGGAGGTGACATTGACATTGACATCAGTCAAAGACCTCAAAGGTCCCCGTAGAGAAAGAGATATGAAAACATAAACTCACCTGTGATCGTGACAAAGGCAAAGCCCTCTTCTCCCAGAAGTGGATTAATCAGTCGGCAGTTGTAGGTACTATTGGGCTCCAGCACGACTGTCAGAACGCTGGTCATGGTGAAAAGACCTTCCTCATTGGCGACCAATGAAGTGGTGATATTGTCCGTAAGGTTGCGCCCACCCCCATCCTGCCAAATCACATCAGCTTGAGGGTAACCACCATAGGCCACACAAGTCAGTGCCACCTCGTCACCTGGCCGCAGATTGGATTCAGACTCCAAAGTCACTACAGGTTTTGAGTAGAAGGCTGAAAAATGGAAAGTATGTAGGAAGAAGAGGGATGGGGTAAGGGGGGAAGAAAAGAGGTATGGGGTTGGTGAAAACGAGGAGAGTAGACCAGAGAATCAGACACATACTGATTTTATTTAGATTCTCTGCAGTGAGAGTCATCCTGGGAACTATTTGACATGATTCTCACAAAATTTTTAATTATATTTAGGAAGCTTAGTATAACACAGTCCTACGGATCTCACAAACACAGGCAGCTACTGTGTCACATCCTGATGTTGCATCCCTACATTCTCACTCCTTTCTCTCACAAGAGCCAAACCACTGGGACATTTCCTGTAAGGATACAAGATTCAAGGTGGGATTTGGAGCTGAACAAGCCTTGGAGAAAACTGGCAGGCACAGATATTTGGGACGACTGAGTATATGGCATGGAAAAAAGCCTAGAAAGTTCAAAGTGAGGAGTGAATCAACAGCCTCAGCTGAAATTGTGTTACTTCACTCCCTTGAGCTGAAACATGAGTATAGCTGTGGCAGAGTCAGAAGGTGCTCTATTCCCAGAACCAATCATTGCACAGCAAACAATCAGGTGGAGGTGGGGTCGAAATGAAATAAGTTTGTCTGAGCTGCTTTTTGAAAAGTCGACTCTAATCAAAAAGGCAGGTTTACACACTAACTAACTTCCCCAGCTGTCTTTTTGACTGACAGGCTAAATTCCTTGGAGGAAGCCATTCATTTTGTTCAAGAAGATTGTGAAGATTGTCTACAATGGAGACTTTACACAGTGGCTAAAAATAGAATATCTACAAAAACTAATGTATAACGTTTTTTTTTCTTTCCCCAGTAAGCGGAAAAAAGTTATTCATTTAGATCTCCTAATGCACATCCATCCTTGGAGATACGAGAAAAATCTAACAGCATATACAGAAATAGGGGAAGGAAGGAAAAGCAATCATCAATAAATAAATTAAAGTCTCTCAGCAATGAAGTTGGTGTTGTAGTCCCACAGCAGAGACAATGTTAATAGGGACTAATTGACCATAACACAGCTGATAATCAAAGTCAGCAGATATTGACCACAATGGAGACCACAATCATAATCAATTATTAACCAAAAACACCACTCAACAGCCCCAAAGTAACAGTCAGTCTCTTGGAAATGTCTTTTAAGGGAGTTATCATAAATAACCTTCTCCATAGGTAACATTATAATACATTTAATTGCATAATATTAATCTATATGTGCATTTAGAGCATTTACCAATTAGTATATAGTCAATGTATAAGCACACCGTACAGTATGAATCCTTAAATCAACTATTCATTTTTCTTGTAAGTGTGTGTGTGTGTGTGTGTGTGTGTGTGTGTGTGTGTGTGTGTGTGCGTGCGTGCGTGCGTGTGTGTACGTGCGTGCGTGCGTGCGTGCGTGCGTGCGTGCGTGCGTGCGTGTGTGTGTGTGAGTGTATGTGTTTTTTTTAAATGTTTTTCTGTGGCTCTGGGATACTTTTGTCCAGTCTCAGACAAATACCCTGATTGTGTTGGGTCAAGGGTTATCTAAGCATAGTTCTGGAACACATTATAGAAGGAGGTGTAGTGCTTTAAAGATATAGGTATATACCAGGCAGTTGAAACCTTATAAAAGATGTTATCATCCTGCCTCATGGGAAATATAGGATCCCAAGAGTGATTTTTAAGATTTACCCATACTACAGAGTGAAAGTCAAGATAGCTCACCTTCAGTGCTAAGATAGCTATGCATGGCTCTTGTCAATCAGCAAACTATATCTCTAACTTAAAGGAGAATAAATAAAATAAATACTTTAAGGGCTGCAACCAAAAATGTCGTATCTATCAAATGTCAATTGTGAGCTGTGAAGTTGCATTTTCCTTCCATTTCTACTTGATGAAAATCATTCCGAAAGAGAACGTGACAAAAGCAATACAACGATCCCCCATAACATTATATGGAATGTCAGGTGGAGTGAAAAAAATTGATTATCTTGTAATAACAGCACCTGTCAGTGGGTGGCATATCATAGGCAGAAATGTAATACTTTGTCATAAAAGTTGATGTGTTTGAAGCAGGACAAGTGGACAAGTTCAAGGGTCTAAGGGACTTTGACAACGGCCCAATTGTGTGGTTAGATGACTGAGTCAGAGCATTTCCCAAGCTGCATTTGTTAACACCTATCAAAACCAGTCTGAGAAGGGTCACCCAATGAACCAAAGAAAGGTAATTGCGCGGACTACAGGAAGAAGGCAGCCCGGGGGTATTCGGGAATACTCTTTCCTAAATGGTAAGAGTATTCCCGAATCGCAGTGACTTTTGTAAGCATGAAAATGCCCACACCAGAAATGGCAGCCAAATTCCCCAGATCTCTATCAAATCAAGTACGTGTGGAATGTACTGGACGAACAAGTCCAGTCTTACTCCAGTTCCACTTTGCAACTTTCTGGACTTATAGTATCTGCTGCTAATGTCTTGGTGCCAGATACCACTACAACCTTCAGGGGCTTTGCAGAGTTTATGAATTGATGCTTCAGAGCTGCTTTGGCAGCTAAAGAGGGACCCACACAATAGAAGGCATGTGATTACATTGTTATGGCTTTTCAGTGTATCTACTACATTTTAGATATCTTGATAAAGCTAATCCGACATATGTCTTTTCTGTATGTGTCTACCCTCAATGGCTCAGTTCATTTGTTTTTTCATACACGTGTCATGGATGTTACAACTTGACTCACCCGCCACCTGCAGCTGCAATGCAGCACTGCCGTAGTCCTGCACCCTGACGAAGCATGTGTAGCTGCCTTCATCAGCCACCGCCACTCTCCTCAACAGGAGCGAAGTGTTGCCCTGGCCCAGTTCTGCGGGGAACAAGCTGGTGCGGTTGGCGAAGCTCTGTGCTTGGTCCACCAGATGGTCGTGTCCCTCCCTGTACCCGTGCACAGTGCGTTTGGTGTCTGTCAGCTGCCAGAAGACGGTCAGATCAGACAGGTTGAAGGAGGTGGTTGGGCTGAAAGAGCAGTTGAGTATGGCTTCTCTGCCATATAGCGCCACCACTGGCTGGTCTGGGACTTGTACTTCCATCGCAGCTACAAGAGAGGATATGGCACTAATAAGTACTCATGACAATAAAAAAAAAAATCCTTTAAACAAAAACATGTTTTCACCTACTTATAAGGAATAATGTTGTAAGACAAGCACATTTTTAACCACCCAGAAATATATAATCTATGCAGCCTTTACTGTGTCAATCTACCAAATGTCACCCATAGTCACCTAGAAAGAAGGTATTAATAAATAGTATTTGGCCCTGGTATAGTCTAAACTAAAAGTATTCACTCAATCACAGCATTGACTCAGTGTGCAGTGTTGAAATGAGAAAGAAAGGCACCTACTCAAATTTGAATGTCTTTGAAAAAAATCAATGCAACATTTTGAAATTTATGCTGTGACAGATTCAGAAACATCCCCTTTGTTTGCACAGAATGGAAGCACATAGCGGGTGAAATGGGATGTAGGCAAGAGGGAAGGAGAAGAGGGATCTGGAAGCATTAGGAACTTGTGTTCCTATAGGCTTTGCCTCCTGGCGATGGCTGAGTGCTCTCAAACTGAGCAAAAGAAGAAACAACATCTGCCTAGCTTGAGTTAAATCGTTAGTTAGATCTAAAAGGGATCTGCTGGGGGGGGGGCAAACCCAAAGAAATGTCTTGAGTGTCATGTGTGTATGGAAAGTGTCTCTACTTTTTAGCAAACACTTCCACTTAAAGGCTGATTATTTTTTTGTACATCGCGAGCGTGCATGTGTGTGTTTGTGTGTGAGAGTGTGTGTGTGTGAGTGTGTGTGTGTGTGCAGTGTTTGTCTAGACTAGACCAAGAGCAGAGACTACACTGCATAATCATGCTGGAATAGCAGCCAACTCAGGTAGTCAGTAGTACACACATAGTAGTCGGCATTCTCCATTGATCCGTGTTTGCTCTTCTACACCTCTGAAACACTCATCAGCTTCACAAGGGAGAGAATAAGCCTGTCGTCCCCCGGAGCAAACCCACTCCACTTTATGCTCATCCCCTCTAATTGTTATAATCATGGTGGCATTTTAGCCTCCTCACCCTTTTCAAACTCTGTCTATCACACAGCCAATGTCAATGTGGTATCACTTTGCTATGAAGGAGATCTGACAGCTGCAGAGGTGCAATAATTACTGCTCCTATTAACAACAAACAAGTCATTCATCTGAGAGGGTTCATACATGTATGGGTGTTGCAAAATCAAGGCGGGTCTATTTTCTATCATGATCAGCCATTCCTGCGAGGTAGCCTCCCCACACCACATTCCCAGCAGACTGCTCATCTGTAGGAACACTGCCACCTACTGCCTATACTCACAAATCCAGAGAGGTGGGACAGAAAAGATCATTTTTCTGTATTATATTCTTTACCTACTGTAATGCTAAAGGGGAAAAAGAAAGAATAGAATGGTATGGAAGAATAATCAGTAAGCACATTTTATGACATGTATGCTTTTCTTCATCCAATACTACATCAAATAAGAAATTATATCATAAATACTGTTATGGAAACGACCTATTCTGCTGTTCAGGCCCACAACAAGTTTGAATGAAAATGATTCTCTATAATTTTGACTGGAGCAAACCAGAGCCTACATATTAAAATGCTAGTCATGCACAATTCTCTCACACCCTATGAAGGAACAGAAGGGCGTTTCCCCCTTTACTATGATTACAAAGCTCTTCTGGTGCGATGAGGGGGTTCTATAAGCCCATATTGTGGCAACAATCCCTCGGCTGGGCTGCATCACAGAGAACAATAGAATCAGAGTTATCAGGCCAACGCATGGCAGAAGCTGGCGGTATTGTGCCGCCATCAATAGGGATAAGCAAGCTAATTTCTGGAGTGCACATTTTTGCTGTGTTTGGAGTTGGCCCAACTTTCGCCATAACGAATAGGTCGCTGGCGTTTTTGTAGGAGGGGTGAGTCAGTGACAGCATTCTCCGAGACGTGCATGTTGAATGAAAAGAAAAGAGATCAATTAAAAAAGTCCCTGAGCAGACTCGGATGACTCACACCACTGAGTTCATATGGGAAGGAGGAAGGGAAACAGAAAGAGAGAGGCCGGCGACGAGCTCACAAAGATAATATCTGAGAACAAGCCAAGGATGAGTCTGTGGAGGAGCCTCACACACTAATCCCTCAACACTGACCAAAGCTGTGTCAGAGAAGAGAGGGAGGGCTCATCCTATAACTTGGCCTCCTCCTTCACTTAAAGTTCCTTGAATTGTTAACCTACCACACACTCCAAGAGGATGCAGCTCTAAAGAGGGACCTTGTGTATGGACATCGATCTTTGGTGCTAAAGCATTTGGCTGTTTTTGATCTTGTTTACAGCAAACAGCGGATCTGTGATGTAGCAGACTGTCAGATTGTCTAACCTCAGGTCTGCTCTCAACATGAAAAATACATGTATTGTCTGGAAAGACAAGTGTAAGGAAAGGTTGAAGACTGTAGCACAAGTGGTCTTTTGTGGGGAGGCCTGGATGCACCGTTTAGCAAGGGTCATGTTGTCCTCTCGAGGGGTAAAGGGGGATTTCACATCACAGTTCTCCCTCTTGATAAAGAGGTGCTCAGAAGCCGTAGAGGGCAGGCTGGGAGAAGTCTGGCAGGATTTACACACTGCACTTTGTATTTATGGGCCTTAGCTCTGTTTGAGTGCCTGCAAGACAGAGACGGGCACTTTCACAGCCAACATGAAATAAACTCATTACAGACCTCACAAACGATGGCAATGGGCCCTGCTCAGTAGCGAAGCACAGGGTTGGTTAGAAAAGGCTGCAAGTGATATTCACACTGCTCTCCATTCTACTTTGATGACTACCCACCATACTGTCACTATAAACACCCCCTCTGTTCACGATTTCTTCAGTATTGCACAGAATGGGTGTTGCCTGATTTGCAATATACCATGTTATTTGTATAGTGAGCTAATGCTAGAAAGGAAAATGAGCATGGCGGCTGAGTGTGAGGCAGTGACACCGTGGCACAAGCACGGACAGCAAATTGGAGGATCACAGCTTTTATAGAGAGGGTGCTTCCTGGGTGACAGTGAAGCTGTTTGTAAATAAAGGCCAGTGATATCTCACATCATTCTTATCATCAGACGCAGTCAGGAGAATATTCATGTTTTCCTCACGTGCACTGGGACTTCACCATCATTCTAGTGATGTAAATCATATCTATGAACATGCCTTAAGTTAAAATAAATGATACCTATGTTGATAGGTGATACAATAACTACCTAGATGGAGACATCACCATGAATAGTTCAAATGGCTCTTCTTTGGTTGACTTATTGTGAAATAATGTAATGTAATTATGAGCAGAAACTTGGAAGAGCTTTCTCGGAAATAAAACTAGCGTCTTAAATGCAATCCTGTGTGGTGTTATTGTGTAGATAGATAAATTCATAGGATATGTCAAGTCTCTGAATTAAGAAATATGGATGAGATTTTCTATTTTCCAGATCACCCACACCAAATATGTTGGTTTCATCCTTAAACAAACATGAAACTTCTTTGATGAGATGAAAGTAAAATGTAGGGTACACTTCAAATTATCTCTATTTTATAAAACACGAGTAGGATTATACCGTCACCATAATGTGAACATTGTTGCTCAACATGTATTTGATGTGTCTCAAACAAGAACACCAATATTTTCCGGTAAAAATCTATTTTCATAGCAGGTATGTTAAAGATGAAATATTATTGCCATTTTCCACAAGTCAGTAAAATTATCTTACTTAAATTTCTGTGACACCGCTCAGTTAAAATTACCCTTTTGGGTGATAAGCCCATGTTCTCTTCCATCAAGCTCTGACACACTAATTCTGAGCTACCGGATTGAGTGGGCGGGACTAAAATGTGTTTCCCTCATCCTGGAGGTGTAACAAATTGGTGTACTTCCAACACGGAGATAAACAACTGCTACTGGGAATAATAACCCATGTTCTGTCCTGAGTCAGACGCAGAAGATCAGGAGGCTCCGGCGGAGGATAAGAAGAAAGCCGGACAAAGAAGAATTTTTCTACTTGGTTAGTTGTGAATGTTGTATCATTATACATGCAGTGTCTTTCAGTGTTATTGTACGTCAGCTACATGCTAAAAAGCTCTCTACCTACTACATCTGTAGTAGGTAGAGAGATAGAAAAATAGAAATATTATCAATATAACCCTATTGATCCCCGTGGGGAAATTAATCTTTTATAGCAGCAGGTACAAACATAGGTGCCAAATACAACATTAAAAACAATAAATAAAGGAAAATATGGTTTTATACATATATAAAAAACATTGGTTTTTCTTTGTTTGGGGGAGCCCAACAGAATTTTTATCCACTTAGACTTAAGGTCCTCTGAGGCTGGAAGGCGTTGAGCATAGAGGCCTGTGTGTTAGCCAAGCTGCTAAGCTGCTAAGCCAAGCTGCTAACTGCTCATCAGCTAGCTTTGAAATGCCGGTGAGAGCTATGGTAGATAGGTGGCAATCTCGTGGGTAGGCGGGTAGGAGAAAGCCCAGATTTGGCTGAGTTTCTGATGAGTTCTGGCATTATCTGTGAGTAAGAATGTTGCAATATCCTCCTTGGACTGCCAGCGGAGGTCTGAAGTCACGTGATTTCTGAGGTGCCTCTCAAAAAAAAACGTTTTGGCCTTTTTTGACTCTAAGTGGCTAAGAAGGCCCTCAAAATATCAAAACAAGTAATTAAAACACTAGAAAAGTGCATTTTTTACAATATGTTCCCTTTAATATATTAGTGTAATAATGACACAAGTAATGACTACGTGTCATTTATATGTACTTGCTCCAGCACGCTGGTACCGCGCAACATTGCTCACTGGTGCAGTGGGGCATACATGTAACCAATCAGATTGCTCTGGGGTCTGTCTATTCATCTGTGAATACACAAAGCATGTTTTATTTACAATTTGGTACATTTCTTTTAATTAAATTAACATTTTTATTTAGATATGAATCAAACTGAACAAGCAGGATCCCCAAACACAGCTGCATTTCATTGCTAAATCAGAAATAAGTTGCCGTAATTAGTAGCAAATCTTGTTCAGTGCATATCTGAGAAAAAATTCAATAATCAAAATGAAAAATAATAAATTATAAAATAATAATAATAAAACGATTGAAAAACCCAAAATATCAAAATGCATCTCTTTTCCCCCGTACATGAGATGTTTGGACATATGTTTTCTCCAAAATAGTGAAGGGTTTTATACCAGAAAACCTTTCTGAGCCAAATCCCACTCACAGAAAAGACCTAAATTCAACTTGTAACCATGGAAACAGAAAAATAAAAATGCTAAAAAGCCCCCCAATATCAAAAGGTGGCTTTCAGCACTTGGTTGTGGTGAGTAAAAAGTTTTATGAAAAAAAATGGATAATAACAATGGATGATAATAACTGTGCAAATTTAATGAATAATTTTTGTTTCTTCTTTAAGCTGAATTATTTTAATACATATTTGAAATTGAAAATGTTATCACTACTTAATCAAGCTATACTGGCTTTCTTCAAAATGATCAATTCATTCTCCGAGCATAACTTAACACTGGAAATCTATAATTGTTATATTTAAGGTCTCATCAACCTCGTCCTCCTGTCTTATTTCAATATTCCAAATTTTCCTTCAACTGTTGAAGGAAATATTGAACAGATGGACGGATGCATAAATTAATTTCCCCTCCATATCTTATTCACTCATTTTATAGTGAATTATTTTTTAAACTTCTTATCCTGCAGCACCAGTATTTGAGATAAAAAACAGGTACACCGAGCTTAGGGTGACCTTCAAAAGTTGGTAGCCAAATTAGCTTCTAGTTGCTGACAAGTGTAAAATTGTTATAACTATCACATATTTCCTCAAAAGAGACTGAAGCATAAAAAGTTAATTTGGTGATACAACACTGTAAACCCGACTAAATCAAGGGAACTCAAAAAATCCATAGTCACAATATCTTTGCGTTCATAAAGTAAAAAGTCGAAGAATGTCAGGGCATAAATATTCAGAATAACAATATAACATTGCATTAAAATTTTAAGCCATGGTTATGTAATCTGCTAAAATTATATATATGAGTTTTATGAACAAAAAAGAAACCAGGTGCTACTGGTACTCAACAATTTTACATTATAAAATATTATAATATTGAATATTTAAATTTTCACTTTTAATTCGATTAATTAATTTGAACAATCAGTTTTAAATGATTGAAACTGAAGAATTGTAAATACCTTTGGATTCATAATTGTATGTACCAGTTAATCTGCAACCAGGTTTATATTCATCAATAATTGTAAGCTTTATAAACACAAAGAAAATAGTAATAAACACAAACTGTCAAACTTAAAAAAACGTAAAAGAGATTCTAAATAAATGTTAAGTTTTCACTGCTCTTTCTAAGTAATTAATATGAGTATTCAGCTTCACAGTGAGGGTACAATTTCGAGCCAAGGGGACTATAGTCATTAAAAACAACATGTTAGGTCTGAGATCATTTTTGTACACTAGCAACAGACACGAATGACTGTCAGCAGAAAGTGAGAAGTACCTGACATTGAATCAAACTCTGTATGGACAACTTTCAACCCTACAAAGTGATTACTGTTGGGATATCCAGACTCAATAAATGATGGGAATGGGATGAATTTGTGAAATACACAGTTATGTATTTCTCTACGGCCCGCATCATTCATTTAATCTTACAGCTAAAGCCACAGCGAGCTCCACTGGTGATGAGTAGTATCAAACTGGTGATCAATGCCAAATTCAATTTATTCCTTCTGGGATTAAAAATACTCCACATGTCAGAAAACTAATCATGCTGATGCCAGAGATGATTAGTTCTCTACATTGCAAGTTGGATTCTAAATGATGGTTATTTAATTTCTGCTGTAGTTTATTGACATAACAACTAGACCAAAACCTCTTCTGGAGTAGAGGATTGATTAAAGTAATTAGTAGGCGTATACAGTATTACAATGGATCACCATAATCGTCCTCTTGGGTTTGGAAAAGGGCTTGTATTAATAATCTTCCTCTCTGGTATGAGTATCAAAAAAAAACAGAGGGTATCCAGTTATGTACCTATATACACATCCCTCCCCCATACACAGTTTCATCGAAAACAGAAGACTCAAAGACTGGAGAGCATATTGCTATTCCACACCTGTATGACTCCCGACAGATCCTCAGCAACACCCTGTCTAAGGAATTGGACACGAGGCACGAAACTAGAGATGCTATTACAACACTGCTTTGGAGCAGAAACGTTCCCACATGCATAATAAGAAAGGATCACATAGACATGCAGAAATGCACATGTACACACAGCCATGTGTTCAGGTGTCAACACTGCTTACTGTCCCTAGCACATTCAAACACAGTCGTGTTTCCAACCCTGAGAGGATCTGATATTGACTTTGATTTCCAAGAGTCTTACCCTAAACCCAAGCCCTGCTTGCGATCCATTCTTACCCTTACATTAATTTAGGTTTGAGCAATTAATGGAATAAAAACAAAAACTGAGACTGGTATAATATACTAATATGGATTAATTATTTCCCCATGTGCTGCCTCTGAACACATCATGTTTAGCCATGTGCCTCTGCAATGTCCAACCAATGTTAGACGCTTAAGGTGCATGCAGATCGGCTAGAACAACACTAATGAAAACATGGAGCTTCAGGAGAAAAGGAGCTGGTAGCGACGAAAAATGCAGTATCAATCATTTGGCCAAATTGTAGCTTTGGAGAGGATGAGGCCGAACAAAAGAAGAACAAAAGAAGACATGTCAATCATAGTAGCTAAAGGCAAAACCACAAATTTTTCAAATCATTTCAGAATAATAACACTGCTGAGTATGAAAAGCGCAAGGCATAAATAGAGAGAAAACCAGAAGTGTTTCTACGGTGTGGCAGAAGAGAACATACATGAAGACAAGGACTCTTTAAGTAGCATCTAGGTAAATCTTTGAAATAATTACTCTAATTTCGACCTAATCTCAAATCCCAAGATTTAATTAGCCATGTTTATGTTATGGCCCCTAAATTAAGTCGAGCTACAGCCTGACTGTAAAGACAAGCAGACTTGATTCATTCATTCATTATCTACTGCTTATCTTGTTCAGGGTAACAGGGGGCTGGAGCCTATCCCAGGTAACATTGGGTGAGAGGCAGGGTACAAGTTGCCAGTTCATCGCAAGGTAGACACAGAGACACACAACCACGGGCAATTTTTTGTGATACCACTATCACATGTTTTTGGACTGTGGGAGGAAGACAGAGTTCCTGGACAGAACCCACACAGACACAGGGAGAACATGCAAACTCTGCACAGAAAAGCTGGCAAATGTGGATTCGAACCCAGTACCTTCTTGCTGTGAGGCAGCAGCACTAACCACTGTGCCACCGTGCCACCTAGCCGACACGATTGTTCAGTGACATTTTTGGACATTTCACTTAGCATTCAGTGAACAAATGTAAAAATTCAATGACTTCAGTCAATTTTCATAAACCTAAACCCCTGTAGTAACATCTGACATGGGAGGGAATAGAGAAATGGTTTTAGCAAATAAGGAAACTCAAGCATCAACACTAGAGCAATGAATGACTGCACGGCAGGGTTTAAGGCAAGAGGAGAAAGAGGAGAAAATGGCTTTTACAGCACTGCCCCCCTCTGTTGATGAACAAAACTGCAGCTTAGCACATTTTCGTTCTGGGCATTTTGCACCACCTGAACATAAGATGATTTCACTCAAAGGATCTGTAGGTCCTTTCATAGGGTTATGATTATGATACAGCCAATCCCTGTAAAAGTCTGAGGAGAAAGCACACTTTTGATTTCAGACGTAGTTGTCCATTAAAAAAATGAAAATGAAATTAAAATTATGGAGGGAGTATTGGGAGGATGTGTATCCTAAACTTGGTTTGGTTTGAAAAGCAATCTTAGAAAGGGTCTGTGTCTTGAGCAGCACGTTTCAAACAGCCCCTCAGTGAAAGAACCACCAAATGGGTGAGATTAAGTGAGATTAAAAGCGGTCTGCAGTGTAAAGGGGTCACTTTCAACATTAAGCTCTGAGCATAATCCCTTCTTTTGCCATTTTTCTCCAGAAACTAATCATGGAATGTGGGTGTCCTCACTCAGGGAGAGATAGAGTTTATGGTAGATAGAGAAGACAAAGAGACTGATTTGCTTATATTCAGCACTGAAACAAATCAAGCTGATATGGACCCTTGTTCCATTCTGTCTTTCATTCACTATCTTTCTTGCCCCGTATCTCTGCTCATAGTGTCTGTCTCCCTTCATAAATGTATGCAATTTCATATCCCCTCAATAACCTGTTAATGGGCTCCAGCCGTAAGATAATAGCCCTGGCAGGAGAGGATAGCGCAGATAAGGGCAACCTTTTGGCTTACAAGCTTGAGAGACTGTGAGCTTTTGATGAAAGTGAAGCTTGGATGGAATACAGACAAGGGTCATAAGGTCAGATCTAATTAGAGGACAGTTTGTTTCTTATAACAGCAAGCGATGCTGAGGTTTACATACACTTCGACCATCATTGTGGAGGAGCTATGAAAATTTGAGGTGAAAGAAAAAATATATTTTTATCTCTCCGATAAAGAAGGTATCATCCTGTGAAATTCAATTTTCTGATTGATTTATATCGTTTGCTGAGTCATGGTTTCAAGCACTAGGTGTGATACAAGGTTACCCAAAGATCAGGGTGCCGCCAGCTGTGCACTGTCTGATTGAGTTCCCGCCTGCATGACATCACCTCCGGCACTTTAACCAAGGCAATGCTTTAGGGATAGGAGTCTCCTTGTGTCAGCTGCCGGGTTGCGTCCTCAGCAAATCAGTAACCCATGGTACTTTCCAGGCACAGATAAGCATCCATTCACCACATTCATCAAAGCCCACTAAACACAGAGCAGACCGGCATATGGCTCCAGGTCCCTCTTCCCCTTCAAAAGTATAATCCCGGCATATTAACCGTATCAATTTTTCAACAACTCCACGAGGCTACATTTTTAGTACTTGTTGAAATAATCATGAGGTGCTTGTTGGTAATGCACACTCTTTCAATGAGTGTGCTGTGAGAAAAGAAGAGCTGGGAAACGATGAGACAGAGGTGAGCCAACAGAGACTGGTCATTATGTATGCAATGCAGCGAAACCAATCTTTGTTGAACCTGTCCTCAATTGTTTTTAAAAGGATACTTCACTGGACGCAATCAAATTAGCAAGAACATCACTGATATGGGGTAATAACCCTGAATTGGATTTCTGAACAGGCTAAAGTGTTCCCTCTCTTCAGAATCAATTGCTTTGAGGAGAAAAGGAGGACAGAGAGAGGTCATTCATAGTGAGCAGACTTTTAAAAGGTCCACCAGAGATGCAGGCGTGAATGAGCTGTTTTCAAACTCAAGAGCCTTTCCACAATGTGTGCCTGCTGACTACTACCATAGATGCTATCTGCCCAATAATGTTTATTCATTTGAATTACCTTACAGTTCTAATTACAGGATCAAATTTGGTCAGTTTTCAACTCCTGCATATGCGTGAGTACAATTCTGTTTCGGTGTTTGGGGGTGAAAAGTTGTGCATGCGGTGACCTGGCAGCCAAGTGGCTCCGCTAACTGAGCAGAGAGCCGGTCAACTGCTCGTCAGCTTCTTGTTAGCTCTGCCATTGGCTGACACCGCACTAGAGTGAGCCCAGAATTCTCCTTAAACCAGCTACTGCTGTGGCTCTGCCATTAATATACTTGTATGTTGACATTGTTGCTGGCATCTGGCAACTGGCACCACACCAGTTTAGAATGAGCGCAATAAAAAATAAACCTAAGCTATTAAGCAACCATTAAGGTAATAGGTCAAATGCAGACTGGGAAGGTGGAGCACATTGTCCTCCCTCTTCTTCTCTCATATTATCTCAAAAACAACAGCCCATCCCCGACTAACCTCTTCACCAAGCCAGTGACACAGAACCTCTGCAGTTGTTTATGATGAAGAGGTTTCTCAGAGGTTGACACACCCATCATCAGATGATTGAGTCAGTATACAGCTGTGTTGTCATGTGCTGTGCTCGTGCTTTTCTTCCACAAATAGCAGGGGTGTTGAAAGTGACCATACAATGTAATAATATCTGCTGATATGAGTATTTGCTGGACTTAGGGAGCGATGGCAAAGATGAATTCAAGAGAGATTACAGCCAGTAATCCCAGTGTGACTCAAACTGTCCCATAGGACACAGTGTGCTGCGATAATGCTACAACTGTATTTCAGTGCGGACTCAACAGTCAACCAACAAGATAATGAAACCACTGACAAAACAGCAATATGGCCGCAAGTGTGAGGGAAAGCCTTTCTTAAGACAAAACATCAATCTGCTCATCTTAAACCTAAAATGTACTAGGTTTATATATTGCATATATTTAAAATAAAAACACTCAGTGCAACCTAAAATTTGTAAAATATAGGCTGTTTGATGCCATCTTCAATTAGTCTGATAATTACTGTTGCTCTATGCTGGGTGGGTGATATCGTAATAGACACAATCTGAATAAAGCTTGGGTTTTCTGTGTAGTTCTGAAATGCAGCAGAGTCCCTCTATGAAGCTGTTGGACTTTTAACAATATTTCACTAAGTCACCACCGTATCACCATACAGTGTTTTCATGAGCACCAAACTAGACTCCAACTAATTCACTTTGTGTTCCGGTTAGCAGAGAGACAAAGGCACTATGTGAGTAACAAGAACCCATTACCCGTGAGCTAAAGAGCTCCATCAGTCCTAGAAACCTCCTCCTCCTGCGCACCCTGCTCCTTCCTTTCCCTCCCTGTGAGAAGAGCGTTTTAGGCCGTGGATACCACACAGTCAGTAATGAGCGGGCCACAGGCCCATTTGTGCCGGGAGAGAATAGTTCTCTAATGACCTGCTGAAGACACTTAAGTCCACAGAGAAAAGAGTGAAATGTGCCACTGAAGGCCAATAGCTGAAAAAGATATTTAAACATTTTAAATTATCAATTAAGGGGCGATAAATGTTTTTTGTAAAATTTGCTTTGCTGAAGTATATGTGCCCACATTTGGCACACAGGATCAACCAGCCATTGTTCTTCTTCTGGATATACATTAAGTAATTTTATCCACTATGAGATTTTAAGCTACCTTGTGTGTCAGTTGAATATTAAGGAAACATTCCTGTATCATATTATTGCCCCATAAAGCTTTTGAAGGGGAAGCCCAAAAGGGCCTGCAGGGCATATTGTTTAAAACAAAATGGAATTTCCCACTGTGCTGACTCCGGTCTAACGTCAGGCCACCGCAGGGGGGCAACACCCACCCAGAGTCTGGATGGCCAGCATTGCAGAAAGCAGGATGAACAGCATGGTCTCCCAAGGTGGAATGGAACAGCAGGTCAGCTTCTTCAGTTCACTCACACTGCAAGGAGAGAAATGAAAAGACATTTGAGGGGAGGGAGATGGTAATAACACAGAGCAGAGCAGTACCAAAAAATAAGAGGAAATGATGATGGGCGGTGATTAGGACATGACAGGAGCAATGAGAAACGTTGTCTGTCTTTGTTAGGTTGTTCGGTCTCTCAGGAAAGTGGACAATGACGCAATTAAACATATTTCACAAAGTCATTTATGACTTCCAGACCTGTCTGAGAGTTTTTCCAAATGTGAGTATTAAAGTCTTCTTTCTCCACCTCAATACATTTTTCTGTTGGTGGGACTGTTTTTGTTATGGCAAACGGGGACTTTCAAACTTTAGAGGAAACAGCCTAGTCATTCCCTCCACATTCCCGAGAAAAAACCACTACTTCATACGCAGACAGGAAAAATCTATCCTGTCCCACATGTACTGTAATGTAATGAACGAGTGCCTGTTCACATCAAATGGTGAAAAAATTATCTCAAAATAGCGAGTGATTCCTCAAGCTATTTGCAAACAAACAACATTTATGACCCTTCTAATCAACAGTCCAAAAAATCCCTGTTTGGGTATCACACTGTCTCTGTCAGAATGTTACCATGTCTTAGACGAGGGGATAAAATAAATGGCAAAAAACAGAGAAGTGATAATTGAAGCTATGGGATATCTTCTTGGATGTTAAAATATGCTTTATTATGTGATATATTATGTGATATATACTGTGGTGCCCATGACACCACAGTTGTTGTTTCTTATTTGACTTTGTGACTACATGTTCTTTGCTCGCTGTTTCTCTGGCATGTGATTGGTTAATTTTACGTTGAGCAGCAGAGGAGCATTTGGTTTCCTGTCAGTGACGGACTTAGGATGATCACATAGCACATGAGGGAAAAGGGACATGGTTCTGCTTCATTTATATATTTTTTCACTTACTTCCACATTATAAGTTATTCATGCTTTCCTGTCTTTCTATTCCTCTTTTAAAATAACTCCCAGAGAGGAAAATGTCACTGACAAAGGACAATGTCGCCCTGAGAGAATTTGTGCAACCTATTATCTCCAGGTCCATCGTCCCGTGTCAGATAAGTCATACACCGATCAGGAAATAAGTCCCCTTGTGCCGCCAAAACAGCCCTATAATGGTTTGTGTACTGACACCTTTCCATTAGAACGAGTTTGAGCTCAAGAAGCTCATCTGTGGGATCGGACAACATAGGCTCGCCTTCATTACCAACCCGCATCATTGAGCCTTGAGTGTCCATGACCCTGTCGCAACTGTTCGCCAGTTGTCCTTCCATAGACCACTTTCAAAGGCACTAAAATCTAGACCAGAAACACCCAATTAGGCCTGCAGTTCTGGAGATGCTCTGACCGAGACTCTTTACCCTTTTTTTTTTTTTTTTGTCAGCCAAGTAATCCCTTAAAAATGTCTCTATAAAGACATACAACCCCTCGCCATTCCATCTGTATCTTATTAACAGTTCTGTTTTCCTTTTCATTTATTTGTTATTTGTTTTATGTTTTTTCTGTTGTGTTGCTGCCAGGGGCGGTTTTAGCTTCTGTGACGCCCTTGGCGAACCTCCCTTTCAACGCCACCCCTACAACAACAGATCCCTAGCAGCTGCACAACAGGAAACACTTATATCCAGTAGCCCGACCTACCTCTTGTCTTAGTTACCTTACCTATGATCTTAGAATGGCTTGTTATTAATCAATTACTACTAATACGAGCACTGTTGTAGTTCCAGATCATACAATCATTTATCAAGCTTAAAATCACTGTCCATTTTGGAGCCATGGCTTGAAACAGCAAATTTAAAAAATGGTTGCAGGGAGCCCGGGTCCATAACAGAGACATCAATGGTACCACTAGGTCCAAACACCATGACTTCCGTTTTGCTATAATTAAAATGTAAGAAGTTAACCGCCATCTAGGCTTTGATGTCCTTCAGACAGGTAAATTTGCAAGTTATCTGCATATAAATGGTAGGAGATGATATGTTTCCCTAGTATCAACCCTAAGGGGAGCAATTACAATGACAAAAGGATCGGCCCCAGAATGGAACATTGGGGGACTCCACATGGAAGAGATTTGATCCAAATGTAAAGTGCATTATAAATTAAATGTATTATTATTATTATTAAGAGGGGCAAAGGTCTAGGCTAACAAAAAAGCTTCTCCCTGACAGTTAAGACCTCATCATCTGTTAGGCTGTGCCTCTGATACCCACACAGAGCTCCAGGCGAGAGATGAGAATGTTGTGGCCCACTGTGTCAAAAGCAGCTGTTAGATCTAAAAGCAGTCTTTGGTTAATAAATATCATTAAAAACTCTTAAAAGTGTCGATTCTGTGCTAAGCAGGGCTTTAAGACCCGACTGGAAGACCTCAAGAATGCCATGTTTGTTTAAAAAAGACTCGAGTACAGTCTTTTCTAAAGCTTTGGACATGAATGGCATTTAGAGATCAGCCTAAAGTTTGAAAGAATGGAGCTGTCAGTGCTGGCTTTTTTAATTAGTGGTTGTACCGCCGCTTGTTTAAAGCAGGATGGTACAACTCCTGAAGCAAGACTGCTGCTTATAATGTTTTGGATCTAAGTTCTAATAGCTTCCCAGACCTCTTTAATAAGGCGTGGTAGGACAACGTCTGTGGGACAGCCTGCAGATTTAAGTTTTGCAGTAATTTGCGTTAAACAAGAAAGAGGCACAGACTCAAACTGATCTAAGAAAGCAGAGCATGTGATGAAGACGGTTGGGTTAAATGAAGGCAGGGAGATGTTATTTCTGACTGTGGCAATCTTGTCAATAAAAAAGCGCATAAAGTTTTCACAAACCTCAGTGGACGCCTCAGACAAGCAGGCTGGGGGGGTTACGATATAATTAATTGTTTTAAAAAGAACACAAGCTTTGTGACAATTATTTAAATAATATCAGAGAAATATTTGGTCTTTGTAGATTTAACAGTCCTCTTATATCTTCTCCAGCTTTCTTTCATCATTTCATAAGACACCTGCAGCTTATCCTTCTTCCACTTGCACTCAGCTCTCCTGCACTCACGTCCCGTGTCATTCAGCCAGGGCTCAGATTTAGGCTTGTGATGCCCGGTTTTAAGTGGGGCAACAATGTCCATAATGTTTTCACAGTCAGAGAGAAATGACATCATTAATTCCTCAGTGCTAGAACAAGAATCGGTATCAGAAGGAATGGCAACTTCAAAAGTAGCGGAGAACTGAGCAGTAGTGATGGGTTTAACCACACAGCACCGGCGTGGCGGAGCTCACGGTTTAACGTCATGACAGACAAGAGTGACCTCAAATAAAACAGGCATGTGATCTGAGAAGACACCACCACAAATGTCAACATTAAAAACATGTAGACCACATGTTAAAACCAGGTCCAACCAGGTGCCCTTGTTCTTGTGTGGGACCAGTAACAAGGCTGTACCAGATTAAATGCATCTAGAAGAGTCAAAAAGTATTTCGCCGGCAGCTTAGCAGGACAAAAGACATGGACGTTAAAATCCCCGAAAATTAAAAACTGGTTATATTTTGGCATAATTCCATCCAGGAAATCAAAGAAGTCTTTAATAAAATCTTTGTTGAATTTCGGAGGCAATTGACCAATGTCAAACATACTACATTCAAAGCTGGAGAAGGAGGCCGGTGACATTGCTTGCAATTAAAACTATTTTAAAAAAAAGGTAGTTACTCCTCCACCTCGACCTGTAGTCTTGGTTGAGTTGAAGTATTCACAATCAGTTGGTAAAAGTTTAGAGAAAGCGCTTGACTCACCGACACTCAGCCAGGTTTCAGTCACAGAGAGGAAATCTAATCCACGGGAGGTGAAGAAGTCATTAAGAATAAATGTCTTATTTGCTAGTGATCCAGCATTTACCAGGGCGAACCTGGTAGAATGTGGGACATTTGCCAGCCCGGTTGCCCACCCCAGCGGCCGAAGGCTACTGTGATTAATTCCTCCTCCCAAGGACGATGCAAACTGGTGCGTGGTAAAATGAGTTCTTCAAAATAACTTTATTAAATTATTACTCATTGATTATCAATTAATATTACAAACCCTTCACGCTATGCACAAATACTAACGGTTTGATGTGGTCACCCCTACTCATATATTTAAGGACGTTAGGTACATGTATATCCATCCTCACACGTTCTGATCGTTTAATTACCTGCTGCGCCCCGTCCCATACCGGGATTACTCTCTGCTGGAAGAAACCTGTCTGCTCAGAAAATAGAGGGGCTGCCACTCAAAAAGCAACACAAGGGCATTGTATTTGACATGACGTGCAGCAGGAGCGATAAAAACCGATTAGCACTGTCAACATTTAGATATTTTTTAATCGATGCGTCTGCAATGCCGCCCCCGGGGAAGATGCCACCCTGGATGGCTGACCATGTGGCCCATAGCTAAATCATCCACTGATGCAGCTATATTTCAATGACGAATTTCTGTTGATTTTCATCAGTCATTTGGCATCCCCCTCCCATTAAACATGATTCTGTTAGTTTTTTGTATTTTAATGAATAGCATTTGCATTAAAAAAAAATAGAAATCCTGAACAGAAATTATGTTTGAGGGCTTTAAAAGAGGTCAAAATGTTCATTTACTTCCTAATACATCCAATCCACTGAAAGGGTGCCTTTGCAACAAGATTAGGATTATTATTCTAACATTACTGTAAATTGTCAAAATACAAAGGCAAAAACAGTTTGGTGATCAATTGATTTGTGTAGTAGTAATATATTAATTTCTCCCAAATCTTCTGTAAATTAATTATCTATTAAACCTTAATTCTGTCTTGTGACCTCTTGTTGGATCACCAACCTGGAGTTGGTAACCAAATATCTTTCCCTATTCTTATGTACCTTATTCCATCCAGAAATGAGTTAAAATGAGTTATAGCATTGAGTGAGAATTATCTGTGACGCCTTATCCTGTTCAGGGTTTTTGGGCGCTGGAGCCTATCCCAGCTAACATTTTGCATACTGTATATTTTGAAAAACCCTACATTACACATGATCTCCATTACATGCCGGTGATATGCTGCATAGCAGAAACTGTGAAGATAAATCATTAAAGAAGAAGATCCAGCCGTTGAAATTATGAACCACACCAGAAATGTCGGCGTGGTCTTGAACTCTATAATTTCTGTCCACATATTCTATGTTGTATTACTGCCTTTAATAATAATAATTATACATTTAATTTATAACGCACTTTACATTTGGATCAAATCTCAAAGTGCTAATATTTATATTTGATGTAACAATCAAACATTACATACGTACGCATATGTTTTTTTTCTGTAACTGCATTGATGATCATTCATAGTGTTGATATGATTTATAAAATTTAAATAAACTCCCCTGCCTTGTTTTAAAATTGTAGAATTGTTGGTTTCTAAACATTGCTGCGACATCAAAGAAGCTCATTTCATGTATACACACTCTTCTTTTTTATTCAACCTCACGAGGGTTTCATAATAAAGGAGAGAAGTGTTCCCAAATGTATCGCTTTTTCCACATGGGTGGTGTAGAGTTACAGCACTTAAGACACTACAGTTGGCTCTTCACAACTCTGAACACCGAGGTGTTGCTCTAACAGCCCACCATTTAACATAAACCTCATGTGCCGGTAGCTACATGGCTAAACACATCTGCAATTTCAGAATCTGTCAGCTTTGTTCGTATAGGTGTAGGGTTCATAGAAATATATTTACAACCTCTAAACAGGTAAGATATCATTAATGGTGTTGAGGAATGAATGGTTTCAATATTGCTGTCCACTCTAGCTCCACTTTATTGCTAAACCGAAACCTTTTCCACTAGGCTACATTTATAGCTAAAGCAGATGTGGTCAAAAGTGCAGCTTCCTCATAAACAGCAGACTCAGCATTCACTGTCTTCAAGTAGAGAAGTCATTAGCCTGCCAGATTCAAAAACATCTCCCAAAATATCTACTTTTAGAGGTAAAGTGTGTAGAAAATGGTCTGTATGCCTGCATAATATGATTGTATCAAATTAAAACGACGATATAACTTGATTTAATACACAAATAGCTACATGACTATATTAACTTTCCTCTTCCAAATTTGATTAAGTTTCAAGGCATTCGGGTGGTACTCTGCTACGCTAAACTACAACTCAACATCCACTCATGTAGCGAGCAGATGCAGTGTTAGTACATTGGGAAGAAGGTGGAGCACATAGAGCGAACCCACACAGATCCTGGGAAAACATGCAAGATCTACAGAAAAAGGACGTTTTGAGTCCTTATGAACCCATTTGAATCAAGAACCTTCCTGCAGTGAGGCAACAATGCTGACTACTATGCCATCATGCAACGCAGAGTTCACCGTGCTTAAGATTAATACTCTGACCATTGTGTGCGCTGATGAACTATCAATGAAAAATACCACGTCGTGTTCAGTCTTATACCTCTGCCCTGCAGAAACTAACCTTGACTCAAAGAGAGAAGAGAGGCAGAGACGACACAAGTACAAACACCAAGCCAAATAATCTGCCTCAACCTGAGGAGATTAGGCCAACAACTAATTTTTTGTCCACTGTTTGGCACATTTTAGTTTCAGTAAGAATGACACTGAAGAATTACAAAAACAGCTTCAATAGTGCAGCATATCTGTAGCACACACGTAGTCCCACAATATTCAGAAAGTGTTAACATCAGGAGATATCATATCCCAATGCAAAATCATACACGAAAACAAGCTCCTCCAGTTTAGTATCCAGTTAGAAATGAATATTAAAGTCGTATACATAAATCTAAAATGAGAATTCCTGGTATGCAAATTAATAGACACTTTAACTAATGTGCCACAAAAACGTTATCCCGTTATTTTCTCAAGAATAGCTAGAGATCGTTGCAATGGGAATGCAAATAAATAAAACTTATAAAAACAATTCCCAACAGAACTCTCCACTCCAGCATTTGGTTAATGTATAAGCATAGTTTGTGGAAAATATATGAAAGTGTTTTAAAGTTACACTCCAGGCAATATTCAACACTCGAAATATACAAAGATGAATGTATATTCATGTAAATATATATATATATATATATATATATATATATATATATATATTTATATATATATATATATACATTCATTCATCTCTGTATATTCATATTACATATTTGCCTGTGGAGTTATGCCAAAGGCAAACCGTGTGATAGCCACATTTCACCAAATTATATAGCAGGGGATAAAAAGGGACATAAAACTAATAATAGTTCATTAATTATAATTGAGTTAAAGGGTTGACATTTATTGGAAGTCTGCCCTTGTGTGAAATCATAGGGCAAGTAAAAGTAAGCTTATTAATTGAATTCCAAGCAGGTTATTCCACACTGATATGGTAATGATGACAATTGAAATAATGCTGTGATGTATCTCTCCAAATACATACAGGTATCCTTTTCAAAGGGGCGGGATATCTCTAAATATACCTACATGAAATGTCCCAACGCATCAAACCACAGCCTGATAGTGTCTGCGTTATGCAGACAGGAGGAAACCATCAAAGGATTTTTTTTACTGGATGATTCAAGCACTAAACTGAAGCCATGCCAGCATGTACACACATTTTTCTTCCTTACTCCGTTACTACAGTAGAACCTTAATGAGTTTATGTTTAGCACCAGAGATCAAAACAAACTAACAAATTAACACCTTAAGGGTACTATGGCACAATTATCTTTAACCCACTATACTGGAGCAATGTATCAAAAATAACTCCTAATTCAGATTTCTATGCTGTCCTTGGGATTTACTTACAATAATGAAATACTCCGGATCCTCTACTACGGTGCATTTCTTTGAAGAAAAACAAAAGCCTTTCGGTGAATAATGATCGAGGGTCCCACAGCAATGATCCCATGTGCCTGGGCATCATGCGACTTAGGGTGTTTTTAGCAGTAATATCCTTATTCCAGTACTGTCATTTAAAAACATAACAATACTCCATGGGTTTGTCAACATAAGAAAATCAAACATGAAATCCAATTATTCTTGTTTAAGGTATGGTCTCATAATGTGGGAAAAACACACCTAAAGGTTTAAAACTTGGTGAATTGGAATCAATAATTTGTTATTTATAGTTCTTGCAAATTTAATGTGAGAAAGTACGAAGTTAAATTCTCAAAATAAAAAAAAATGCCCTTCTTAAAATTTATACTAATGGCATGATAAATGTAAACAAATTTCAGTTATGGCCTTGAGACAAATCCCACTCACAGAGTGTGCCTCAATTCAGCCTGTAACCATAGGAATTTAAAGATACAATCAACGCAGTTCCCTAAATAGCAGAAAGCCCCAGCACTCTCTTGTTGTGGGGACAAAGTTTGTTCAAAGAATATTGAATAGTATTTGAGATCTGCACCAGAAAATAAACCAAACAGAATGAGTTTAAATCCACCGTAGAAGTGGAACAGGAAAGAAAAAGAAAAAATATTTCTATGTCTAGTTATATGTGTGTACAAAGTTTAGTGAAAAATAATTTAATAATTTTGAGAGATACTCGATACTCGAGATGGAAACTAAAGGTGATGGACAGATGGCATCAAGCCCATTCCTTTATGCCCCTCCTTACTTCATTCCTGACAGGGTGGATGAGAATGGTGCTTTCTGAAATGCGAACAATTAAGCGGAAAAAGAAACGGTCACTGTCTGATTGACTTGAATTTTCTTTTAGTGGTTGCCAGACATTGCGCCGTAATCACAGTATATTTCATTTTGACACAGTGCTAAGGCTTATTAAGTTTTTTACAGAGGTCCAAAGAAAGATTGTGGATTCTAGAAGGACCACAGAGCACTAAAATCGGCTATTTTGCCATGGTCCATGCACCACTGCAGTATTCTCAAGAAGGTGATTCTTAGACAAATTTTTACTCTTATGACAATGATTTAATTGCATCTGACTGACCTGGGCTTAAATGTCTCAGTGGCATATGGCTGAAATCAATGCCAACCTCCTTAAACCATTGGGAAACATTTCATCCATTGATGATAGGGACATTTCCAACCTGGGAGACACCTGCCCCATCAAGGGAGGCATCATGAGTTGAAAGGGGGCCTTTTAAATCCATATGGTTGTAATGGAGAGTTAGCAGTCCGTGCTAAGAGATGACCGAGTTCAGTTCATACAGGGACACATTCCCTGTAGCAGTTAGGTCCATTACTCCATTAATTACACATTAGTTCATCAAACTGAAGAATGAAGAGCACCATAAACCTCGAGGAAGTTTCAGGGCTCAGTTGTCATTTGAAAATATCACTTGAAGCTGCCAAGTTTCCTTATACTTAGTAAAACTGCCATTTAAAGTTCATATGGGGTCATATATAAGTAATACAATGGTAGTGATACCCTGACTGTCAAGACTTGTATGCTTTAAAACATATTTGACGGTATCAACTGTATAAATATGACATTAAATTTACTCTACATCCCATAGTTTGTAAAGATTTTGAAAAAATAATTTAACTTGTAGGTCGCCATTGCTGTTTACATTGCAATGCATTCTGGGTAGTGACGCTGCCCATCTTTTGAACCGATTATCCTAATTCAACAGTTAAAATTTTCATCTGTCCAGCCATTTAAATTTGAACTGGAGCGCGACATAAACGAGGACATTTTGGGAAACTTAACTCAAACTGAGCAAACACAAGAAGACGATGAGAGTCTTGATGAAGTGAGAGTAGGACACAATCACTGGTGTCTGTGCGGGAATTGTGTTGCTATGGCAACCGTGGAGGAGCGTATTTGCTGTAAAGAGCTCCGCTTTATGTCAGCAGCTGTTCATGTTCAGCACATAGATTATCTTTCGTTGTATGATATCCTCAATGTCGCAGTCGTGTCCGATGGTCCGCCTTCAGACTCTCTGCATCCGTGAGCTGGTTCAGATTTTAGAAGGAGAGCGTCCAGCGACTGCTGTCTTCGCCTCTTCGTACAGTGGTTGTCACTCGCTTCTAGGTGGCGTTTAGTCTCCTTGTGTGGAAGTATTGTTGCCACAGCGTCTCGTTTTAGCCTTCGTTTATTACCAGCATGACCCGTAAGCTCTTTTAGCAGATGAGGTCCGCCAAATGCATCAAATGCATCAGGAGAGAAGTGACGCGAAAACAAACGCCGGTCAATTGGAAATTGTGTACGTCCACTGGCGTCATCCCACTGTTTTCTCCTCTTTTTATCCCAGGTAAAGCTGTGAAAACCTACATCGCTTCCCGTATTGCCCTTCGACTGGAAAGTACAACCCAAAGATAAGAGACAAGATAAGATAAGCCCTGCGGCATTATATCGATTTTTCTCTGCATGCATTAATATGGAGATGAAATAACGCTATGGACCGAATGGTGTCACAAAGTGCAGTCACCTCCCTGATAGGAAAATTCAGCAGAGCATCACACAAAATTTCCATTGACATATCTCGCCACTATCATCACAAATCATTTCCTCAAAAATATTACTTCCCCCAACATCCCACGGGCAGCTGTACCTGCCAGAAGAGCATGGCTGCAGCATCGAGAGATAAGAGAAGCAGACAGTATCCTCAGAGCAGTCAGGAGTACAGCACTACAGCGGATCCCAGTACCGTTGGCTTGTGACCATATAAAACAATGCTTACTTGCAATCCCTCGATACTAATTACATCTGTCTACATGTTTTGACCATTTCAAAAGAGATTACTTTTCTCTTGGTTTAATTCCTCATATTTGAATTAGTATTGATCTGATCAAATTTTTTCATTCCACAAATAAGAGCCATATCAGATCTTATAATCTATTTTTAGCAGCTAATAGCAAACAAGATATTTGGATCCCTACAAAGTCCCAGACAGTGGTTTTACAAAATAGGTTTTGGGGTTGCCCTATGGCATATGAGGAAATGCCAGGTGTTTCCCTTTAATTTTACCATACATAGCAAAATTACAGATTATATCCATTTAGTCATGTGTTTAATACAGTTATTATGTGGACGACCCTTGGACAAAAACAGTTTTGAGACTACTGTGCCAATCTAGTATGAATTAACTTTGGACTAATTCAGTATTGAAGAATTTGGTGACCCAACTATTTAATTTTTAATTAGACATCATTCAGAAACCACAAATCCACCTATGGCAACTCAGTTTCTCCATAAAGCATACCCTCTAAAGCCCACTTCTTAATGCAAATGATGGTTGCACTTCAGTCTCCTTTGGCCCACCTTCTTTTTCTAAACAAGTCTGTAATGGAGCAAATATTCCCAAGAACCCAGTGTCATCTCCTTGTAGAAGAACTGCAGTTGGAGTTCTTCATCACACCTCCCAGAAGAACATCTTAAACAGGAAGCATGTTATTAACAGGGCATTGTGGACCTGTAATAATCAAGATACCACTGAACCACGATATCATAAAAAAAAAACATCAAAAGCTCACACCAGACACAGTGACACTGTTCGATATCCGATAGTCATCCAGCAGTATTGGAATATTAAACTGTCACCATTTAAATAACACGATGGATTGGTGCTGTTCCACCATTGTTGTGTTCAGTGTAAAAACAAAGCAGCGGTTTCTGTAAAGGTCCTCATTGTAGCACTGTTGCACGATCTCTAAATAAAAAAGGCTAGTGTCTTTCAAACTTCTCTTCAACTGTCCTCCCCATTCTGTTAGCTAGTCACTGCTACCAGGGATCTTTTGAGTTTATGTTATTGAACACACAATAAGTTGTCAAACCTTCACATCCCATCCCTCTTTCAACTGTCTTATTTGCCTCTGTTACTACCTCAACTGCTGTCACAGTTGTGTAACAACTCAGACTCTGCATTACACCTCCCTTACATTTATACAGAGCAGGGGGCAAGCAGTGGGGAATAATTATGTACCAGTCCAAAATTGAACTAGTTATGTAAATTAGGCTAACTAATTTAGCTCTTCTGGTGGATCAGACAGTAAAGGCTGGTACATCAATGAGCTATGGGCTCACCTGACTCTTCACCGGTTCACTGATTGTCTTCATTAGACTACTTTTTTAGGTAAAATCATTTAAAAAAAGACCAACAGTTTTAGGGATGCTCTGACCCTGTGGTCTGGGCTTTAGATATAGGCCCTGGTATAAATCCCTCAGATCCTTGGGATTGCCCATTTTTCAAACCATCTTCCTCTACAAAATGTTGAACGGCTTCCTACTATATTGAAGCCATTAACAGTGCCATAGAAACGAGATGATCAATGTTATTCTGAATTTACCTTTCAGTGGCATAATATCATGGGTGATAAGACAAAAAAGGACAAAGGAGACTGGTGTCATCAATCTTTACAGTAATTGCATTTTCCATTCACCCAAATTTTTCTGTTGAGTCATCATGCACAATTTAATTTCCTGACTTCTTGCTGGATCGCAAAACCTAGGGTTGGAATCCAAATTCCTAACCAAATACGTTATACCAAAATCTAACCAATTATTGTATATCCTTTTGTGTACATGTGTACATATATATGTATGTGTTTCTATATATCGCTGCTGTAACACTTGAATTCCCAGTTGGGGATTAATAAACGATCTATTCTATTATATTCGAATCAATCATAATGAACTTCATTCCAGCCTAAGTCAGTTATAGCCTTAAGGAGTGTGTATTATTAAAAAAAAAAGAAAAAAAAAAAAGTCAGATAAAGCACCAAGAATAGTCTGTGAAGTCTAACTGTTTTGTCCCCACTGAGTTATGCATGTTGCCTTTACACTGATTGAAAGTGCTGTGTTGATTTTTGCCAAAGGGGGGCGCATTTATCCATGATTAGCTAAATCAATGCAATTGTAGAGTGTAGCTTAGCAGGGCCATGTCTTCATTAAAACAAGAACAGATAATCTCACACACACACACACACACACACACACACACACACACACACGCACACACACACACACAGTGAATAGAGCCAACTTTGGGAAAAAGTTCCTCCTGGTTTGAGTTCTTCTACTTCCCTTCAGATGCTGCTCGTCCTCACAAAGTTATAATTCTCTTTTTCCATTACCTACTCATAATAATATGTGTGTTAGCTCGTCTCCCACTTTCAGACACATCTTGAAGGCTTACCATGTTAGGAGGGCGAAACTTAGAAAACCATCCAGCGGGGGTGACGCGTCTCTGACAGCCGACCTTATTTTCCACTGTTCATTCTCCTCACAACAAAACAGAAGTAGAGCTACTACCGAGGCGAGGTAACGTTACCGATAGAGCCAGAATAAGATATCGTTTTCAGAGTGAGTGGGTATGCTCCATTGATTTGGGACGGTTCTCCCCACAGAGACCACTCCTTGCTGCTTTGTCCAGCCGTGACGTCATACGGAGGGGGAAACAGTCTGGAGAGTCCGACCCCTGGGTTAACCGTTTGTGAGCACGTCTCCACATCATCTATAGCAGATTTTTTCAAAAGGGGCAATCCCTATGGGTGAGGAAGGGGTACGTGAGTTTTTTTGTTGTTGTTTTTAATCAGCAAAATATCGGCCATTCACAATTCCTACTGTAATTTTACTATTGCAGGCTAACTAAAATAACATGTAAAATAAGCCAAATTTTTCCAAATTCTCCAAATGTCATATTCAGAAGCCAGGTCCTATAAATAATTGTTAAGTGCATACAGCAAATATGTTCAATGTAAACGGTAAATTTGGGATATTGAATGACAGATGAAAATATTTAGACAATCTTCCTTCGAATGTACCAGCTGAAAACAGCTGTTAAAAATAATATGCTGTTGTTCAAAAGAAACAGGAGAAACTCAGTGACTCTGACACATGTCAGAGTCACTGAGTTGCTCCTGTTTCTTGTGAAATACTACTACCTACTATAACTAGTACTAGTACTAATACTACCAAAAAATAATAATAATAATAATACATTTAATTTATAATGCACTTTAAATTTGGATCAAATCTCAAAGTGCTACTAATACCAATAATAATAACATAATAATAATAGATGGATAGATAGAAACTTTATTAATGCCCAGATGGGGAAATTTAGTCGTTGCAGCAACTCCAACATACTATAAAATAGGGCATCTTATATATATATATATACATATGTGTGTGTGTGTTTAAGAAGATATGGCGCAACCGTAGTGACTGATAAGCAGGGACACCAATTGTAAGTTACACAGCATGAAGAGGTAATACGTGGTTTACGTCGTGAGTGTGTGAAGAGAGAGATATTTACATTGCCGATGTTTCTAAATACAGTAAAGGCAGGCAACCATTAAAGCTCATTTGTTTGGCCAGGGGGGACAAACACAGCAACACCAACCACGTGACTAAACCAGGAAGTCTGTTGAGTGTGCCTACTAAGTGGTGAGTGCGATATTTTACCAAAAGTTGTTACAGTTAACATTTATTTCTGACATTTCTCGCTGTGTTATCAAAGGATTATTATAAAACCGTTCAAGTAGACGGTCTAATTGGCGTTTGGTTTATTTAGTATGTATCCCTTTATCAGCGAACGCTTAGGAGCTAACAGCTAAGCAGAGCTGCTAAGGTAACAATACAAACACGCAATGTGTGGAGCCCACACACCAAAATAAATATTACGGTGAAATGTATTTTCTCAGAGTTCATTCTCTAAAATCAAGATTGTATTCGTTCAATTTTTATCTTACGTTGTGTCCGGTATTAAAATGCTGGCGATGTTATCGTACGAGACCCACAGTCTCACAGCAGTTATATTTTAATAGATATGTTTGTGTATGTGTGAAGATAGTGATGGCTTCCTCAGAATGGCAGCTGTCTTTGAAGCTGGTGGATCAACGCAAATCCATATTCCACTTCCCAGAGATGATGCCAGGCGATGTTTCTCCTGGAGGATACAGAGTCGCTACTTTAAAGCAGCTTGTTGCTGCACAGATCCCAGACTCCATCCCCGACCCAGAACTCATAGGTACGTTGCATTGATTTGATTCGTTTTTGAATAAAAAATGTTCTATTCTTTGGATTTTCCACTAGAAACAAATCTCCAGTGTACATCAACCGTTTTTTTAAAACAATTCAGAGGCTTTCAGCTGAACTGATATGAAAGACATACATCCAGATAAGGACACATCACAATATTCCACTGCCAAGAATGATATAATATCGTATCTACACCAGTCAACCACTACTACATAATAACAACATAAAGTATTACCCTATAACTGGTATACATTTTGTGGATGACTTGTGTATCTGTGTTTGTATTTTGCATCAGAGTTGGTACACTGTGGCCGTAAACTTAAAGATGACCTAACTCTGGATGCTTCCGGAATTCAATCAGGATCCACCATACACATCCTCAAAAAGACTTGGCCAGAGCCTGAGAGCAGGCCAGGTTTGTTTGTTTCTGATTTAAGTATTAGAATGTGTTTTAACCCATACCATGAGCGAAATTTAAAGTATGAATCTGCCCACAACATTTTTTTTCATCTCTAGAGCCTGTGAATAGAGCAACAGCAGCCAGAGAATTCCGAGTGTTCCATGCTGCTCTTCACTCTCTAAACTCTGCCTACAGAGACTCGGTGAGTAAAGTAAACACAAAGTGAGTTTGGTACTTACTCCAACAGTAGCTGGAGTTCATTTTAATCGTAAAGCCACAACTCATTTGATTTATCTGCTATAAACTTCTATGGATTTAATTCCATGGGTCTGGTGATTCCGTCAGATGAATGTAAATAACTATAAACTTTATTTACAGGGCAGTTTCAATTCCATGTAATAAAATGCATCTCAAACGCAGTAAAAATTAAAAAAACAAAAACTAATAAGTTGTGCAGAAAGGTAAAACAATTTAAAAAAAATATATATATATATACGTTAACTACTAAAAGAAAATTAAAAGCTCAAGCTAAAAGAGCTCAAGTAAAACCAGGAAAGGCGATCGGAGAAAAGTATGTCTTAACAAGGGTCTTAAAAGAGATTATGGAATTATGCAAAGTGACTCAAAACCGTAGTGATGTGATCATGTTTTTGACTTATGTTTGAAATTCTTGCAGCTGATGGATAGCCAGATACACTTGATCTGACCTTTTAAACTCTAGCACAACACTCATCATTTCAAACCTCCTTTCCTGCTTTTATATTGTACTTTGATCTGTCCTGGAACTGTTTAATATGCTGTGATACAGAATTTCCTCTGAAACAGTATATCATCCTCCATAGGAACTGGAGATAAGATAACACCTTTATACGAATATGACTTTCTGTCTTTTTCCTCCCCTTTAGGTATATAAAATGCTGACAAATAAAGAGTCTCTTGATCAGATCATTGTGGCTACGCCAGGGCTCAAGTCAGACCCAATTGCCCTCGGTAAAACCTGCTGCATTTAATAATTTGAATTATAATTTAATTATTATGCCTTCTCATTGTAAATATGAGAATAGTAACATTTTCTACTAACACTCTTTTACTCTTTCAGGGGTGCTCCAAGACAAAGACCTCTTTGTGCAGTTTACAGACCCTAGCATGCTGGATATGTGAGTATGGGGTTTTCTAGTGATTGGCTCTGATTATGAAAAAGCACAGAGTAATGAAAGCCAATTTAAATTCACTTCTTCCTGTCGTATAGTTTGATCAGTTCTCACCCAGCCCTCGTCAATGCCATCATCCTGGTCCTGCACTCTGTGGCAGGCAGTATGCCCTCGCAGTCCAGTGCAAACTCGACTCGCAATGTATCGGCCAGTTCTTACAGTGATATGCCAGGTGAGCAGGAAAGATGGCAGCAAAAGTAGACTCACTTTTGACCTGCTGCAAATACTGTCACTCAGTTACGGTTGTACTTTCGCCATGATGGTCCAAAATGTATTTTTATCTGGCAGGGGGCTTCATGTTTGAGGGCATGTCTGATGACGAGGAAGAATTCCAGTCTGTGAGTCACTCTGATTGTGATACTATACTGTTTGTATGATACTACAGTGTAGACATCAATGTTCTGGGAAACAATGATCATAAGGGGCTTAATTGTATTTCTGTGTGTCTAATTTGTGTAACAGGGGAGCCCTGCCGGTCCCTCCCACAGAGCGGGAGGCTCAGCAGGAATGCGTCCAGTGTCTCTGAACCACAGTGGAGCAGCAGGCCCCCGTCCAATAACGCAGAGCGAGCTGGCGACAGCTCTGGCCCTCGCTAGTACTCCTGACAGCAGTGCAGTAACTCCAACAACTTCAAGCCAGGTTTGATTTTCATCTAGAATGAGATTAAAACCTGATTAATTAACTGTATGAAACATATAGTGTTTGTTACAAACCATGAACTCTTTGCTGCATATAAACACATTTAACATTTGCTTTTCTTTTCTGTCTTTCCACTCTGATTCAGGCTGACCCCTCCAATAGTGTAGCCCCAATGCCAGCAGGGACCCCAGTCAGTAATGATCTCTTCAGCCAGGCTCTGCAGCAAGCTCTGCAAGCCTCCAACATGTCTGCTGTACGGGTGAGACTCTGAATTCACGGATTCATTCTGTTCAAATGAGGAAATATCAGCTTATATAACGAATACTAAAATTGTGTATTTTAATGGTGTAAGGTATTAATGTCTAAATGATGTGCACTGCAGCTGTAAATGTGTTTATGAAGAGCTAAAACAAGGCAGGATTGAAAATGATCCGTACTGTGTACTCAGGAGAATTTGGTTGGTCTTTTGTGAAAATAATTCTTCTTTACTGGGTTTTTGCTCCTTGCCAGGGACCCTGGCAGTCCCAGATGCAACAGCTCAGGGACATGGGGATCCAGGATGAGGACCTGATGCTGAGGGTGCTGCAGGCCACAGATGGTGACATCCAGTCTGCCCTGGAGCTCATATTTGCTAGAGGCTCTGGACTCTGAACCTAAACCCCCCAGACAGGCTTTTGTAAAGAAGAGAGCAGGAAAAAGGTGGCCATGCTGCCCAGAATAGTTCACTCTGTCTTCAGATAAAAACAAAGACATTTTTACATGTTTACTCCATTTACAAACTGTACTATTTCAAATAAGCTACATAAGTGTCATAATAGTTTTTATTGTTAATGGAGGAAAAGAAAAAGACTTAAATTTTGAATAAATTAAGTCATACTTACCTTATCAATTCCTGAGACTGAATTCCTGTTATTTAATTATTTGAGGTGATATTGAGCGTGTTTGTTCAGTCAATCCAAAGTCTACACTGAACTTTTTCAGTTTTTCTGAAATTGTGTGCAATCATACACTACATTAATCAGCTGAAACACCACAAAGCCACCAACCCACTTCTGTATCGTGTGTGTTCTGACACCTTTCTCACCTTTATCAGATCTAGCATTAATTCTGTTCACTGGTTGCCCTCTCTTAGACCACTTAACTATAAGTCAACTTTTTCAGACTGCAACTAAGAATTCCCACAATTTAGGAGATGCTCTGACTGAGTCATATAGCCATCACAATTTGACTCTTATCAAAGATGCTCAGATGCTTGCCCATTTTGCTTAATTCCACCAAGTCACCTTTAAGGAAAATATGTTCCCTTGCAGTCTATCACATCCAAACCCGCTGACAGGCACCAGCGTAACGACAGACTCAGTGTTACCCTAACTTCACCTGTCAGTGGTTATAGAGTTACAGCTGATCAGTGTAAGAGCAATCTCATTTGTCTGCTCAGTTTAATTACCAGATTCAAATTATCTATGTGTCATTGTTGAGAAGCAAAACTGAGGCATCTCCAATTTGCCATGCGGTGAAAGATGGTTACATGAATGTTAAAAGAATAAAATAAAATATAATAATTTACACACTACAAATAGTATTACCAGCCGCAAAAAAATAGTGCAAACTATACATCGCCAGTGCGAATAGTGGTTACTTCCCTTATTTGAACACTAGATGGCAGTGCAGACATTTACGTCTATCATGCTGGGCCTCATCGTCAACCCAGCAGAGATTCTTCTTCTCCCTTGGAATTTCTTCCGCTATTAACTTTGCAATCAGATTGTTGATTTGTCCTCTGTTTGACAGAGCCAGATAAATGGTTGTTTCTTTATGGTTGTAGGAGTTCATTTTTTACAGAAGCCAATGTGTTTAGACAGCCAGTAACATAAATAAAGGAAGTTGCAGAGATAAGGTGATTGCTTCTTCTCCTCTACTAAATGTTGCTGTGCTTGTCAGAGCACTGCTTCCATTAACTGCCCCCCCCCCCCTCCTCCCCCAAGCCTTATTACAGAGGAATGCATTTGCTTTGACTCGTTGTCTCCCATCAGGGTATTTCAGCGGAGGACTTATTGTGTGCCCCCCTTTGCCACCCACCGTTCACCATCTACAGTAATTGTCCTGCTTAGTTTTATTACCACATCTGTGAATGTGACAGCACAATCAGTCTATCGCCCCTTCATGAGCACGGCACCCAAACAGCACTTTGTGTCCGTCTGCCTCCATTAACATTTTATATGCACGCACACCTGTGGGCAATTTCCAGCTCCAAATGCCTCCAACGGTCTTTTGAAATCAAAGCATTTCCGCAGTGCTGTAATAAGGGGCGTAAGTTTCAGCAAAACAACAGTAAAAAGTTTCATTCTGCCAGAACAGACAATTGTGTCAAGCAGGAACATTGTAGAATATTTTTGCACTCATTATTATGTCCCTGACATAAAAACGACATATCCAGCGGTGTATCTGACTGTTCCTCCATGATGATATTCTCGAGAGCATATCTAACAAACTCAACACTCCAGCTTCCCCGGACATTTTACAGATACAGTACTTACTGTAATAAGTAGATGTGCCTTTTGATATTTTGAACTTCTGTCGGTCTTAAGTGTGGCCATATTTGCCGGGAGCATACAACCTACACATTATTGATTCACCAAACGTCACACATACATTTAATTTGATAAGTAGTTGTGTCCTTTAACATTTAGATTTCTCTATGGAAAGATGATCTTAATGACTGAAGTGTCATCTCCTCCATAGCAAATATCTAACATACACAAGTCCAGGCCCAGGAGGATGGAGGATGTGTCATACTGATGCATGTGATGTCCAATTTTTTTGACAAGCATATGTCATCTCCAGGTGACTCTTGTGGTCACCCGGAGCTCCGTTCCGTTCACACATGCATTAATGCATCTGTTGCTAGTTAAAGGTGAAGTCAGATACAGCCTGTGTTCATTGTGTGTGTGCAAATAGCCTACAGCAGTGGTTCTCCCATTTTCTTTCAACAATATAACCCCATTTTAATTATTTTTTCATTCTAGTACATTTTGGGCATATTCTGTGCCGGGGTGTTTTAGGGATGCCGAATTCATGTTACTGTCAATGTCCACCCACCAAAAAGGCCCAATGTCCAGGGTGAATTGCAGCTAATTGAGGTAAATCCCATCAAAGCATTCTTCCTCATTTGGAATCCTTTTTAACTTTGTGTGTTAAGGTGCGTAGCAGCTACTTTTCAACCAAAGTTTATTTTTCCTCATTTTTGTCAGTTATTGGATTTTCAGAAATTACAGCTCATTAGCATCAATGTATTAACTGTATTAAAAATGTAATTAAATGTGGTTAATTGGCCTATATTAGGCATTTGTTCGAGTTTTTATGCCTTTGACCATCACCAAAGCTTCATAACTGCACCTTTAATATTTGAATTCTCATGGAGACACTCAATGAGGTGTGAAGTACATCCACACATATTATTGAAGGCTGCCATTACACTGTATTTACATGCCTTTTGTTGTCAACTGTGAGAGAAATATTCGCCTTGCATAATCTCTTTGTACACTGTCTGACTACATCGTTCATATCACAGTGTATGCTGTCAGAGGACTAAAATTATAACACTCAATATGAACTCATCTCATTTTAACAAACTCTACAGGAATAAGCACTGTGGGATCAAGGCAGCCAGAGCAAACGGGAGGGTGGAGGAGGATGTTCATTCATCTTTTTAACAGAGTCTATATCGTCCATGTCGGGACCTTTGTCATCAGTGCCACCAGTTAGCCCCCAATTTTTGAAATCTTACAGGAAGCAGAAACAGTGGCAAGTTATTTGTCTCTGTCTATTCTTCTACCTGAATCAAAGTAAACTGCTCAAAAAATAAATAAGGGCACACTAAAACATTTCAGTATGACACAGAACCAGTTAAACTTCAGGGATATGTGTCCATTTAAGAAGCACAAGTGACTGTGAATCAGTTTCACCTGTGTGGTGCAAATGAAAGTGACAACAGGTGCAATGGAGAGGCTAAAGCAAAACAACCCCCAAATGAGGAAATGGTTCTGCAGGTGGTGGGTACGATCCATTTCTCTCCACCTATCTTTCCTTACACACTCTTCTCTAGTTTTATGTTCTGCTGGTGTCTTTATCACTACTTGTGACATGAGGCAGTACCTGCAGTCCACTGATGCTGCACAGGTAGTCCAGCTCCTCCAGGATGGCTTATCCCTGCGTGCAGTTTCAAGACGGTTTGATGTGTCTCCCAACACAGTCTCAAGAGCATGGAGGAGATGCCAGGAGACAGGCTGTTACGCGAGGGGAGCTGGACAACAACCCAGCAACCAGACTGGTATCTGCTCCTCAGTGTGAGGAGGAACAGGAGGAGCACTGCCCGATCCCTACAAAATGACCTCCAGTGGGCCAGTTTTGTCAGATGTTTCTGATGAAACTGTCAGAAATTTCTCTTCACATTTGAGAGCAGGTTCAAACTGAAGTCATGTGGCAGGTGTGACAGAGTCTGGAGACGCTATGGAGAATGTAATGCTGCTGAATCATCATCCAGCAGGACCGGTTTGGTGGTGGGTCAGTGATGGTCTGGGGAGACAGATCCTTGGATGGTTTCAAAGACCTCAACGGGCTAGTAAATGGTACCCTGACTGCTGTTAGGTACCAGGATGAAACTCAGACTCATTATCAGACCTCAGACCGGTGCAGTGGACCCTGGATTCCTCCTGGTCCATGAAAATGCCTGGCCTCATGGGATCAGAGTTTGTAGGCAGTTCCTGTAGGATGAAGGTATTAATGCTATTGACTGGTACTGATGTTCCCCGAACCTGGATCCATCTGAGAATCCCTGAGACGTTATGTATCGCTGCATCAGACTCCAACTCCACCAGGACACCATCCTCCATCTCATCAGGAGAATGTCTAGATGTTTTTAGTCACTTTGTCATTTTGGGCTCAAACCCACTCCTGGGTCACATTATGAGTTGTTGTGATGAAATTCACTGGAGTTGGATCAGTCTGTGATTTCAGGTTTTCACTTTGATTTTCGGTGTCATTTTATGCCCTTAATCGCTTAAAGATATTGATTACCATTGGTTGGTCTTGCATAATATTGTTCTAAAGAAATCACACACACTTCATTTTTTAAAGCAGCGTAGTTGCTGCTCACGGGCCTTTGCCGCAGCACATAATGGATGTCCTTTTTGTGAAAAAGCACTTCCGAGCAAGAACAGGAAATAGCTTTAATAACTGAAAAGATGCCTTGCTAATGAAACAAGCCTGAGGCTTGGATGCTGGAACAAATATACCCAGTTACTCCCAAAGTGACCTGGGATTCAGGCAGTGGGCGCGGTTTTAAACCGGGTCATTATCGGCAATCTGCTGAGCCAATAGAAATCATCAATGCCAGACCTGAAAAGGTGCAAAAGCTCCTCTAATCAAGCCTTCACAGGCAAATTGAACGATACCAACACAACCCTCACCATATGACATCCTCTGACGTACCAGGGGAGGAGGAAAGGATAGAATTGTTCTATTGCCCACCCCAACGCCACATCCACTTTTGTCATTCTGAAAGGAGGCAACCCTCGCGTTATTAGCATACGCTCTGTTACCTGAGATTGCTTTCTGCTTGCTGTGACTGAGTGGAATATGAAATGAGCTTCTGATGGCCACAAGGCCATTTTATCCACTTGTGGGCCATTCATTGCTTTCAAGCCACGCTTTGATTCTTCCTCTCTTCTTTTTTCCAGCACTCGACAAAAGCTTCTTTGAGGCGTTTCATCCCAGATGCTTTAACCCTCCTATGTGGAAGAGATGGAGCAGCAGCCGCGGGAGAGGCAGAAATTACCACAAACCACTGGAATGGTAGCTTAAGATGACACCTGCACTCCTGAGTACATTTTTTTAGAAGGGATTCGCTGCATGAACTTTGTACTGACATTTCTAAATAAAAAAAAAAAGAGATGACCAGAAGCCGCTGCAATAATGCCTCTCATTTCACACATATCTTTAAATGTTCTCTACCCCCACAGAGAAATGTAGCTGCAAATATGTTCCGGTCTTGAAGCTCCAGATATAAAGACTTCTTCTCTCTCTGGCTGTCAGATATTGTGTCAGCCAAACAGGAGGCATTTGCATCACAAAAACCCACCATCAAACAATCTGAGGTGCTGTGAGTGTTCAGTGTTTCCTTTCATCGACTCCCTGCCTGCGCTCTTCTAAAGCACCAATCAGCTTCCAAAACACACAGAGTCAAAACTGCCCATACTCTCAAAATGCAAGAGGCATTTAGGAGGGAAAGCTGTGAGGTTGGAGGAAGAATGATTTGAGCAGTAATGACTGCGGCTATGTTTCCATGCTGCACCGACGCCGTTAGGGGTGTGACAGCTGCTAAGTATGTTTGAAATTCGTCTGGCTGAGAGGAGAGGCGGCCGCAATCACAGAGAAGAAGAGTGCACACAATTAAATAAATCTACGGTGAAAAATAGCACAAAATTTAAATAAAGTTAAATAATGTAACACTTTTATTATTTCGTCACCCACTCTGAACGGCACAGAATAATAACACACAATATAGCATTGTGCCATCATTAACTGATTTATTTGTTAACCCTCACAATGCCAAATTTCTAATTATATTTTAGAAAATAGAAAGGGAGAAAAATTGTGGCACTAACAGAAAAAACCCAATCAAGTAGACGTATCTCAGTTTCACCAATGTGTACGGTCTTTATTCCTACGTCTGCAAACGTTTCTGCTATTAAGCCTTTATCCCAGCAAGACGACGTTATTATAGTTATAACTATGATATAGTTTATAACAGTTTCTATACAGTTGGACTTTGATGTCACAATGTGAGGTCAAAATGATCAAAGGATGAAAGTAATAGAGGAACCAGAAGTGCAATGCAATTGATTCCAGTAGGTGTTTCCTGAGGTCACCAGGGTCCCTGGACTGTGGGCATGGCCACAATTCAGAACGTATGTTTCAATAACTTGTCTGTTCAGAGAAAACATTTTAAGGTAAAGTCATTATCTACCCTCTATCTATCTATCTATCTATCCTACTATATCTCTGGAAAGTCGAGGATTTTATAGCGCAGATCTTTTCGCACTCAAAAATATGAATAACATAAAAAAACTATAGCATAGATCATTTTTCACCTTGGTGTGAGGAAGAACTGGAGTGATTTTGGAAAATTTCTGCTGTATATTTATGTATGTATATTTCCAACACTAGAGGGAGCTTCATCCCTAAACATTTTTGGGCCACACATTTGTAACTGTTGGTCCAATTTAATCCAACTTTGGAGCATATGTATGTCTCCTATTTTCCTTAAATAGTTATATTTTTTACTCACTAGGGGATCTCTTTTTTTATTTTTTACCCAAAACACTGTTCCGTTGACATAACTTCACATTTAAGATGAGTGATTTAATCAGGGGGATGCTTGTACAACGGAAGGGATTGGGGATTTTTCAGGGATATTCCCTTTCTGTCTGGGTTTTAGAGGACGTCTAAACAGAAGTCCAGTTACTTCAGATTCCACCTGCAGGGATTTAACAGTTTACAACAGTTAATAGTTTGACTTTTAACAGGAATGCTGTAGATACGATTGTATTTATTGAACTTACATTTGCATTTATTTTAATAAAATTTTTGTTATTGAATTAAGACCGATATTGTTTTACCCGATAGAATCTCACGAATCCCTGCAAAAACTCAAAGTACCACCCGCCTAACGTTGGAGTATTTGATTTGTGTTAGATTTTGGGTACATTAGCTATCCAGCCAGGGTAAATGGAGAGTCGTCTTGGTCCCATCACTCAAAGAACTGTGTAGAATAACATGGACTTTAGAGTATTTCTATTAACTTTAATTCAGTAGTTATCAAAGCATTTCTGAGCAAATACATTGATTTTGTTTCATGGTTCTTCTGTAATATAATGATGTTATAACCTTTTTTTTTAAATCTTAAAAACATCAGGCGAGGATAGAAATATATTTTTATTTTTTGTTTAATCACAGATTACTCTAACATAGTAACAGGTACAATGTTACTGACACTGAAAGCAGATTATTATGGGTCTTACTTGTCCATAGACACCAAGGTTTTGCAAATACACTTGATAGTTGAGTTTCCAATTTAAGTTTTGTTTGGGCATGTGTTTCAAACGAGACCTTAAATAACCTAAAGTGTATTTACATGGTTCCAATCCTAAAAGTTGAATCCCGATAGAGGATCTGGGTTGTTATGGGTTATCATTGATTTTTGCCCCATAATTAATATGGGATAGTTCCTGTTATTTTATGCTTTTTTCTGTTTCTCTTTGGTTTGCTGAAAAACTATTCTCTTCCTATCGTACCTGAGGCAAACATTTTCTCCAAATCATGGGAATGTACACTTTATCAAATTCACTATATGGATTATAAAAACTGCATGTATAAATACTGCTATAAACTTAATCAAACCAAGCAGCAGGTGTGATAACTGGAAGCAGGAGCCTAGAAAATGGACAAGCTATCTTCAGACAAATGCACACGAAGTAACCGCTGCTGGGATGAAGAGCAGAGTGACACAATCCAACAGGAATGAGGGGGAAAAAAAATGGATCAATAGAGGACAACAAGTGCTTGAGGACTGGTTTGATAATAGCTGCAGCATTCTGTCCTTGACTCACACAATGGCCGCTCTTCACAATCTATCCAAGGGCTTCACCATGGTAACGGGATGTTGAGGAAGCAGAAAGGAGCGTTTTTCTGGCTCAACAATGATGTATTTGCTTTATTTTGGTGTGTCTGTGTAAAAAAAAAAAAAAAAACACAATCATGTTCACATTAAATCACACATTAGTTCATAAACCCAATTTTATTTAATTTGAACCTTGATGCCTCTTGCCCCCCCCACACATTACATTCAGTATATACATTTGGCTGTTAGGGACTGATCAGAGATATTTTATAGTAGTGCATACATACGTGGCACAAAAATGTACACGAAGGAAACTCTTACATGCCACTTTACCACAGTAAAGTGATACACAAGATACACACGGGGCACGTCAATGGCTGATGATTGCTTACATCAGTACACACTTACTCACACCCACACAAACACTGGTCATGCATGCACAACGGTTTGTACACACACGCGCACGTTAAGACACTTCTGAGGGAGAAGGAGGGCTCTCTCATGTTCTCACGACGGAAACATGAATGTGGGTAGAGTCCGCTGGTCGCAGCTAAACCCTCACCCTCTCACAGCACCCCCCCGTTATACCCATCTGCAGAGCTAAGGCCTCTCTCTGGCCAGTGCGGCCATCAGACACAGGCTCTTTCCTGTCTTCCATTAATACTCGTGAGCAGTTTTATCTGTTAAATAGCCTCTACTGTCTACATCCAAACTCCCAAACAGGGAACAATAAAGGATACATCACATACATAGTTTGATTTTATTTGCATTTCTTCTTATTATATCTTGTCTCAGGCGATACATAGGTCCACTTTGATGACATACTAATCCTTAATAAAGCTGCAGAGGTCGTCTTGTCCCACGAACAGACACCTTCATACGACATATAATCTGATGACAGCAACGGCTGTCTGTTTCCTTACTGACCCAAAAAAATTAAAAATCCATATAAATTCCACACAGTAAAGCTCTTTCTGAGAATCAGGCCACTCTGCTGATTACATCTCTTCTTGTGGACAGTTTGCACCATCACATTTGTTAATAATATTCGGTGGAGGCACACAAACATCTACCCCCTCAGTTCGTCCACAGCATAGTTGCATAGCAGACAGCAGAGTGGGAATCAAAGCCAAAACGGGTTCAGAAAGTGGTAATTTCTTGCTAAGTTAATTGTCAGTCACTTTCAGCCTGCACCAAAACTCCACCTAAAGTGTCAAATGTAGTTTTTTTAATCATACACTGATCATCAATAACATTAAAACCCCCTGCCTAATATTGTGGAGGTCCCTTTTTTGCCACCGAAACAGTACTATAAACTTAAAACGTTTTTCGGGATCAGGATACACAGACTAGCCTTTGCTCCCCACCAGCATCACTTAGCCATGGGCGCTCATGTCCCTGTTCCCAGTTTGCCAGTTGTCCTTCCTCACACCACTTTGTTGGGTACCAACGACTGCAGCCCAGCAATACTCTGACCTAATCGTCCAGCCATCAAAATTTGGTCATGTCAAAGCTGTTCAGATCTTTATGCTTGTCCAATTTTCCAGGTCAAACGCATCAGTTTTGAGGACAAACTGTTCTCTTGCTGTCTTATATAATATATCCCACCCACTGACAGGTGCCCTTGTAATTGCGGTTACAATGTTATGGCTGATCAGTGTTCGAGAGGGAAAGTATAATCCTGTCTGATTATCAGAGCCAGTTCATGGCCTTGGATACTTTCATTAAATCAGATTTTTTCTTGTAGAAATGTATCAGCTCCAAAGAAATGTTGTTAGTGCATGAATAGTCTTCAGACTGAATCCTAGTCTCGAGATCAGGGAGAATAAAGGCCTTGACAACCGATCATCAATTTGTACAAACGCAGGAAAATCTTTTTCATGAAGTTTGTGCATACACTCTCAAACACTCAGTCACATTCGCACATGTTGCACATTTGGCAGTAAAGGGTACATGACAGAGGCCTTGAAAGCAAAATGAAAGCTTAAGGCCGGCGTTAGTCGGATTCATGCAGTCTGCGGTTGGATTGGTCCAGGGTGATGGGGAGTATGACATCATCTCTCATACTAGACTCGATAATCCCAATGCTCAGGAGACTCGTGTCCCAGAGTCAGGCCACTGAAGCAAACAAGGATTAAGGAGAATGTGAATCAACAACTCTGCAAAGCACCACAGTAAAAGAGGCCACAGTAGTCCAAAAAACATGATCACATGGGCACAGAACAAAGACGGTCGGGGATGGGTGGGGTGGCTGTTGAGTTATCAAAAAGACACATCAGTAATAATTACCCCAGAATAAATTAGTCACAGAACAATCGTCCAAAGTGGAGTCGGGAATCAACTGATCTATCGCACTGAGTTGACCCATGCATTATAAGGCATTAACCAAAACATTTGTTACTGACATCACATCATGTCACACTGGTGACTTTACACACAACTGCTGATCTGGAGAATCTGCTCGTGATTTCATTAAAACAAAAAAAAAGAAAATTGGATTAACCATATATGCAGAAGAAATATTCCTTAAACCAATAAGTGAAATGGGAATCTTGAAGGGAGTGCAGATCGATGTCTGCATTCCCATTGTACCTATTGATCTGCAGATGGGCAAATGAAATTGATTTTCTGAGGTAGACAATGCAGGCATATTTCATTCTCCCAATGCAAAGCTATTCTAAGCAGGTAAAGCAGACCCAATTTGGTCCACTGGGACAGGTTCTGCTCTCCAGTCTCGGCCAATTTTGCTGTGTCGGATGGGTTGACCCATCCATTATGCTTTCCTACCTGTCTCACCACTATGGCACTTACATTGTCATTTGTGTGATACACCAACTCAGTGATGGATAGCAGACAGCATGCAAAACGACAAGAAAGAGAGATCAGTCTGCATCGTTCACTGGCTGGTTACTTCTGTGCAGCTGGGGACACGCTGTTCATACCAGACAAGCTCATTCAATATCCTGACTGCTGCTCAGGGCCCATGTGGGCATTATCCCTCTACATGACTCATAAATAGTGCTTCCCTTTCACTGCTAATACAATCTTTAAGTCCCCTCAGAAACAATTATTGTATCAGCAGAGCTGAACCAAATAAGTAAAACACACACAATATTCACAATGTGCAGTCTTAGGAAAAAGCTAAAACATCTGACGAGAAAAGGTACTTCTCAGTGACAAATGTTACAGTGTTGTACCTTAATTTTTCTTTGAGTGTTAAGTGCGAAGGGAAATCAGCTCCAGAATCAGTGAAATGTTGTTCCTCAGAGAGTCAGTCTTTATCTGAGTGGGTGTCCGTCATAAATAAAATAAAATAAAATTATATAGACATCTGCAACATTAGGTCTGTTTGGAGATGATAGCATGGATCAGGCCTTTGACAAAAGTTTTGGACTCTGTCGGCCTGTGAGGTGAGTCGGGATCAGCAGTTTTGGGATGCCGCTGCTCATCTTCCCCTCATGTCCGGAGGATAAGAATCATGGGGCAACAAGGTGACCAGGTGAGAACTGCAGGGGACGATGCCTGCGGATGGTCTGGAGAACTATAGTGTCCTGATGGCTACGGGGAATAGCAGGGACATGTGTTCGGCACCCTTGATGGGCAACTTGCGGCTGGAGTAGAAATGGATTATCTCAGGCACGCTGTCAAAAGGGCAGCTGTTCTGACCCAGGATGTACTTGTTCTCCTTCGTCCGTGACAGCTTCATGTGCATGAAACCCTGGCTGCTCCTGGGGACAGAAGGACAGACAATATTTTAATTTCAATAGGATTAAACTATACAGAGAATGTGCATTTTAAAATCACATCTTCAGAAGAGAGGATTTCCATGATCAAAAGTTTCACAGATGCCTATGAACACAATGATGATGTCAGCACAATGAGTGTTTTAATGGATTTGGTGCTGCCAATCGTGGCAAAATAAAAATCTGTAAACTTAATAGGACACCTTGAATGGAAGTATGTATAATTCACACTACTACCTGTTAGAAAAGAAACAATTACAACATTTGAAATTTTCCATATTTGTACAATTTTCCTAAAGCTAACAATGCTAGGTTATATATTATGTCATATCAATGCAAAAGCTGTGTGCAATAAGGATAGTGTGGGTGATCACTAAAAGAGACAATGAGCACACAGTAGATCGCAGAGCTGTTCTGGCAGCAAGATGGGAACCTCCAGGATCCATCGATTTGCAGTAGATATTAGCAGGATGGCATGTATATTTTTTTTTCAAGCGCTTTAGGCATTATTAACAAAGCTAGAATCAACAATTGTTTAACTACTACTTTCTTACAATGTAAAAAATTGTTCAAAAATCTGAGATAGGGCAAAAATCTAAAAAGTTGATCTGCTGGTGGTGATTAAAAAACAAGGGGATCTAGGAAATGATCAAATCAACACGAAAATCCAATGAATGTTCCTTAAACCATTATTTGGCTCTCCCAAAAAATTTCATCAAGATCTGGCTAAGATCAGGGGGTTGGTGATTGATTTCAGGAGCAACAGGACCACCACTCAACCACTGTGCATCCTGGGGGAGAACGTCACAGTGGTTAATAATTACAAATACTTAGGCGTGCACCTCGACAACAGGCTGGACCGGAAGATCAACACTGAGACTGTATATAATAAGGGGAAGAGCAGACTCTACTTCCTGAGGAAGCTCCGATCCTTCAATGTATGTTTTTGCCCTTTCTTCCTAACAGCATGCAACTTGCCAAAAGACTCTCCTCTGAGCACACTTGTACTCTACAGTCACATTTACATTCTTGTTTTTATACTTGTATCTTACTGTTGTGTATGTGTCAATGTGTTTTCCAAACTGTTGCTGCAACAAGTGAATATCCTATTCAGGGATCAAGAAAGTATGTCTAGGTCTAAGTCTAAAGACTAACAGACAAACCAATCAAATATGGGGAAATCCTGACCTACTAGGCAGTGGGGTTAGGGTTAGCGAACTCTAGTGACAACAGGGTGGTCAAGAGGGTTTAGAACATCTGTCAAATATCTACTAATGACATCTTTACGGGTTCAGAAATAGTTCAATGACAAATGAAAAATCTAACATACAAATTTGCTAGACTGATAAATATATTGCCAATGTAAATATATGCACATATTTCTGTATGTGGCCGTTATCTATGATGAACAGGAGCTCCGGCTGGGCTTTAGGGACGTCAAACAAAAACGTCCATTAAGTCCATTCTTTACTTATCTGGTAATTGAATGTGTAAGACCTGCAGATATGTTTGCTCCCTGATGCCCCCTGATGAGTGTCTCCAAGCACATAAATAGTGCTGAGGCGTAAAAAAGGATAAGAATGTTGAAGGTTCAATTTGTGGACATCCATCAGCACTAAGAATAGATTCAAACGGGTGATTCCATTCTGCAGTTTTTGGTCACAGAATAATCTATGCCAATTCTCTGTGATTATTACTGCCATTACACAAATTTGAGTGAAGCTGTCTTTGTAGTTTTGGAATGCTGGGTATAGAAAATGATGGAGAATGTATAAAAGATGATAATGAATCTCCTCATAGGGTATCTGAGGTAAAAAGCTGCAGGCTTGCTCGGCTATAAAAGTAAAGTAAACACTTTTCCGTTACCTTGCCTCAGGCCTTGATATTTGAGCAAATCATTAAAAGGTTCATGATGATTTGAAAAATGCAGGACAAATTTCCCTTTGGCACGGGGTCAATTGTAAATGCTGCAAACAGAGCTGCTCTTAAAAAAACCTCGCTGCAACATGCGTTTAATGAATCTTCACATGGAGAGCTGGGAGACAGGTGTCAGCTTACAAAGAGGCACCCTTTAAATGGCAAACACATCAATAGCAACATTTTAATATCCCCACATGATTTTCCAGTCAGCAGTCATGTTAAATTCCTGCAGAGACAGGGACCACAGCAACAGGGAAATATGGCGGGGTGAAGAGTAAAATGAATATCGGGATATTTTGTGAAGACAGGTTTCTGTGGGGTGATTATGCCCCTGTGTTTGTGTCCTTCTATTATCTAATTTGATTTGATCCCGGTAGTTCAAAGTTCTTTCTGAATAAGGCCAGCTGGGATAAGCCCTTCCATTCAGAGATGAACAAGCAAAAAAGGAATTTCAATGGCAGTATATCGTCCACTATCGATGTTTTAGATGGAATAGAACACTTAAAAAGCTTAAGATGGCTTAATAAGCTCCAAAAGTAAGATTTCATATGTATTTTGTGTTGTTGTCTTGTGCTTGTCTTGTGCACAAGGGGAGAAACTGATTGCATTTTGCATAAATGTATTCAATAAAAAAAACATTGATTTAAAATAAACATCATGAAATCATGACAATTCTTTGGAGACCAAAAGCTCCTTAAAGTTCAGGCATCAAACAGATCCTGGCTAGATTTTCTGCTTTCACTAAAAATCTCTAAGGGAAAATGGGATGAAGAGTTCGTTCTCTTGTGGGATGAGAACTGTGAATTCAGAGACCTGGTCAAAGTCGCTCAGATCCTTTAGCTTCCAATTTTACTGCCTCCAACACATTAACTTCAAGGAAGAATGTTCTCTTTACTGCAGAATATATCCCACCCACTGAAAGGCGCCCTTAAAACGAGGTTACCATTGGTTATAATGGTTGCAATTTACAGCTTTGATCACGTATCCTTTTTCCAAAAATTTTCCAAAAATTAAACACTTCCATTTCTAATCATTGACATTTAAGATGGCAAAATCTAAATTACAGCCCTTTTAACTCTGAGGAAAACGTGACCTGTTTTCTGTATTTGAGGCCTCTTAAGAATTTCCACTGGTCACCGGTTACGGCATTTAGTCTCTGGTTTGTAGTAAGTCAAACCAGAGATGTGCTGCTGGCCAGTAGCCCAATGGTAAGTAAGTCAGGTGTTTTGTCAATCAGTCGCAGAAAAAGTGACACAAAGACAAACAGCTGAAAAATCACTGAAGTTACGGGATGTCCTACAGGCAGTGGGTTTTATTAGCATTAAAATATGTAGGGCAGTTGAAAATATTATGTTTCCCTGCCAAAGATATTTAAGCTTCCAGCAAGATGAGCCCTGCTGTAATAGCCCTATAATCAATCAATATCATAGTATCATCTTTATCACTTCCCTGCATAGCTGCAGAGATTTTTTCAACTGTCATATGAGTTAGCCTTGAAATGTAGAATGGACTTTATACAATGGAAATGTTGAAGAAAAAAAACAAAGTCATCAAAAGACACAGTTTAAATCTTATGACTCAAGATGGGTTACGCATTTATGGTTTAGATTGACAGTGTTGCTATGGCAACTGATATTGAAAACAATTCAACCAAATCCATCAAAAGTCACATGGAAAGAATGATGTACACAGTCATAAAGTGACCTCTGAACCAATCACAGTGGCTCCTCTGAAATCTCTGCCGGACACCAGAGGAATCAAAGGTCACTCATGAAGGGCACCATTAACGGAGATGTGGTCAGAACAACAAATCAAGTGAGCCGCCTATGTCTTAGGGGTCAGCAGAAGGAAGTGGAGGACAAGATAAGGACAGGTAAAAGATGGAGGTCTGAGAGGTGGAAATTTTTACCATACAGAAAACTGGACAACTGGAGCAAAGGTAGACAAGGAATCTTGTAAAAACAAAATGTTAGATTCTTGAAAAACGCATGCTCCGCCAGTAAGAATGGGTAGCTGCTACTCTTTGTATATTTGAATGCCATTGTGTAACCCGACAATTTGTATATGTATTCATGTATTAAGGTTATGGGTTTTATGTAACTATATCTCCAACGATGTTTGTACAAACAGATTTGTAAATGTTTCTAATGGCGTTCTGAGATTTGTGTTCAGTTGATTAAAATATGGTTTTAAATTGTTTTTGACAGTGTCTTCAGGCAGCAGGTGAATAAAGATGAGGAATGAATGGACATCTGAGCTGATGAACTTGGTGACCCACAGGGCCAGATCACCATCAGAATATCTACAAAAGTTGGGTGATATTATGGAATCGTAGACCGCACGGCAGATCCTTCGTGTTTACAAAATAACTCAAAAACTATTTCATGGATCTTTTTCAAATTTTATATCCACATAGACCTTATTGCGAGAATGAACTGGTGTCATTTCGGGAAAGGTCGATTGTATATTTCTGACAGAAGGGGAGCTTTATCTCCAAAATACTCAACCTTTGGTCCCATTTATTCCAAATTCTGTATGTATGAATTTGACTCGAGGAGATTTACCTTAGTTATTTAATATTTTACCCATATTTTCAACTAATTGTTCATAGTATATTCACTTTGGGGAGCTTTTTTTTCTCCATTCTTTTTTTTTTTTTTTTACTGTGGAAATAATTTGAGGTATTTTATCGCCGTGGTTACTTGTACAACGACGGGGACTTGGGACGTTTAAATAAAATTAAAAGAAGAAACATTAAGAATTATTTTACATTGTTTAAAATCTGACAACACAGATTGACTGAGAAAAGCAGACCATAACTCAGTATGATTCTCATTCACATGTCTATTGTGAATGTACGAGGCCGATAATAGTCTTTAAAGGCTTGTTATTCAGGTAAAGAGAGTTTTTTCCTTACTTGAGCGAGAGGGAGTAGTCGTTCTTGCTGGATTCACTGTTTCTCACCAGGTAGCTGGCCTCCTTACACAGCCTGAGCAGGGACTCTGCATCTGTCCGGCTGATCGCTCCATGGTACCAGCTAAAGCAGACAAAAGAAGACTCAGCTCAAACAGGCTCATGATCACTGAGTGAACAGAAGGAGTCATAACAAAGTAACAATATACTCACAACTGGTTTTCCAGGGGCATGGCGGGGTCAATGCGCTCCCCGAGAGAGGAGCCGCCATGGTCCACCGAAACCATCTTGGTGTTGACCAGACAGCTACTGGAGTGCCGCTGCAGAGGGCGGGCTTTGCCATCCATCGTAGGCGACATTCGAGACTTCTCCACACCATCAAACTGGACTGTGTTAAAAGTAAATAAAACACCTGAAAATTTTTAATCTAGAATATATGGAATATTTTAAAACCCCAAGGTCAATGATATATCTAACAATAATAATAATAACAATAATCATATTGATACAACATAGTTCTATGTAGAGTTAATATACTACAACCTGACTTTAGGTTAAAGTCACTTGAAAAAAGGTTATGTGCTTAAGATGAAGTAGACATTTAATAAAGTCATATAGTTTATATTACATTTAAATGTATCTACTACTACTCTACTAATAGAGTCTTGATTTAAGATCAGGAATGTATCCACAATGTGCTTTTACACACAGTGTCACTATGTGAAACTCATCCTACTGAAGGACATGTGTACACAGTGGAAGAGGCATAAATCAATCCGTCCACCCAGTTTACACAGTCCAGAAGAAGAAACATACACACATTCAACTTTCTCTGAACCACTCAAGCGGTATCTAGCTGATGACCTCGCACATGCACCGAGACAGACCCACAAACCATGCTCAAGCACTGCGAGTTGAACATTAAACTGGTTGTGCATTACTCTCATGGTTAACTGCAGCCATGATAAGCCGCCTTGGCAACCTCACAGGGAATGTTTGTTTGATGGTGTGGGGGGGCTGGAGGTGACCTGTGCTTCTGACATGGCTAGCGGAGGTCACTGGGAATATTCACAGCAAGTCATCAACAAGAAAAACATTTACAAAAGCTAGACGCGGGAAGAGAAGATAATGTATGAATGCATGCAGGGGCAAACTTTGGGGACTGGGAATTTTGGAGGTCAAAAGAATAAAGCACTGGATGGTGGAAAAAGGAGTAGCAAAACAGCAGAAGCTACACGACAAGCCTTAGCTGCAGATTGTTGGCTGCTAACATCAAAAAGCGACTGAAATGAAAGGGGTTTCTGTGGAATGACACTAAAGGCCAACGGATTAACTAATAACCAGTCTTTGAATGTTTAATTACCCAAGCTGGAGATGGCAGCCACTCTACAGACAGACAGGAACTGTGTTCCTAACAACATGTCAGTGAAGATGGGTCTAAATCTGTCGTCTCTGCATTCCATTCTGGGAGTTGCATTACACTTTACAGTTTGAGAGCTTGCCAAGTGTTCCTGCACCAGACTGAGTGGAGGGGCTGACAGTATCAATCAATCGAGGCAACGCGAGATAACACCATGTCAATAAATCTCACTGAGCTCGCAGACACATCTAAGTAGGGCTAAATGGGAAAACAGAGGATCTCGATACTGGCGATACTGTTAATGAGGCAATAAATTTATCTTTTTTTCCCCATAGACCATGATTGGACCAGTCATATTACAAACTACTGAGGCCGTAAATCCGTATTAGTGTGTTGAATCCTGAAAATGTAGAATCTTCTGAACATTCACCAAAGTAGTAAGCTTGCTTTGAATTTTCTGCGATTCCATTACTTTTCAGAGAGAAATAATTACTTTTTCGGTTATGTTAATCATTTATTTTTCAGCTTAAGATCTCATGTAAAAAAAAAAGATCTTCTTATAAAATAATCCACACCATCTACCACATTGTACATGAATTAGGTAAAACATAACAGTAAAATTGTATGTACAAATAGATATATAAGAATATAAATGTCCCAAATGAGAATATATCAGCCACAGTTCCCCCGTCTCATGCCATGTACTCTTAACACAAAATATAATATACAATATAAATACAGTAATCATGTAATATCTATGTAATTACATTTTGGATGTGAGATGTTTCTAATTTGGTATTTTTAAATGGTTCTTAGTAGTTCTGTTACTAAAATGAAATATGAGAGAACTTCTATGGAGACGCTTTCAGTGGGACCCAGAAACACACTGATGCTGACAAGAACCTGACCAGTAGGGGCTCCCCTTCCCCTCCACTCAAATGCAGGTTGGACTCCCTGGACTGGAACTCAGAGATATTGTTCCCCAAACATAAACTCATGGAAATAACTATTCCAAATGAAAACCACCGTCATTAGTTGAGGGCTATGAGCCAGACTACTTCACCTCACGGTCTGATGTTAATGCTGGAATAAACCCTACCAAATAATGCCCATGTGCTGAATTCTCTTGCATATAAAATAACTTATTAGTGCTATACTTTTCTTACAGTCGTCTTGAACCACATGCTCAATGCTGGGTTTGGGATGAATCTACAGTTTATGCGTAAGGGTGAGAAACAGCGTTTCCATGGGAACTGACCAAGGGGACCGACAGTCATGTTTGCTCCACTCATTCCCATAAATGCAGACAGATCAAAGCATTGCAATGTAGCTAATATGCTCCAAATCAGTTTGCTGCCACCACTTTGCATACATCCTGCTACCCCACACTCTTCACCTCCTGACCATTACTTTCTCATATTTCTGTTTTACACGCTCCACTCCTGACTCCCCAAGTCTCACAGTGTTTTCTCTGTGTGTTTGACAGTTAAGGACAGAAAAAGGTAGCAGAAAATGGACTGTGGAGGAATGCTTGCTTATCTAGTGGTAGAGAAAGAGAGACCAAACAGTAACAGTATTGATTTGTTATCTCCATCGGTCCTAATACTGGGCAATCAGTCACTGATTACATCTGATCCTGCACAAAAATACTTCCACTTGACCGACTGTAATGGTACATAAGTACATCAAAAGGGTATCTACTACTGGTGTGGTATGTGGATGGATGTTGCCATCTCTGATTTTCTACACAGCCCATTTCTCAACCTATCCACAGCCCACTCAGACATGTGTCTGACCTCAGCTCTTTAAATTTTCTCCATTCTCCCGGCGCCCACTCTAATTCTTTCTCCAATTCAGCACAATCAGAGGTTTCTTTGACCTTGATTAAACAATTTTCCACTCTACCTCCTAGAAAGAGTTGGCCGTTTTATGTGGAACTCAGCCCGTCAATCTTTCACCTCAAAGATAAGAATTTTTCCCAAACAGAGTGCATAGCTCCCAGGAAGAGTTTTACCTTGGAGAGAGAACCTTCAACCCAAACAAGAGGTACAATTGTATTTGCTGGACAGTAAACAGACGAATGTCTGCGTTGACTGGCTGCCATCTAACTCAAGAGTAGCCTTCAAACCATTGTGTAATCATGTTTTGAGCCTGAATAACTATGGAAGGGAGCCAAGTCATTTCAATTTCTTTTATTCTTTTTGTATTCTCCGGATCACATTGTCAAGAGACATGGCTGACAGGAGATTGGCAGGAGGATTGCCCCAGAAGAGGGAAAAGCTCCGAGAGGCAGCTTAAGAGAGTTGAGAGGATGAACACACACTCAGATATGGCTATGCATACACACTAAGACATATGAATGAATGTGTAGGGGGCATCTTTGTGTGTTATCCGTATTGTTGTTAAAAAGCAAAGCAAATGGAATCTGTGTATCAGATTGATTGAACTGTCATGTTGACTGATCCCTACAAGCACACATATACACACATACACACACACACTTTAGAGAGTATAGAGGACATTGAGTAATTAAGTGTTTATGGGGGGAAGGAGACGATTGTCAAGAACAGTCACTAGTCTATGTGAACCAAATAGACTAGAGACTAGTTGCACCTCGGTGCATCAGCCGGCCGATTTGATCAGCACTCTGAGGCCAGGTTTGATGAAATCTGCAATCGCCGGAGAAGAAATACCGGAGGCAGGTTATGTGCCGGTTGTGCAGCTGCGCCGTACCCGCACATCAAGCAGGAGCTAGCACGTCTCCACACACTTCACAAGTGAACCAGAAAAATACAAAGTAGACAATTTATGACACCAGTAAGGACAAAATAAGCTGGTGAGGAATAACCCTGAAAAACCTTTGGTACAACAAACGTAATCAAACACTTCACATCAAATCACTCGAGGAACATAACAAGTTAAGAAGCTTGTGTTAGGAGGGCGGTTAAAAGCTATCGGAAGCTCGAAGTCAGCCACGAGCCCGATGAATGTATGTAACAAAAAGGTCATTCATGGTTTAAAACTTAAGCACAAAAGAAGCACCAGCGGAACAACCCCGAAAGCGTTCAGCACAATGAACGTAATCAGACACTTCAAATTTAATCACCTGAGTAACAAAGAAAGCTAAGCTAATGTTACAACAGCAGCTAAATCTAGCGGGAGCTAAGAGCCAACCACTAGGCCTGAAGTCCCTGACAAGGCAATGCATAACATGTAATATATTGGACTACGCTTATAAAGTTTTATTTTCACTCCAAAATGTCTTTGGTTTAAGAATTGCACGGCGGGGAGGAAAGAGGGTATATTCATTTCAACAGGTCACAATAAATACACAATGCCGACCAGCCTTGTTACTTCCACTGCAATCCTTCAAAATAAGAGCAGTTAAATACATTACTCATTATAATTGTTTTAACTTTAGAGGAAAAAAAAATCAGAAATAGGCCAAAATCTGTATCGGCCATTCACACTTCAGAAAAATCAGCATTCTACCAAAATAATCGAAATTGGCGCTTCTCTAATAAAGAAAAAGGTGAAGACGACATTTCAATCACTGAAATGATAATATGGCGACCAATCCCCTGCATTTAGTGTGATGCATGGCAGCTAACTATAAAATAGCACGATGTGAAGACAGACAGAGAGATTTTTTAATGACGCTCAAACTCCAACAGAAATATCTAAAAGAAAGAAACATCATAAAACCTCATTTTAACCTTTTTCACAGCTTCCCCACTTTAAAAATAATGTATGACAAAAATCATCATTGAAAATGCATCACAACTTTCTCTAACCAAGCTGGCTAATTCATTCTCATTTACCAATGGCATTCATATGAAAAAGGATGACTAGTCTGAGGGGCGAAGTGTATATCTATCATCTGCTGTACTATGGGGAGTCAGAATTATGGTCACCGGCTTTGGACGTGTGAAATGATTAACGTGTCTGTATGTCATTAGAATGAACCACACGCTAAAAATAGCTCTTGCTGTGATCCGATACCTCTGGCATTATCGCTTTAAAGACGACTTATTTTTCTGTTTGTACTAAATTTGTGCCTTTTTTTTATTTTTATACAAATCTTTGGAGCATAATTAAACAATAATTAGGTTTTTCAAGACTAAGGAATGAGACTCCAAAGTGTCAGCTGGCGAATCTATTTTAATTTAATATGTAAATTGCATGTAGACTTGGATTGGAGGAAAAAGAAGGTTTGATAAATGCTTCAAACCAAAATAATTAATTCATGGTTTAAAAAAGAAACAAATATGAACCCCCCCCCCCATTATACTCATACAAAAAGTGCTCTCTATTCATATGTAGATGTAATATCTACTCTGTGAAACTGCATTTACATTTTGATCACAAATCATCAACTGATATCATTTTTTTTTTTTTTCTTGATCTACATTCAGCCGGGCGTACATTGTACCATTTGAATCCGATTCACACCTACAATGAGCCTCAGTACTGCCGGGCTGTCTGAAGGTGTCAGTCCTTTGTCGTTTGTCGGGCAGTGAACGCGGGGTCACAAGTGCAGATAAGTGGCCCCCAGACAGCGGTCTGATGATCGTAAGGTTTTTCTGGCGTGTCAGAAGTTTTGGCAGGGTCTCGACTCGATCAGCAGACTTCAGTACCTACTGTTCTCACTGCGCCTTTGAAAAGTGGCAGAGCGTCTGAGTTGCCATGGTGACAGGACGCGTTGTAATAATAAAAATTATAAGTAGCAAGTAGTCCTAAAGTAGTAAGGGTAGTTTGTGGCTGATAAAAAAGGATAAGTAGGTTCAAAGCTGTCAGAGCGGTGCTAACTATAAAGTTAACACTCTATACATTCAAACGTAGCTCGCTTAGCTCCAAGTCTCTCTGCAAAATATACCAGCCATTCTGTTCACGGTTTTCTAGACAGAAGGCTGCAGAAGCCGGAGGGCCGCACAGTGTTAGCACCCACGTGATGCCGGTTGATCTGATTGTACAACATGTATACACCAATAGCCAGCTTCTGCAAACATTTGGTTCATACAGTGTGAGATGAAATTAAACTGCCACGACTCAGAAGTCGTACAGTGTAAGCCCAGCTTTAGACCAAACCACAGGCGCGTTTAGAAACAAGGACAATTTTCAGCTCTTTTCCCAACTGAGCCAGTCTGGAGTATGTAAGCAACTCTGTAGGTACAGATGACAAATGTTTTGGAGTGTGACTGAGGGTCTGCGTCTCAGCTCAGGTCAAGAGAGTGCATTGCAAATGAATTCACAGGGGCTGTGGAGGACATCACCCCCGTGTCTGCTACAGTGACCTTTGACCCCAAATATGCAGAGTGGGGCCGTTATGGCTCAGACGGAGAGAGGATCACTTTACAGCTGGACGCCAATCTTAAACCCACTCGTATCACAGGGCAGACCAAAACCTTTCCCATGGATTTATGGACATAAATCTACTCCTGGCCCTGTCCTCGCCTACAGCACGCAGCGGTGTCCTCTTACATGGTCTCACTCAGCCTCTTCCCACTCTGCCAGGGGAAATCCCATTCCTGGCATTAGTTCTGCTACACATCCTATCCCCGTGTAAATACAGCAGTCAGAGTGTGAGTGTGTGGAAAGGCTTCAAGAATCGTCCAACAGCTCTTGTTAGAAGAAGAAATGCATTAATAGTAAAACGACTGTTCCTCAGGTGAATAGACTCAAGTAACGAACTGAAATTGCCTGAAATTATCTTTGGATTGTTCAAATCTTGCAACAACTTGTAGAGAGCAGCAGACTAGAGGGACATCTGGAATGGTTATGACTATGTTGACAAGAGGAAATGGGGGTCACATCGAAAGGCAATTACGCATGCAGACGACAGTTAAGCACGAACTTAAAACTAATGAGCACTCAGCCCTAAACCTAAACACAAATGAGTTTGAATGGAGAATGTATTGCCATTACTGAACTCAGAGGTTAAGTGATCTCATACAGAGCTTCTAAAAAAAAGTCACAGATAAGAAAAGACTGCAGGGATTTTTTTTCTGCCCATATAATGCCATTCGAAGTTAGATTTTTCTTGAAAGGGTTAAATAATAGATGCTGCTCATTTAAATATCCTATTCACACCACTCACCCTCACACTGCTCCTAAATAAAGTCAGACAGATGACTTCATAGCAGGAAGTGAATGGATGAATGGACACAAAACAGAAGGGACACCAACACCCACCATGGTGGTGCTGGTCACAGCTTGTCTGTCCTGACGAGGGCTGACCTGACTGCGAGGGAGACTCCAGCTCCTCCACCACAGGAGGGCTGGTGTTGAGCTGGCCGACAGGAGGGGGCCACGGTAGATCCTTGATGACTTTAATCTCTACTGCAAGTGTCCCCCAAATTACCAGAGAAGGGATGGAGGGATGTAAAGGACCGCAACAAGAGTCACAAATGGATAATAACAAAGGGGGTGGGGAAGTGATGAAGGAAACCAGAGAGGAAAAAGAGATAAGGAAGAAGGGGTAAGTGAAAAATAGGTAACAGCACAAGATGCTAGCATTATGGTAGAGAGCTGGGTTAAGGTTGTGATCCCAGAATCAGCGTCCGCTGTGGGTTAGAAAAGGAAAGGCTTGTAACAGAGCTGAAAAAGAAGTAAGGTTAGCTTACCGGAAAGTAGGGTTGAGTTCTGGTCAAGAGAGTCAATTTTTATTTGCTACACATCAAGATGTAAGGTACATGGATCAAATATTATACTCGAGTATCAAAAGCTCTACTTCAATCAAGGAGTTACTCTCAAAACGAAAATATCATAGAACAGCCCTACCTAAAATGTTAGGCCCTCTGGTCTCTCAGTCCAAACGGACTAACTAAGTCACAGTTCTGGATCGCTACAGTTACAAGACGCAGCGCACAATGTGCTGTTACAGTAGCCTCCTACCAATCGGCAGGCCTCAGTAATGCTGTGCCTTCAACAAAGACATGATAAAATATAAAGCTGCAGTGTTCAGAAAATCTACATAAACTAAGCTATTATTATAAGTGATGATTTTGAGGAAAAAAAAAAGACCCAAGTCCTTTTTATTAGAGACAATATCCTTCACCGGATGAACATATACCTTAGAGCCATTTATTCTGGTTGTGGAATTTGCACTTTAAAAAATGTATGTCCACTCTTACATATATATGCACATCCATTACTGAGGAATGGGTCACTTGCGAAATAACTGAGGGTACTTAATGGGATAGCAGGATGTTTTTTCATCATTTCAAGGGACGCTAATGTAGATTACTATAAGACCAACCGGAGTCATCTTGAGATGACGTATCCCCCCTGACAACCCCCAAAATTGGCAAAACAGATGTTATCCATAGAGAATAAAGTAGTGTAGATTGTTCCGGATATATGAAACGGCCAAAACTTTATATATATATAAATATATATATAAACTTTATATATATATAAAGTTTGGGCAAGCAAGAATGTTTCCCTTCCTATATATGCTAATATGGTTCAGCAATAACTACTTTACTGCTGCTGCGTGTTCATATGGAGTTGAACAGTTTTGAAATTTAATCTTATCAAGAACCTTCAGCGTCGGGAACAGACATTTCACAATAGTAGATGAAAATAAGTACAAGAAGCTAAACTTGGTTCTCAGTTCCCTTAGATAAGACCCATAACTAAAAACTACAATTAGTAAACGAACACAACACTGACTACAAGACAAAATTTCAAACAGATTTTAAACTTACTGATCAAATCCACTTATCGCTCAAAGAGATCTAAGATCATCCATGGGACGACATAACATCACATTATCAGTCACAGACGTTATGTTGGGCTGATTACGTTTGAATCATTAAAAATACAAACACAAAACTTTATTGTCCAGCATGTGGAACATTTTCCTTCGGTTTCAACATAAAAACATGTTGCAAAAACACAAGACACAGGACCGTACATCATAACAATATGATAACAGCATAGACATATGGAACAAGTAAAATACTACTCACAACACATGTCGTCCCTACATAACATGTCACATTGACCACAGAAAAGTCAGAGCACGTCCTTGGGTCCTGGTCTACCGCATCCTAAATTCTTGTATTGCTTTCACAGCATTTGGGAACAAAGGATCACTTGTAGATATTTTCTGCTTGCCATCGATAAGCAGAGCCAGCAGAGCCCATCTATGACATGTTTATAAATTAGTGATTACTATAAACTGTTTTTATCCGTATTGCTGGAGGTCTCTGCATCTTTTACAGTATTATTAATAACTATAAGTTATTAATAACTTATAGACCAAAGTATAAGAGTACTCCTAACACTCGCCACTATGGTTACCTGAGGTCAGAAGAGTGCTTCTGGTTTCATAAACCTGCTCCTGTCCTGTCTTGCCAGTAAACAGGGAAGTTTTCAGTTGCAGGTAAGCATCATGAACATATTTCACCTTGCAAGGAGTCGTAGCAGTTTCTGTACAGGAAAAGTTAATGAGAAGCAATATCTGCAGGCCGGGTGATAGTGGAAACTCTAAACTATTCTATCCAGCAAGCAATTAAAGACTGATGCCTGCGGTGTCCGGGGGCTAATCTAGAGGAGGGTGGCTGGAAGGACGAGCTGCTTGCTGGTTATCTTGATAGAGGAGGTCTGGGTACGGTGGACTGGTAAGGTTGGCGGATGGGGAATGGAGAAATGGTGTCAGAAACTCCGTGAGAAAATATGACATCCAGTACTTTAGGGTGAAGTGGGGGACTCTCTTCCTCTGAGATTAAAAGCCTAATGCTCATTTCACATCGCAGATTAGCGTGTAATTGTTTGGGGAGGTAAAATCTGCCCACACTCTGTATCTTGGCTGTGTGGAAGAGGAGACGATTTGGGGCAAGCGCGGCTCTGACGTGCCTCGTGGCGCAGCAGAATAATTGCATTCAGCACTGTGAAAATTGAAGTAAACTGATTCATCAGCCAGGTGTTTAGTTTTTCAACTTCTAACAGCCCCCTCGAGTAATCACTGATGCTGGACACACAAGAGTATCTTTACATATTGCAACATTCTTTAGTGACGGATTCAGATTCAGGACTGAGGGGAAAACAGTAGCTGCTTTCAGACATAAGAGATAATTCACACTGGAGCTTGAAGGCCGAGTACAGCCGCAATCATCTTCAAATATATGCACGTATCACAAGATACTATTCTAATAGTTAATTATTGATACATTTTGAAGGTCCTGCTTTTTCTAACTATTGGCAGAAAAAAGACCAGGGAATTATACAGAGACAAATTAATATTGGATAGTTCTACAATTGTGACATCAACAAAGCATCCAATAGTTAAGTTAATTATGCACAATATGCCATGATACCATGTTGAATAGAAAAGTGTGAAAATGGTATCATATGTCCATCACATGTCCTGCTGGGGATGAGCAGTCCCTAAAAAAAACTAGACCTACGCTGGGATCCCGACAGCAAGGGTATATCCCCGAAAGTCCCAAATCCCCTTAGTTGTACAAGCAATCCTAACCAGTATTTTTCGGGAAAAAAATCTCCCTCAATTGAGTAAATTATGAACTTTTAGATTAACTAATAGGTAAAATATTGTATATACAAGATAGATCTCCTCAAGTGGAATCATATGCACCAAATTTGGAAAAACTGGAACAAAGTTTGAGAATTTCTGGCCAAAGATCTTTTGGAGACAAATATGGCCCTAGTGTCAAAGCTGTGGAACCAACCTCTCCCAAAATCCACCTAGCTCTACCTCGTACTGGGATCTATGTAGGTTTAAATGTGTAAACGTAACATGAAATATTTTTGGAAATATTATCCGGAAAACTATATTTTTCATAAAAAAGCTCGCCCTACTGGGTAAAATATAAACTATTAGAGATTTTTTTTTAATTTATATACAACATAGATCTCCTTAAGTTGAATCATAGGCACCTTATTTGGACTCAATTATACCGATGAATAAGAAATTATGGGCGGATAATTTTGCAGATAAAGCTCCTCCTACTGTCTGAAATATACAACCAAACTTTCCCAACAATACTCCTGATCTTCCTCGCACTAAGGTCTATGTGGGTCTTAAGATAGAAAATGATACATGATGAATAGTTTTGTGTTATCACGCTAACTTGAATGATTTGCAGCGGCGACGACGATTCCATAATATCCCCGCCGAGATATATTTACTAGATTGAAAACTACAGCAGTTTGCAGTGCAGTACATCAAAAGAACCAGATTATATACCAGATAACAGATACTTGAAAAACGGATAAGGTTAAGTTTTATAAGCCTTTTCCTTCCCTTTGTTTTTCCCGGATCAGAACTATTTTTAAACCAGGTATTTGTTTACCCAGGCTTTTCATTAGCCCGGGGCACTTCATCACTTTGAACAGTACAGCACCATAAATCACCAGCCATGCTTGTGTACACCGTTGCAATTTAATGTAGTTATTCTTAATTTGGTTGATTAATCACATGCATATTCAAATCAAGCTGAAACATTGGGAAGTTTATGCTTCAGATTGTAAGTAGAAGAGCACTGAACACACAAACAGCATCTTCTAAAGATGTGTTTGTTCCTCAATACCCAAATCATTTCAGATAATTGTTTAATGATGCCGGGAAATGAAAATGTCATCTCATAATTCTCTGCGTACTGTATCTGGCTCATTATATTGTCCCGCTCTCTGACAGAGTACTGATTTGATTTCAGAGTCTGAGCTTTTGCATTAAATCAAAAAAAAAGGAAGTGATATATTGGTGACAGCCGGTCAGTCCGACCTTCCAGGGAGGGTTGCTGGAGGAGAATTGAATCTATATTTTGCGAGGGAGGGTTGACAGTGCTGTGTGGCCAATGTGTGTGAGTGAAGATAAGACCTGTGGCAGCACTCAGTGAGAGATGGTAAGACACATTGAGGTTCATGAAAGAGGGCTGTCAGTAAGGTTATCAGCGGTAGGTGTGTCGCCGCAGCGACCAGGAGGATGACAGCGCCAAGAAGAAGCACGCAGAGTGGGGCAAACGATCAGCTAAGCAAAACAAAGAAAGACCCATGGCACCAAACAATAAATGAATAAATATATAGAACGTCTACCTCAACTCCGGAACATCACTTAATGAGTGCAGGACTGTATGTGAACCGATTAATTATTTGAGTAGGTAAGACTTGAGCCTCACGTCTCTGGGTCATTGAGATTTGAAGATTCATTTAAAAAAAAAAAAATGAAGCTCATCCAAACTTGTGGGAGCAAGTGACAGCTCCTACTTTTATCTCCTGTGTTAATAAATGCATGGCGGCCGGATGGCTGGGAGCCTAGTAAAACAGAGCTATAAGCAGGTAACATAAGGAAAGGAGATTAAGTAACCGTGCCTCTCTATCCCATTCCTTCCATGGCGAGGCTCAGATTTCTGATGGCGGCGTGTCCTTGTCTGGGTGTGTGAATGAGCGTTCCATATGGAGAGTCCAATCGTACGGACCTGCACTGATGGACATGCGAGCGTATTTTCTGTTCCGTCACCCACGCTGCTTTATATAGTCAAATACTACTGTGTCTTCCTCACTCTTCACCTTCAAGCTCATCAATCAAGAACTCAGCCGCATGGACAACGGCTGGAGTGTGTCTGTGTGACGTGCACGCGTATGTGTGTGCGTGTTTGTAGGGGGATGGAGGATGAGTGATTAACCAAACCACATGTACACAGCCTCCCAACACCCTAACAAGGCAGGGAATTTACATTCCATTGCATACCTGTCAGGAGATAGCCGAGGAGTGAATAATAACACCGGAGTGAGAGTGAGGCGAGGAGAGGTGAAGGCAGTGATAGGGATGGCAGAAAAAAAGGGCTACAGCTGGTCGCAGGAGTCCACCGCCGGATTCTTCTTCGTATGTTTCTTCATTAATTAAGAAGAACTGTCTTTTATGCAGATTGCAGTATCATATCATTACATGTTGGGAGCGTGAAGACAAAACTAGTACTTATTTAATCTCTTCCTATCCATTATTTTTCATCCTTTTTTTCCCCCCCCTTTACACCCACTCCAAGGTTTGGTAAGGTTGTGCATCTTTATTCAGATTTTTTTTCTCGATGGTGCCTCTTATAGTTCAGTTGCTGGATGCTAAACTTTGAAATTATGAAAAATGATTTGTGCCGTCGGATGATCTACCACCAAAATTGTGGCTTGTGTGTTTATTTATTTTATCATTTGACTATGAAAATGATACTTGAGATGTAGAACAAATCTGGGACTTTCATTTAAAAACATTTCATACTTAATTTATTTACACATAGAGACTGGTTTGATTGATTTCAGATAGAAAACTTTGTGTTTGTTCAAGTCAGTACCAAAACACACACGCAACGGAAGTTTCTTCGGTCTAAAAATAATAAAGTAAAATAAAGTATGAACTATTTTAAACAGCCATGAAATACAATTCCTACCTGGTTTCCACCACAGCTTGGGCAAATATCTTCAGTCACCCAACATTAGAGGTTCAGCAATAAATATATATCAAGATATATATATATATATATATATATATATTGTCATCAGTCGGACAAAAAATTGTCTCACAAGTGGACTTAAATACTACAATCGTGTTTTATTTCTTGACAATGTAGGTGAGCTTGGTGAAAGCTCATATGCTCAAGCCTTGAAAGGTGGGAAACTCTGTCTGAGCCGTTCCATATCTGGATCCAAGCCCGTCTACTCTGACACCTGCAGGAGGTACAAACTAGGGTTCACTAAGCATGTGAGACGTCTCCCTAGTCAATCTTTTTTCTTTCTGTCAAACAGTGGGGAACAATTTCTGCCTAAATCAAATGGAACACTGCACTTTTGGAAAAGCGTTAGTTTTCTTCTCTGACGGACAACTTAAAAGCTTATTTGTTCAATTCCCAACGCTTTGATATCCAATTGAAATTAGAATAATCATCATTATAAGAGGGATGACAAAAAGGGGTGGGGGAATGAGGCAGATTGGCAGGGATTTGGATGGAGTGTGGACTGACAGAAAAATAAAGAGCGAGAGAGTGAAAATGATAAAGAATGCATCATTTCTTATTCAACCAAGTACTGACATAAGGTTAACAGCCTGACTCCTCTAAAGACTTCAGTGCATATAATATACATAATTAAACAGGATACTGAAAGGACATCACGAGAAATAGAATAGAGATGGTAAACAAATATATATGTTTTGCCCAAGCCTGTTCAAGGCAGGAGTGGTGCACCTTTATTCTGCACAACATTCTGTCGTCATTGTTTGGAATTAGACAAGACAATGACAACCAAAAACATGTGCACTGTTAGCAATGTTTTTTCAAGCAGTAGCAGCACCACAAGACAATAACACAAATTTACAATATGCAATCACCTTAAACAACACAAAGTACAGAGGCCCCCCTGCTGCCACATGAGAAAAGGGGGCTATGCTTAGACCCATGCAGTAGGTTTACTTAACAATGCCATCAGTTTATGTGCTCCAACCTGCATAGCCCAGGCAGAAACACACCATCACACAAGACTGGAAGCCTCTTCTCACCCCTGAACTCCTTCTTCATGTCACTTGACTTAAATCTTGTAATCTTGTTCTACCACTTTGTCATTCTTGTTTTAATTAGCGAGCTAGCTAAGTCTTTTGTGGTGCTGTATTTCTGTCTGTGCTACGCAGTTTGGAACACATTAACTGATCGCATCATTAAGTAAACCTACTGCATGGGTCTAAAAATGTGTATTCTCATTTTAGCCAGAATCAGCAAGCCCTCTGTGACTAGGACGGTGTACAGAAATAAGGTATTATTGTACATTTGTTTTTAGCTGAAAATAACAATTTATAAAATCAAATCAGTCAGTTTCCCCAGACTGTAGTGACGTAATTGTGCCAAATGTGTTCATCTATATGCAGTTTTTTAGAATTGACTTTTATTTCACGATACAGAACCTTGTTACTCTCCAAGAGATCCCTAATCAATGAATTTATCTCTATCAGCACCAAACCACAGCACCACAGGGGGTTATATCTCACTCATCCTCTCTATTTGTAATCAAGCTGCTTTAATAAAAAGCCATGTATACAAAATGCAAAGCCTCCAAAGAAATCTGTCGGAAAATTACCAGATACATGGAAAGGATGAATATATGGAAATAAAAACAAAAGCAGACAATATGTGTAATTGCACACTATCATACCATAATGGCTACATTTTCCATTATTTTCATACTTCTCTGTGAAATAACATTCACGGTTGTATAAAGTTAAATTACTCTCCCCGGCATGAAAAACAAACCGGCAAATAATGAGTCAGGCAATTTATAAAATGAATTTATTACTAATGTCTTCTTTCATTCAGCAGAAATTCATTCATCAAAATTTTTCTCCTGGCACTGTTCTTGCTTGGAATCTTAACCTGTAAAGGCAAAACTATTTACCATTCAGAAGTTAAAGGTGAATTAAGATGTGGCCGCACACAATCCTTTTAGGGAATGCACATAAAAGCTAAAACTTTAAGGAAAGATGGGTGTTTGAATGTTACATGAGAGGGCCTGAGGATGAGTATGTTGGTATGTTAGATCAGAAGTCTTTAAGCGCAGGGGGAAACATGGTGAGTTTGTGAACAGGAAGTACACTTAGCAATGAAACAGCCTTTTGTGAAGCAAATACAGTATTAGAGTCTAATTTTAACACAGTTGGTATTTTGAAATTTCCCTTAGAAGTATGGGGTGGTGGGGTTTCGGCACTTATATTGTACTTTATTTATTTGAGTGGATTTGATGGGTATCTTTTGCTACTGCTGAGAGTTTTTAGTTCACTCAAAGCACTCAGCAATCATGCCCGTCTCATCCGTTAATGTCATGCAAATCCAGAAAACTTTAAAATCAAGGTGATTTGCATTTCACTAAAATCTCATAGCCCTTTTTACAACATAACAGAAATGACTCAAATACGAGGCTCATTTGTCTTCAATCTAGTTTTTAACTCGTGTTTGGAGCAGTTAGGTAAGACAAATTAAAAAGACAAGATTTTCGCAACTCATAGGATAGTCCATCCGAGTACAGTCTAAGAAGAAAATACAGACAAACATGAAACATTCCCCAACAACCCAACCTCCGGTGGTACCTGTGAGAGATTTAGAGGTGCAGTCCTTTCCTCCATGGGGACCTGATCCAGTGTCACTTACAGAGCCCTCGTAGCTAATGCAGTCATAACAAAGCAGAGCTGTTCAAGGATAAAAAAGAAAAAAATATATAAAGACAAAAGGGGCGATGAAAACTAAAGTCAAGGGTTGCTGATTTTATTTATTTTTTAAAAAGACTTGACACTTTTTCTTTACCTCCACCAAGGAAGCAAGTTTTCATCCCTGTTCATCTGTTAGTTTGCTTAACTGTCAACAGTTTTACACAAAAATGATTTCTGTCAAAATTGAAGAAAAGATGGCCCACGGGTAAACATTTTGGTGCAGATCCAGACAAGAGGTTGATGTGGGAATTTTACACTTCCAACAATTTCTCAATTGTGCAATAGCTACAGAATCAATTTCCTCAAACGCTTACTCTTCCCCCTACACTTTATATAGGGGAAGGGCATTTGTAGGACTGTTTGTCCTTGGCGGAGGTATATGATGGGTTGCATATTTATGTTCCAAAGCCATATTTATTCCAGGAACAGCCCTGTCTGATGTTATGGCTGTTTTAGCCATGCTGAAGTTCTTAAACTACAGTCACTACCTGCACCTACATGCACCTGCAAAACCAATCATGCCCCCCTGCCCCAAGCAGAAATGGAATCATCTCATCTTAAACAGACAACAGTTGGCTCAAAACAGCAAAAACTAGACGTGACACCTGCAAGTGAATTTAGCAGGTGCTTTAACAGAGAGGAGTTAATGGAGTTTAAAGCAGCAGCATCTGATCAAGACCTGACAGAAGCCAAAGTCATTTGTTAGAGGTGGAAAAACAGACACCATGGTTAGTTAAGCAGAAGAGAAACAGTTTGCAGTTTTTTTGTCGAGCTTGAAATTTAAATAACGCAACCCCTACAGCGACAGTCTAGGCTAAACTGGATTTGTTTGAATTGTCAGATTAACAGCTGAACTTTTTTGACATCCTCACTAAGATAAATAAAGAGTTTTCTCTAATAACTATGCGAGAAGAAAGAAAAGAGGGGAGGTTGTGTCCCAAAAAGGTAATTTAATTCTTTGCAATTTGTTGTTGATTTCCTCTTCCTTTTCCTTCTACTTTTGTTATATTTATGTTGATGGCATGAACATAATGTGTCGGTTGTACCTGCAAAGGCTTTGGATATCCTCTCTTTCTTCCACTCCCAAGGCTGGTCGTATTCCTCAGGGGGTCGCTCGTCATCCTGGGGCAGTCTGCTTTCTCTGGGGCAGAGCAAGCGCTCAGGGTCAAAGTCTCCACCATTCTCAGATGGTTCATAAGGCGTGTCGTACAGAGGCAGCTGCCTCACCGATCCGTCCTTAGGTCCTCGTCCACCAGAACGAATTTCTACAAACAGAGAGTTAAGACTGGTTGGCTATGGTTCAGAAATCAAATCTCTTAGTGGGACAGATCAGTGTGACTGTGAAAGCTCCAACAAAAAAAATTAAGCAGATAATATGAAATACATGATATATACATTTCTGGCATGGTATTTTTTACATATGAGATTTGAACCTAATAAATCCCCCCGTCGGCCGCAGATCATTTGTGTTAGCTCGTTAACTCAAAAACGGATCAATTTCAAATTTACAAAGAAAGACCTAAGGAAGAGAGAGGAAGAACTGGATTGATTTTGGGAAAGGTCAGTTGTATATTTCCAACACTAGGGGGAGCATTGACTCCAAAAGATTTCAAGCCATAATTTTACATCCTTTGGGCCGATTTAGTTCAAACTTGGTGCATAGGAAACAACTCGAAGAAATCCATCTTACATACGTTGTTTTTTATTTTAATAATTCATATTATTTTCACTAGTGGGAGCTTTTCACGAAAAACAGTCTTTCAGACAAAACTTGTCAATCGTTGGTCAGATTTAGTCTAAATTTGCTGCGTGCGAATCAACTCGAATAGATCAATCTTGTTTATATCATATCTCACTCTAAAAGTTTATATTTTATTCACAATTGGGAGCTTTTTTAGGAAAAACAATGTTTTGCAGACATAACATTAAAACAATGTCATGGATCATCTTCAAACTTTATACCCCCATTGACTTTAGTGTGCAGAAAAAGTGGATTGATTTCGATTTGGTATAGTTCGGTTGTATATTTCTGAAACTAGGGGGACCCTCATACCCCAAAGTTTTTGAGCCATCATGTCTCAACATGTTGCATATGAATCGACTCAGAGAGGCCTATAATGTATACATCATATTTTATTCTAATAGTTGTAACATGTTTCATTATTTCACTTCGCGGACATGACCTCATATTTAATTTGTGGAGTTAAATTATGGATTAACTTCTACAATGCAACGGACTGGGGCTTTTCGGGAATATTCCCTTGCTGTCGGGATCAGCAAGAGTTGGCTTAGTTACATTCGGAAACAAAACAGCATCAAAAGCTGTAAGCTTAGAATCCCTGTCAGCTTTAATGAGTGGTACTGAACAATTTCTGATCATGCAGAATGAACATACATTATATGGGGAAAAAAAGAAATTAAAGGTTAAAAAATTCAAGTTGTTGAACTGATGATAGAACTGAGAAGCAGAGCAGAAGAGAGAGTTGAATAAAGGAGACTTATTTTGCAGGGGGTTTGAAGGCTGAACACTGGCATAAGATCACATTGGAAACAAAACAATAGGACATTTCTGACCAGTCCCTCCCCGGGCTCTACAAAGAAGACAGGGAATGAGAGCCACCAGCAACATCATTGTCTCCCTGTTTCCACCCCAAAATAGTAATGAAGAGTTATAATAAAGGAAATATAACACACCTTTTTAAAATTTTTGTTCCATATCAGCATATAAACTACGATGCATGCATACCATTGGTTAGGTCTCCTAAAGAAACATTATGTCCTTCACAAACCTCCTCGCCCCCTCCTCTTTTCTCCCATCTCCACTCATACGAAGTTGTTAGCAGCCTGCACCCTTCCTTCGGGGCTACATGAAGCTATAAGCGGCCTGCACCACCATCGAGTAATGCCATGTGAGGAGAATGAAATATTATGCCACACTACTGCATAATTGCTTCTTAGCCCAAGGGAGCTCTTGCGGAAAAATGAGTAATGCGTTGCACCTAATGGAGCTACCTGACAATAGTGGTGGAAGTGGGGGGGTGGAGTGTGAAGAGGATGCCAGATTGAGCATCTCAGCGTAATCCTGCATTAGGCAAACCCATACCTTTTGATCCAGCAGTTAAAATACTTGGTATAACGAGATCCTGACATGATTAGGTCCTGCCTCCCTTAGAGAGCGACAAAAAGCTTTGAAAGAAGTAAAGGGTGAAAGAAGTAAACCGAGGCATCCAGAGGAGGTTAACTGGGATTGGTAGGGGAAGAGGGTATTTCTGATGGGATAGTGAGTAAATCTTGTGGAAAAACTGTTTAATTGGAGGCATGCTGTCTTCGATTAACTGCTGCAATGGAGTCAGAGTTCCTGCGAGGTTTTAAGAATGAGGCCTTGTTTGTGGAAAGAGGAGCCCTTCCTTTCACCGTCTGCTTTAATTTCTTTTTTCCTTCTAGCCACCCCTCCTTCCTTTTTTCCTTCCACCCTTCCCTCTCTCTCGGCTCCTGTTAAGGCATGCTTCATGAAGTGGATGGGGGCAAGTCTGTCTCGGCAAATTACCGTGATTAACATGACAGGAGAGTTGCATGTTGCAGTCTTCTGTCTTTGACCTCTTCCTTGAGGATCAGAGGTCAGCCACCACACCCTCCCTTGATATACCTCGCTCCTAACAATCCCCAAATATCAACGTTCCGGTCCAGATGCTGCACTTCCTCTTCCTTTTCACCACTTGCCTACCTAGCCTCTACAACCCCCATTTCATAACCAGAAAAGGTTTATTTTCATCTTCTTATCTGATGCACTTCAAAAAGGGAAGGAGAATTTTCTTTAAATATCATCTACAGAGCAACAAAGAATGTGTTGTGTGCAACAAGTATTTTAAGAAACAACTTCAGGACAGTGTTCCACACTTAACAGGATTTCACCAGCCGTATAGCAGCCTCAGAAGCCGTTGACCACAAACATCTGTTTAGTGCCCCTAAAAACACATGTGGAGGGGCGCAGCAAAGCAAACTACTGAAAACCAAACAGCTGCATTTGAACTGCAAACCGTTTTTTCCTAATGTTAAAAGACATGGATACAAACCGTTATAAAAGCTCAACCAGCAGCAGTGGGCAGCTTAATGCAGGGTTCTACATGCAAGTCGTACATGTGAAGCTTTGAGGAGAAGCATATTGTTTTGAAAGCTAGGAAACACATGACAGTTGCTGTTCTTTTTTTCATCTTTCCCTTTTCATTCAGGAAATCAAACAAAACTAATTCTAAGGGAAAGAATGAAACATATTCCTCAGGAGGAGCCCACAGTGATATTATCATGGTGGTGCATGAGCAGATAGAAAGCTCTGGATCATATCGAAAACAGCTGAAAGCAACAAACCTGGCAGAAGAATCCTACTGCAAATAGAAAATTGACCAGCCCATCCAACCCTCACCATCCGGAGCATTATGGTCTTATTTGTCTTTTCTTATTCATCATTGACAACCATTAAAAGTGATTGTTTGCAAGAAAGTAGAAGACAACTGCTGAGCTGGATTTATTGCAAGGCTAAACCTTTGAATATGTAGAGTTAAGACAGTTAACTGCTCCTCTGGTTGACTGCCACCCACATGCTACCACTGAACGAGGGAGAATTTGTTACTGTAAAGTGGATGCAGGAGCACAGGGAATCTCTGGATTAGATGAGCGGATCTCTTATGCGCCAGAGAGGGATTAAATATGATTGACTTTACACCCCAGGATAACAATTGCCAGAAAATACCCTGGCTTCAAGGATTTGTTCTGTTTGCCAATTCAGTCACTCTTAACCCAAGCCGACATATATCATCATTTCAGAGAGCTTGATTATTAAAAATGTTAATCTCAGACGTGTGATGAGTATGAGAAAATCTCAGAGAGGGAATTGGGTAATTGCATATGAAGCTTCGAGGAGAAGCATATTTTTTTGAAAGCTATGAAACACATGACAGTTACTGTTCTTTTTTCCATCTTTCCCTTTTTATTCATAAAATCAAACAAAATTAATTCTAAGGGAAAGAATGAAACATATTCCTCAGGAGGAGCCCACAGTGATATTATCATGGGGGTGCATGAGCAGATAGAAAGCTCTGGATCATATCGAAAACAGCTAAAAGCAACAAACCCGGCTGAAGAATCCTACTGCAAATACAAAATTGACCAGCCCATCCAACCCTAACCATCCAGACCATTATGGTCTTATTTGTCTTTTCTTATTCATTATTGACAACCATTAAAAGTGATTATGTTTGCAAGAAAATAGAAGACAACTGCTGAGCTGGATTTATTGCTAGGCTAAACCTTTGAATATGTAGAGTTAAGACAGACAGTTATCTGCTGTCTTAACTCAGACAGCAGATAACTGTCTGAGTTATTAAACATTAAACATGCTGCACTGTTTAATGTTTTTAAACCGATGAATTATGTAGCAGATACTTACTGAATCACATTACTTGACACTTGCTATGGTGTCAAACTAATCCTAGAATATATTCTGGTAAATGTAGCTGCTACAGCGTGACTTAAAACTTTCTGCACCTTTGATTTCTTTCTGTTTGGTTACCCGGGTCTGCAAAGAGCAAACACGGTTGATCCACGGCGGCAGTCAGGGATTTCAGCCTTAAGGGAGGCCACCCAGAGTTATTGTATGGCAGTCAGAGAGCTGGCAGAAAGGGAAGGTGTTTGCTCCTTGACCCGTGGTGGCCTGCTGTTGAGTATCACTCTGCTTGTGGAGTGAAGCTGAGAGGAGGCTCTCAGGGAGAATTGTTATGATAGACAATAACAAAACAACCCTGTCAGCTTTACACTCACATCTCACCCCAATTAAGATTCATTTTGATGTCTCAGTTTAGAAAGAACAAAAGCAGCAAAGACAAAAGAAGCAAATTAGTATGTGGGCCTCTGCCATAAGACTTTCTTACACCATCACCATTTCAACATTCCATGATTTTATGTATATAAATACTTTGTTTCATTATCTTTTTTTTTTGTTATACTCGTGTCTCTTTTTGAGATGACATGCTTTTCCATTTGTAAAGGTGTTGGGTTTCTCCATCAGCCTCCTGCAGACCGAGCAAAAATAGCCATGCCATTTTTTCTCTGTCTTCTTCCTCCTGTTATACAGAAAATGTAAACATCTATCCGTGTACTTCATATATACGCATACACATTGGTGGATCGCAGTTTTGGGAAGCCTGGAGTCGAAGGCACAAACAAAGTCCATTCATTCTTTCCAATGAAGAAGTGCTTTTTGGGTTACACAGCACAATTTGCGGTCTGTGCCGAGTAATACGTGTTCCTGTTCAGCTGGAAGCCATTCTCTCAGACAGACAAATGACACATGGAGAAAACCATTGTAGGCAGACCTACAGAGCTGGGTCACATTCGTAAAAGCAGGAAATGTGTCTGAATGGTGTTTCACACATATCACAAAAGTGTATGAATCTGTTAACAGACAGGATAGAAGAGAAAATCCAAAATATTATAGTGTCAAACGGTGAATGCATGTCTTTATGGGTGTGTGCACTCATATATGTACATAAAAAATGTTTTCTCTCCCGATGGCCTTAATAGAAGCTGAAGTTTGTTTGCCTCAATGTGCTTACATGTATACGGATTCATTCCCTTGGTATAGCAGGAGAGTAACCCTAAAGACACAACGTGGCAGGAAACGGGAGGAAGATGGGTGATGTTGGGAGTTAGCAAGGCAAAGTAAAAAAGTAAAAAATGAGAAAAGCATTTATCAATCAGGGATAACTATATTATATTCTATAACCAGCTGTTAATGAAGGTTGATCGCCTAAATGCTTAGTATGATAAGGTACAGTATTAATAGAACACTATTTTTATGCGCATTAAACTGGTACAACATCAGAAAGACCTTTCTGAATCATTTCCTCTTTTGGTTTGCCATGCTATCATCCAATCTTGTATCACTCACTTTCTGTCCTCAAAGCAGAAGGAAAAACAAATCAACCTTTCTAAGACTTCCGATAAGCACAATGGAGCTTTGAGGTTAGTCTTACAAAAGAAAGAAGAAGGGATCACTTTATTCCAAAGATTTTTACATCTTTCATCTAACGGACCTTGAATATCCACTTGTAAATGTCATGTCGATCCATCTCAGTTACCAAGCTATTCTATATATGTCGATGTCATAGTGGTGCTGAGGGGGAAGTCAGAGGATCATCCTCATTTATAGAGCTATATTGGCACAACTAGAGCCATTGGCTAGACCATAACAGGAAAGGTGCCTGTGTACATGAGTAAGTCAATAGGCCTCACAACTATCTCCTGCATCTCAGTAGTGAACTAACAAAGAGGCTGGCAGTAGATCAGCATTCTGAAAAGGTGACACCAAGTACAGATGCAATTGGTAATTTACCACTGTTGTTGGTTATACCGTTATGCAGTAATAGAAATTCCATTTGGATGATATTCAAACAGAAGGAATCTTTTCTCCACACACCAAGCAGAGGATTTAATGTTAAGCAGTGACAGACTGCTTGGCTGACGCTGTTGGATGCAGAGGGTCCCTGAGCCTTGTGGGAGCCGAGCTATATTTTCCCCCAGGCTGTGGTTCTGAGCTTGTTTTGCTCTGTGACTATTGTTCCGGAGCTGAGATAAGACTGGCAGTGGATTAGTGAAGAGTGCAGCCAGAGTTCAGACTGCGTATGGCTGCTGGCGAGAGAAGATGGCATTGACTTGTTTTAGGGAAAGAAATTGAGAAGAAAAGAGGAGGAGATCAACAGAGGTGAGGGGAAAGGAAAGGACCCTGACATACGCTAAGTGCCTCTTGTCATGGAGCCTGTGTGGTCACAGAGGATGTGGAAAGGGGAATCTGATGACATGTGGACGTGAGCACAATGAATAGTCACTTCAAGGCATCTCTTCATTCGGGTAATATCCCGTTAACAGCTAAAGGCCTGCAGCATAGACCCACTTGTAACCCCACCAGCCCACTTCTTCATCCTTCAACCGGCTCATATTCCCCTGTAGAACATCAAGGCTAACCAAGCCACAGATGAAAAATCTTTGGGAAATTAAGTTGTATTTCCTCAATTCAGAGTCAGGCTGAGAGCCACTGCACTCCCTTTGGACGGTCTTATAAGCGGATACGGATGCATGATGAAATGCTGACATATTTTACTCACAAACTGGGTTGCAACCAGAGCAGCAGCAAATCCTTTCTTGTGGCAATGTTACAAAATCCTGAACTTTGTATGAACTCAATTTTACTATTTGCAAAATGCCAGCAAGTCTGAAGTGTAGAGGCTGTAATAAATAAACCCCTTGAGCATAAAAATGAAACGACAACAAAACACTATTTCTGAACCCAGGAGTCAAGGCTCGTTATGAGCTAAATCTAACACATAATGAAGAGGAAACTGTAGTAGATTCAAAAAAAGAGTAAGTACTTCAACAGAGAAGCATAAATATTAATAATTACGTTATGTATCTTCAGGCCAGAAAGGATACAGATATGAAGACACTGGAATGCACAGTATTGATAAGTTCCGTTTATCACAGATAGCTACTTTACTACCGGTGCAGTACTGTGACTTGTTTACCAATTCCTCAATTCCAAAGGACGCGCACGTCCTCTGGGAAACATGCCTTACTCAGGCTCTGCTAATGCAAATAGTTACACAGTGGTGACCTTATTCTCTCTCTGCTAGTGTGCTGTTGTGACCTTCAGATTAGTACGGCCTCTTGTTAGGTTCTCTCCACACAATTACACGTGAAGAGGGTAAATAAAGTAATGATGGATTACCACAGTAAGCTGTTAACAGTGTTTACATGAGTGCGTGGGATCTGACCCTTGTGTTTGAGCGCAAAAAAAGAAAAACGAACCACATGACCAGAAACAGATTAAACAATGGAATACAGTCTTTTATAGGACAAGACAGGTTAAGCCTCAACTAAATACCCTATTTTTATTATTATATACTTTGTGTTAATAGTTAAAATCCTCATTATTTTCAGAAGAACCAGAAGCGTACCTGGGTCCTTTGAAACATTTCTTTAAAAATATTTTTTCAATAAAGCTTACGAGTAATCTTAAAACACATTTGCCAGATATCTCATTTGGTTATTTAATATTCTAATATGATTACTTATTATCACTATTGGTTTCATTTGATTCCATGTTTTTATGTGAAAATGCTAACTTCGTTTTGAAAAGTGCTATACAAAGGTATAAATTCTTTATTAATTATTATTATTATTAGAAAAGCTTTTTTTTAATGAACTCTAGGCTTTCATTTAAAAAAAAATGTTTTGAGCATACACCAAATTGCTCTTGGTATTTACACTTGCATGTTTAATGATGAAAAGGATGCAACACAGAGACATTTATTATCAAATGCCAACTGATGTGGGAGTCTGTGGATATTCAGAGATCAACACTTAGCAATGACCTATGTACAATGATTGAAATGATTTGCACTGCCAGTGACATAACTTAAAGCTCAGTCGTGGAATAGTTATGAGCGATGACCGATGTTGTCATCGAGGAAACCTGTCACGGATGCATCTTACTGGGAGCGGTTCTTTGACACAGCGTTTTGCGATGGCCAGGTCCGGGTTAGTGGTGCTTTTCCAGTGTGTAGAGTAGAAGTTGCGTGGCTCCTTTGTATGTATAGGAGTGTTGCATCGGCAGTTAAGACCCATTCGTCCAGGATGTCACCATCAGTGTTGGAGCTGCTGTCTGTATGGTGGCTGTTGAAATCAGCAGCATTAACTGCACAGGCTGGGACATCTGGCATAGGTGTTTAGACAAACTTGCTCTGAAGCGGCTTGTAGATGTTGACGATGGTATTGTCTTGTACTTTGGTTGTAATCCATCCTACATCCTCTGGGGACTGTGCAACGGTTTTCTAAACCATGTCATTACGAACGAACGTAGCTATGCCATGTAGGTTCTTGTTTTCAGTGCGTGTCTCCTGTAGTAGAACCATAGTCACCTTGTATTTGATGGAAATCTGTTTGATGACGTTGAGCTTAGCGATGGGGAGTACTTCATCGTTGACACTTCATGTTCGGGAATCAATCAACAGACTATCCAATAAGTGTACAACCGCTCCTGAATTGCAGGAGCTGGATGGCCATATTTTCATAAAACTTGTACTTAAAAATGAATTTAAAGGTGTTCATCTCTAAAAGTTGTTGAAGGCTGAGGTTTTTTTGCCTCACAATTTCATTCAATTGCTGGACTGGACTATCAGAAATATAAATATATGATACATACAATAAATTAAGCATATTTTATCCAATTTTGAAAATTGACTTTTTTCCAGGTGGGGAGACAAAATAGTCCAGTGGGTTCAGTTCTGGTGTTTGCAGCAGAATGATTTTGTGTTTTCAAACATGAAGCCCATTGTAAGAAGTTAGTCCACTCCACGTATCTCCTTAAAAGAAGAAAAAGCAGCCAAAACAAAGTTCAATTCAATATTATGTAATAATGTTGATTTGTTTGAATGTTTTATATTCCTCTGAGAATGTGGAAATGATAACCGCATAGCTCTGACAGTCAGACATCCACTGCGTTCTCTGCAGCTCTAATCAGATATGAAACGCTATATTCTGCTACCACATAATTAAAATCTATTTTGTTGCCTTCATAAGGTCGTATTGTTTTCCACGTGAGTTTGGCTTCCGGCGAACGTAACGAAAAAACAAAACAAAACAAAAGCCTTGGAGATGTTTAATGATCAGCATGATATACTTTGTCCATCAACTGTTCTGTTGATGGACAAAGTGTTTGCCCACGATGTCTGCCCACTCACATCCTTGCCTCGGATTATCTGTTCTGTACCCAGCAGGCAGCACAAAACAGAAAGTCTGCAGTACTTGTGTAGGTTTGTAAGTGTCTCTGCTGTCCGTCCTCTTCAGCTACCATTAGATCAGACATCAGTGAGCCTGGAGAGAAGCTTCTGGAGTCCAGTCAAACCAGATTCACTCTGACAGTGCAGACACACCAGCACAGTGGAAGCACGTGAAATATTATCTAGCTGAAATGCCACAGATATATAGACCAGAACCATCAGGAGAAGATGTACCCTAAATGCATAAGTGTGAGACAAATCCTCGATTCCTTTCAGGCTCGAATAGTATATACTACATATAAAACAATATACATAGTGTTTTAGATAAATGCTATAGTGCAGAGGGCACGCTCTCCAGTGTAACTCTAAAATCATATTTCCTTAGACCAAATTTTCATTTGTTTCACCCATACGCCAACCAGCTGGCATAAAAATTTATAGAGTTCAGATCGAAAGAATGCTCACATTGTAAGAGATGAAGGTTTGCATTTATTTAATTTGCACCATTGTGGTTTTAATGAAATTGCAGTAGTAGTATAGGGACTTTTTTATTATTTTTTAAAGATATTTCCTTGCCCTTGATAGGCCTTTATTGACAGGACAGCTGAAGACTGACAGGATCCAGGGGGGAAAGAAATGGGGGAGCTGATAAGCTACAAAGGCCAGTGGTGGAAATTAATCTGTGACCTGCGCTATGAGGAATCAAGCCTCTGCACATGGGGCGCCCGCTCTACCAACTGAGTTAAACAGCAATTCTCTGTAGTCTCTGCCAATATGCCAATTTGCCAATATGCCATGTCCATATTGGCAAACAAAAATAAATTGGTCTTGTATACAACATTTCAAGAGGTTACTGGTTTGACGTTTTTAGTGATTATAGGGCTGTGCTGAAAAATAAAACAACATACGTTCTAAATTTACCATCTAGCTTCTTCTAAATCTTTAACTTTAACATTGGGTCAAATATATAATAGATATGTAAAACAAATTGCAGACAATGCATGCAACAAAATGCAGCATACGGTCCTGCTTATACATTTGTAATAAATACTGTAGCGGGCATTTGGCAGGCTTGTTATGAATTTTGTGACAAAATCATTTTGCTGTCATTTCTGTCATTTTATAGCGTTGCCTTCATGCCGACATCTCGTCTCTCATATGCTTTTTGATTGATTTGTCTCATATGAAAATCCAAATTCCAGAGCGTTTGTTGACATTTGAATCAATATTTTAAGACACTGTATGGGATGATGCATCATTTTTACATAAATTTCACAAATTTAATTAGCCTTTTACATGGCTGTGTTAATCAAAGGGCTTTTTAAAATTCAAGGAGAGAGCGAAAAATCAATAATACTGAGCTTCTGTCCCCAAGGTGAGACAACACACCACAGCAAGGGGAAAAGAAAGGAGGCCATTGTGTCTGAAAAGACAGGAAAACATTCGTACACTGTAGTGAATTTATGGTGTTGTTGGGCCACTGGGACTGAGACGACTTAAAGTGTTGTTATGGCGACATAAAACAAAGACAATAAAATGCCACAGGAATCGTGTCATCAAGTTTTCTTCAAGCTTCATGAAAGCGTTTAAAAAACCTCCAACATCAGTTCACTCTGGCTCGAAATAAACTTTCTCATTGGAATATTTTTTTTATATACTGGAGCTGATTCATAATAGTAGATTTTTTTTAATGACTCAAACAAACAAGTAGACTGGCAATGAATGCAAAACGTCCCCAGTGATAGACTGCAGAAAAAGAGCACCTGTAAAGCAAACCGAAAAAAAACAAAACCGGCTGCAATTTAATGAGCAAATCCATTAAAAACATTCTAACACACTTCATGGAGCAATTTATATACTGCAGGATCTGGACTGGTTTAGAGGCGGCTGATTGATGGTGACTCGGAATTAGTGTTAAAGATTTTTGGCTTGTTCCTCAGTGACCTTAGATTAGAGTGCTGCTACGCCAATATTAGCTTGTAATGGAAAAGTAATTCACAAATTGTGTTGGGAAAGGTTGGTTTGCAATAAAAATAATTAATACTTTATATTATAATAGTATTAAGATAATTGGACAATACTCATAACTATCAAATACGATGCAACATGTAACAAAAAAAATTTTTAAAATCATAGTCTTTAAAGAAATGTAGAAAACTTTGGAAAATATATTAATCAGATATGGTCACGTAAAGACGGACTCAGCAGCCTTCAATAGCACTCACAGGATTACAATATAATAATACTATTTCAAGGTCTGCTGCAAGGCCACATACCTTGTTTTATGAACCCTCCCTTTTGCTGGATTTCAGACACATGGCTGCAGCACACCACGTGGGTTTCACCAACAACCATGCCAGCAGCAACACCAGCTCTTTGGAAACCTCTGTGAACCATCCGTCAGCCTGCCACTAACTTATATAGCCCAAGTAACAAAAGCACCACTACACTTATAAGAAGTATCTTTGCCCACACAGTGTTTCGGGAAAGCCAGTGTCACTACAGCAGAGTAATAATTACCATGTGACTGGTCTCCGGCTTATGAGTTACATGGCCGCATCCCATAGAGTCTCTGAGTGTCCTGCAGTCACTGTCAATTCTATAAAAACACTAAAGCCAATAAAATTGGATGATGCTGAGTGACTAATCTTTGCCTCATCCCTTTCCCATATCCAATAACGTGTTACTACCACTGTGGAGGAAAAAAATATCAAGTAGTTCATAATAGGGCCAAGCTATGGATCATACCAGAGATCTGGTGTGATGTGACAAAAGCTACATCCATGGCCACCAAGTTAAACAGAATTTTTTTTTAATTAAAGGAAATCACAACCAGTTCCATTGACACACAATTAACCTTTTTGTTTCTTTTCTTTTTTTTAAATTGTGGTTAAATGAACGGGGAAGGTGGCAGCACAGCCGGTAAACATGCAATACTGATGTGCCAGACTAGTTTTCATTTTCCCACTGCATCCGTTGCTTCCCACAGAAGTATAATTATCATCCGTGTGGTTTGGCCGCCTCCTTCTAGCCTAGCAGCAATGCATTTCTTTGTTGCCAAAATCACACTCACAAAATGCAAATGCAAGCAAAACATAGAAAATATCCAGAGCTTCGCCCTGTTCAACAGGCAGAAGCTCATTCATTCAGTCGGGCATGGAATGTGTTATTACAGAGTTATGAACGGCCTTCCAGCATGTGTGGTAAAGGAATGCCAAAGTTGAGTTTAAGCCATCTCCCTTTTTACGTCATGCTTTTCATAAGATAAAACACACCATCAATTTTCTATCATTATTATATTCTCTCTCACACACACACACACACACACACACACGCGCACGCACACACACACACACACACACACACACACACACACACACACACACGCTAAAAACTCCACTATAACTACCCATTACTGAGGTCTAAAATACCACGTTTGGGCCACACACAAATGAAAGACTTCTAGATTTCTCTCCTCAGCCAGCTGTGTGGGCGACTATACACTCATACAAATCTATGTTAAAGAGAGCTGGCTAACACAAATATGAATCCTGCAATCAAATGAACACACGTGAGGGCCTGGATGACAGGCCCAGATGCATGTACAATATACAAGGAATACCAGAGAATGACATTCATGCGCACACCCACCAACATAGGTTAACCCGTCACGATAATGCACCTTCCCCGTCCTTTCGACAGTGTGCCAAGGGCGGGCTCACAAGACCAATCCCACTCAGAGCTGCTCACACATTCTTGCGAGTGATTCTTCCCACCCGACTGCTGCTCATCCACTCATTTCAGGGAGCACACACACTGGATTCCACACTGGTGAGTTGACTGAATGTCGAAAAGTCGTAATCTCTCTGCTACGTGCAGTTGCGCCGCTACCCTTGACAAGTGTAATTCTATCATGGGTTAGCTGCTTTCTCCATTGAGTAAAAAATATTTGGCCGAGAAGGAGTCTCCGAGGGATTGATGGGAAATTAAGCAGATGAAAAATATGATAGAAGGGGGCTGGGTAAAGGCAATTTATGCCAAATCTGTAGGGTATATCAGACTTCATGTATGCTGAGTGGCAGCCTTGGCTGTGTTTTTGTGTGAAATATGAGACAGACACAGTCAGAAAGGCCAACTGACAAACATGAAGGCAGTATATCCTAGCAGTGTGTGAGACAGAAACAAACTTCAAGCCAGTGTATCTCAGCACTGAACGAGACGTTCTACTAAACATATGGAGGAGACAGAGTCTCCAATCAAGTGGGCGTAGAGATGACAGACTGAGAAGTTTCTTGCACTTCCTGCTGAGACATAGGAAGCTACCAGAATCCTGTCAGGAACAGGAGGGGCTGACTCATATTCTCCAGAAAGTGTCAGCCATTCCTTCATACACCACGGCCAGAGAAAGTGTTGAGCGGCATTATTGCCAATTGTTGTGTGTACACAGAGTGATCCAGAGTGAAGCATAATTTATTATTAAAACTGCTCGTTTGCTAAGCATCCGTTGCTAATTCTTCCAAATCACAGAGAGGAAGACACAAGTAATGTTGGAAGCACCTTATAACAGTGTACTCTGTGTACTGACATTTTCTGCAGCTATTGTGTAAATTCTTGTGGACAGATTGTGGAGGATGTGGCACCACCAAACTCAGTCTCCACTAGTTAAATGATGGCTGACCTTTCCGCTGGCAGTCTGAGAAAGAGCGAGCATCGCCGACTACATAGCCCCGATAGGACACGAGGAGCAGATTGGCAGACGTGGCTGAAAAAAATAGGCGACTCGAAGAACTCATGAATGTATGCATGAAATAGATGATGCAGTTGTTGAGGTGGATTATTCCATCATGACAGTTTAGTTCCCTTGAAAATGTTAGATTTGAATGGCTGTCTACTTGCATTAGCAGGCCTCATTAATAACATTCATTAGCCATTCCTTGCTATTTAAACGCTTCCCCTAGAAGCCTTCCCCACTCTAGTCCTGATACACTTACAGGGAAAGCATAATGCCTGCAGGACAATTCAATTAGAAAAGAAGCAGTTGATCACTATTAAGGCTTAAGACTCATGTTCTAAAAGCACAATTTATCACAATCAAAGTCTATTTTATGACAATAGCAGATTAGGTGTCCTTTAGAAAGAAGGTGACACATGGCTTCCTAGAAAAGCTGGAGGTAAACAATATTAGCCTTGCATGGGTCTCTCCTAGAGCACAGCAGAGCAAATCTTCACCGACTGGCTTGTGTTTATTGTTCTTCCTACAAAAGATTCTGGTTGTGCACGGGCCATTTGTTGTCCTTCTTAACATAATTACACCATTTCCTGCAGGGAGCAAAGGAGAGAGATGAAATCAATCCAAATAAGCACATCTCCTCTATTCATTCTTGAATCAAGGGCATGAACAAATTCCACCTAACAAAAAAGTAGAATTTTGCTGAAACAAAACCCCTCCGATTTGTGCTGACTGAGACGAGTGGTAGAGGAATAAGAAAGGTTTGACATTGAAAATGGGAAAGTACAGATACAGTGAAAATGAAGACACCAGGATGTGAGACAGGACTAGTCTGGAAGCAGCCCACTGTGTCAGCAGCCTCACTGTTGGCAGGTCTAGTTGCTGGGTCCTCTGTTGAGCTCCAGGACGCCCAGGCTCAGAGAGGGAATCCTGGGTAAAGTTGTCTGCTTGTTTGAATAATCCACCATCTGCTACACAGGAAAGGCCCCAAGCCTCATTCACAAGTCCTCATGTAGGACCCGTATCATAAACATATGGAGATAAGCATAAATTCCATGTTTGTCTGATGGAGCCGCCATGGCATAACAAGACTCAATCAGGAAGCTGTCGAAAGATGTGATGAAATGTGCCTGTACAAAAATACCTTCACTCCACAGGGGATTCTTAAACATTTAAGTGGTGCGGATGGTAAGTTTAGAACTAGAAGTACGGGTGCAAAATATAGCGGTAAATTTTGCAATGAATGAAAGAATCCACCAGGGCTGTCTTTTTTTCACCGTTTCAATCTAAGGTGCAGAAGAACAACGGTGGACAATCCACAGACATCCGTGTCTACATTCCACTCACTTAGATCAAAGAAAATGCAAATTCTCGGATGCTGTAAAGCAGCCCGACATTTTATTCCCTGTGATAAGAAATGGAGCACACTTGTCAGTGAAAGAATCATATTCAAATACAGACTGTAAAAACAACTCTGTGCAACCCGCATGACCAACACAGAGATGATATTTGAAGGAGGGAAAAAGCATAGAAGGACAGGAAATGATTTTCAAATGTCATGGAAAACCCATCTGAGAAAGGTTTGGCATCCTGTCAAAAATTCAATTCCTCAGTTTTTTATAGGGACAGAAAAAGCATATAAATGTGTCTCTTTATCTTATACATGCCTGGGTTATCAGATAACCTCCATAGAGAGCAGGAGAGAGACAAATACTGCTTGGTCTGGCTGGGGATATTTGAAGCAATGGTTGGATGCCAAAATCATAACAAATACATAAAATAAATAATCATCTTGTGGCATACATCCATATATATATATATATATATATATATATATATATACATCCATATATATATATATATATATATATATATATATATATATATATATATATATATATATATATATATATATATACATCCATATATATATATATATATATATATATATATATATATACATCCATATATATATATATATATATATATATATATATATATATATATATATATATATATATATATATATGTATATATATATATCCATATATATATATCCATATATATATATATATATCGATCGTACAGAAAACGCAAACATATATACATATAAACACACACACGCATATATATGTCATCTGTATGACACTGTTTTCTTTGTTTTTTAGGGGTAGGACCGGTTCATTATCTCATTGCTTACCAGTGCAGTTCAGCATCTGCACATTCTCCTAGAATGCTGAGTGAGTGCAAACTGCGGTAATGAAGCTATTTCATTATGGGGATGAGCAGTGCTGAATAAACAGGAACAACAAGGCAGAGTGCTTCATTGAGCCATCTGTGGAAGCACTTTGGCAAGGAGTGGTGCTGTGTTTAGAGGGCTGGCGGCTGGCGGGAGGACGGAGGTGACTTGTAAGTGGGACAACAGTCATCTCCGACTTTAGTGATCTACAAACAAAATTAATGAACACAAGGGGGTTTGTTGACAGCTAGAAAGGGAATCAAATATATCTTCATGGATTCATTCATCCAGATTCTGCAAAAGAGTGGTTGTTGTCAGCTTTACTGTAATTTCACCACTGACCTTGCCCTCAACATTAATATGCATTTAGTCTATTTAATAAGAAAACAAAAATTACCCTTTCAATAAACTTCAACAGGACTTAAATGGTGGAATTGCTGATCATTACTCAAAGACATGGCAAAGAAAAAACAATGTACAGAGGAATAATCTATTTTCCTGATGTCCTTTGAGCTGCAGACTTCTGCAGACTTCAGGGAGTATATAGAAATCCCAAACTAGGCCAGGGGCAATTTTAGCATGTTTTACAGACAGTCAGGATTAAAAGACTGAATATGAGAATGAAAAGAGCAGGGCGAGGGGGGGTGGTAAAAATATTAGAAAGGCTCAAATCCACCGGCTGCACAGGCAATTATGTTCAAGTGCATTTTGCAATCAACTTTCTGGTCACTGTTGCAGCAATGTGAAAGACCACTTTTGTGTACATGAGGCAGAACATATAAATATACTATGGTCAAATAGAAGAAAAACACCAAAAAAAGCCGGTGAGTTGTCTCCCTAACATACCCAGTTTATACAAAGAAGTAAGAGATTGCAGTTTGTCAGAAAACATTCTGCTGAGCACACAGCATGATCATTTCAAAATTGGATTCTAAACATGATTTGCATGCATATAAAACCATGTAAGCAATTCCAAGAGGACATGAAGCTTTTACTGATTTACTGTTTGCAGCGGTCAAACCTCTGACCTTCTGCTTAAAAGGAAGTCTCTCTAATTATCATCCAACCCTGCTGTAACAAAGACTGTATAAATCCACTCATTTCCATTCACAAGTCATGCTCCACAAATGGGTGCATGCTAAAGATGACTAGATCCCCATCACATAAATTCTGACTAATGTGTCAGTCGGGATTAGCTCATTTTCATGCCAGAGACACATTTTCCAGACATGTCATAATTACTTGTCTCCTGATATTCATTAAGTAACATGCTGATTTCCCTCCTTCCCTCAATTGGGTTTAATTGACCACTTTTAAGCCAAGCTAGTTCTTCCATGACAAAGGCCAGACAGCTAAATGTGTCAGAAATTCACAGAGCAGTTGATGGCAGTAAGGGTGGCTGATCTCAGTCTTGTTGTCATCTTTGTCACAGATATGAAAACGTGATGGTCAGCAGAACACAAGCATTTTGCTCGCCACTCAGCCAGATCCTCCTGTTGCACTGCTGATGAACAGCATCTATAAAATGGAGCCACATGTCATGAGGATTCACTCAAATAATCCTGAATTACTTAGAAATCGGATGCTACTTTAGCCTTAGGTGAAGCTACAAAAAAAGTTCAGCAATTAGGAAATGTGCATCTTATTTCATACCCCTCCAATGACTTATCTCATAAACATCTTCATTATGGTTAAACATGAATGAATGTGCAATGAGCAGAATGATTGCTTGAGGCACAGAGAAAAGTAGAACTCCTGCAGGGTATGCTGTTTGTGGAATTTTTTTTATTCTACATTGAGCTATGAATTGTTGTTACTCATGCCATGACAAGTGAAACAAAACAAAATTAAATATCTCCCCTTATAGCCTTCTTAATGGCCATGACCAGATGGGTTTTATCTACATCACATCGATCTCCATTCTAAAATGTTATCGGATTGACACAATCAGCAGTAACCGAGCCAATCTGATCTCTCATTTTCCTGCAATTTAAACACAGTTCACCAGCAGATTAACAACCGTGTGCTATGTCTCAATTACACCTGCTCTCGCCCAGATGATGTCAGTGCCCTTAATGGCTCACAATGCAATTCAATGTCACAGCCAACCAACCACTCACATGTGAATTCAAGTCAAAGAAAGCAGAACAACCCCATTAATGCTTATTCCATTTGTTCCATTATATTGTCTGCGCTGCAATAACATTAAAATATCATCCTGCAGTTTAAAAATGGAGGAAATTCAATTAAATGCGCGAATAGGTGTGTGCTATTAGAATACAGAGGGACGGCCTGGGTTAGGATGAGGTGAAGAGAGCAACCAATAATTAAAGGTGTCTGGTTGCAGTCTTCGCAGCAATGGGTGAGTATGCTCCCATCATGAGATGGTAAGTGAGGATAGTCACAAAACCTCAAACTGTAACTGGTATGAGGAAATATAAGGAGGAAAGGCAGCTTGCTAAACCCCTGTCCTGTACAATGATCGTAACAATTACTGTTAAGCCATCTTAATGAGATGCATCAATAACGTTTGCAACAACAACTTCTTTTGGCGCGTTCCCTTTTTCTTTTCTTTTTTTAAAGCAGGCGCCACAGTGCACCGTCTCGTTCTGCATAACGATTTGGCATTGGGTTTTTACGACGAATGCCCTTCCTGACACAGCCATCCCATTCGTCTGGGCTCGGGCCTCGCACTAGATGTGGCTGGGTAGGCTGGTAGCACTAAAGACCTTGCCTAAGGGTCAAGTCCAAACTGGACTTCTTGTCTCAATAACGTTGGGATTGGTTACAGTATTGCACTGCTCCTCATGGGATTTGGGGAGGTTTACACTCTGGTTGCTGTCGTTTGTTCTAGAAAACACCTGTAGGAGCTACTTGGACATATCTCCAGTGATAATTCAGATGCTACAGCTGTGACTGTTGTGAAAAAAATATAAAGCAATAAAAGAATATGAGACAAAATTGCCATCTCATTATCATTTGAATAAAATTACCCCAGTAGATTTGGGTTCATCCAAAGTTTAACAATCAATGGCATCAGATGAACTAGGTTGGATGATGCGCGTGCAGAATATATTTCTTATGCCTCAGTCTTTAAGCGTCAATGTATGTATCATGTATGTAGCCATTAGTTACATATTACCTTTTCTTTGTTAGCTTAACTTACAGACTTACAGTTATGTTTTTAAGTGAACCTCTGTTTCCAATCTGATGAATTCTCATTGGTATGTCAGCCACTTCCCCACTGCCTGTTCAAGGCAAAGTATTTTCACCTTTACGTGTCCAATTGTGCTTTATTACTTGGGGTTGATGAAGGGATAACAATTGATGTGCGCAAACCAGATCTGGAATATTTCATAACTAACTAGTAGCCATTGGTAACCAACTCAAAGAAAAAGAATGACAGAAAATGTCAAAGAATGGGGGACAAAGCGGACGGTCCAGAAGCCTCCTACCATCTGCCAAACAACAGGGAAGGTTAATTTATTTTAATGCAATTTTATATCTTGGTTTGTAAAGTGCCACACGGTACTGCTGTTATATGCAAAAATGCAGTTCTTTACTGATTTCAATGTCTTAAACAGAGATATAAGCTGTAAGCTGATCTTCACCCCATTTGACGACTGTTATCACTGAGCCAGATAATCAACATCAAATATCAACATCAAGAGCAGAAGTATAAACACTGATAATATATTCCTTCAATCCCTCGTAAATTGAATTGAAGAAATGAACAAAAAACTAAAATGGTGTCACCTGAACAGCTACAGTTGGGACACATTCAGTCAAGGAAATAATCACCATTACCAAACCCCTACTTTGTTTTATTTAGCCAATCAGTTGTGCATATTCCTTATCAATATTATTGCTACAGCAATATCCATGAGGGACCCGATCCCTTATCACTTTAACAAACACGCAGATGAAGAGATCGGTAGGCTGCGTCCCTACAAGAGAAAATCCGATATTGAGATAAAAGATCATGTCAGGGTCATGCAGGAAAAAACTCAATGAATTTAAATCACCTAAGCAGTAGAGCTGCCAATCAAGAGGCAGAGAGGTGGTTAATATAGCCTATGTAGACGGGAGAGGGATATGTCAGCACCATGTGTCATACTGGTCTAAAAATAGGGCAAAAGCACTTCACATGCCTCTGACATCTGGTAAAGGTCATCAGAGGAGGACATAAAAAACACAAAATAACGAATTAAACAGCAATTAATATGAATTACTTTAGCAGTAATCAACTAAAGTTAGCTAATGCTATACAGCAACAATTAAGAAAAGGTTTCTAAACATTACTTACTTCATGCAAGACAACCTTGTACAAATGCTAAATTTGAAACCTGCATGAATGCATTATACATTATAGCATTACAAATTGTCAATAATGAAAGCTTATTCTTGTAAAAAAAAAAATTTAACTTTAATTTGATTGCACATTTTGCACAGAAGAGGTAAACGCAACAAGGAATGCTGGCTGCATACTACAAGATATTCCAAATCTTATCTGATTTCAAAAACCTGGGAGCAACAGACATGAGGACAGTTTCAACTGATTTTTAACATAATCTTCCGAACGCAAATACTAGATGATTCAGCATGACCGGGAGACCAAACACATGCTGTTTGTAGTGAGGATTTCACAGTGGAGATTCCACAGACAAAGGAGCCGAGAGAAAGTTACGTGACCAGACGTGACTTCAGAAGAAAAAAAACAACATTGAGGACGATTGACGTCCTTGTCGATCTTTTCAGGATATATCTTGCATGACACGTTATATTGGCTGTAAAAGTATGCAACATCCAGTTATGACGTCTGCTCGCTCTCCTTGGCTATTGCGGCTAGTCCCTCGGAGGCAGCTCTATAAGATTCAATTCGGGGAGCAAACATGATCAGGGAGACTCCGACTCAATCAGGAGCATTAAGATACTCGTTCGACACCATACACTTGAGAATTATTTGGGAAAATAGTCGTTTGAGATAAGCCTCGAAGCGGGCCATGCCCCATCGACCGTTGGGCGGGCAAAATCGGGCATTAAATTGGGGGTTTTATCCTATAGTGTGTAGCCGGCACAATGTAAACTTTTCAGGATATACAGTTTCCTCATACATTCCATTTAACTGGTGGTTTTTAATCTCTTTTAAATTACATAAACCTTTTGCTGCCAAGAGCTTCTACTTTATGAATTCTACTTTATTATCCATGTTGAGTTCAAACTTTTAGAATTAAAGGAGCTGTTTAATTCAAGATTCAGAGTTCCCTATTCAAACACCTTATGTGGCGTTTCACAGCAGAGGGACAGACACATTTAAACACCTCATGTTTAGATAGTGGATTTTCCAATTTGACCACACTCCAAGGAACAGTCTGAACTTCAGTACCCACCTGAGGCCAGATATGAATTGAGGATGAAATCACTCATAAGGTTCATAGATTCATGGAACTGAATATAACAGTGTAACGCAGACAGCACAACATCTACTGGTCAGACCATTAGCACTAAAAGAAGACAAACTGAATTTTATAAATAAGAAATAAAAACCTAAAGATGCCCTCCTGTTTGACATATCAAGATGCTTATTTAATTGGCAGCATTACAGAAAGACGTTCAAATCTTGCTCTTTGCAATAGCGCCTCCCTGATTCAAAACTTTCAACCTTAGCTGGCTTATAGACCATTTCAATTATGCATCAACTGCTGATCCAAGGCCATTATTAAGCAAAGCAGCGTTTTGACTCTGTGGCTCTTAACCTCAAAAGGATTTCAATTCTGCTGAATAAATTATCAGCCAATTTTATCATGTTGTTTGTAGAATGAGAGGTTTTTGTAAGGAAAGCATTGTACACAGAAACTCTAGATTTGTTTTGGTGCACTTAAATTGTAGACAGGGTTGATACCATAGTCTGGGGGTATCTCCTTTCACTTCTTCCAGCTTAAACAAAGGAAGATCTTATAAAGATCATTTAGCTTTATGGGTATAGTATGAACTGGCACATAGCTTATGGCTGTGCATTACGTTGCTGTAGGATTTGCGACAGATAACTGCTACAATTTTTCGTATTCGGTTCGGACACTTATCTACTAAACTGTATCTCTCTTTCACTCAACTAAAAACATACAGCTCATGCATTTATTAATGCAGTGCTGTTAAAAGTGTTTTGAGCCTCAACTAATTCATTACCAGTCCTCTTCAATCCCTTGAAATGCATCGGTCTGAAGGGAGATCCTGAGCCAAACTTAATCTGTGGGACTCTAAAGTTAGAAACATTATCTGCGAAAGGCTGATTAAGGAAGTCACAAAATGTCTAAGGAAAACATTCACAGAAGTGGAAGCCTTTCTCACTTCAACTAAGTTAAGTGTCATGTATCCACTATTCAAAAGACACTGGCTAAAAATGGCTTCCATGAGAGAGCGGAAATACAAAAGCAACTTCAAACCCAGTAGAACATTAAGGCTTATCCGAATGTTTTCACAACACACGCTGATGAGCCTCAGAGCTTTTAAACAGCTTTCTATAGTGTTATGAGTTGCAAACAGTATTAAACAAAGAGAACATTATACCTATAGTCAAATATGGAGGGGGCAGTGGGATGTCATGGGGTCCGCATCAGAGGCATTTTTTTGCAGTTTTTGCCAAAGGGTGGCACAAGTTGCTGGTCAGTTCATTTTGAAATTACCTTTTTACAAAGATTTAGGTATTGGGCTGCTTCTTACCTTATTAAATAATAATATCATTTAAAACTAACAAACAAGCATTTTGTATTTACTGAGGTTGCTTTAGTTTTATGTTGAATTTTGATTGAATATCTGACTGAATAGAAATCATTAGAGGTCTCAATACTTTTTTTTTAAAATAACTGTTTATTACTGTTTATTACAATAAAGAGACAAGTTTTGTTTGAGAGAAAAAAAGTAAGAACTCTTTCACAGCTGGGAAATACAACATCAGAGTGCAGATTTCTGTAGCCCTATAACTCAACCTTTTAGAACAGAATCAATGTGCAGACAAGCAGCAAAAAAAACAAACACTGGATAATGAGAAAAAAAATCTGATTGTGAAGCTGAACTGAGATGACCTGGACTTGAATGAGAATGAGGCCTTAGTATTTTCAACTTACAAAGGCCTCTTGGGTAATTGAAACAGGGGTAGTGCATCTGCCGCCTTGGAAATTCATCACACTGATGGAGAAAACACTGATAACCATCATGTGATGCAGTCCTCCTACTGTCAGGGAACAAGCAATTGCATTAGCAAACCTCATCACTGAAAGAGTTATGAGGATGAAGCCAAAAGAAAGAGAGCATGAGTGAGACCCCAGAAGCCCAGACAAGCATGTAGGTATTCTGAAAGGGGAGACAGCTGGAGAAACAGGTGATGTGTTTATGCAAGAAGTACCTTTGTCAGAGTGACCTTGCTTCACATTAGCATACACATCTGACCCTTTGAGTAAAGCCAGCATTTAATTGCTGAATGAACCGTAGCTGAATCGGGCAAGTGAAAGTTAAACATCTCAGACAGGCCACTCAACAATCAAGCATTAAAACTAAAATATCAAAAACAGTAGATTTAGCGTTGTTTAAAACATGTAGCCAAACTTACTGAAGCTTGTAATTCTACTTTGAATGGGGACAAACGTAAAACAACATCGACAGACAGATACAAATCTATCACTTGCTCGATAAACAAACAGATAACTCACAGCCTACACCCAATAAATTTTCCTAAATTATTGCAGTAAAAAATAAAAATGTTTGTGCAGTTTCCCGATAACACAGGAGACCACCTGCTTTGTTGCAGAAATTGCCTTCTAGTTCTAATTTTGACAAAAATAAAAAAGACAAAAAATGTTCACGTACAACCTTTATCTTTTCCATGATTAAGTACAGCCAAAGACAGGACGACAATGAGTTTGATACAATATTGACATTAATGACGTGACCGATGACTAAATAAAGATGTTAAATTGTTTACCAAGACTAAAATATACTTTGAAAATTGGAAATCTCTTTATCTTCATCCACAATAGAGAGGACAATATATTGACTGTATTTTTTTTTTTACTTTCCTACAAATACATTCCATATATTTTCTCCATTGAATCACGGTATGGCCCATCCCACTGGGCCATCACCCCACTGCATTTGGGAGGTGGACCGTAAGCACATGGGATGCTGAAGGTGGTCAGTTTGCTGGATCAAAGTATAAAGAAAAAATAATTCAAGATCATTATAGGTAGTACAGAGACGGGCGGGATGTCAGGCTCGCTCCCTCTCATTTGTTTTGAGAACATGACCTATTTCCTGCACTGACTCCCCAGTACTTGTCATCTTCTTTTCCCGGTACAAGGAAAAGAAGAGGCTTTCACAAAACTGAGGTCTTACAAGAAATGAGAGTTTTCATTTCAGATCTCTTTTTCAATTAAAACTCTGTGCTTGCCAGGGGGAAATGCAGTCCAGCTATTACGCAATCCTCCTCAAAACACTGAGGCTAAGTAGATGAGTGGGGGAATCCTCTCAAGTGTCTGAACCCATGTGACCAGGTGAGTAACATTCCTTCGTCAGGATATGAAGGGAGAAAACGGAAAGCTTTGGTCTCCATTCAGGCATATAATTCATAGACGCAGCGACCCTGGTGCAGAAAACCGGGCTCTCTTTATCATGCCAGTCAGCAGGTAAACAGACAATCTATCCAAATTGATATCACAAGCCCCACCAGGTCCCTGACCGATACATTCCAGGTGCAGTTGTACATACATTCCAGTATGCCTAGACTCAGAGAAACTTTTATAAATATTGAAGGTGATAATAAAGCTCCCAGGGGAGCAGGTGAGGCCAAAATGAGAAATGGAGCAAAATGGCAAGCTGCAAGAATTCTGAGCAGTAAAAATGCTGTGACTGTGAATAAACCCTCCTTTTTCTACAAAAGCCCCGCAGAAGCCTCAGAATACACAACCACTGCTGGAAATGCTAGTCCAGACTCGTGTGAGGAAGACTTCGAGCTGCTCATCCCTGGGATTGGTGGATGGCATCGCATTGCTCCAAGAAAGCCCAAAGACAAGGAGTCCTATTACTCAAAATTAAACTGCAAAAACGCTCTGCAGAGTGTTAAATAGCATCATAGAAAAGATGTTGGGACATTTTAGATGTGGCCCGATTTGTGCAGATTTGCATTGAAGAAAAGTATTAGAATTACTGAAATGCTTCATCTATGAAACAGCTAAGATCACCTAACTTTTTGGGTGTATGGAGACACGACTAATCTATCTTGAATCCGTGTTTTACACATGTTAACACGCCACTTTTCATGAGGCACTTCTGCAGTCTAATCTCAGTTCACACACTTGTATGCATACAGAGACTCGCCTCATTGTTTGCCTGCAGTAGCTTGTATAATCAGTACCTGCGTGCATTCACTGGAATCACCATGGACTTCCAGTTAAACATGAGAAGAGACTTTAGGGATGAGAGGTCTCAAAAACATTCAATTCATCTTTCAAGTCCTAAGGAAAATGTCTGTTCCACTTTGCCTTGGAGCATATACAAATTGAGCAGAGCAGCTCAACTGCAAGTAAATGAGCAAAGGGAGACATAACGGATGCCCTTTACTCTCAAGCATACACAACTATAGCCTGATAAACTAGAGTAGAGATGGGTGGTACGACCAAAACATTCTTTCTTTCATCAAGGTAATGGCATCTGACCATTTCTGTCATTAAGAAAAATGGTTTTAATATAGCCAAACTTACACGTGCCAAACAACTGTCTCACAAGAGCCAACTCCTCAGTTGAGTATTTAGCTGTAAAAAATATAAATAAAAAATACAGCAGTTTCTCTGGAACCAAATCAAACACCCATGTAAATGTATGAATATAAACAAAAAAGGTAGAAAAAGAAAACAGTCAGGGCTTTGTGCATACTGTAGTCAACAACTACATTAGGCTAAATCGTTTACAAGTTTTAACGTAGGGGCATATTTGTACCGTGTGATTTAATAATTTGGTATTCACGTCATTAACAATTGACTACATTTCAAACGGCACGTTAAACCTAACAGAAGTGTTAAGTACATGCCCTTTAAGTTGGAGCTAGCTAACTAGCTCAGAGAGTCTTCATCATCTACAAAGCCAACGGGCCTCCAAATGCTCTAGCATTTAAAGCGGGGAACAGACCACTCCACGCCAGACTGGTCAGCTTTGGGACAAATCTTTCTGTTTACAAAATTTTTTGCCGTGTTGAGGGAGAAATATTCCCAAACCTTGGATGTTTTCTGTCGCAATGGTGTTGCCATGGTGCTAATGTTTACTTTCTTCATATTTTGCGGTGTTGGAGGCAGTGTCCGATGGCGTCACCAACTAATCGACAATTAAATTAGTCGACAACTAACTTCAAAATCCATTACTGTCGATTACGTCGAATATTCGTTGCCGCCATAGTCACACACTGAAGACTTGGTACATGTCTTATGTGGATAACAGGAGTTTAAGTTCTCTCTGCCTTTTCCACGCATTAAAGTGCTGAACACGGTTTGACAACAAAGGCAGCAACACCCAACACGTGACTCAGGTTGAGAGATTTCCTCGCTCTTCACACATAAATGTGTGTCCCAAAATACCATAATTTATATAATTCTTATGATTATAACACTAACGGATATTTTCAAATACGATTAATCATGACATCTGTAGCCGGGATGAACCGTTTTTGCAATAAATAATGTGACAGTGTGATAACCATAACTTCTCTAAGCCACAGTACCTCGCGAGACAAGTTTATGTGTCAGACACGAGAAAATCTCCTCTCTCATCTCAAGTCAAGTTGTGTATGTGTGAGTGTGTGTGGTTTCTGTGTGTTTGTACGGTTTACAGCATTTCAATGCGTGGAAATGGCAGAGGAACTGAAACTGAATTACATCCACAAAGAAACGTGTGAAGTCAGTTGAGTGGCATTATTTCTGTAATCAACAAAATGACAAAGGGATTGTGGATTGTAATGGATATCCAATCTGCAAAGAATATCAGTGAAAAGAAGCTGGTAAAGAGTACAACAGATATAATATGTCCTAACATCTCAGGGATAATCATCCATCCCTGTTTCCCAAGTCAAAGTTAAAAACGAAATCTGCAGTAAGCTGCCCCAAAGCTAGTTTCCATCCTTAATAATTTAAAGGGTTTTTTGTGAGTTTTGACATATTTTATTCAGATACCACGACCCTCCATCGGTTCAAATGTCTCTTGATCCAGTTGATGGATTATATAGCCAGCCTGATAAAGAACGCTCTGCTCATCATAGTGCAGACATCTATTAAGAATTTGCGATCGGGTGAATGACTTTTCAGGCAGGGTGCTGTGAATGAAGGCTTCCTGTTCATGCTTACACAGCCAACACACTCGCACCAACACACACACACATACAGGGGAGACGGTGGATCAGTTGGTAGAGCAGTTATCCACTTATCTGAAGGTCGGTGGTTCAATCCCTGGACAATCAATCCCTGGCCACAGAGGACCATATGTAGAAGTGGCCTTGAGCAAGATACTGAACCCCAAGTGGCTCCCAACGGCTGTTATATTGGTGTGTGAATGAAAGCGTGAATGGTTACTGCTCACGATGAGCATGTGGCACCTTGCCTCTACCATTACTGTAAAAATGTTTGTCTGAATGGCTGAATGCTGACTCTTGTTGTAAAAGCGCTTTGAGTGATCGACCAGGCCAGAAAAGAAGCAATAAGTACAGTTCCCTTACATGCACAAATATATGTCGCCCCAGCCCTGTTATATAAGTGAGGAAATTCTTTTTCATGAGAAGTAAATATATTTAGCTCAGAGAACACACACCTGTCAGGTTTATCATCATGACCTCTGAATATTATTGATTATCTGATCATCAAGGCCCCTGTCAGTGGGTTGATGTATTCAGCGGCAAGTGAAGACTTTTACCTGAAGCTGATGAGCTGTAAAAAGGAAATTTTGACCAAAATTGACATTGATATTGACATTATGCCACGGACAGAACTTAAATGCAAGCATCGAACAATAGCTACCGCTTTGTGAGCTCTTTGCTCAGTGAGTCCTTCCATATTGTCGATAATTGTGGAAACTCATGACCCTGGTCAAGTTCAATCCACTAGTGGTAAATCAGGTAAGATACTTGTATTATTCCTGATGCCTGACCTATTTGCTTGATTACCGGACCATAAAAGTTACCCTCTGCCGTGAAGCAAAACGTGCCTGTAATCTTTTTGGGGTTATTATGTCTTCGAAAAGTATTCTTTTCTCCTTCTTAACACTTCATACAGATGCTTTCAAATTGCCGCAAATGGTGATGACCGCTACAGAATGATTCATACATTTTCAGAAGGCAGAAATTAGGAATCTTTATTTTTTTGTTAATCACGAAGACTTGCAGTCGTCATTTTTGGGTTGATACCGTCCATCCTTGGATTTAAGCTTCCAAATTTCATTCTCAGCAGTCAAAATCTCCCAGATGAAAAGTCACTTGATATTAACACCATTTAGAAAAGTTGATGAGCACTATCACATTTATTCCATGCCCTTCCAGTTGGTTTAATTATTTCACCTACATACCCAGGCAAAAGAATAACAATAAATGAAAAGCTCCAATTGTTATTGTAATATATTGCCTTTCTCTGCCAAGGAAACGACCCACATGGTAAATCCAAGTATAGAGGCTTTACCGCAGTAGTGTTTTGTTTTTCTGAATACTGCCTTTTAACAGGGATGAAGCATTGGCTGCTAAGCAGAAGCTGACGAGAGTAAGCATCCTTTGAGATTGCCCCTGAGGAGTCTTGGTGTGTTTCCTCTGTGAGGAATTCAGAGCATTATACATCAATGCAGCAGCTGTGAGAGCATATAAGGGTACTCGATACTGTGAAAACCCGCCAAGTAAAAATAAAATAAAATGAGAGGAGCAGAGAGTCATACATATCCCCCATATATTATAGTGACCTCCAATTTGTATTTTTCTTCATTTTTGTGTGTATCTTGGACTAAATGGTGTCAGATCTTGAAACAAAATGTATCATCACAAACGAAACATGATAAAAAAGAAATCATAAGTTTTAAAAGGTAATTGTACATGTTGACCCAAGCAATTATATAATACAAACTAGGCCATAGTGTATGTAAGTAAGTAAGAAGATAAATCCAAAGAACAACCAAACTGCCTGGTTGTGCAATTTGTCCGGCATGAACTACTGGATGCAGCTAGCAGAGACACAGCAAGGCCGATCACCACCATCCCTTTTCACACAAATCATCACTTAAACAGACCATTTTTCAGAGGCTCAAAGCTAGCTAATTGGTCTCAGAGGTGGCTCACTACGCTAAAATCAGAGGAAATTCGGTTGTTGTTTTGTATCAGTCTGAGAAAGGTTATAAATCTATTTCTAAGGCTCTGGGACTGGAAAGATAAATGGACTGTACTTGTATAGCGCTTTTCTAGTCTGCCCGACCACTCAAAGCGCTTTACAATGCGAGCCATCATTAACCCATTCACACAGACATTCATGCAGTGTTGATAGAGGCTGCCAAGCGAGGTGCCACCAACGTCAAGAGCGATTACCATTCAAGCCATCATTCACACACCAAAGGAACCGCCTTTGGGAGCAACTTGGGGTTCAGTATCTTGCTCAGAGATGCTTTGAAACATGGGACTGCAGTGGCTGGGGATCGAACCACCGAAATTCAGATAAGTGGACAACTGCTCTATCAATTGAGCAACTGTCGCCCCGAAAAGATCCACGGTTTCCAGAAGTAACATTCCCAAACCCCTTCACTCATTCAGGAAGTCAGAAAAATTCCAAAGAAGATATCAAAGGATCCGCAGGCCCCTTTCACCTCAGTAAATGTAGTTGTTTCCTACAAATCACTTTAGTGAGCTTCTGATTGTTTAGGAGAGTTTTCTCTGAACCAATGAGATGAGAGGAGAACTTTAAGACAGAAGTCCTCTTGCATGTTAACCAAACAGAGATCTCCACAAACATTACATTAAACATTCCGAGAACATTTCACCTATACAAACAAGGAAGTTCTCATGGGTGAATTTCAGGTCATCAGCTTATGAGTTGATAATCCAGCGCAAAAAAAGTCATGAAGCAAGACAATGATCCTAAGCGTAAGTACATTTTGGAGAGACCTAGTAAAAGTCCAGACCTGAATCCAACTGATATTTTGTGGAGCGACTTGAAAATATCAATGCTCAGAAACTCTCAAATGTGGCTTCAATGAAACAGTTCTTCAATAACTAAAGACCACCAAAGCCATATCAAAACCTGTTCTAGTTATTGGAAGTGTAGGCGGTTGTTGCTGCTAAAGTTGGAACGGCTAGTTATCACGTTCAGGGGGAAGAATACTGTTTAACACTTGTTATTAAGGTCTTTGAAATCAATTTGCCTTATTAGATGCAAACATAATTTCAAAGCTGCATTTTGTGTTTATGGTTGCCTTATATCATTTTATGTAGTGTAGACGGATACATATGTCTTGAACTCTTGCAAAGCCACAAAACCTAAGGGAAAGCAGTATTGGCTAGTAGTGAACCTGTCTTTGCCAAATACTCTAATTATGTTTCCAAGAACGACATGATTAGGGGTTTGCTGTCAGTCTCTCGTTGTGTTGGATTAGTTTAAGCACATTACCCCATTTAATTCCTTTCAACTTTTCCAGGAGAATCTGAGCTAACCCACTAGGTGACTAAATAAGAAAGAATCTGCATATATAAAATGAAATGTCCACAATTCACTGCCTCATTCATTCAGGTATTTTTTAAGAAGCTCCTTTCTTATTGTCGAGACCCTGTCCATTGGCAAATCACACATAAAATGTAGGTTTGTTCTTGCACTTGAACGGAAATTATAATGCACCTCACAGTTTTTGGTTTTGAGAACTGTGGAGAATCGTTTGGACTGCAGGGATTCACTTCAGACTGCATAATTCTCTCCCGTTTGTTCTGTTTATGAAATCCAAACCTAGAAGCCAGCCAGGGGACACAAAGGCAGCAAAACAAGAGAGAGAAGATGAGGACACTGAGCCAAGGTTTCTCTCTGTGTTCATGGGTGCTGATGACTTAGCTAGGAGGATGGGAGGATATGGAGAGGGTTTCCTGTGGGGCAGCAGTCTGTTCTGAATGGACCAGCTGTTCTCTGTTCATTCTGGTGTCCCAGAGCCTGTGGAGCAACCAGGCTCTGCCAAAGAGAAAGAAAGACAGCCACCGCATCACTTCATTGCACTCTTTGACAAAGCTAAAGCTTTTACTACTGTTCTATTCAGAGGTGACCAACAGGTTCTAGGATAACTGGAGAGACCTTATGCTCTGATCAGGGTAGAGCTTCTGCCCCTTCGGCAGGTTTTCTCCCCAGGATGCAGTCCACCTTAATTCAACCGCATGAATGGCCCAGTTTGACATGGAATTGTTGCCCTGTGGGTGACCTAAGGACACCCAAAGTCAAATGGTTGACTTTGTCTCTAAGTGCTAAAACAGGTGCTTGCAGATAGAGCATCAGGACATTATCGAGGAAGTCAAATTGAATCAGTTAATCATACACTGCTGCATTCACTACTTCACTACTTAATTTTCTAATGTATTGCAGACCTTAGATGTTTTCACTCTAATGGGAATGAAAAGTGAGTAGGTTAAAACCACAGCATCGGATGTAATGGTTCTGAAGGAATGTATGATGGTTTCAATTCAACCTTGGTTCTATCATTACATTGAAAGTTGACCATGGAGGCTTATAACAGCAGCCCTGTCACATTAAGGTCGCTCTTAACAGGATGGAGGACTTCCTGTGGCTTTCACTGAGGCTTCAAAAGCGGAAATATCACCGGTTGAGAATTTAGAATAAGCACTGCCAAACTTCTCACTTTTCCCTGTTCACCTCAAAGCTGTACATGCCCGTATTTTGAAGAAGCATAGCAGTGCAAAGATCATGATTAATAACAGTGCCCTGTGCTTTAACATGTTTCTCTCACAAGTCAAGTTCTAAACATTTGATTTCCTGTTTTTGTCTCCATCTGTGGTACCAGTGGATGCCAGCCACATCAGGGAGCCCTGGACCAAAGTTTCAGTGTCAGATGAAATGCAAGGAGGGCCTGTCCAGGATACAGGGCTGAGCATCAGCTCTAGACATAGATGATTCGGTTTAAAGTTCTAAACAGATTTCATTTCCCCAAACCTAAACTTAACAAGATAAATGACTAAGTCTAGCTCATTGGTTAATCTTCCACCTGTTCCCCGCTATTAGTACAGATCACAGTGTCATCCGCGAACATCATAGTCAATAGGAACTCAATCCTGAACTAATCATCCAACATCTTACCAATCGCGATCGCTCTGCCTCGCCGGCACGACTCCTGTTCTCCTTTCTTAGTGTCAAACCTCTCATACAACTCTTGGTGTATAACTACATATATATCCAACAAAAATATTAACAAGTTGTACCGGACAGCCCAACTATCCACCACACAGTCTACATGCCCTGGTCAGTGAAGGCCCACATGTTTATAAAGTACCTTCACATTCAGCTGTAAATCACAAGTCTCAATTTGCCTCACTTTTCTAAATATTTTGTTTATCTCTCAATCTCTCTCACATTTAATCAGTCCAGTCATCTTTATATACACCTGATATGCATAGAGAGAGAAAAATATGAAGAAACAAGGGATGTTTCCATGCATTTCTACCCAAAAATTCAAAGTGAATTATATATCAAGTGGAAGTGCTCTGGCAATTTAAGCAAAAAATATGTTTTCTTTCACATCTTCTCTCTATTCTGATGGATACATGCTGAAATTCTGCAAAATGCAAATTGTAAACATGAAGAAAAAGGAAAAGGGAAAAAAGGAAGCAACAGCAAGAATGAAAAAACATCTTGTCACTGTGTCCTTTAATCATCAGATCTCAGCATCCACTGGTCCATATCAATACAGCGATAATTATTTTACAGATCACAAAGCTGGGGTTAACCAGCGCTCCATGCCCTGGACAAAGTAAACCCATATCGAGCTCACTCCAATGAACCATCCTGACTCCTCGGGATGGGTCCAGTCTGGCCCAGGCTCCCTTAATCACTATGACCAGAAAGTCAATACTGCGCACGAGTCAATTACCCAGGGATGAAAATTCATGGCACATCGTGATCCAGTTGTTTTCCTTATCCAGGCTACCTATCTTTCTGACAGTCAAATCATGGGCAACTTATTGGATTTGGTAGTGGAGATCTTTGCTTTAATAATTCACTCTGTCCACGTGAGTGTTTCATCTTCCTCAGTGATGTGCACGGCAGGCGAGAAAATGCAAGGCTTGAATGGAAATGAACCTCTGCCAATGAACTATATCCTCCGTTTCTTGGCTCCTGTTTTCTCTTATTTGTTTTTCTATTCTTTTGTTTACCTCTCCAAGTCCGTCCTCTTAACTACTCCAGTCGACTGATGAAAGCATTCTTCTTTTGCTTTCACACATTCTTAATCGAACACTCGTTTTACTGTCGTCACAGCTCAAAAATATGGAGAAATTATGGTCTTTACTATACTTCCTGACTTTCAAATGTAATTGCTTGGGTAGAGATCAAGTTTACTTGTTTTGCACTTACCAAAAACCAGTGTTAAAAAAAGCACTATGCAACAAACTCACCACCTGCTGTTGTTCAGGGAACAGAAGTTCTGATACATTCTCTGGGTCTGGGCCATGACTGGTATGCAGGTAAACTATTTTGAAAAAAAATGTGCATTGACATTATGAAAAAGAAAGTTTTAGTCCTATTTCTGATACTTTTGATGGATTTTATGGGTTCTGTAAATCTCATCCTCTACCTTCTCATTCTATTCTCCATTGACCCACGCTGATGGAAGTGTAGTCCTCTCAGCTTCATTTTTATCTTCTCCTCCCTTCCTTCATCACCTTGCGCCTCACTCCTCCATCCTATTTTACTCTTGCCGGTGGTGTCCTGGTGATGATGGAAAGCCTAGTCCCTCCCTGTGAGATGTTGCTCCTAATGAGGCTCCTCAGCAACCCACCATATCAAATTAACAGGCTGCACCAACCTATTGCAACCCGCCGGGCCCCGGGCGGACAAGCTCCCCACCTCATTGCACCAGTGATCTCAGTTTGTGATTGATGGGATTTCATGCAAACAAAGACAGAAGGGTTGGAGACAGACGGGCAGAAAAAGAAGCATAAAGAAAGTTAAATTAACAGTACCCTATACACATCTGCATTTTTACTGGAAGCCTTTCGTATGAATAACGATCCTCTCGATGGAATGAGAAATGAAGGGTAAAATGTCAAAGAGTGCCCAAGTGAAGAATATCCACTTTATGTTGCTTACAGCATAAGTGATTTTTGCCAAAGAGCCTGAGAACGGTATAAACAGCTAATCTGCAAACTGTCCTTGAATGCTAGATATAAATGTATTAATTTTAAGGATTTTACATTTCTCCTTGTCTGACAAACCCATCTGGCTAATTGGATCTTCAGAATCTTGGAATGCATACATGACATGCTCTGATAAGGTTATAATCTCCCCTGTGCCTTTCTGGTGCTGGCTCACTATTTTAATTAATTAGTCGCCTTAAGTTTACGCAACAAATTATATAATAAAAGTGACGAAGGAAGGACGGACCTCAGGCAAGCTGAACAAGCATACATGATACAGTCAAAATTACAGCTTGTTAATACATTTCTAATTATTTTAGAACAGATGTTCATTGTAGCACAGAGATTTATAGAGGTGTAGAAAAAAGGGGAAAGGATAGATGTTGGAATCAAGCTACAATAATAGTATGATTACTGCATGAGGGGAGATAACACTGTATGTCTTGGGAAGACAAACCCAGAAAAGGTCATCCCTGAATAAATGTCACAAATAAATTGGTTCCCAGAGAAGAAAAAGACCCTCGGGTTATATTACAAGACAACAAGGCTCCGATAAAAGAGCTGAGTCCATAGTCTATCACATTGAAAACAGTAATGTCCCCGACTACTGAGTCCTGGCTCTACTGATCGACCGGAAACCCAACAAGAGAAGGACAGTTGGGGCTAGAAGAGAAAATAAGATTCTACAGGCAATACATGGCGAGAAGAGAAATTGGAGGCTTGGAGGGAGATACAAATGCAACTGATGATATGACCAACACAAAAAGGTAAAACATAGGAAATGGAACTAATCAGACAGCGACAGACCGCAATTACTGTAAAGAGCAGATATAGAAGTAATTGAGACAAAATAACACAGACAAGCTCAATGAAGAGATGCAGCTCAGGTCCGCTGTGTCCTCGCTCCTCAGACCCACCTCACCCGACCTTGTTGTCAACAAGCTTGCCCTTCTGCATTACTCACACTGCAGCGGTGCGTAGAACTCCATCTCCTCAGATCGCTTTGTGCTGGAGTTCACATTGATAGACACGGACACACACTAACATTGACTTCACATCTGACATGCACAGAGGTAATCAGATTACAGTTTCTTTTTTGAAGGAATCTGGTGTGCTTGTGCTGTTGAATGTCTTGTAAATAGGAAACATGTTTTATTACATTTAAAATCTGATTTTGCCAACAGAAAGACAAAAAACTTTTGGGCAGCATTTTGGGTAACAAAAATACGTGCTAAATATATATGCTAAATAATTAGCATGAAATAGTCAGGATTCTCCATAACAGGTGTATTTCATTAAAGAAAGAAGCTAGTGGAATTGTCCATTTTAGTGCAACACTTAACACGTTAATATAATGTCTGAAATTTACATTTTTTAAAACTAAAAAATTAAGTTTAATTCCAAAAATATTCTGAAGTGTAGTACAATGTGTGTCAAATGTGTTTTTAATGTGAATGAATGGGAATTGTGTATTGTGCAGCCCTGACGAAGAACAATTATCTATGTCACTTATGGGAGAGACAATTAAGATTTTCTATACATCTGATATCACAAGGTAACTTTCGAGTACACGGTAGATTTGTAAATGAAGTTTTTTGAAATAAAATGGAACAGTATTTGAGTAATTCAACAGATACCAAAATTTCAGATTAAAATCCAAAATCAAAGTTCCAAGATACCAAAGGTCACCACCTCAGTAGTATTTGGATTTTGTATGTAGAAAGATTTGTCTACAAATTTAAAGCTGAATAAATAACTCACATCTTGAGTCCGAAAACAAATTGCGACGGATGGATGGATCTTTCCTATATACTCCTCCTCTCTTCAACTGTGACGGGGAATCGTAAGCCATACTTCTTAAACAAGATATACAATGAGTATAAATGATTACCAACGTGGAATTTAAGGACACAGACTTAAAATTCTTGTGTTCATATTAATGCATGGAGTACCCATAGTCCAACCCTTCATCTTCATTCCATTTTATCTCTCTATGACACACACAAAAGGGTCCAAAGCAGACCTCTCTGAGGGGGACAGTCTTGAGTTATGACTAAAAAGCCTAAGTGTAAGTTGAATCCAGATACATTGATCCCGATCCTTAGATCCCACATGAGCCTGCCGAAATACATAAGGTTACATAGGAAGTCTAGTCAAACACCACATCTAAACCGTGGCAACTAATTGTCTTACCTCCAAGTGTATAATAATGTAGCTGGATTGAGTTTTTCTTATTTGATAGATATAGTGGGAAAGTCAATTTTACTGGTGTATTTTACATTTATTTCTCTACACTATTGACTCTGAAATCCTGCCACTAACACATAGAACAACACCTCAACAATCTGCTTTACTGAAGTGTCTTAGTCCCACACTGCCGCACAGCCCAGTGCCCTCTATTTGCTTAGTTCAGGTTTCATCTGATTGTACATTACGACCCTGTGAGTATTCCTCTGGTGTTCCTGTGTAGATTTTTGTTATTCCCATCTGTTCCTAGCATGTGGTTCAACAGTTTCAGAGCGAGCCTCCCATATACACTTACACACTCACACTTATAAGCATTTACACTTACACACTCACACTTATAAGCATTTACACTTACACACTCACACTTATAAGCATTTACACTTACACACTCACACTTAGAAATATTTACACTTTCACACTCACACTTAGACACATTTACACTCACACACTCAAACTTAAAAGTCTGCGTCACCTGGACAGATTTCCTATTAGTTTGATTGTAGCCACTGCAAAAAGACCCCCCCCCCCAAAAAAAAACAACAAGACAGGACTGTAATCACATTGGTGCCAGCCCTTTCCATGTCTTTCACCAAGGCTGTCATCATCTCATCATCTCTCTTTGGCTGTGCCTCTTTCACTCTCTCTCCAACCAGTGAAATCAGACCAACAACCCCCGTCAAGTCACTGTCTGCAACAAGGGTACGAGCACCAGTGTCAAGTTTCATCACCATTTGAGGCCAAAAGAATACTTGATATATCACATGACCCAGAGTAAAGTGTGTATGTGTGCCCAACAGCTGTGCATGTCTTAGTGTATGGGTGTGCATATTAGCAGGCTTCATGCATGTGTGCAGCTGGTTCCCCGGCAGTAGGTATGAATTCTGCCCTGTCCCCCACTACAGTGGTTCCATTATTCGTACCCCCAAAATGAATTACTTCAGCACTTCATCCTACAGCAGATTGACTGCCCAGGGCCAGATCCTCCCCAGAAACTCCATGATGCCTTTACCTGTACAGACCTCATCCTAGTTTCAAATTATGTATTTCCATACCTCATTTTGCCAGTTTGAGTGTATAAGTGTGCTCACACCAAAAAGTGAGTTAGAATTTTATATACTATGAATACGCTGATATCATACACAAAAGTGGCCAGAGAGTCAGTGTAAAAGACTGGACTGCCCCAATGTTTGCCAAAATAGCTAGGTAGAGGATAGGGGTACAAACCCTTTCAAGCAGCTAACAATGTCCATTGAGCTGTTCACGTTTGGCCAAGTGAGAACACACAGATATTTTGAAAATTACATGACATTCATGACCAAATGTTACCAGTATTTCCAGTTAGTGAGGTGAGGCAGTGTTTAATTTGAGGCAACACCAAACTGTTAAAACTTAAATATATGTGGAAAATAATTATGAAAAGTGGCTTGTCTGTGCTAACCGAATGAAGCAGTCTGTTTTGGTTGTTAACAAGCTATTCTACATGTGCAAGCTACAATGTTTGGACCACTCTAAATTAAAAGAAGGCATATGTGTATGTTTAGATAGCAATGCCTATACTAGATACAAAACAGTGCAAACTATACGAAAAGCTTGTTTTAGTTTTGCAGGATTGTGCAACTTTTGGATGCATTCAATTTTACTAAACAGTTGGAGCAGCATACTTGCGATGCTCCAACCACCATTCACCGCCTTGTGGGACTGTAATTTATATCGACAGCTGGGCGGTCTGAGCTCCAGTGCAGGTTGGCATTCACCACTAAGCACAGGGGAGATGACCGAGCTAGAGCTGGATTTCTTATTTCATCAATAAGTCATCAGTCTTTCTGCTCTTCCCTTTTCCCACCTCCCACAGCTTTCAGTCGTCAGATTCTCCAAATGACCGTCTGAACCCCCAGAGACTGCTGGCTATTAGTCAGTACATCAGACACATAAACACACACACACAAACACACTCATACAAGCCCTTGACTTTGACACTGCATGCTGGAGAAGAAAATATTTTTGAACCATTGCTTTTGCAAGGAAACATTTTCCTGAGCATATGTTAGGTTTAATAGCGCAACACTCAAGTTACACAGCTCAGCACAACCTCATACTTCTCACTCCGGCCACTGAGAATCAATACCCAACACAGATCTTTTCATCAAAGTGATTATTGGGCCGTATAGTACCAACAACAACGCAAAGACTTCACCTAATTCTTGGAAACTGCTTGACTCGCTTTGAGTTCCTCCCACAAAAATGGGAGGAACAGGAAAACCATGCATATTTACGAAGTCTGTTTTTTAAGCTAATCATCCATCTTTGATTTATTACTTTCTGGGGCGGTTGGGCGGTTCTGGTACTTTCTAGCTCACCAGAATCTACTTGTCATAGGGTCCTTGAGCAAGACCCTGAAACACTACCTCCCCGGGCGCTTCAAAGGGGCTGCCCACTGCTCCTTCAGGGATGGGTCAAATGCAGAGAAATAATTCCACTATGTTGTACTGTGTTTGAGTGTATGTGATCAATAAAATATTTCTTCTTCTTTGTACGCTTAGCTCTTGTATCATAGTTTCTGTATCTAAATCATAGCATCAAAGAGATGTCCAATAGACTATAAAGATTTTAACTGTAGTTATTACTGTTATTTATTCCTTTAGAAATGAAACAATCTGCTGTCAATTCACTGTGCATTTTGACTATTTTAAAATGTTACTAAAATAAGGCTCCAATAATAGTACCAAGCCAAAAAAAAACAAGCTGATTACAGCTCTGGCGCTGTGGAACTTTGGTTTTGCATCAAACAGCACCACCTTGTCAGATAACCTTGTTATAACTGTCAGTCATTCCTCATGGGATCATACAGATGTGAAAAGTGGGTAGCTCGCTTATGACAACCACTGAAAGGGCGTAGCAGTTATGACTCGTCGGGGGACGAGTCGGAACTGTTGATTATTTAAGTTGTGTAACTAGGTTATGCTTTTGTACCTGGAAAAAGTTACTGAACATAGCAGAAAGCAACCCTCCTTACACATGTTGTACTGTGTATGACTGTATGTGATCAATAAAGGATACATTATAATCATAATTATTATTATTATTATTTTGAAGCTCCTCTGTTTGTCAGTTAGGAAATAAATCACATTAGGTTCAGGGTTTTATTCATTTTGGATATTTCAAGTTCTAGAGTAAATCCCAGTATTTCAGTTTGGAGGATGCCATACCACATGCTCTGTGTGTCAGAGCCCTAGTAGACCCAAAACAACTCACTTCCAGTTAAACACAGTGACTCTTGCATGGAAACTGCTCCCACATGTTATGCTCATCTCCGACCATCATGACTTGCTGGAAGATTTGCTCTACTTGGAAATAAAATAACTTTGAGAGATGGCATTATAAATATATGTTATGGTAAATTTGATTTGATCTTGTCTTAAAGGCATATCCAGATTAAAGCTATCCAGATGGATTTATGTAGGTCTGCAAAGCAAAAAAAAAAAAAAAAAACAGCAGCAAATGAGATTTTTGCTGATGCAGCCAAACCACATTTGGATGTTGTTTGAAATTGGATTCAAATCATATTTCTGTAGATGCAACTCACTTGGGACTCAATGGCTGCTCAAATTAGATTTCAAATGGTACAGTATCAGTTGCAATGCACAACAACTTTCTATGACGGACATCCATAATAGCCAAACGCAAACCGTAGTGCTAATAGCAGAGCGGTATTGACCAATGTCTGTACATTTGGCTATTTATTATAATAAATTATGTGATCAGAGGGCAACCCCTTTTCCTCTGGCTTGAATTAAAAAATCTGCAATCAATGTAGAGCCAAATGGAAGTTTGAAACTACTTGTTAAAAAGGACAGCAGCATACAGAACATGACATCAGCTCTGTCCAAAATGTTACAGGTCCCCTGTGAGATGCTCCACCTAAGTTACATCCTACACCCAGAAATCTGGAGACTGAGCTAAATAATATATGTCCGAAAGTCCTGTCTGTTGATGATTAATGTCTATAAAGAAAAAAAAACATACCACAAAATGTATTCTTTAAGGTTATGTTGACAGAATCTTGAGCTGTTAAAAAGGCAGATTGAATTTGATTGCATGGCCCAAATATATTCCTCCAGTAGCTGCTGTGAGACAAAAGGGGAAGGGGGAGGAGGGTGTTAATTATTTACTTCCCCGTCCAGTTTCCATCCTTGTAGTCTGTGCTTACTTATAGCTGCCTATAATCAGCCGGGGTGATGAATAGGTGTGACGTGGAGGTACTTCTCCAGGAATCTTTCAGATGCACCACACAAAACCAGATATAAAATAGCTTTACAATTATTGTATTCTAAAACACAGTAAGCCAAAATCCACATATTTAATTGCAAAGCCTTCCAGAAAAAACTCCTCTAAGAAGTTTCAAGGTCCGTGCACGATCCGGATATTCCTCAAATTACAGCTTGGGGCAATAAAACCAGGGTTACAGGCCAAAAAATGTGCCACCGCACATGTACCTGCCACCGCATGGGTTGAGAACTCACTCCTATGTGGGTGACATATGAGTGCTATTCAGCACACCATACTTCTATTATTTTCTCCTGAATTATACCCTGAAAGTAATTCATGGGGGGTGTAATATAAATGTATTCTCACTATTGCTGCCTCTGGCTCTCCTCTCTTTTTCTGTTTTCCAATTGCTTTTGGTCTTACCATACAGACATTATTTTGCCCTTTTTTCCACTTCTACCTCCCTTTTGTCATCCTTTGTCAGACACCTTTGAACGTATTATCTCAAAACTACTACTACACTCGTAATGTTCCTGACTTTCACACTGTAGAGCCAGCAAGGGGCTTCACACCACATTACCGTGAGTAATTCAGATAATCAACTCCCTTGCTAATGACTCATCTCGTTTGCACTGGGTACTACTCCCCACATCTTTGGGAAAGATTGCAGGAGGTACAGAGAGAGAGGGAAAAATAGCTAACACCCATCCTGCGTGAGTCAAACCTTGTGGAAAACATCTTTATTTTTTCTTGTTGGCATTCTGGTCCTGTTGCACAACTCCCTTGCTGTTAAATTACTCCTCATGACCTGAAAAATGGGAGGAGGATAAACTTAGGTAACAACTTGAGGACAATGTGTAATGAGTCCACCATTGCTGTAAAATATTTGACACCAGAGGGGTTATTTCTCTTGTGGTGCCATAATTAGTTAATTAACTGAAAAATATGTAGCCGCCAACCATGTGGTTAATTCATTAATCATATTTTGTTGGATTTATAAATCAAACATTTGATGAGTAAAATAAACTTAAGCATAGTATAGTAAGCATAGCATAAAAAATAGTCACTAATAACAGCCCTAATTTAAACATTATATACACTTGATGCATTGCTATGGCTTGAGGAACTGTGTGTGGACTGGACTGAGGTGCATCAGGTCCAAGAAAGCTCAACCTTGCAAGCTGTCGGAACAACAGGCCTCCATTGGACTGTGGGAAAACTTTCATGTGGCTGTCTGTCTCCCTCGTTGACAAGAAAGTATGACGAGGTATGTGTGTTCATTGAGAAATGGCTTGACACAGACTCAAAACAAGTCTCAACACGCTACAACAATGTCCTGGGAGAACATTTTTCAGAGGCGGATAAATAAAGCAACGTCACAAATGTTGATCCAACCCAACTTCTGACAGCTACTCTTGTGATTAGGTGCTGCTCCTAGTGTTGAGGTATGCTAAGAATGGCTATGCAGACAGGTGAAAAGGCGTGCATGTGTGTTTGGGGTCACTGGGAGCATATCTGTGTGACATTGCACACATTCAAAAGTCGTACACCCACACACAACATACACACCCTCTGCATAATAACCCAACATGCCAGAACACCAGCTGTTAGTTAAACTGATACACATGGATGCAAAGATAGTACATGCAACAGTGGACGCGTGAGGACATGACAAACATTCAAGGCACTCTAAAAACATACACACAGAGCAGGGTGTACTGTGGCAGTACACACCATAGTGTGTGTGGTGTGTACTGTGTGTACTGTGGAGTGGCGGGACACATGTCTTCACACAACTGCAGGTGGTGCAGTAAACCTCGCCAAGGAGACAGCGTGGAGCAGATTACGGGAGGCGGGGCTGGCTTTTCAGGTTAAGGAAGTCATGACATGCCCCTCCAGCGAGCCTCATAAATCAGCCAGCTCAACCTCACTAAGGCTGGCTCTTGAGAGAGACAGGCCTGGAGGGAAACAGCACACACACAAACTCATTCACAATCACAAGCGTGAGCCAGCTCCGCAGACACAGATACAAACAAAGTCACGTACAAATAAATGTACAACGGCGTGCAAGTCACCATACATACATACACACCAGGTGCGCAAATTATTTTATGTTAACAGCTGTGACACTTACTGCTGTAGTTCCTCGGATGCCACACCTTCCATACACCTCATCCGTATGTGTTAGTGTGTTCAGGATTTGAGTGTTGTGTAATGAATGGACTATAAGTTCATCTTAAGAATGCACTCAGTTCTAACACAATGTTAACTTATATGTTGAAAAAAAACAAAAAAACGAAATATCTACATGGGCTGACAGTTAACAAATCAATTCTAAAGTTATGTGTGTGGGGCCATATTGGATCTAGATGCAGCAAGCTCGTTTCGGTCTTTAGACTTTCATTTTGTAGTTGCACGAATCACACACAAGTAAAGATGAATATGAGATAAGACACGCTTCTTTCAACAACAACAGAAAAAAAAATGTCTACTTCAAACACTGAAATGCATTACCCCTCGTGGACTTTCTCAAATTGTAGAGAATAACACTTAAGACTTGTTCTCTACCACTTAGCAGTAGAGAATAAAGCATAAAGGAGGTCCTTCTTGTAAATTTTTCACAGTTCTAAGCCAAACAATGATCAAAGAGTGTGAAAAAATATGACGTGGGGATCTGTGATTTGCCGTTCACAGTCAATAGCTTTTCTTGGAGAGCAATCTTTTTGTTAGCCTATAATCTGTAAAGGAAATGAAACGTTCTGTAACTTGGAGATAGCATAGCTTTAATTGGATAAGGTGTAGTAAGACAATGATTATCAAAGACCTATTTTTGGAGGGGGTTGTGACGAGGCATAAAATGTACACAAATATAAGAGAACTACAACTGTCAGTAGTCATAATATAACTCATGAACCGTCAGTGGGTTGGATGTATTGGGCAGCAAATGAGCCGTTTGTCCTTTACGTTGAAAAGTAAGCGTTTTGGATTGATAAATTGCAGGCAACCATGTAACCCTCTTTGGTAATATTAATCATTTATTGTGTTTAACTTAATTGTTCTAAGCATTTTCTGGCCAAAATGCCATCTGCTAGAGGATAACTGTGTGCTTGCTTCCTCTCTAGCCCAAACCCCTCGATGTTGGTGAAATATTCTATTGGATATCACCACTATAAGAAGTCGACCTTTCCAAGGGATCTCCGAATCCTTGATGAGGCTCGAAGCTTAAATACACGACAATTTGCATTTTATTAGGTCCAAATAACCATGCTGGGATAAAAAAAGGAATTTTAGTTGTTGTAAAAGAGAGACCCTTAGAGTTTCCTTGCGATGTTCATGGCTTCATACATCCTTATCCAAAGACCTCAATAAAGTAAAACTCATTTTTAGTTAAAGAAATGTTCCCATCTTTTTTCTTTTTCTTTATTTTTAAGGACTTAATTGTGAGAGGTATAAGACCTGGAGAGAGCAAACTGCCCTTTATAAAGGATAACAATAAGTTTTTTCCCGTACGTATACTCTACATGGGCCCATGGTCCGTTAGATTAACGCTGCTAACATACATATGGAAATTGCAATATACATGCTTACGGAATTAGCATTGACGGAAAAAGAAGATAAAGAAGAAAAACACATAGCTTTGTCTACAGAGTGACAGAAAAAAAGAGATTAAAGACATCTGAAAGAATTCAGGACGCTAGGTGATAATCAAGCTTCCTTTACATGAGGCTTCAGTGCAGCAGCACATTCAATGGTTGCTCTCGCTCACTTTCGATTACTGAATTCTGAGTGAACAGTTGACGGCTCAACTGGGCACCATCCAAGTAAGGCAGTGTGCAGCATTGCCAATTTGGAGCAAGTTTTGCTGAAAAATTGCATTCCTGCTTGGAGTAGAAAATCAGCAATCCCACATGTGGTCTCAATAACTAATCAGTTAAAGGTTAATTTTTGGGTTTTGGTTAACCTACCAATAGTTATATTTAAACCAATCATTATGATATAATGTATGACCTAAGGAAATGATTACTATTACATTTGAAGTCAAAATTATAAACATGTCTTAGGTCAGAAATCTGATTGTATGATTCAGTTTACATAATCGTCATTTGTAGGAAAATACAACACATATTTTGAGAGCGATGACACACTTAAACTGGGCTCAGACAACTGGAGAAGGGAGAGCTGCACCCTTCACGCGTGTCTCCATGTGATCTCATAAGGACACAATACTCGGCACAACTACTCGCTGTTGTAATAGTATACAGTGAGAAAATAAACAAAGCAAGAGGCTTAACGAGTCTTGAAAAAGGTTGTGGAGAGAAGTATGATGCAAGCTACTGTTAGCTTAAAGGGTTTGTCTCTTTCGTGACTTGTGTGTTTCACTCAGCTGGTGTTGATGTATTTATTAAGAATTGATATCCTTGATATCAAACATGTTAGATATTAATTGGAATTTCCAAAATGAGTCTGCAAGCAAATCAGGAGGTTTAAGACTGAATATGTAAACATTCCCAGAGTCGCTGTAGTCTGAACCATGAACTACTTACATATTTGAGTGATGTTCGTTATTCTATGCTTGTTAGGAGGGATGAACACATAGCAAAGGGAGTAAGAGTAGAAGCAGTCTTTAAGTAACAGCCCTATCATCTCAAACAAAAACGGCAGGAAAAAAACATGGTAATCAATAGATATAATGAACAAAAGCTTGGGGACTGGAAACACCATGTTCAGGTTTCAAAAGGCAGAGCAGAGCAACCAGAAAAAACACCAACAGCTTAAACGATTACTTCAAACATGTGACTTAAAAGACCATAGAAAAACTTGGAATATGTTCAAGATTCAAGTGATACACAAAAGGCACGCTCAAAATGATCCTCCACCTGGGGGAGGCGATAAATCGTGGGTTTCTGCACTCAGCCAAGGCAATGACTGGACCAGAGGTCAAACCAGTAGAACAGATGAAAACAAGAGATTGTCTGGGGGCCCGTTAAAAGAAAATTGCTGAGGAAGGGCACAGACATTTATGTCCTGTCTTTGTGAGAGAGAGTGTGTGTATATGTTTGTGTATACGCACGGAGTGAAATGTGTGAGGGTGAGAGGTGTCGCTATATGCTGGATGATATGACCATGTCAGTAAATCAACACTCCAATACTGATATCTCCATGTTGCTTAAGTTCCAGAAACGTCCACCTGAGCTCTGATAGTAATTTTCTGTTTCCTAGATGCTGTGCAGTCATCTGTTTGCGATAGGAAAACAGCGCCCAGATGTTTGGTTTTCTCTACAGCAGTCATCATCTCTCTCCTCTCTATGCTCGTTGAGTTGCGATTAGATAATTTAAGACAACACCGATTCTCCTGTCTAATGTAGGCCAATTTGTGCCACTGTTACAAGCTTCTAAATGCACCAGTTTGACAATATCATTCCTTATTATAGAGAAACTCATCCACACACAGTTAAACAGTTCAGAGCTCGAACGACAAAAATAAAAAATGCACGTTGTATTGTTTTAGTCAACTTTATAAATATCCTTGTGAGGAGAGTAAACAAAGGAGACACAGAAAGAGACAAAGAAAGAGGCGGAGCAGCCCGGTGTGTGTGAAAACCGTGTTCAAAAGGTAAAAGCAAAGGGACAAATTAAGAGCCGTTTGTAAGTAAATACTTAAACAATGAAGATGATTATGTATTATTTAAAATATTGAAATATGAAATAAACACATAATCAAACTGCCATTCTCTTTTCTCCCACACTGCTTTGCACCCTGAGCGTCATAACGGATGAGCGCTGTCACCAAATTGTGTGGAGAATGTGGTTCGACAGAATTCTTATGGTTGCTATTGTTGGTGTGTAAAAAATGGTCCAGGAAATCACAGCAGGTGTCCATCTCCACACGCACAAAGTGTAAATTATTTGTGGACCCTGGGGTTTTCACATCTTCTATGACACACAGGCCAAATTTTGAGCCTGTCATGCAGAGCAGCGTTATTCCATCTGAGCCTCAAACATGATTTCCCAGCTTGAAAACATTAAATCAAGACACACTGGGTATGAATTATTACTCCACTTGGTTGTGGTCAAAGCAAGGACATCAATTATTTGTCCCTTATCCTGAAATTATTGAAGGTGTAAATGTTGGTAGAGGAAACTAAAAACTTAAAAGTGATCTACCTGCCATCATCTTCTGAGCCTCATATGGCTCCATGTAGCCATCGTTTTCGGTTGTTACTTTTTCCGTACTGGTCTGAGTGCCACCCGCCTGTTCAGCATCGAAAGGGTCCGCGTAGTCTTCAAGGATAATGAGCTGCAGAGAAAAATCAAACAAATAATGTGAGATCGAGGGTTGGGAAGGGGTAACGTTAACTAGGAAGAGAGGAGAAATCATTTTTGCTGCTCTGCTGAACATTACAACATGGGCTAGGTGTAAAAAAAAACAACGTATGGCCGGTACTGCTGCACGACGGGACAAAGTGATGCCCAGTGAGGCAGGCTCAAACCTTCAGAGAGGAGAGCAGTGGTCCACGTCTATAGCACCTCGGGGGATATTTGTTTTTCCAAATGTTCGTGTCATCTGCCAGAACAACAACTTCATCAGCAAAGTTCTTGCTTTTGGAACGACATAAAGTCTCATGTGAGCCATCTGCCCTACCGGGGACCGGGATCTAATGAGGGGTTGTGTGGTGACTGTGGGGGTTTTTAGGCAGTTGTCCAAAAGTGACTTTTCCTCTGTTGGAATTCCTGACATCGTGGTCTTGCCGATCAGTGAGCAGAGGAGAGGGGCACCCTATATTTGAAAACATGGAAACTCTTGATGAAAGGGATTTCAAACAAATAAGAAATGCTTAAGAATGCATTTAGTGGAGCATGCTCACAAGAACATGACTAATACTTTACTCTGAGAGTCATGCGCATCAGGAAGGAATGTGTTCCGTCACAAACAAGCTCACACCTAATCTGGTGGCTGGGCTGGCTGAGGGACACCCACGCCAATCATCCTTCACCTCGCCTTCTTTCCTGAGAGGAGCAACTGTCCATCTCTACATCACAGTGGGAGCGTGCTTCCCAGAAGCAAACTCTAAATGTAGGCCACCCACACGAGCGCCAGAGTCACACAGACATTCACACCCATCTGCCAAGAGTCAGGGAAGCAAGAAAAAATGTAGATGTACTCTTTCTACTCTGGTGTTTTTCTGGGTTTGAAAAGAAAAATGATTTTCCTGTTATTTATTGAGGTCACATGAGTAAAAGGCTAAAAAGACATGAGAGAGATAAAATAAAATAAAACATAAATATGTGTGTCAAACAGAGGTCTCCTCTACAGGAAGGCTCAATTTGTGACCATAACCTCCCGTCACAGGTAAATATGAGCAAGCTGAAGGAATTCATTTTAATTAAAATGTGGCTAAAAATGGAAAAATAAGAAAAATAGAAGACTCCAATTATGAGATGCACACTTCTAAGACCCCTTCAACACGTATGTGAAGTTCCACCGAATTAAGTCCAGTAAGTTTTAAGGAGATGTGGAAAGATTACTTCCTGTTATGTACATACGGACAGACCAGGTTATAAGCCCTCTTTAGTGGGGACAAAAAAATAACTTTATAAGTATGGTGAATGTTAAAAAGTACACTGAAAGGTAATTACTTGTAAGCTTTGTGAAAGAAAAGTACTGCGGGTATATTTCTACAAAGATCATTTCCTCTGCATGGATTACGTAGTTATATCGAAGGAAGTAAGAACTACAAATGTACCGCTCTAGCTTTTCGGTGTTAAATCTGCCCTCTTCAATATTCCCTCTCCATCTGTTTTGGGAAATATAACTTGGACTTTTTTTCTGCCCCAGCATAATTACCGGTTCCATAAATGTTTTGACTCTGTAAAACTAAGCAGGGGGGACAGTACCAATATAAATATTGTCCTAATTTGTTTTTGTGCCTCCCAAATATACAAATTTATCTCACAAGGTTCATTAAAATTCAGCAAATCAGACATGCAAGATGTCAGCAGCCCCAGACACTTAACAACTCCCTGCAATACAACCAAAGCATCAAAGTCATCTCGCACCATTAGTAGTCACATCTGCCACCCTGCCTCAGGTACAGACATTGCACAGCAACACAATGTGAACATAAGTATAATTAACCCTGACAGAACAAAAACATGAATCATCTCAAAGGGAGGGTTTATGGTCAGTGACTATGACTGACTGTTACACCAGAGAGGTACTAGGTTTGAGTCGATTGGCCACAAATTAGATAAAACACTGGAAACACTTAATGTTGTGTTCTCTTCATCAGCTAACATATGTGCCCACAGTGGATTTACAGCTTAAAACTTCTAGCACATTCCCACTTCAAGAGCCAAAGGATGTCTGGGCATGTCTCGGGAAATAATGTCTGCCACTTATTGAGTTTTGTGGGGAGCAATTCCAAACACATGACATCATCTTTTACCTTTCCTGTTGACACAGTGAAGGACAAATAAAGAGTAGGTGTGTAATGAGTTATGAAAGCGCCAGACAGAATGAAGTCGTCCAAAGCTTAAATTCTAGATTCAAACGCAAACTTAGCGTTTAGTTGATTCAGCACATGCAACAGTTGTGTTATCCACAAGTCGTTAATATATATGGCTTGGACATTTTGGTTTGCATTAGTATTGTACTAGAGGGAAGACAAGGTGACATGCCTCACTGGAGACGAATGTATGTTTCATTTTCCCCTCCCAAACAATCCAATTAATGCTAAATCAAATTCTAATAAGCCTGCTGCTACTCATGAAGAGAACAAGGATTGGAAATCAACCATAAGCAGCTTTGAGTTATTCTGCTCTTTTAAAATCCTCTGAGGTAGAGTCTAAGCTAGTTTTAAGAATAACCTTTTTTCTCTCATCTTAACCTGCAAATATTCTATTTTGAAATAAACAGATGTAAAGAAAAGATGTGATTATGACATACTAAAAAATATCTTCAATCAGGCATGTACACAAATACTGTTGGCCTGATTTATAGAATATCAGGGATCACAAACAATATTTACATTTGCCAGGCATATGCATATTTAGCTCTGAGTCAGGCAGTAAAAACTCTTCCCAGCCCCTAGCTTAGTGCCGTCGGAGTGGATGGTCACAAGCTAATCTATGAGGATGACAAACCAGTTACCGGCCGGACAACTTCTGAATAACGTGAAACAAACAGAGGTTAGTCACGAGAATGAAGGACCAACTTCAGGCAATAAAGCTTCATCACTGAGGAAGTTTTGACATTGTCAGGTCCACCCTTTGTATCATATTCATTACTTCACAGTAATGTTTACCTCTACAGTGCTAAATGTCAAACAATAACAAGCAAAAACTTTATTAATTTAAGCCGACACAAATCCTTCCCGATCATAAGGGTATTTGAACTACGGACTAACTAGATCAGACTGCACCGTCAGGAACCATCACCCCACCGCTGTAGCTTAGCTCATGTTTGGGTGGAGGAGGTAGTTAATATATTCAAATGGTTCCAATGTGTCCTTCCTGTCCCACTACACTAATGGCTTCTCGGCAGCAGGAGGAGCTTGGGGTTGTGAGGAGAGGGGTGCTAAGAGAGCAACAGCGGCGCCGGGGGACAGACCATCTGTCTACTGGCCCTGCAGGGTGTGTCAGGACTGCAGCCAAGCTGCACTTGTGAGGGAAGCAAAATTCCTCTTCAGCACTAAACTGCATTGGTCAAATATATCTGGTCTTCACTAAGCCTCTCTGTAAGCCTAAAGGAATCACACATTAGGCTTAAGTCATGTTTCTGCGTTAAATAGGTTCTTAACTAGTCCGCGGCTTAGAGAGAACTCAATTAATAGCTTTCACTCCAGAGCTCAGATCACAGGTTGGCCATGCCGACACCTGCCAGAGCTCTGGCGACTCACAGAAGACTTCTTGAAATGCATTACGTCGCTCAGGAAATGACTTAAAATCCACGGGGACAGAATGGCACGTGCCACATAGGCTGTAATGATGCTAGAGGTTGTAGGATTGCATTCATACAAGTTGATATGAGATACAATTGCATTCTTTATGGAGGGAAAATAAGTTTGGCTGGATCATCAGGAATTCAGGAACAAATGAAACATGACTATTTCTTTAGTCTTTATTAGTTGATATTTGGGCACGGAATGCAAATTAGTAAGGTTAGAAAACAGGCAGCCAAATATATCTTTTCCACAATTTAAGCAAGCAACTAGCGTTGGCATTTTAGAGCTATAAAAGACCATGGGCAAATGCAAAATATCAGCAGACAAATTATTTAACCAAGCGATAACTAGATAAACACCTTCGGCATACACGCAGTTGAAAAGTGGGGAAAAAATCTTGCTGAATGCATGCAGACAGGGATATGATATTAATGTCATGGTTGGTCCAGGGGGGATCGAACACGTCAAGGTTGAAGCCGCAGAGACTGCCAGAGAAGTCAGCAGGCTGTAGAATGAGGGACGAGGGAAGAAAGGAAAGAGGACTGACGTGTGTGATTTATGTCTCACGCCACAAGGGATTTCAACCAACGATAACCTAATACAACTCAGTGCTTAGCAGCTCAATTGCATTACAGCAGTTCAAAAGGCTTTCTTTTCTGGTCTTGCTCCTTTGTTCTTCAGTGTAACAACAACAAAAACACAGCACTATTATGGGAGCAGGAGGCTTCTTGAAATAATAGAGGAATGGAAATGAAAGAAGGATGACAGGGATCGTTTCTACAGTCCTGTGATACATGTAATATCTTTATTCCTGATGAGGGAAATGGTCATGAAAAGCCAAACTCAGCAAAACGTTGATACCTCCTCCATCTCTGTCTATAAACCTACGGAAATAATTTGGCCACAAAATTCTAAAAAGGACGTACTGACAGAAAGGCTCAACGTATTTAAGCAGAGTTATCACAGCCTCTCTGGTGGCATGAGACAAAGTTATTATCAATGATAATGCTTTCATGTTTCTTAGAAGCGAGCACAAAGCTGAATGGCACTGCAGGCCTTTCTTCAGACGTAACCACTCAGGGTTCTGTATCTCCCACACAGATTATGCAGAAGGGAACATGGATATGCTTTTAAAGAAGAGATATTTCCCACCATAAAGGCCTGACATGAACACCACTTTATTGAAATGTTTCCAGGCCCAATGGTTGCTGCCTTTTGAGCTGCAGATTTTCCTTGAGGTTTGAAGAGTAATGTTATTCAATTAAAGGCCTACTTAGGAGTTTGCTAAGGTAGCTCATCTAATTACTGCGTTTGCTGTGAAGATGCCTTTTCACAATCAGTCACAAGCTACTGCAGTCATTCCACCGGCAAAGAGCACTTCAGAACGATAAATCAGCTACTCATTTCCAGGTTTTATCATTTGGTTGGAGAGGAATTCCAGCGCTGCACTTCCTTGGTGATATACATCCTTGTACGTCAAAAATAAGAAAAAAACTCACAACCAGGTAAAAGAATGCCCACAACTTCAGAAGGACATATTCTGATGATTTGTTTAAAAAAAAAAAAAAAAAGGTAGGTTTATGAAGACCCTCCCTTCTACCCCCTCTTTCATTTCCAGTGGCCAAAATACTATAGTCAGTACAACAAGGGAGAGCTATCTTTGTAAACAAACCTATTTGTATAGTATCTTTCATACAAGAACTGCTCATGGTGTTTTACATCAAAGGAATAACATCAAGGGGGTGCATCAAATACGAAAGATTTAAAGAGAACACAAATCTAGCAACCGAAAAATTATGTAAACTTGATAGTAATAATTGCAAAAAAATAAGCTAGAGATGCAAGAAATAAGGTGTACAATGTCACATTTAAGGTAAAATAATGTGGAAAATAAAACCACTTGATAATAAGTGTTGTAAATATAGGCTACAAGGGGATGTAAATGTAATAATTAGACACTGTATAATAATTTTATAAAAAATTGATTTGGGTTTATTTAAGAATGTTTTAGTCAGATGGCTTTCCTAATATCAATAAGTAATGTATTACAGTTTTTGGGGCATAATTGACCAAAAAACTGCATCCTCCAGTAACCCCTGAGCTTTCTGGCGCCTCTAATAACCAAGAGGCAGAGTATTGCGGTTTTCTTGAAGGCAAACAAGGGAGAAGGCAACGTATACAGCTCTGCTTAGAGTCCCATACGACCTACGGATGGCAGCAGATGCTGGTTCACCTTCCCTCGTGATTCTCCTTGATTTGTCTGCTGCCTTCAACACAGATGACCATGGAATACTCCTACACCGCCTACGTCACACCATTGGACTCACTTCCACCGTCCTAAACTGGTTTCAATCCTCCTTCACCTACAGACATTTACACAGTACATTTTGGCTACGGAAACATGGCATATAACACCTTTCTGTCTATATTTGTGTTACTTAACCTTTAGAGGGAAAACATTTCACGTTTTTAAGAGGTTCAAAGGTCAAAGCTAGGGTTTTTGAATGACTACATTCAAACCAAAGGAGCGGCTGAAGCATCTACATACCACCTCTGTGACATCAGTGGAGAAACACTAGATTGCCCCACTTATTATTTTTCTATATGTGAACAAATCACAAAATGGATATAACTGTTCTGCGTAGATAAATGTGTGACCTTCAGTTTCCAGAATTTCTGACTCAGGCTGGACTTGCCTCCTGATAAGTGACGGCATCTTGCTATAGCACCCAAGGCAATGAAGCAAATAAAGCACCCCAACTTGTCCTTAAGGACATTCTTCATGGAAGCACATTCCACTCAGACACGCCACCGGTGGAGAGAGGAGGGAGGAGGCGTTACGCTGGACCCTGTGAAAGTGTTCTTAATATACGACAGATATTTAAGATTAAGTACTTGACGACACGCTTGACAAAATCCAATTTCCTTCGTCTACCCCAATCCCTGTTTGATAGATTTATTGGCAGTGTTTCTGCTCTATACAGTTGGTGGTGCAGTACAAGGGCTGATAATAATTTAGGTGCTACAAGGGAGTGTTGGAAATATAAAATAATTGAAATTCCAGTTTTTTCTTCAACATTGCCTCTGCCAATTTGCCTCATCAGTACTTTTAAAATGATTAAGCTGCGCACACTTTAGACAGCTTTATGTCACCACAAAATGAATATTGTTTTGAATATGTTTGACACTATTAGGATTGCAGAGCATCACAAACCAGCTTGAGGAGATCCGCAAGGATGGAGGATTTGATTTCGGGAGAGTGATTTATATAACGCAAAGAAAAACAAGCGGCTGTCAGGCTGTAAATAAAGATAGGGATCCTGAGTTGGTGACATCTTGAGTGTTGCTGTAAGCTGTGTGGCCTCATACAGTCCCATGAGGAGGGAATGCACAGACTGAGGGCAGTGTAGGGAGTGTAGCCTACACTAAAAATAGAGTGAGAGTCCTATAGTACTGTCATTGCTATGTGGCTTAAGAGGATAGCAAAAGGCTACACTGAAGGACGGAGCAGTAGGGATGTCAGGATTAAACTGTTTTTGGGATTAATCACGATTAATACGGTCAATCGGAAGGATTTAATAAACTATGGTATCTTGCAAGACATGCTGTTTCTGTGTTAATCACGAGGACACCTCCTTCCTGTCTCGAGTCATGTCGTGTATGTTTGTGCTGTGTGAGTGTTTGCTTAAGGCTCCAACACGTCTAATATGTCCCAACATCTTCAGGACTATCATTCATTCCTGTTTGCCCAGGTCAAGTAAAAAAGGGAACTTGCTAGACACATGATGCCCACATGCTTCATACAGGATCTGTTACATTAGTGAAATCATGTAATGATGATTCAATAGATTCCCACAGAGGAGCGTCTGTAGCATAAACTGCTGAAAAGGTGACGGTTCTGAATAATTTGGCGATATCACAGAGATTATTTTGTTTCCTTAATAAAATCAGGCAGTTGCTTTTAATCTTAAAGCAGATTGGTGTGGATGTGATATACACAGCCTGCCTACTTAAATATACCTCTGAAGGTAAAAGTTGACATTATGCCACAGACAGAACTCACACACAGAACAAATCAAACAACAGACACAGCTATGTCAACTCTTTGCTCAGGGTTTCCTTCTATAGTCTTGATAATCTTGAAAGCCTTGAAGCCCTGATCATTTCCTCTGAATATTATCGTGACACAAAAATCTGATATCATGAACCTACTGGACAGTTGACAGAAAATAACCGCAAGAAATCGACATCTTGTCCGAGCTTTAGCCAATGTGTGTTCTGTCCTTGCGATTTCTTGTTCAATCACGTAGCTCCACCACATCCGACTAACATCAGTCACACAAAACAAAGGTGTATGTTCAAGTGACAGATTTATATAAACTACCCCCCCTCTGAGGACCAGAACTATGAACTATGCAGGGCGCACGTAAAGACCTGAAGCAGAAGCAGCCCGCAGAACCTAAAGGGCTTTTGACCCTCTGGCGACTGTGTTCAGTGCTGCCATGAACTCTAACGGGACACAGGTTTCTCCGACGATGGCCTAGAATGGCCTTTGGGCAACTGTTTATTGGGGTGCAGCGCTGTCGTTCCGCTTGTCGGAAGGTCTATGTTTGTTGGCTTTGATCACTCGCCCAGCAGTCAAGATGTTTAAGAGTCATACGCACTTCAGTTTGTGTACAAGTGATTGTGTGAATGGGTATCCCTACTGATGGGGTGGCTGCGCCTTGTAGCTTCTCACACCTCTATACGAACGTGTGTGTGAATGGGTTGAAGGCTGGTTAAAGTTTTGATGCACATTGATTGGGTCAAGCAGACTAAAAATGATGCTCTTAAGTAAAGTCCAATTAACCATTTTCAGTATTATGTCCATCTGCTGTTCCATCAATCAAAGAAAGGTATTTAGTCGTCAGTGTGAGACCATGTTGGATATATATTAACTGGATACCTGGTTGCAGGTTAGACTATCGATACCAAATCCGCCGCTTGCTGTCGGAAAGTTGCTGCTATTGGCTCTAACATATGTACCGTTTCTCAACTTTGGGATAATGATATTGACTGTCTTCCGAAATCAAGGTACAAAAAACTTTATTACTAATTTTCCTCTGCTGGTTAGTACCCTGATGAATTTAACTGATTTTCAGAGAGTTTTTACATTCAGATGGTTCGCAAGTGCATCAATGGCCTGTTCCTCTGGTCAAAATGCTAATGCTAATCAAACAGATACTCATGCCAGACATAGAAAATAAAAAACCATCACGTTGCATCACCTGCATGGCAAATTAGGATCTTCTATTAATGTGCCAGATAACCCAACCGATTGCACACACAGACGGACACACTTACATGAAGACACACTCGGACAACTGCAAAAGAGAACATCGAGCATATATACGACATACTGGGTCCGTTATATTAGCAATTAAATTCAATGTTAAATGCAAGGAAGATATTTAGGTCTCAGGACACACACCTGTCAGCCAGATTAATTTAACAATAACATGATTGTCGGATCATCATGGTGCCCGTCAGTGAGTGGATAAATTCAGTGGCAGGTGAAAATTCTGTCGTGAGGATGACGAGTTGGAAACAGGAAAATTTGAACCAGTGAAAAGGTCATGGGCATCCAAAGCTCACGAAATGTGTAGAAAACTATGCTGACTTGTGTTGTCGGATCCCACAGATGAGCTTCTGTAGGACAAACTATGGGAAAAGTTCATGCTGGTCCTGATTAAGAGATGTCAGAATTCACAGTGACATTACAGAGCTGTTTTGATATACACACACATTTAATGTGGTGTCTGATTTTCAGCTTTATAAGGGAGTTGTGGCACCTTCACTAGTCTGCTGCCACAAAGACTCTGAGTAAAGCACACAACTTTGTGTTATCACTATTTCGGACGTCTTTAACTATTACATTTCTAACCTCAATAACATTTTAGCAAGCAAGCAGGAGCTGGGATACCCAGCCTTCATAGAAGGGTGAGCTAGAAACTTGTCAGTTAAAAAGGGAATGTCACCAAGTTGTAAACACTTCCTGTCAGGAAGGGAGCACTTCCTTAATCCTGGAGCAACCATCCCATTCTTTATTTTACCACCAAAAAACAGCAGATAGTAGCTTTCTATTTCGTTCTCCGATGTATATCTGATGCAATAGCATGAATTAGCCGTATTTAAACAAACAAAAGGAATAAAATGTGATGTTCTGTGAGTATACACAGATGTGTGCAGCTTTACAACCCAACGAAAACAATCTGTTGGCCTCTTTGCACTGAATGAGATGAAACAAGTGTCTAGAATTTCACTAAGAAGAGATAGAACTGTTCAGCACTGTGATGGACAATCAGATCACAGAGGGGCTGTGTTTGCAAGACGGAAGTCTGGCTGTGTCCCGCAGCTTGAGACAAAACCAGCAGGGTTCATTTACATGCAGGAGATCCAAAGCGAAATCTGATATTTGCTACCTCATACTGTGCTTTGATTCAAAAATTACAATTTGATTAGCGCAGAATTGTCCTTATTTTTAGACAAGGAAAGGAGAGAATGTTCTTGAGAAGTATGTTTGGGGCTCGAGTTGTTTCTTTATTAATCTTTGTGTCAGGATATGTCTGCCCACCAGGACTGCTTTCTCTTAGATTTTCACTCTCACACAGTCATTACATAAAAAACAGATCCATGTGTCTACAACTCTTCTGTGGCCGGAGCTGTAATGCTTGTCTGGTGGCTAATTGTGACCTGGTAGAATCCTGTGGCTGATGTTCCTGCACAAAGCTACAAAAAGCTAATTAAGCAAAAAAAACACAACAGACCCCATCGGGACTCTGTAAATGGGAAAGAAAAATTCCAGATGGAAGGCAAGAAAAAAATAAGCATACAATGGTTACAGGCTATTATTTTCAAATCATGTAATGTCAGCACATTCGGAGGGATGGTCTTATCTAAAATCTCGCCATGGTCAAAATCCGAGATGTTAGTCAACAGTGCTGTCACGGAAATTTAATTGGATTTGAAGATGCACCAAAATGATATCTTCAGGAAAGGCCCAAACTTTTAGTGTTTCGTTAAATTAGCATTACATTTTGGCTTCCAATGTGTCTTTCACTACAGCATGACTTCATCCTGCCCCTGAGAGGCGGGTCTTAAAACTATACACTGCTCTCTGCCCCTTCCTTCCTTTCAGAGTGCCTCATGTCTGGGATTATCCAATGCAGTGATCTTTTGTTATGGAAAGTATTGCATAAACACAACATAAAAATATGTTTGGCATGCAAAGGACATTTTTCTATATTCTATATAGAAATATTATGTGCCTAGGGTAACTAAACCTGAGTGTCTTACAGGTTTTCACTTGCTAAGTTCAAGCTTCAGATGCTTAAAATAGTTTAGGAAATTAATGGCATTCTTTGACACTTCCATGAGGAGTGGGTCAAAGTGGAAGCGAACATTTCACAGCCATGCCTGGAACTACATGCCAACAAAATCAAAGTCTAGACCTCCCTGTCATGAGTCAGAGTAGTCATAGCAACACACTGTCCTTTACCATCTTTTGTATTTTACACAGTTTGTCAAATACATTATAAAACAGGTTTGCAATCAAAGTAATCAGCCTCATTAGCCTCCATCTGTTTCAGAGAGGTATAGAACTCCAGTTAAAAAGAGAGCTATAAAAAAAAGCACTTCTGATTCCCTGAAAAAAAAACATTCTGACAGACCATGTGATACCTTTTGTAGTTGACAATTTCCCACAGGCAGATATAAGACCAAGAATGACTAATAAGATGCATCCCACTTTAAAACAAGCGTTCTGTCTATCTGCTGAACATTTTGAGAACCGTAATCCTGACTGATTTGCATCCAATGAGGTGCAATTTGACCCTGTGACATATTTAATATTCATAAAGTCTGAATAACTAATTAAACAGTATGGGGCAGGACTGTGGGCTCAACTCAGTGATAGAGACACTGACACAAACAAAACGATGAGGAACAAACAACTGGAGACATAAACCAAGGACATGGTGTGCTTTGAGAGGAAAGCAGACAAAAAACAAAGCTTAAAAGAAGTTTGCAGTCGGTAAGGCCCCAACTTACTTTGAAGAAGCAGCAGTACAGGTGTGGACCAGAGCAGCCACAAAATACACACAGATAACAAATGTGAAACATATATAGGATTCACTTTAAAGGTATGACACTCTCATTTTCTAACATCTCTTTATTGTCCCCAGGTTATATGTAATCTCTGCACCGCTGATGTTATGGGGATGCAACGTTATTATATTTAACATTGCTATTCTGGCTGTTTAAGTATATGATATAATTTCTAGGAGAAAATTAAATGAATTGACTGATCATATCAGATGATCCAAATATTTGCATTTGCCAGTAATTTGAAAACTTTGCACATTGCCCACTATAACAAATATGATTAACACACAATTAAGTTCAACCCACATGGATATTGGGTTAAATCTCTCTTTCAACCACACACATGGTACCAAATGGGCTTATTTTTTAGTTTTAATGCTGACATTTGGACGACCTTATGCAGTTATTTTTAGAGTAGAGCCTTGCGGATGAGAGGTTCTTTAGAAAGGTGCAGGCAAGGAGTGCCCCGGTAAAATGTCAAGCAAAGATATTCAGGTTGTGGAAAAACTAAGCTTAATCATGTTCAGCTAGGCTCTACTGGGCCATGCTCTGATCCACAAGTCCAACAAACAAGCCTCCCCAAGATCTGGCCGACTGTAGCTGGGAAAATATGACTTGGTGGAGGTCATTCGTTCACATACAGTAACAGTGGAAAGTTTTTGACAGAGTGTGTACAGACGTTTGACTGGTAATGTACGCGTATCTCTTCAGTCCGATCATCACACATCCAACTAAAGAGACATAAAGAAGAAAAGGCATCACAACTTTCTTTGTATGGAGCGTCAAAACTGCATTTGATATTTTTTTGCTTATAAATTCAAAGTCTGATCATTATACCCCCGAAGACAGACGGATCTACATTTTGAGTTTACTGAAAAAGATCATTCTGATCATTATTTTAACCGGGTACGTTTGCCACGGTAGACGATTTCCATGATCTGCAACTGAGAAATGATGACAACAATTTCTCAGCACATCAAGGAAGACAAATTAGCCAATTTCATCAATTCAAGATTAAATGACCCATACCGTACTTGTAGTAGCTGAAAATCAATTCAAGCAGAGAAGGTTAGAGCATATTTTGAATGATTTTTCGCAAACCAAATAATGCCACAAAGTTAATCATTAAATCCCTAAACTGAGGTTTCACTGCACATAATTTCACTATAATCTGATGTTTATATATTTTAGATACCATGTGAACTAACTAACAAATCAACACAAATAACAAAGATAACTGTCCTGCCGGAGACAATGATGGTTCTCCAGCTATAGTTTAAACATTTAAGATGCTGAGCAAGGTCTTGTTAAAAGACGAAAAGGAAGAGAAGTAGGAAAATAAAGTCAGAGGAAATATGTCTATCCAGACGGCGCTGACGTTACAAGCTTTGTATGGGTTTACTATAGATAGAAAGATCTGCTGTAGATGGACTGGCTCATATAATCGCTCAGTCAAAGGGACCACGAGACATGCAGGGAAGTAAAGTTAAGTTTGAACAGCATCTACCCAGGTACACAAACACATACTGATGAGGAGGGGCGGTATTTTACAAGGACTGCAGCAGTATGATGGCTCCGCGCTACTGCTTTTGTTTACACATTTCCGAGCCAAACTCGTCATCACTTTGGTGTGTCCTTGAGAGAAGTTGGGTTAGTGCTGAGCAGAGCGATGAGGCCTTTAATAAGTTCCAAGGCAGAGTGATAATTGATCATCTCCGTCAACTCACCCTACCATGAAGGACTTGGCATCATTAAAAACAAAACACATCATGATGCCTTGAAAGCTCCTCACTACAGTAAACAAAATATATGGCCGTCAAACCTAGAAAGGCTCTAAAATACTTCTTAGCTGATGACAGTAACGGAAAATAAAAAGAGAATCCAGACCACTGTGAAATGGAATAGCACATATATGAAAAGTTGCAGAAAATTAAAAATTTTTATACAGATACGGAACGTTTCATAACATGTTTTTGTTTATTTTTCTTGTTCTTTCCCTACGATACCAGGTGAATATAGATTACCTGGAGAAAACTCACTTGATGCTGCTATTGGCATTTCAGGCAGTGATATAATTAGCATTCGTTAGTCAAGTAATTAAAACATTAATGTGGCCAGGCAGTGCTGTTAAGACAGTTACGTGCTCTTTAGTTAGTCTCCAGGAGTCATCTATTAGTCTTTGTACCTAAAATAGCTTTGATAACAGTGATGCTTGTGTACTTGTGAGTGAGGATCTGCGGCCTTGTTCAACCCTACTACTCACATTTTTCCTGAGTGAGCCCATCAAAAAAGGACACCTTTGTGTGCAGGTGTGATCACACCTGAGATGCATTGAGGTCAAATTTGACACCAAATCACTAAGACCACCTTTAGAGGTGTTCTAGCCCATATATGACCACACTCTTTTGTAGTGTGAATAGATGTGTCCTGCACACTGGAGAATCATCTACTGAGCCCACATTACCTTTGAAACAACAAGCAGCCACAACAGCTGGCATATCTATTCTGCATTTTGTCTGATTTCTGATTTTTTTTCTCTTCTGTTTTGCAAACTGTTTTACTTGCCAAGGTAATCAGCAGCTGATTGTGAATGCACAGTGTGGTTCAACTGATGTCACCATTCACACCATTGGGCCAAGAGACGCTTCATGCGCTTGGGAAAACAGCAAAATTCAACAGTCACCTGGTTAATTCTGCATCACAATACATTCACTTTTTTCTTTGCCTGTAAAAAGTTTACTTTTATTGCCGTACCACCGCAGCAAAATGTCTGTGGGTTCCTTAAACTGCCACCATAAGCAGCTGCTGATTGTAACAAATACAGTAAAAAAAAAAAGAAAATAAAGCAAATTGTTTTGTCCCCTGTACTTTGGAAAGTCACCAGTCTCCCCTGAGAAGCAGCTCTCTTTTATCTGTTTGATGGGTTAAGAGAGTAAAATCTTAATGAAATGCTATGACAAATTCTTATTTGTTATGAAGAAATGCTTTAAAATTTTAATATGAAAAAGAAAAAACCTTGTGCTCTTATGCCAGTGATATATGTGTTTCTTAGCATATAGAGCAGGACTCGTGGAGTCCAATCATAAGGGGTCACTTGAGAAGCATTTTCATGGCTGTTATGAATGGCTGGACTTGTGATGAGATCACAGTGGACGGATGTAAACAACAGGTATTAACAAGCTCTTTCTTTAATCAAACAGTCCAGACATCTCTCCTAGTTTGAGATAAGCAGTCTTCAACACAATGCTTCAACAAACAAGTATACGCAACTAAACACACCTTCATTTTTCAACACGAGCACTGGAGGCAAAGTGTCTGGAGCAAACTGCTAACACTGCATCCTCCCACAGCGGCTGTAGGAATAAATGCCCATAAAATGGAACAATCCTCCACGAACAGCACTTTTACAATCACCTGGAGTTCTTCTAACAAGGCTTTACAATTATCATGGCCAGCCAGTGCTGGAAAAAAAAATCCTTAGCCTTCAATGTACACTAATCCTTTCATAAATTTGAACATAAAGCCTCACAACACATGGAGCAACAGTGTAATTACTGCAGAACCAGGAGACTGCATCCACATTCATAGTAGACAATCTGCTTACAGGGACACGGATACCTCTGCTGCGGGAAAAACTGCATATGCGTTGATGTGGAAAGAGGTGAAATTGAGCAAAATGGCCTTAATAATAAGGAAAACAAGCAAAATGAATTATGAATGCATACCTTAAGGATCGCAGCAGGACATGTGTGAAATTTTATGAATTCTGGGAGTCAGTTTTTGGAATATATGGTTTGATGTAGCGCATTATAAACTGACATAAGTACGGATGGATAAGAGTAACTCTAAATTATTTGTTTGGTGGGGGCCTTAAAAAAGTATGTATGACTTGTTCTTTTTTTCCGACAGCTGAAACAAAGTCGGTGTAACAAACACAGCCATTAAACACATTTTTCGGAAATCATGCTGCAAACTATATTTTGCAGGATGACAGCAAATCAAGTTTGCTTAACAGGATTGTAAAAGTCCTCCCACAAAGTTTTGAAAACAGGTTGCAGAGTGTAGTCTTTCAAAAATGCCACAGTTTCCGTCTCCATGTAAACTGGCAAAACTTGTAAACTCTGACTGGTCCTGATTTGTACAAGTGGTTATACTGTATCGCGTACATGGCTCTATTGGGTCCTTAAACATCAAAATAATAATGTCCAAAAAGCAAAAATGTAAAATCTGGATATCTCAATCCATTTATTAAAAAAATATTACAAAAGTCTCTCCAAATATTTTATATTTTGTACTCCAAACACACAAAAGACCATCATTCCAACTCAGGCCACATTCAGAAACAGTCAAGAAACAACATACCCCATGTGCGCCACACCCATCTCACTGCCACAAGTGGACAATACAACACCAAAAACACTAGGTGGGTTTACTTGGGACAATTTTCTCCTTTCAGAATTAAACCTTTCAGAATTGCGATGTCGGTCGCCTGTTAACATTAATTGTAATCTTTTCCAACCTGGTGTTTACATGCATCGACTCATCTAATCGGAAACGCTTTCAGACATGACCAGTAGGATCACTAGGATCAATTCTGTGATCTGAATGATCTGTATTACAAAAACCCAACTGAAACTTATTTTGGCCTTAACTAATTTCAGTTATATTGGACATTCTGTGTTGACCCTGTGTTGATTTACAAGTCAGTTGACCTCCAGCTGATCCACGCGTCACGTGACACACTGCTATTTGAAGAGGCAGGTATTGGCGGTAGCTCTCTGTCACGACATTAACTCTGGTGCACTTAGGGGGGCTACGAGGGACCCATACCAGTGCAGTTAAAGGGGACCACGAGGAAAAGCCAGAGTTGACGGACCATACCTAGACGCCACCGACACCGGCGTTTCGACCTAATCCACCTGCAATGGAGTTGGCAGATGGGATCGAACACTTTTTTAAATTCGTTTTCATTTGGTCCAGCGCGTGAACCGATCAGAGTGTTAGTTGCTTGTCGTGGACAGATAGTGTGGATATACTCCCAAGATAATTCAATAGCCCATCAGAGTAGATGGGACTGATTTGGACTTGAACTGTGTGTCTCTCCTGCGTCATCTGCTTTGTGCTTATGGACTTATGGGATTGCTTTTGACTTATCTTTTGTATGATTGGGAAATTCATGTTGATGTTGTTGTCACTATTTATTTTATTTATGCATATAAACCCTAAAGTGATTGTTTCAGTAAAATGATCCTTGGTTAATTTGACCTCAAACCTGATTTTTCTTAAAAAGGATAATATTTTACCTGTAATTTAAGGTTATAATCAAATAGACAATGTGCTGATTGTTACAAGATTCTGCTGAGTTCATCAGTCCTCCTCCAGCCGACTGTAGTTGAAACGATCATCTACACAGGTGTCCAGTGTTCTTCAGTGATGCTGATGTTGACATGTTACATCTCTTTCTACTGGTCTCGTATGCAAACTTCATCCATGTGAAGGGGATTGTTTAAGACATTTCCGTATGTACGTGGACTTTTTTTAAAACACAAAGGAAAAGCTTACAAGTTGAGCCAAAACAACGTCATTTAAATAGGACATAACTCCAGTTTACCTGGAGAGCAGGGTCAACCTGAAAGAAGTACTAAAAAACGTGCCAATATTATCCGTTCTCCATCACACCTCTTCTTCACTGCTACACCAATTTCATCTAACCTTCAGTACTTGACAAGAAACCTCTAAACCCTTATCTCCAAATACTGCCGTAGCCCAGCAGCTGTGTGCACCCATTCCGCTTGTCATTCATTCTAGTGGCTGCCAGGTATTTAAGCTTATTATACAATCATCTGCCTGTCTGTCTGTTGGAGCCATGTGTGCATATGAGTGGCGGAAGAGGAGGGCCAGATGCAACTGTATTCAAGGCTGGAGGAGATGTAAATAAGCTGTGATGTTTGAACAGCTGCAGTAGCTATAAAGTGTATAAACTCTAGTTGCATGATTGTTTCACTGATAACACATGGCCGCCTGATTATTAAAAACCTGAAACCATGTTCATGGAGGCTGCTGAAAACAAATGCTGACAGTTTGGGAAAACAAACAACGGCACAGGAGATAGTTTTATGAGCTTTGCATACCTCCTCATCTCTCAGTCAAGGGCATGTGGGAAATAAATATGACAGTTGTGTTTTGTGTGATGGAAACAGAGGAGGAAGAGTGTGCTCTTTCTTCACACAACCCTCCTGTGACTGGCTGCACAGTGTGAAATATAAACAACAGTGTTGAACCCAGGTGAACCGACTGCAAGCTCACGACACATCTCAGAGGTAGGCGTGAAAGCAAACACAAGAGGAGGTGGAAGTAATGTGAAGGTGAGACAGCCAGGATCACAAGAGATTTCTGGAAACAGCTCTGATTGAGACATGACCTGAAGAGGAAACAGTGGCGCAGTGTGTCATTTCACAGAGCCATGCTTTCCCATCTGTACACGAGCTTCCCAGACACTGAAACATTCCTCAGCAGGATCAAACTCATCATATGCTACGACACGGAAAATATCCGATTTCTCCTAATTAACCCAGTCTGCATGAATTCTAAGAAGCCCAACATGGCATCATGCTTCCAGAAGCAGCATGACGAGCATTCTTCCTTCACCGACGTGGGTGGTACCAGCTTCGTGCATTAGCCACAACCTCAGAGATAAAATCCATCTGTTCATCTTCCATCACTGCTTATCTTCTACAGGGTCGCAGGTGGGGTTGGGCTTACACACTGGCAAATTCAGCATATGATAAACACATAATGACAAGAAGAATCATTCAAATGTTGTTTTGAAAAATATCACTCATGCATATTTCCTAAAATAATTTCACTCGTATGAGTTAAATTACGTATTGCAACAGGAGATAACACCTAATTGAGAGATAACAAATGAAATTAATCCTAAAATAAGTTAAGAAAAACTGTTCACAAACTCCTGTCGCCTGCATTCCACTACACTATCTCATACGATGATGTCATCTAACTAAAGTAAGGCTTTTATTTCTCTAGCACCACGGCGGACAATGGACTTTCCTAATACAACATTTGTGGCATTTCCTTTGGACTTTGAAATGCAGAGAATTCACAGGACTAAAACTGTCAACAACAAACGCGATCCCGTTCTCTTTGAGCAGTAAGTTCGTACGTTGAACGATTAGTGAAAATCAACAAAATTAATAAATAAAACATTGTCAGTGGAATTCAGTTAATTTGCAACCAGCGTTTGCAAATGGGAGCTGCTGAAGTTTTGTACCAGTAACCTATTCTATATCAAAGTTTTACATTTTCATTATATAATAAAAATTACAGATAAAAACACATCATAATCACATTATCTCAGAAAACTGATCAAAAGGAGATCATGTGAGCACAAGCGTCATGGAACTGTCAAGTGGTCCTATGTTGCAGGATTTTAGGAAGTGATCATGCGGAGGGAAAAAATGATCTACAAATATTGGACATGTAGCTGACAGCTGCTAAAGTAATCTAATTTTTATGGCATAGTGACAAAGAAAAGGTTTTTCATGAATGTAGTGACGAATAAAATGTTTTCATAAATATTTTTCTTTCTACAAAATATTTTTTGCACTAAACAGTGGGTACTTGGCTGGAAAAATAATAAATGAGGGTAACATTATTAAAAAATAAGCTTGAGAACCCCTTAAGAGCACTCTCTGGAACACAATAGTTATTTCTCATTGTCAGGCATATTTCACAATAAAATCGTAATATATATTAAGTTCTACAAAATATAGATAAATTAAACTAAATTGTATTGATGGTTATTGCTATTAAAAAAGCAAATGTCCATTGCAAACAAAATTCGAGAAACAACTTGAAAAGGAGTACGTTATAGAAAACAAAGTTTGAGAACCACTAAACTGGAATAAGGTGCAGATAGAGACAGACACATGTGTGATCCAGCAGGTAAACTGTAACAGAGTACGTGTGTTTCCTGGGATGCGTTTGTGTGCGTGTGTGTGTGTGTGTGTGTGTGTGTGTGTGTGTGTGTGTGTGTGTGTGTGTGCGCGCAGACTGTTCCCTCCGCAGCACTTCCTGTAGAGGATGTTAGTTATTAGACTGAGGTCCATGTCGCAACTCATGAGGGCAGCCGTGATAACAAGTTCTGCCGGTTGTAACGACCCATGCCGGATTAAGAAACCACGTTCCTCTCTAAGATTACACAGATAGTAAAAACCTATCGGTTAAATGTGAGCGGAATCTCTGCTCAGATCCAAAATGTTTTGATCGCCTTCCAATGATTTCGGAACAGGGGAAGTAAAGTTGACCCACCTTCTCCTTGTTGTCGTGCTCAGACGGAGGTGAGGTGGGAGACTTGACGCTCCCCACAGCCACAGCCTGGGTGACGGTGACTCCGCCGCCCGCCGCCGGGACGCTCTTCTCGATAGTTTCCACCTTAATCAGTCGGTGTTTTGGGGAGACATACTTGATGTCCGGTGACGACCCGTTGTTCCCGCCGGAGCCGTAGGAGATGTTTCCACCGGGAGTGTACGGGTCCTCGAAGTCCAGCTCCTTCTGGAGTTTGTAGGCAGCGAGGATGTCCGGTTGAGCCGGGCTCGGGAAGCTGGCTCCGGAACTGGTTTGCTGGAAGCCAGGCGCAGGAGGGACTCCGGTGTGGCAGTTTCGGTAGTCGGGCTTCGGGGGCGCGGGTGGGGGGGCTTTGGTAGTTTTGAATCCGAGGTGCTCCTTGAACCACTTGGCCATGCTGCCAGTGCATTGCTGTCCAGTCTGAGTGTAGTTCAGTCCCACCTTTCCTGCCGGCGGAGGCCGAGTCTGTCCGTCAGAGTGGGATCCTCGGGTCACCCACCGATAGCCCGCCGGCGTCTGAGCGTAACGCCAGTCTCGTGCGATCCTGTCTGTAGGTGGAGAAGCGCGCGTGCTGGCAGGGGGAGCGCGACCACAGGCGCGTTATGTTCTGCCCAACTGTAACTCTGTCACTCACTCCGCTCTCCACACACACCAGGTTTCCACACTACGCAACACGAGAGCTCTTTTGCAAGAGGAACACGCCCCCCGCAACCTGCCCTCCTACCTGAGAACATCCACTGCCACCTACTGGACCTCCCGAACGAACACCCGGCGGACCCCCGACACTCACCCACCACCACTGCTCATTATAGAAGGCATGGAATACTCTGGGCACCCCAGCTAGAGTCCATTTTATTAACACATAGATGGAGATTAAATGGCATATTAACTGTATATTTGAGAAAATAGTTTTTAAAATAAAAAGAAATCTCTCCAATCTCTCCAGTGCAGGACAGATGTGAACATGAAGTTATGAGCTATGTCCCAAAACCCCTCATATGAGGCAAACCCCACTCACAGTGGGGAATACAAAGAATAGAAAGATACAAAGAATAAAAGCACCAATTCAGCCCTCGGTTGCTGTTTGTAGAAAGTTTACTGATAAATTATGCAGTGGTATTTGAGATCCTTTTTGGAAATGATATAAATCCCCAGAACCGATCACAAGAATGAATGAGTAATTTGTAACTGTAGAAACAAATACAAAATAAAAACAGAATTCCTAAATAATGAAAGAAACAACTTTAGTACATGGTTTTTGTGTATAGAAAATTTGAAATTCATTTTGAAGCCTTTGCAGGAAATATAACCTAGCAACAGAGAGTGATATTTTAGCCATAAAAAATCTAATCCTAAATCGCAGAAGGCGACACTTCCATACCTGGATCTTGCATGTGGAAAGTTTAGTGAAAAATCCTGGATAGTTTTTGAGTAATGCTCTGGAAACAAACCTGACAGACACCCGTCCTTCTCCTCACTTACTGCATTCCGAGTAATAAGTGTCTTCTCTCAGCGATCTCCAGATGAGGAACATTAGTAGTATATCTTAGTTGTGACAGGATATCTAATATCAAACATATTTCACTCTTAATGTTGAAAATTTATTAGATTTTAGCAGGGAATGGAATTCATATTGCTGTCAAAACTAAACATTATCTTGTCATCAACCTCGAACCGCTGTTGAATTTTAGTCAGACTACAAAATATGATATCTGCCAAAACCCAACATTCTATAGCTATTTGGGGTTGCAGGGTTGCGTAATGTCCTCGCTGACACTGGACATTAAGTAATATACTCTGTGGGCTGACTACCGGCCAATGTTGGGTTATAATGTCATTACAATTTCAATTTCCAAGTAAAATTCTGCATTTGTTCTAAGTTGCAGAATCTTGTGGTTTGCTAAATGTGAGGTTTTGCTAATAATGTAGGAGTGAAAGTGTGTTTCGTTCTGAGGCAATGTTATTTTTCAAGAGATCAGCTGTTGAACTCCACGTTTGATTCATTTTAGTGTATTTCATTTTATTTTACTTACTCGTTGAGATTAAAAATCTCTTTAACATGGTATACCTGACCAAAGTAGAAGTCAATCATTTTTATTATAATGCAACATAAAAGCATTTATACAGGATATCCACAATAAGAGCTTTTCATTCATAGTAGCTTCACAAGCAAAACCAGCACGTCTCCATCACCGCATTCTGTGGGCTGACTTTAAACATATAGATGGACTTAGAGGGCGAGTCCAGAATCACACACAGGTTTTTATCTTCAGGTATAGGGCCAGAGTGTGTCATTATATGGTTTGTTTTCCATTTTTTTAAATGAATACTGACTTGCCCATTCCTCTTCAGACTCAGCCCCTCAGCTCAACATCGCCTGCACTAATAGGACTGAATGGTAAAGTGTCCTTTGTTTTTTTCTCTGTGCTCTCGTATCCAGATGGCCACTGCAGAGATTGTTTTAATTTAAAATTACATTGCAAATGACAAGTGGAGGGAGAAGCTGCAGTCCAGACTGGACAATCCTCAGTCCATACACAAATCGATGAGAAGAGCAGGCGAAAGGTTTCAAGGGTACCCCGACTGTGAATCCTTATATGCTTTAAAACATACTTGACGGTATCAACTATATAAACGCAACATTAAATCTACTCTACATCCCGTAGTTTGTACTAGTTTTGAAAAAAATAATTTATCTCGTAGGTCGCCGTTGCTTTGTACGTTGCAATGGAGTCTGGGTAGTGACGTCAAACGCTTGCATTGGCCGGCTCCTGAACCGCTTATCCTTATTCAACAGTTAAAAATGTCATCTGACAAACCTTTTCAATTTAAACCCTAGCGCGACAAAAATTTGGGAAATTTTAATCAAACTGAGCAAACACAAGAAGAGGATGAGAGACGTGATGAAGCGAGAGTGGGGCACAATCGCTGGTTTCTGTGCGGGTACTGTGTTGCTATAGCAACGATTAAGGAGCGTGTTTGTTGTAAAGAGCTCTGCTTTTTGTCAGCAGCTGTTCACATTAGGCACATACATTAACTTTCGTTGTAAGATGTCCTCCATGGTCACAGTCGTGTCCGATGGTCTGCTTTCAGACTCTCTGCATCCGTGAGCTGGTTCAGATTTTAGCAGGGGAGCGGCCATCGTCTACTGTCCTCGCCATCATTATGCCATTCATTTATCATTATGAAAAAACATTTATGGCATGATAATGCCTTAATGTCTTTATAACCGGGGTTCCCTTTAAAGAAACAATATGAAAATGTCTGTCCAAGGTGTCTTTGAGTCTCCAACGCAGAGGGTCATGGGTTCACATGCTAAACATTGTTTTGTCTTTGCAATCAGAGAACAGAAGCAGAAAAAAAAACTATTTGAGACATATTCCAGCCACAGTCTGCTTTTAAAAGAAATCATTGTTGCGGCGCAAAGGGGTTTTATGAAGCAATATTTCTTTTCAATAACACAATACACACAGCCATGAGCAAGTCACAGTGTACAGATCAGAGTTTAACATTGGCAGGCCCTTGAGAGAGACAACTCCCAGCTTTAGAGATGAAACTAGGTTATTATTTCTGTGCTTACATCCTGTCTTCTCTGCACTTTGGGGAAATTTTACCTTTGCAAATTCCTTGCACTTTACGGGAAAAATTTCTCGCCACAGCAAAAACATTAATTTGATTAACTAGTGTAATATACGTAAAAGCTTCTCTACTTTTTAAACAACAAAAAAACAAGCAAATGGGTTCCTTACTTTATTACAGGGCTGGGTGTATTAGTTGTCAGTTCTGAGAGAAACAGTCTCGCAGAAAGAACAGAACCAGTTCATTCATAGCATAGAATATTTTAGGGATGTAATATTCATGCTGTAAGTGTACTTTCAGAGCTGCATTTCAGAAATACAATAAAGGTAAATATTTAGGTGCTGAAGGGTCGATGTGGGTATTAGACAGATCTGCAGAGAGCAAGAGTTTGCCTATCATTTAGGTTGCTGAGCCTGACTCTCACATCACAGTACTTCTATTGCACTGCTGATATTTCCACACCAGCTTCCCCCTCTGCTGCTACTCACACCCTTTAAAATGCAAATCCTGTAATCCAGCACCTCATAGAATACAAACCGTCTCTGAAGTGGCCTATGCAGGCATATTGCTTGTCAGAGCGGATTTATGTAGAAATGTATATATATAGGATTCTGTTTAAGTTATTATACAATTTGGCTGTAAGCGCATTAGTACGAGTTATCAGTACCACTCATACAAATTACATCGAGTGAAAAACACAATGCGGGGATAGCTGGTGAGTCCTTGAGCCAATTTAAGTTATTGTGTCCCCTTTTCTGATTTGATATTTTATTTGGAAAGACACCAGTTACGTCACTGTCCATAAATAACAGCATTTGACGGACTAGTCTCAAATAATGTGGTACAAGCAATTTGTTGTACTGTCTCTACCCTGAGCTGTCAGTTGTTAGGTGGCGCCTTCATGTATTGGATTTGTCTGTCTATCACGTCCCATATATTTTCCATTGGATTGAGATCTGGGGAGTTTTGTGGCCCAGTCAAGACTTTGATCACTTTGTGTTCCTCAAACCGCTCCTGAACCTATCACTACATAGTAGAGGTGTGATGCTGACGTACCCATTTTAGGCCATTTTAGACAAAATGTTCATTTGCTACCTTAAATATCCCCTCCACTGACAGGTACCTTTGTAATAAGATAATTGATGTTATTCATATTTCAACTATCAGTGATTAAAATGTTATAGCTAATGGGTCTATAGTTCATGTATTAGACATGTAAGAAAATGTATTTCAATCCTCAAATATCTATATGCATGTGCAGTAATGCATGCATGCAAACACAGCAGTTCCTGTGTTTGGAAAGCTTGGCAGATCAGTCATTTATTTTCCTTTTCGATCTGTTCTAACTCAGGGTCTGTCGAACTCAAGCGGACATCTCTTCCAGTATCAACAGGAGGTACCATCATTTTTATCAGAATATATGAACCCTATATTGTCTGGCGACTTTAATGATACAAGTATCTTGTGATCAGATTATGAGCTGAAATTTCTTTTCTGCAGTTCTATTCATCGTTTAAGTTTCTATTTTACCCTGTATTTAGTGGTAGATGATATATTACCACTATATGAGTGTGTATGTGAGTGAGTGTGCATACATTTTTGTTTTTATACATCAACACATGTGCATCTTCTTGTCTCGCAGATTTTTAATTTTTAATTTTTCATCATAATGGCTTGTACTCTTGCTTCCGTTAATTCATCTCCAAGAGCACAGGGCTGAAAACAATATTATTGTGTTGTGTAACTGCATCGCTATGCCAGACTGGGATGTTGGAACCAAACGTGATTTCAACTATTTTTGTTTGTATTGTGAACCCATTGGACTCATACATATCCTGAAGGCAAGAAAAAAAAGTGTTGATTATAACACTATGATTGATTGTCTAAAATTACACATTTGTTCACATTAATTCTCAATTAACCTCTTTAAATTGGTCTGTGGAGCCCAACATTTTGCCCTAGCAAGTAGGGCTTAATGAACATAAACTTAAAAAACAGAGGAAATATTGAACATTTGTCTAAGATTTCTGATTACCCAAAATACACTGTATCTTGATTTCTACACACTACCTATCCATTCTCTTCTCAACTTTCATGGGTACGAACAGAATTGATAACAGCGTTTACCACTATCATTCAGTGACCCTATTAAAGGATGAACCAATTACAGTTTGTGCATTAATTATCAATCGCGGTTTGCAAGTGAGGAGAAAAAGTCAATATCAAATTGATATTGACTTTTTCAAACAAAAAGCCATGCTCTCTTATAGGGGTCCATCCTTTGTAGTTTTATATTAATCCTCTCCATTTCTTCATTCTGACTGCTCAGCTTTGTTTGCTTTCCCAAGCCTGTCAAAGTACAAGCTGGCAACTTAAAATATATTCTTTAACTTCTTCTCCAGACACTGTCTGGATGTCGCCTTTGGTTGTTCCTGAAAAGCTCCTCACAGCCGAGATGAAATTAAGTATTAATGGACGTCTGTGCTTGGAAGGAGGATAAGGGCCGATTGCTGATGTGATTCATGTGTGTGATCTGCCAGGATACAGGTGCAAATAGGTCAAAATACTCATCATTTCAAGTTTTTATCCATAAAACGCTACAGCGATGATGACTGACGAGCTGTGAGGAGCAGAGCTTTGCAGGTTTGCCACTGCACACATTGCCACTGCAATCTAAACTCCATCAGATGTACGTTTTGATTTATATGTCAGACCTATAGTAGTGATCCAGGCTTTGATGACCTATTTTTTTGAGTTCTTATTGAAAAATATGTTTCTTACACTCTTGCATAAATCGTGAATTCTGTTATCGCAGGGAACACAGATTATCTACAGAATGGCGGCTCAGTGAGGGAATAGATCTAATCTGAGCTGTCTGATGTTCTTGGACTGTGGTGCTTCCTTGGCTGTGGGCAGTTATCTGATCCAATCATGTCTCACTGGACGCAGCCTCTTATGTGCAACGTGCAAATAAAACAGAATGTAACAATAAAACTAACAGTAAAGTCAATTATTTAGGTGCTGCTTCTGTGAATGTCCAAAAGACTTTATACTGTCCTTAGTCGGGTGAAGCTTCTGTTGCTCTCCAGTGTAAGTTCAAATCTGAGGGCATGGTTGGCACTCCATTTACATTTTACCTTCTGAACCGTGTTAAGTATGTCACCCAGCCTAACAGAAATTACACAATCCACGTGTGCAAATTAAAGATTTCCTGCCTATTAACTGGGATCCAAGTGAGAAGTTGGAATGCTTAAGATTCTGCAAACACTTACTGAAATTTGCCGTAAGATTCTAACCACTTACAGGTTATGTGGATGGTGGTGTCCATGCCTTGATGGTCCGGAGATTAGGTTTAGTAGCAGAAAGGGGACTTAATTAAAAAGGGACTGGTGGTTATATTGCTATTATTGATATGTTTATGCCCTGAGCGATGTTCTGTTGTGGAATGGATGGTAACAGAAGGTTTTGAACTTCAACCAAGGTAAGGTTGAGTGCATAATAAAGGATGTCAAGCACACTTGTACCTATCCTTCCTGGATGACCAGCCTTTGTTTGGTGTATAAGTAGGGTAGGGATCTCTTAGCTACCAGAACAAAAATTGAAATATATTTGACGATTGTAATATAAGAACATAACATAGATCGTATTTTTATATCGCATCTTGCTCTATATCTTCCCTCCCTTGTCTAACTGCGAATGTTTGATTGTGTCATAATAACAGCTTCACTGTTCTCGCACCTAGCTCTGCTCCTCACGTGTATACAATCTACTCACCAGCAATCGTACGAGAACTCTTTCGTTGTGTGATTTGTCACCTTTGATTGCTGTCAAAATGAGTGTAAGAGAGCAGCTTTGTACTAGTTTGAATCTAGTGGTGGTTTATTCATGAAATCGCCTGTTAGTGCAGATAACCTCCAAGTCCTTTTGTCATTGGCGACGGGGGCTCAGTTGGTAGAGCGGTTGTCCACTTATCTGAAGGTCAGCGGTTTGAACCCCGGCCACTGCAGTCTACATGTAGAAGTGTTCTTGAGCAAGAAACTGAACCCCAAGTTGCTCCCAATGGCTGTTCCATTGGTGTGTGAATGATGGCGTGAATGGTTACTGCTCCTGATGATTATGTGGTGCCTTGCATGGCAGCCGCTATCATCACAATGTTCATGTGAATGGTGAATGCTGACTCGTGTTTTAAAAGCGCTTTGAGTAGTCGTGCAGACTAGAAAAGGTCTGTATAAGTACAGTCCATTTACCATTATCATTGCCTGGATTTACACTATAGTCCCAGACTACACAATGGTGTAGTCAATGCTACGCTGTGAGCCTTTATCTCATTAGTCTCCATTCTGTGGGGGTCTAAGTGGCTCCCCCTTTGAAATGGCAGCATAGGTGGTAACAGAGGTGAAACAGACATCTATATAAAGTAGGAAAGCATGGGGTTGTGATGTTTTGACAAAATAATTAGTTTGGGTCATAACGACAAGAATATAAAGCAGAAGGTGGCAGTTTACAGCCAACTCAAAGAAGAAGAAAAAACAACCAGAAATGTCTTTGGGAGACAGGAAGCCGTCTGGGAGCTGCATACCCTCTGAGTAGATGCTGAGATCTAACACCAAGTAACAGGTAAGGTTGTTGTTTTTTGACATGTTAGTGTGTAGAATTCAATTCTTAACGAATATGTAAGATGTCAAAGCAGATGCTGTCACTGATAGATCATGACTCTTTTGCTCCCGGCACCCCGGCTTGCTATTTGAAAAGATAAACCGGTACATCACTGCCCTGCTGTTTTTTTTTTCCAGTGTAAACAAACAAGGCATTGTAGAAAAGGGTCTGTGTTGTGACGCTGGTGCACTATGTCTGTGTAAAAGGTTTTATGTCTTTTTATTTCCTGCAAACAATGGTAGAGATTTGATAAAGAACATGGGTAGACGGGGCACAAATTCCACAGAGACTTCATGAAAAAGATGTGTTTATTCTAACACAGGTTTTCCAGAAAAATCTTTGCACTTGAAATGAAAAAATAATATATATATATATATATATATATATATATATATATATATATATATATATATTATCTATATCTACTCAGAGGGTATGCAGCTCCCAGACGGCTTCCTGTATATATATATATATATATATATATATATATATATATATATATATATATATATATATATATATATATATATAAAATGTTGTTATACTCTGGAGGACAATGTTTTTGTGAGAATGACAGTTGTGTAGCAGCCTTGTTCAGGATGCAAGGGTATTGCGTGTGACTATGATGAATCTGAGGGAGCATGCTTCACAAGTGTGCTTCATCATTCAGTGTGACACAGTTAACGCCGGCTGACAAATGAGTATTTACCATTAGTGCTCATCCATCCTGGCTGTTCCTTTATAATACAGATGTAGTATGCAGTGTCATCTTCAGACCCCAAATGAGTGGGCTCAACCGATCCTCAGAGGACTACTAATGGAAAGCTGGGAATGGATTTGGATGATGTCATTTTGAGAGAAAAAGATTGTCAGCTAAGTTTTCATTGTAGAGCGATCAGAATTTAAAGTTTGTATGCTACTTAGATTGCTATTCACATTTTTATGAAAGAAACAGAAGTTTTTAACTGCCAATCAGAAATGGAATCGTCTGCCAAATTCCATTAGCAATAAAATAAATCCGATTGGCAGTTTCAAACTTAATGTTCAGACCAATCAAAATTGTAATATTATTACGGGGTAACCAGCCCTTGAGGTTGACCGTTTTTTCAAAGCTACTTCTTCAGCTTGAAGAAAGCTTTGTCCAGACGGGTTACACCATTATCTTGGGTCGAGTCTATTGGGTAGGTTGTCAAATTTGCCGCTAATGAATAACTTGCCGCAAAGACCTTCTCCCAACATGAGTGCAATTCCCAGTACTTTGGCTGCCAGCCACGCTAGCTTTAGCATTAGTTTTTTTTGTACTTTTTTTTACATGCATTCATTCCTTACCATACAGATTTACAATGACTGTGTAGCAGTATGAAAAAAGCAATATCGGATAATGGCTACTCAAATTATATTTTAATCTTAAATTAAAAAAAATAGATGCACAGTGGGTTCATCTGAGTCTGAGACATTGATTTTGTGACGAATAATATTCACTTTATGATATAGCATAAACCATTCTGAAATTAATTTGAATGCATTTGACCCATCCTAGGCGCTTCACAGTGGCAAAATAGGTTCAATGCCTTGCTCAATGATCCTTGACTGTAGTGGCAGTCATCGTCAACAGATGCATGAAACTCCTCACCTAGCTCTTTTCGACACAAAGGAGCAGCGGCACTAATCCTTCGGATATCCCTGCTCCTCATCTGATCCTCAAGACTGAGCCCAAACCCCCTATAAGGGAAGCTAATTTTAGCTGCTTGTATCTGCGTCTTCATTATTTCAGTCATTACCCACTCTTCATCACATAGATGAGGGTTGGAACATAGATCACCTGGTAGATTGAGAGCTTTGCTCTGTTCAGCTCTCTAATCACCACAATGGATAAATTGTGGATAAATCCATACGAATGATGCTGCACCAAATCCTCTGTCTGACACGCTCTCCATTTTCCCAATCACTTGTGAACAAGAAACATAGATACTTAACCTCCTTGGCTTGAGGCAGCAACTCAACACCAACCATTCCACTGTTTTCCAGCTGCGAACCATGGTTTCAGATTTAGGGGTGCTGACTCATGCAAGCCACTTCCCACTCAAAGTGCTGTAGTGTTCACTGAAGATCTCGGATTGATGAAACCAACAAGGATGACATCTTCTGCAAGCAGCAGAGATGTAATTCCAAGCTTCCAGAATCAGATACTCTCCTTCACTCTCTTCAGGGTTGTCGCCGTTCCATTGGTGACATTGTAGAGAGATTTTGACACTGCTAGCAAGTTTCACTTCTTTTGAGAATTCGAAGTTGCATCTCAGTCAGTATGTCATTACAATGCCATCTAGTGGAAATGAAGGAACAAGATATTTATTCATTGAATTATGTATTTTCTGAGGACCAAACCTACCAAATCCCACTTTAACCCCGGATGATGAAAATGACCTCAATCCTGGGTCGACTAATAGCTGTGCTGAGCAGTACAGACGATATCTACTTCTCCTCTGCTCCCCTCCTACATTGATGCACCCCACCATGAAGCAACTGAAGGCATATAATATTGATGGAAAAGCTTGATAATTAATTGCATAACCGGTCCTAGGTTGCTGTCAGCACATCAGCATAACATAATCTCAACGCTGCTATATACTGTTGGCTCGGTCTATTCAATGAACACTTTGACATCTTATCCAGACGACCCCTAGACTCTCTGAAGTGCCTTTATGAGCTTCACTCATTGTGACCATTCCAATTGCAAATATTGCAAATGAACAGTATGTGTCGAAGCTACAACAATTAGAATGAAGGTTTAATCGCTTTTCTATCTGAAATCTAGATATCTGTTTGTATAATTATACCCTATATCGAACTCTAACTTATGCTTTAATGCTGTAATTGCTTCATGCTCCGGAATCCTGAGTATATCAATAACTCAATTTGTCTTGTAATTACATGTGGCCCTTTTTTTGTTGTTGTAAATTCCCTCTAAGACATAACAGCCTGGTAAATCATTTCTTTTTCTTTTTAGAGGTGTACAAAAAACTTTATTCACCATCATGCAGCATAAAAGCTATCATTTGCATATCCATGGCATTTACAATGCACTGGAAGACTTGGACGGTGAACCGATTACAAGTGGAAACAAAGGCGTAGTTTCGGAGAAATTCAGCTGCTGAAGAATCTGCTGTGAGATTTCACATGCCACTAAACACGACCACCGAGCATTCTTGAGTACCTTTCAAACACCTTCCCAGACAAATTAGACACAGCTCAGTAGCACTCAATGGGCTTTGCCCATGGGAAATTATTACAAGACAATAGGCTTCGCATCTTCGTTTTATGTTCTGAGGGGGAAATTGGCTGGGGAGTGAGAGAGTTTTGACTTTCCTTTAAAATAGACAGAGACTATATAGCGTTTCAAAATCAAACAGCTGTGAATGATAACTAATTTTCTTGCAGGTTTGTTGATGCAGATGATCTGATCCTTGAGATTCCATTGAAGTGGTTAACTCAGAGGGATGATTACATTCTGAAGATGATGGATGTGTGCTGGGTAATGGGGGAGACAGGAGGATGTCCGGGCTCTTCAATGGCTGATGACTTTCACTCGCAGTCATAACCACAGCATCATTTCCCACCTGTCATGAGCTACGCCACATTCTTTATCGTATGCATTGAGCAGTTGACAGGTTATCTCTTTAATCTTGCTCAATTAAGCAGCATGTATTTGAATGTGTGGGTCTATTAAGAACTGCCAAATAATGGATGAAGATACTGTATGAACAAAGTGCTTTGAATCTGTTGCAAAGGTTGCAGATATTCCTGTACCCTGAGGTGCACGGCAAAAAAAAAGATGAATTTCCCACGAGGGAAAGGTCAAAATGTTTTAATGATATTCCACAAACCCAGCAGCGAGGCTCATCCCACTTTAAAATATATTTTACTACAGCACATCTCCCGTTTCAGCTTACAAAAGGTATAATTTGCATATGATGTTGGAATGGAGCTTTCAGGCAGTGTCATGTCCTGTCATGCAGAAACACAGACCTGGTTCAAGCTATTGACCCAAAGAAACTCAGATTTCCTCAGCAGCTACAGATGAGTGACGGGATAAAGAGGTGACGGTTCCACTTCTGGGTCTGGAAGTCTGTTTATAATTTAACAGTAATGCACAATCATCTAAAATGTTATTGTTTCTAGGGAAAGGCATATATAGTGGGTGGAGTGTGGCTGCCGTATTTTTTGATGTTCATAATTTTGCCATAATAAACATTTTTATCTAATTAACAACAATCACAGATTCTCAAAGCGACAATTTGCTGCTGTTCTTGTCAGCAGAAGCAATATCAATTAGTAACTATACATTTGAGAAATTTTGATGGGCATCTCTAAGTATATTCTGACATTTTAACGCCCAAACAGGAGAAAATTGGCAATATTTTGGCACATGAACACAAGCCAAGACTTTCAAACCCATGCTTGGGGTTAATGGAGCTCTGAGCTAAAAGCTGAAATAAGAACTCTTTGTTCATTGTCCACCCATGACTCTGGTTTTCATTCTTTCAGTCTGGTTTTCCTTCTTTCAGCCTGCCCAATACTGAATACCTGACGACTAGTTGAACTCCACGTATTGTTTATCAGCTTATTAGCCATAACAATGGGGCAGATGTTGATCAGGAAGGGAAGGATCATCCACTTGTCAGAACGTCCTTGCAGTTTACAGCTGTGTGGTCATTCAGGGGCTGCATTCTGTGAAGGATGCAACAGATGCGTGTCCTTCCCGGTTTACAAAGGCCAGACACATTGAGCACAATTGCTAGAAGCAGTCAACAGTTCTTCTGGGATTTACTCTTGCATAACAAAGCGTGACGCCTGTTGCCTGGCACTATAGTCAGTAGCTGTAAAGGGTGTAGTGGTAGTAGTAGTAAGTCCGTATGTTGAAGTGTGTTTTTGTAGGCTACGGAATCTCAAGTTGCCTACTATATCTGCTCCATTGGTGTGTAAATGATTATTGCTTCTGATGGGCATCTGGCGGCTTGCATGGTAGAAACCCCTACCACTGTATGAAGCTCTGGGTTACAGGGGGAAGACTGACTTGGGTTGTAAAGTCAGAAAAGAAAGGCAGTATATACGTAGATTCCTTTTATCAACTTGCAGTGCCCAGCTCTTCCTCTACTTACCTACTTACTGCAAGATTGTTCCACCTGGGTAGAGGAAGTTCCTCTCAAGGTTTTTTAGTACGGCGTTTTCTTTACTCTTTGTCTCCTGTATTAATAATTGTGACTCTAGCCTTGGCCAGTCACATTCACTCCTCTCATCCACCTCATGCAGACCGTCACATTACATCCCCTAGTCTCAATTGAGAAGAAAAATCCTTGTGAAAATCTGTACCCACAGTTTAGAACAGAGATTATAACCCATGCCCGCAAATTTCTAAAATGTGCGCACGGTTCATGAACTACCAATCACATAAAACATGACATCAGAAGGCAAACACTCACACTTGCCTTCGCACATAAATGCACATAAATGCACATAGGCTTGAGCTAATATTTGGGTTTTGTCATCATGACCTTGATACTGTGTAAAAAAAAATCTCTCTTTATATAGAAACAAATCTATCACTTCACAATAAAATTGCATGTATTGTTTTAGAGCTGCGGCCAACAATTAATTCATTATTGATTAATCTTGGTCCAAGAAAATGGTGAAAGTGTCGACAGCCCATGGTAACATCTTCAAATGTTGTATTCTTTACCAATCAACAGTCTACAACCCAGAGATATTTAGTTTACTGTTAGCTTCCTAGTTGTCATCTTGAAAATGACTCAAAACAGTTAATTGATTTTCAAAACAGTTGGTAATGGGTTTAATACTTCATAATCTGCTTGCGCGGTTTATAAGGCCTGTACATGGATTTCTAGACTGAGGTTAAAGATTTACAGAGAAATTATTTTACTATCAACTGACACTAAGGGGTCCTCTGTAAAAACACTTTCACGGTTAATGGAAATTGCACTTATTTTAACGAGAAATCAGTGTTGGATTGACTGATTTTTTTGAAGAAAGTTTAACCTGTCAGTAGAAGAGTCATGGATCACATTCAATCCATTCTAAAGGTTAAATTACATTAAACCAAGGCAATCCATCCAAATAGTGGATGAGCTATAAGTCTGTGTTTCCACTGAACAATAATATGCAGTTATCACCATGGTAGATATCATCCTAGGGCACACGTAGTCGTGGTCATGTGCTTGTGCGTGCTTGTGTTCTACTGACATTGGATTGCTTCTTGCTTTGTTTTCCTCTGGGGAGTCTTGTTCTAAAATGTAGATTTGTTTAAATACTGTTGTCTGTTTGGAAAAATGTGTAGGTACGTCATCCAGCTGGTGACCACCTCACCTCTGATTAAATCAGCTAGTCCGTTAGCCTGATGGCAAAGCACACGCCAGACAAACATATGTCTCATTAAGTAGCTCAGACTTGTTTTCTCCGGGAAAAGGCAATCTTGGCAGTAACCAGCAGCAGTTTTGGAGATGGATCTTGTGCTCTGCTGGGAAAGCTGGGAGAGCTCCAGGTAGTTTTTCTACCCTTCATCTTCCCTCGGAGCACTGTCTCAGAGATGCTCTGATTCTCAGCCCTCATACCAGCTGTCCAAAAACCTTGTGCTTTCCAAATAAGTATGAGCAAAGTGGAAGGTATGTAAACTTTCTGACAGGCATTCTGATCAGAGGAGAGTCACTTATTATGATGCTGTTGCTATCAACAGCTCAATAACACATTGACTAACCGGAGGTGACACAAGTGTGAGCAAGTCACTTTTTCATTTGAAATAACTCTCGAACAACAAAGAATATGAAGAATGTAATGAAGTGTTAGGATCAGTAAGTCGTTGTGTGAGTATATAGGTAAGTGAAGGATAGTGTATGCAGTATTGTGCTCAAGAAGAAAATCATAACTGTGGCTTGGAGAGTATCCGAAACAGCCGACTCTCTCACAAAGATCACTGGAGTGGTTAGTGTGTACTAACTAACAATTATCTACCAATCATATCAAGTAGCCAAACTACCTCTTGGGTTAATCGCCTTATCAGATCACGGAATAGCTTTATATTAAACCATTACCACCAATGCAAGCACTGGTGTAGTTTCACATCAGATCATCATTTATTAAATATAGTTCAAATTCTTTAATTTTAGTGTTTATAGTATCCTATATTATATGGTATGCTACATAATTCAGATTAATATTTTTCACTTACTTTATAGGAAGGCCCGGGGTTTGTTTCATACAATACATGAATATCTATTTAGTGGTTTGTAATAATAAAAATGTAATAGCTTTAACAGAAAAATTAACTCAGATAAAGATCCTATTTGTTTGTAATTGCTAATATAATCAGACTTTGAGTCTGAAAAAATAAGAGGTCGACCACCAACATGCATTTGTATGCATTGTAGCTTATTATTCTATTTTAATTCATCACTAATACATTATCAATAAATATTACAAATTCTGCAGGCTGTGCACAAATATTAACGGTATGTTGTTGTCACTTCTACTTGTATCTTCCAAAACAGTGAGTTACAGTGATGTATGGGTTTTCTGAATCATTTTGGTGCCTTGCATAAATCATAAAGCTTCTTTGAAATATAAGCATCCCCCCCACATCCTTTACTTTTGGCAGGTGTTGTAATGTAAGTCGCAGTGATATACAGTATAAGAGTTATCCTGACACTGCATAAACCTCTAGGAGGAAGAAGGAAATCTTTAAGCTCAGAACTGCTAGGTGCAAAAAAAAAACTTACTCTGTATCTATGCTGACGAGCATTGGCCTGGCATGAACCGAGCGTTAAATGGAGTGGTGCACACGTCTTTGTTTCCTTATAGATAGAACAGCTTTGACAGCTCATCCCCCAGGAGAACAGTCTCCACAGCTGCAATATGCTTGAAACAAAAGAAAGTCAGAGAGGAGACACTAAAAACTAGGTGTCATATAATAAGAACATTGAAACAAGTGTGATTTACTGAATGAGAACATACTGATGAATCATTTATGCAAAAATGTCTTTATTGTCTATAGCAGTGGCGGGCAGTCAGTTTTCTACCTGGGCCTTCAACGCTATACACCTGCAATTCAGTTGCCCTCCAGTGACTTCACAGTTACAATGCAGCTACAGTATGTTGCAAGACTACACAAGTCTGGACACTGGAAATATGTATTGAAATCAGGTTCAACACATATGGGCGATATAGTAAAATAAATAAATCACATATCTAACGTAACGGTCATTACTAAACAATGAATTCTCAAAAAACAATCACATTTACTCATTAGACCACAAAGACAGAAACAATGCCATTAAATGTCCGTAAGTAGGATTCAACTGGGTTTTCTCTCTGACTCCAGTCAAGCTGCTGGGATAATCAAACGTGCCATCAGGCATACTAGCACCGCTAAATCACTGGATCTGGAGCTTATTTATGCCACAACGCCAACAACCATCAAAGGCAAGCTATGCTTGACAGGTACTTAAGATACTTAAGACTTAAACTCACCAAAGCTGGTCCTCATCTCGAGATAAACTCTATCTTCATTATTGTCTTTAAAAATAATTATATAACACTATCGTAGAGGCCACTGATGCTTTTCATTATAAATTTTCTTTCCATGGCCATATAGGCCAGATCTGCTAGGCTGTCCAGTCCAATTTCTCCAAAAAGTTTTAATTAGTTGAAAATGACCGCTCAGAAGGGTTACATCCTCATACATAATACTGACGCAGGACGAGACCGGCTTACCTAACATACCCTGGCATGTCAAAGAACACATCCTAAATGACAATTTCATAATATATTTGGTTAAAAAATATGACAATAAACAAAATCATCCCATTCATTTCAAAGGGCATAGGTATTCAGGCTGAAGGTTGCTTTCCCCAGTGAAGACGCAGACGTGTCACCCAATGACCAGACCCCCCAAACAGCTTGTGTTGGAGTCGGTGTCATCTGATGGGAGTTAGAGAGACTCTCTGACTCAAAGATTCAACTGACTTCTGCAATTATCTAGCCATAATCTTTGGAGAGACATTACCAGTCAAACCATCCTCCTCACATTGTGTGGTCAGTTTGTAGGCACCTCCTCCTCCAGCCTAAATTTTAACATCTCAAGTGTATATAAAGTTCTTAATTATTGATCTAACTGTTGAAACTGACATCCCATTTGTTGAGAGATTTTTGAGTGTACATTGCCAGATTTGTGCAGCTCTACAACTTTCTTCACACATCATTGCTGTGTTCAGGGATAATTAGGTCTCTGTCACCTCATATTTATAGCCCAGTGAAACAGAGAGTCATTGTTCACTACTTAAGGGTTCCTACTCACACAGGCAAACCTAAAAATATGAAATAGGACTGCAAATAATACGATTTCTTCATTTTTCAAATACAGATAGGCCTATAGATTTTTTTTGTTCATTCCTTCATTTAGTTAATTTCATTCCATCAAAAGGTCAACGATGGGTGGGTGCAGGTTCTTAAAAGGATAATAGACACAAACAAAAACTTATCCCCCTCCTGTTGTGAAACATTCTTTTTCACAAACAAAGCTCATAAAATGAGTTACAGTAATGCCTACAAGCCTTCGTCAAGGCTACACATATAATTAAAGAATTCTACGGTGGGATGGGATCAAGTTAAGTTACATAGGTCTGGTGTTGTGAGTAACATAGGGCAAGCAGGAACTGAAGCTATTTGTTGTAACAAAACTCAAATGCACCAATATAACCTGGGTACAACATTTTCCTCCATACCCAGAAAACTAAAAATTCATCTATGAAATCCTTACCACTGGTTTCATTGGAACTGCTGATCTCATCTTTTGCTCTTTCATTGTAAAGTTGTAATTTCGATGACAGCATTTCGCTAAAAGAGACGATGTCCTGCTGATGCAATGATTGCTGCTGAGAAACGTGCACAGACAATAACCTGTAATACAGACCGGCCCAATTCATCACCTAGCACACGCGATGGTTTGACATAAAGTAGCTTGGTTTTTCTCAGCAGAGCTTAGTTTTATTATTCCCTTTGATAGACTCAAGCCATGTCCCATCTGAGTAGGCATAATTAACAAATGCGTGATAAAACTCAGGCCCGAGGGAGCTGTCCACTCTCAATATATTTAATTAAAGTGAATGATATAAAAGGATCAATTGTTAGTTACATCGAGCTCCCATGACCACAGGGTTCAACAATAAAATATGATATAAGACCCACCGTTATTGTCTCTGGAGCTTTCATTAAGTAAAATGGTTCATTGTGCAGAGAACTAGGTGAGGGTGAGGATAGAACATCATTCCATGTAACTCTGTCCCCTTTATTAACAAAAACATGTTTATATAAGTGTTAAGCTATACACTCTATTCAGTCTCTGCCCTAGACATTGATCTGTGCATCTAATAAACTATTCCTGGAGAGTCTGCATTCACATCTCCTGCCTGTTTTATTCCCCGGATCATTTCACGGGTCAGAGCCTCTGCAGTCAAGGCACCGGATCTCTGATCCACTTTCTTTATTAGCATGCAAAAATATGTTGACAAATGTATGCAAATTCAAGCAAATATTTTTTCACACACACGCACATGATTGTAAAGTAGCACATGCTGAAATTAAAAGCATCACTCTGCCACATCTAGCTCCAAACTATGTTTAAAAAGTACAGTCAAAAAGTCCCCCCCTTTTTTTTTATCCCCACATTTTATTATTAAACACAACAAACTGAGGCCGCATCTCGTTAAACTGTGCGCTACGCCACAGCGCCATCAACACAGATGTCAGATTCCAGAGAGAGAAAGAATATAAGCGAGGATAGGAAAAAGGTTGAAATACATCATACAGAAAGGCAAAGTCAAACACCCGACAGGTGATTATAGTCGGTCAGCATGGAAGGGAAACCAAACTATCTACTTACACGTTCATAGTAGCCTCTGCCACCGCTGTGTGAATGGTGTGTGAATGGGTGAATGCTAGCTCATGCTATAAAGCGGTTAGGGTTGTCAAGCACAGCAGCAAGCCTATAAGTACATTTGCATAAGATCAAAAGTTTGTCACAAACTGATCAAGAGCACCGGATATCTTTTTGATCGATGTAACCATTAGATCCGCAGTTTCAACTACATGGGAGAGAATCTATGAAGTGTTGCCACACATACATTCTATGATTCCCCCCAAAAACGTTACGGTTAGGACGGTTGGACCCTCTCAGTAAGTTTGAGGATAATTTGCAAATATCAGTGGAAATAAGGACAGCTCTGTGCTGAAGATAATTCGGTCTGAAAAAGAAGCTAATTAGATTTGTAGATGTGCAGTCATCAGTCTACTGGCTTATATAACAGAATATGGATAGAAAACTTATTGGTTGATTGAGTTAAGAATGTATAAATGACAGGAGTGGACAATTGAGGAGCCTAGGACATAAGCTCTATACATAAAGACTGGCAGCAGGTAGAGATTCAGTAGGAATAAGACAAAAGAGCAAGTGTGACTGGTTGAAATACACAGTGGGATCTCTGGGGAAATGAAATGTAACTTCTACCTCAATCCTAAAATTAGTAACGTCCTAGCCCATCAGTTACCATGGTCACTCAGGTGTCGCTATTTAAATGCCAGAAAAAGTTCATTATACAAATGTATCATTGATTTTTAAGTCTTGAATTGATCTTAACTATTTTGTTCAATTGTACAAAGTTTTGGAACTGCAAAGAGAAAGAATGAAATCAGCATTCCTAAGTTAAAAAAAATTGTAATGAAAAATAAAATACTAGAAAATTTTGATGTTACTTTGCGGAGCTCTGAGAAATTTAAGTTCAGAAATGTTGATGTCAGGTAGGATGGGTTTGGAGTTAAGGAAGCATCCTCAAATTAACTTACAGGAATTTATTAATATGTAAAGGGCCGTGAGGATATTTCCATATTTTATTTATTTTCGGACACAATGAAATTAGTTAAAAAGATCAGCTATCAAGACTCTTGAGTATCTGTTGACTACTCGATTAGTTTCCATCATTTTCACATCAGTGTGTGTGTTTGTGTTTGCATGCATCTGTGCATAAGGCTATGTGTGTCTGTGATTAAAAGTGCACACTCAGGAAAAACTATTATAATAACTAATGGCAAAAATTATGTCAGAGAAGCTTTTTGAGCCAATTAGTTCTACAACCAGATCAATAATCTTGTTTTGGGATTATTTACACCGTCCATGTCGCATTTTGGGGTTAGATCTGGCTCATCACTCACTTACAGATAAATCTATTTCTCTGCAGCAGGCAGCTGAAAAGCGCTTTGGTTCGGGTCAAACAACAGTTAGGATGGATCTGATTAGGCATAGTGGGTGTCTATTAGAGTATTGATTTTGGACTCATTCTGGTTTGGATCATCAGCTAAGTGGGGTGACACATAGAACTGGATATAAACCTGAATGTGCAGGGAATTTATTGGCAATGTAAGAAAATTGGAAGCATTCACTCACATCTAGCCAGTTCTGTTAGGTCTAGCTGAGATCAATAAGGATCATTTACACTGATCATATTTCTTTGAGAGTATTCAAAAACACACCAAAGATAGACATAACACACTGTAAACTGTAGGAGACACCGGAGATCAGTGTGACAGAATGAAAGTCTGATATTCCGTAGGGATGAATGTCATAGGAGTGTATGGTGTTGACGCTATGACAGTTATTTTCAGGTGTCAGGGTTAGGAGGATGGGAAACCAACAGACGGACCATAATGTCAAATGTTTGGTAAATGTGCGGTTCACCAGCAGATAAACTTTCTGTTTAGCAAGGAAGTCTGCAGCGATCAACTTCTCTTGTGCATCTTTAGTGCTATTTCCTTTTCAGTAGTTCTTCTGTTTGAATCTGGCAACCCATTGTTTACTTCAGTTGCTCCTTGCCTGCCCACTGTGGTGAAGCAGCAAGGAGTGATGGTAAGATAGTGTAACATTTCTTCTTTGATTTCTGAACCCCTGCCACAGTCCTGCCAAATCCCCCGCTGTGCTTTGCTCCCATGTCCCGACCCGTCAACGATGAGAGAGGAATACAAATGCCGTCGATCCCTGATGCGTAACCACCCCCTCCTCCTCTTGCTTCTCCCACATCCGCACCACCCTCTGCTTGCCTCCCTCAATCCCTGATTTCTCCCCTCCAAGGACAGCTGAGGGACATCCTACTGAGTGAGATAAGGCTGATTTCAGGCGCCACAACATGGCAGCATTCCTATGGATGTGTTTACGGCTGCCCAGCAGGTGTGGCTGGGGGGGCCACACTGGGATTTATGCTTCGAATGCACATGTTTGACTCACTTTCACAGCACCAGTCATGTTTCACTATGGAAAACCCATTCATATTTGTCTTTGTTTATCAGTGGCAGGTTCAAAGTCAGGAACACTTGAGGAGCATAACGGTTAAAATAGTAATACTAGACCCGTGCAATGTTACAGATTGTCCTAAATTGGAAGGGGGTAAAGATCCGAGGCCTGCAAGGTCAACAAATAAGAAATGATGAATAAGATGAGACCAGTTCTCGACTTACTGCATGTTGTGTGTGTAGGGGATTTCAGTTTGTAACATATGTTTATACTTAACAATTCAAAGCGTTTCCCATGATTAATGGACCAACTGTTTTACACATTTATTTATCAACTTCTTCTTCCAAAACAATTTATCATCAACAACAAAGAAAGAATTTCACTTTCAAAACTCTGTATGTAGACTGAAAAATCAGGAAAATTCTTATGAGGAAAAGAAAATCCAAAAATGCTTGATGTAACATTACAGATCTCTGAAAGGCAGAAAAATTAAACAGTAGAGAAAAAGAGTAAAAAATACTTTCTGACATATTAAATAAATCATATAATTAATCAACTTTAAAAACTAGAGCGACTTCTTCTAAGCTAACAAGTTATCAATAACAAACAAAGAAAATCATAATGCCTTTAAAACATGTCACTCCTGCAGGTAACAATGCAGCAGGTTTCATGGGATCTCCAAGAACATGAGTTTGTTTTGGATTGTATAGGCATATGACTGTAATCAAATAAATGATTTGGCTGCAGAGGGACAAACCAGAAAGAGGTGATAAAACAGCAGAAAAAGGAAATGTCACACCTAATAGAGACAAAGTCACCCAAAGAACAGAGCAGAAGGAGGACAGGACTAAACACAGTAGCCAAAATGCAGAGAAAAAAAGGCTGTATTGGAGTTTGTGCGTCTGTGCACATCTCAGCTCAGTGTGTGTGCATGTACATTCTGTGTGCCCCCATAGGAAGGCCCCGGAGGGAAAGAGGGGTGCGTGTGATTGGAGGTGTTCTTGGCTCACCCAATTTCAGGTGTAATCACCCAGACAGAAAATCAGAGGTAAGTGAACCAGACAGGGCCTCCTTCAGTTCCCTTTTCTTAGATACAGCTTCCCCCTTCCTCCTCCAGTAGCTATGAAAAGTAGATTATAGACCGTCTTTGCTTTTAGGATTTATTTAAGGTGTTGGTACCGACATATGTTTTCTTACTTGTGAAGCTCAACCTTGCCTTTTGAGCATTAAATACGTAAAACAAATACAGGTAGAGGTATGGAAAAGTACATTTTGGATTATTATAATAGTGATTCACCTGTTTATCTAAGATTCTTTAACGGTTCACAGAAAGGCCCTGAGCTACTATAGTTAGTTATTTTGGAGGAAAAAACATATTTTATGAGTGAGTCCAAGTGTGCTTGCAGATCTGTGTTTTAATACGTTACAGATATTGTCTGGGAACAGGCTGCAAATGAAATGCGGCGTTTAAGTCCTCCCACTCCCCTCCACATTTGTCTGCCGAACTTCTCACTGAAGTGGTTCCTGGTTATGGGCATGTCTGGATCCAGACCAAGCCCGGGTCTAGCATGCATCCTTCACATTCTTTATTAGGTGCATTCTTTTGGCAGCTGCAGACGCTTCTTGGATGAGCATGATGGTGCCACAGAAGGTTCATTTATAGTGGAAAACTGGCCAATTTTCTATTCCCTGCATCAAACCTGTTAGAGTGAAGTACTGTATCTCCACTGCCATTATTTATTTTGGTATTTATAGAAATTTCCATTGGCGTCTCGGCTATTTTGTGGAAAACGCATGATGCAATGAAATTAATAACATGGTTGTTGCTTCAACTGAGGGATAGCTATTTCAAAATGCAACTCTATGACAAAAATAGTTGCAGGATGTAGATTGCATCTTCTATCGATCAAGTAATGGACAAATCTCAATGTAATGTGCAATTGTTCAGTTGTTAACACCCTCTTGACCATCAATAGTACTAAGATCCAACAAGACCAGAACAGAGACCAGTCCCTCATCAGATGCCATTAAAAGGTCATTAGTAACTTTGACCAGTGCTGTTTCTGTACTATGGTGAACTCTAAAGCCTGATTGGAAATCCTCAAATAAACTTTTGTTCCGCAGAATATCACACAATTGTTCAGCTACCAAGGTTCATTTACAGGCCTGTAATTTGCTAAAGCCTCGGGATCAAGAGTCGGCTTTTAAAGCAGTGGTTTGATCATGACTATTTTAAAGGATTGTGGTACGTAGACGGAATTTAAAGACAGATTGATGATTTCTAATAGAGAGTTGCTGACTAAGGGTAAACTTTCTTTAAGTAGACTAGTTGGGATGGGATCTTGGAGACAGGTTTATTTTTTTGGAAATGAGAGAAGTTAATTGTTTTAGATCAATAGGACTGAAACAGTCTAGATCTGCTGCAGGTCTATCTGTTGTTTCTAAGAACATAGTCCTGGGGTGTAAATTAGTGGATCTTGTCCCTAATAAGTATAATTTTGTCATTAAAGAAACATCGCTACTAAGGGTTCTAGGAATACGGGACTCAAAAGAACTCTGAATCTCGGTCAGCCTGGCTACAGTGCTGAACAGAAACCTGGGGTTGTTTTCATTTTCCTCTATCAGTGCAGAGTAATATGCTGCTCTGGCGCTGCCGATGACTCTCTTATATGTTTAAATGCTGTCTTGCCAGGCTTAGCGGGACTCTCCAAGCTTAGTGTGACGGCATTTTCTTTTAAGTTTATGTGTAGTGTTTTTGAGGTTTTGAGTCAGGTTGTTAAAAACATGGAGCTGCTCTTCTCTGTTTCACACTCTTCACTTTTAGGGTGGCGATAAAGTCGAGAATTAATCTTAGAGAGCTTGCAGCCTTATCGACAAAATAATAAATTTGCACAGGACTAACGTTAGAGTTAGACTATTTTAAGTCGAGACATCCAACTGAACAAAGCGCTGATTGAATAACTTCTTTAAATTTTGCTACGGCTTCATCAGATATATTTCTAGTGTAGAATGATTTTTCTATTGGCGAGTTATTTAGTAGTTCAAATTCACAAGTTATCAAACGTTGGTCTGATAGAAGTGGTTTCTGTGGATGGAGTGTTAGTTTTTCAGTGTCAATGCTGTAAGTCAAGACTAAATCCAGGTGTGATTAAAACAATGATTGGGTTCATCTACACACTAACTGAAACCAACAGAGTTTAATATTGAGTTAAACGCAGTAACAAGTCTATCGTTGCCTTTATCTACATGAATGTTAAAGTCACCCACAATAATCATTTTATCTGTCTTAAGGACTACGCTTGATAAAAAAAATCAGAAAACCCATTTAAAAATGAAGAGTATGGGCCAGGAGCCCGATACACTATGACAAATATAATGTAATATAAAGCCTAGAGTATTTAGGGCTGCAGCATAGGAGCAGAACAAGGTCTTAATGCAAGCAGACATGTTTTATGGTTTGACCTTCTCAGCAGACAACCCTCCACCCCCAGCTGTCTCCCTTCCTCCTCTTGAATTCCTACTGTGTCCTTGTATGTGATAGTTGCTCACAAGATTTAATGGGTGGCTTTGTTTGTATGACATTTAGCTAAGCACCCCTGCTATCACCAAGTAAAAGGTGCAAAAAGAGAACCAGAACCAGACAGTAAGGTCACAGCAAAGACGGAAGGAAGATTTTGGGTAAAACTTTGAGAAAAAAACTAACAGACACATTTTCTTTCAAGCCATGACGATTCCAGGATATCAGCAACTTTTTGGGGATATTATTAACCATAGGCTGCAGATTTGTGAGCTTTTTTTCATTATCATTTTTGTCATGAAGAATTATAATCGAGGATCAGTGGAAGGTAGAAAACACTCAACAAAATTAATACTCATAGACCAAGATTTGTTTTACTTCAGCCTTGGGTGAGGTCATAAAAATGGCAGGTGGAGGATTTAAGGAGTGCTGGAATAATGGAAAAAAGAATAATACTGTCTGAATTATGCTCTGAGAAAATAAAACCATTGGGCTGTTTTTTAGTGGGGCTGTAAATATTACAAACATCCTTTTAAAAAGCCGATGTGCTTGCCTGTAGTTTGTGAATGTGTGTAAATATTCGCGCATGATGACGATTGCAAACGGGAGGGTTGTCATTTTTGAAGAAGAGTAAATCTTTCGCATGTGTGGAAACTTGCCACCAATTTCATACAGACACACGCACACCTTCTGTTCCTTGTACCTCATGCAAAGACGAGGGATAAAACCAAACACAGACAAATTCTTCACATATATAGGCAGTATGCACCCTGAGCAAATACGAACGTCAGCCTTAATGGACCAGTAATGTTTTTTTTTGCGACTAAAACGTTCTAAAATATTTGATAACTGCAGGCAGGCATCCCAAATTGAAGCCGTAATAACAGCCTTTCATCACATTAGCTCCTGAAAGTGCCTCTAGTCTGAGAATAGGGATGGAGTCAGATCTGATGAGGGTGCCACAAATCCTCGCAGAGATCCCCTGATACAACACAAAACACACAAAACTTCAATCCATCCTTCAATTTAGCTCTTCAAGCACGAAACAAACATTCACATTTTATTAGTTAAAGCGAGTGCATTTTTTTCCACCATGTCCTGGATTATGTTTTTTTCAGCTTTGGTCTGTCTGCTTGTTTACTCAGAGAGTGAAGAATGGACTTTAAATAGGTTTTTAGAGGGGTAGGGTATTGTCGAGGGAACAAAAGGATTTTGGTGGATTTTGTTTTATTGCCCCTTCAAGGTGTTCATCAGGGAAATGATTAAAAAAAAGAAAGAAAGTGAAGGTGCCAGGCTCCTACAGAAGTGCGTTCCATAACAGATTTTGTGGGATTTGAGGGATTGAAGCGCAGCCACAAATTGCATTAAGATATGAGCTTCAGTCGTTTCCCCCTCATGGGGAAACTGAGCTGCCTCGGTGGAAGTTTGCTCTCTCTAAGTGCTTAGTTCACTTCTACTTTTGTATGATTGTCAGCTGTTTGGTTGAGAAAGTTTTGGTTACTGCTGTTACCAGTGCAGGTTTCATAGCTTGCATCTAAATACCATCAGAAACACTGCAAAAATAACTTTGTTTACATTCCCAACAATGAGGCGTTATTCTGCTCCTCTACCATCAATGCCAAGAACAAACATGTTTCCCCTTACTGGGGTTGTATAGGGTGAACTCAAAAAGTCGAAGAACTGATTGAAATACATGTTTGCCAACTGCAGGAATAACTACTGGATTATACGAATCACAAACTCAAGCATCGATGGTACCCGTTAGTCTTCTTGCCGTCAAAGCGATAACTTCAATACTACATCTGAACAAGGACCTTCTCCCAAACTTTGATGTCATTATTCAAAGTCGGACACTACCAACACTTGAACACTTGACAATATTGGACAGTTCATGCATAGAAAAAGAACATTGCAGTACAGCTTTCCATTGCTTATAGTGCTGCTTTCAAATAGAGAATAATAAATAATTGTACAAGCACAGGCACATTACTGTTCAGAAAACGATTTTCCTTCTTACCTTAGATTATTGTAAGTTACTCTGTTTAGCCAGAGTGCTCCCTGCTTCCTGCCTGTCCTATGTGATGTGGTCAAGATTTATGACAAAATTCTATTGGTAATATCCTCCATTGTCCGTCTGATCATTGGAAAAGGAAGATCAATGTGCACTTAGTCCAGGATTGCAAAATCAGAGTGTACCCACAGGTAGGATTGTAGTTCAGCATGGCTAGAAGTGGCTGTCAAACTCTTTCCTTCTAGTAGCCAGCTACCTACTTATTCATGTTTCATGAATTTTTTTTTAAAGAAAATCTACCGGAAGACCAAATGCAAAATATATCCTTCTATTAAGGATCCAAACAACTGGTTCTCTTTGGGTGCAGTCCAAATTAAATCCATTTGGAATGCCTGTGAAGAACCTGGAGACGGTTTTTGACTGCACCCTTAAAGACACCGTGGATGTCCAATCAACTCGCATGTAGCTAACAGTTATCAGCAATGGACCAGACTTCCAGGGAAGTTCAGAGCATGTAACAAAGAGCCCTTCGTTAATCATAACTCGCTTCATATTTGCACTTTTAAACAACTTTCACATGCATTTTAATGATGACACTGCACTTCAATTAAAATACTGTCATTTAATTTGGAAGAAGTTCACATTTTTATTGAATATTTGACGGCATGCCCTAATGGCATATAACCATTTACGGGTGTATTTCAACCATTAAAATGTTGAATTATGTCAAGTATAAGAAAGCTTAACATAATTTCACCCAACAATTAACTGTAACACACTGTTTAATTAAACCCCAAATAACCATATGACTATATTTATGATAATTAAGTAAATGAAATCAAGTACCAAACACCCCCCTCCTCTCCTATCAAGTGGACTCTCCCGGAACCTTTTAAGAGTGCTCTTGGTACTGTTTTGGCCCGAGCATCCTGGAGGGGACATGGAACAGGTGAGTTTCAAAAATTTCACTCTCTTTCCAACTAATGCAGCACCACGCACTTCAATCACAATATTATAATAAACCTACCTCAAAAGACTACACAGTAACCCCAATACTTTTGATGTGCACCTATATTGTGTGACACTCTTCTGCTTCGGTTTTCCAGTTGGAGCCAACGGCCTGCTGCAGCACCTGACATCGCAATGAATTGATGCCTTTAAACATTGAATAAATATGGTCTTAAATATTCAATAAATATAAACCAGGGAATATTCTATAACAAATGAGCATGTCTTGCAAATTAAGTGCCAGTATTGTAATTAAAGCGCAGAGTAACATCATTAACATGCATTTGAAAGTTTTTAAAAGTGCAAATATAAAGTGAGTTATAAGTAACGAAGGGCTCGTTGTTACAGCATGGAATAGGGTATGTTGATAAATCAAGTTTATTCACGCTCCTTTGACCACTGCGGATATACAAAGTCCTTATGACCAGAGCAGAGAGCTTTGAGTGAAACATTAGCCAGTTCCCTCTGAGACAGCTGGGTCTATTAAGAAGAAGTAGTAGCAGCAGCCCTTTATGGGAACATCAACAAGCTGCAGCTTTGTTTAACATTACCAGAGTCAGAACGTGGGCTTACAGGAACAGCCTTATTCCGAATAGATTTGGAAAAGACCCTTAGTCAGAAAGAAAATGCTGCATATAAACACCCCTTTCCGAAAAAAAAGGCCCTTTCCGATGAGAAGTCACTCCTTTGCAAAGAGGTAAGAGGTAGTCTAAGTCCTTTCAGAAAGCCTGTCCAATAGCAAGTTGCTGTATGTAAACACTGTTTCTGAAAGCTCTGTCGGATCTGCGTATGCCAAGCGTTAGGACGTAAAACTTCGGCTGAGTTTTTTTCGGCGCCGTGACGCATTTTAGAGTATGGTGACTTCAAAACTGTACTGGTCTACATCGGAGAGACACTTACACATCGTAACTTTGAAAGAATTTAACATATTTGGACGGTTAGATGGACGAAGGGTCACTTCCGAGCATGCCCTCTGTTGTATTATTCTTCTGGGCGCTTGTTGGCTGTCGGCACCCATCTCATGGAAGCATTAATCGCCACCTTATTAACGGGAATGTGGATCATCTGCGCATATCAGAAAGTTGTTTGCGACCAGGAAACACCGGGTTGGAAAAGATCGCAGGTCATGTAAAGAGGCAAAAGACATTGCTATTTGGAAAGGTTTAAATTGGATAGGAGAATAGTGACCCTTGTAAACCCACCTAGAGAGGTATTACTCTAAAGAAACTTAAGTGGTGCCACAGTCTCCATTGCAGGTATCACAGCTAGAACTGGTGTGAAGTGGTGGGCACAGGAGTAAGATACGCCATCCTGGTAGACTCTGTGGCATCGGGGGAGAACAGGGATTTGTGACTGCACAACATTTCACTAGAACAAAGCCAACGGGACAGAGAGACATCAGCGGATCCAGGAAGAAATCCGTGCAGAGCTGGAAGAGGAATGCTGTAATAGGAACAGTGGCGCAAGTAGTGAGCTTGGACTAACTACGGCCGTGCAAATTCTCATAAGACCACCTGGACAGACATTTGGGAGTCAGAATCAGCTAAACTCAAGTTTCAATCAAAGATTCAATCAGTGTTTGAGGTCCTTCCATGTCCATCAAACCTGCATTGCTGGGGTGTGTCCAACAGTCCAGCAAGTCCACTGTGCCTGGGTCAAGTACCAAACATGTCATATTTCTTCGAAAACACCTGTGTGGTATCAGATCTCATGCATCAGATTTTGTTTGTGTAAACACTTTTAACTCATCTTATTTTGAACATAAAAACAAAGTTTGTTTTTCTCAATGCTGTTACCAAATACATCAGAGGTGTATTATGAATATATATTAATGTTAAACCATTCAGTCAGCTGGTCAGACGTGGTAACCTTCAGTAAACACCAAAGCGGATATGTTCAGACTTTCAAAATAAAATAGACTAAAAAAATCCCGACAAGATTCTCTATTCCATCCATGGGTAGATGTTATATAAATGCATGTATGTTTTACATGTCTTCATTGAATTCCTGTAATTACAGTTTTAAAAAAAAACTTAGGATTGTGAAGGCTCTTCAGCAGCCATAGACCACTTTGGATGTTTTTAATTCTTGGTTCTGATTTACACGCATGCCCAGTTGTATTTTATTTTTTAAGTAATATTAAATAAAAAACAATTATTTCACTTGGATTTGAGTAAAAGCTAAAGTGATTTCTATGCATACTTCATTATCTGTGTGGATCGAAATGCAATATTTGCGTATCCATTATACATATATTTTTTACTTAAACCAAAACCTTTATCGAGTATAAACTTTAAGAGTGTTAAAGTTCAAGTGGTAGTACCTTTAGTGGTAAAATAAGTATATTAACTCACAGCGTACCTCTCTTATTCTCGGCATTACTGTTGCCGTATTTTATTCTGCATAGCTCTCCATTATAATAATGTAGAATGCGGTATCGCTCAGTGTCTGCAGTATTAAATTCATATGGTATTTGTGACAGCGGTACAGCATTCCTGGAATTGGAAAATTGTGCAGTCATCATTATTAAGGTAGAGAGTCAAACTAATAGCTTGAATCAAACCAAAATAAATGGCAGTAAAGAGTGACTTGATGCTGGACTGGTGTTAATGCTATATATCTTTTACGGCTTCAATTTCTTACACACAGATATGTAAGCTCACAAATGTGCAAGTGTCAGCAGAATGTGGTCATATAATCAACTTGGACTTGGGGGTGGAGAGGGTTGATGTTCCTTACTGCAAAATAAATCCCAAAGTGACTGCTGCTCAAATAGTGCAAGCAGAGCAATCAATTTCACCACTCAGACCACCGGAGAGCTGCGTGTTGTGAAAAACACGAGTTCAGGGTGGGTTGCAGCCCTTGGCTACATGCGTATCTCCGTTTTAGTGTCAGAACATTTTTCTGCCTCAGCTAGAACACTGTGCTGAAACAGATATGAAATAATATGATCAATTTTCAGCATCTATTCCATTAGAATATAGCTCAGTCGACAAAATGTTCATTGTTGGAAGAAAATATGAAAAAGAGTTCCTCCACATTAACTTATTTGTCCCTTCATAATGTGTTTGATAAAATGGAAAAAAATATTTGTCGTGGCTTAAAGATGAAGCTGGCTGGACATTTCAAGCATATTCAGGAAAATACAAAATGTCCTATGTATTGCTGCCTTTCAAAAAAAGTTAAGTGCTTGAGCAAGATCTGACACTCTGATGTCGATTAATCTAAGTCATTTGTATTCTTCTGAGGTTCTCTGAATTTATTGGCAATCTAATAAATGCGGTTCTGAAACGGTAGGCTGCTTTAACAGTGGGGGGCATCAGGTTTTTAATCTTGCATAAAAGCCTATTAAGACCCATGAATCAGTTGGCATGATGAGGCAACTGTGGAGGAAATGGTCACCTTTACCCCAGGTGGAACCGAGGTATTACTTCTTTCATGTTTTACATAGATTAATGAGGACAGAATTTTTCTGGGAAACGTTGCTGAGCTATATCTCATCTACAGAGGACAAACGTGTCCTTTGTTGGGTGACTAAGATGTGATGGCTTGAGAAAGTTATTTTTTAGAAAGCATTCATTACTTAAACTGAGGTTTTACAGGATTCATGGAATTCACAAAATCTAATTTTGGTCTTACATGGAGTAGGTCTACGATGGAGTACGATGGGAGTCCCAGCAATGAGAACATCTGCATCAAGAAAGCTGTCCATTAACAAAGTGGTCAAATGGCTCCATGTTTGTCAGTCACAGCTCATCACTAAACAGGGCAAAGTAGCTTCAGATTCAATCATGGACTCAAGATGATGGAAACAAAAAGAACCTGTGGGCTCATGGGCCCAATTAGTTGCCTTCCTTGGTCCAACCATTTCTTTTATTCTCACAGCAAGGGGCAGTTGTAGTTCCTGATTCCTCATATAGAAAAAAACACATAGCCCTCTGCTACATTCCACATGATTACATACACAGGATATACTGTAGGGTGTCAAGTATGGTCACTCTTTTTATTTATTGCTTGAGCTATAACTAGAAATCCTAGCCCCTGGTCAACTCACCTCATGCATAAATACAATTTACCCCGAATAGCTTTTCACCCCCTCAGAAATAAAGCCAAAGTACCTCAACTTATTCCGAACTTTGATATTAGACACTTAACTAAAACATGGGAAAAAGAGTCCAGCTCTTGCTAAACTCCACTGGCTCCCACTATCTTTCAGAAAAATACTTGAGTTCTTTACTTGTGTAGTTTTTTTAATAAAACTTTATGTAGCAAACATTGAACTTGAACAATATGTGCGAGAACAGATAAGGACATTTAACATTGAACTTAAGCATTAGCACAAGGATAGTTAATACAAATATAAATCTACATATTTAACTTGGCTTTTAATTAATATTCTCAGACTGACTCTTTGTTTTATTTTGTTTTACATAATTGACTTCTGTCATTAAATTCATGCATGCTTGCAAGCAGCCTTCTTCTTCATTGGCTGGGACAACCCAATGCAGACATTAACACCAAAAACAGGTCTACACTGTCGTCCAACGAAAGGTCCCCAATGGTTGTGCAATCAATCCCCCTGATTAAACTCCTTCCATTAAATATAGTCTTCTGCCCACAGTTCTTTCTGTACGAAGAAAAAACCAAAAACAACCAAATTTTGACTAAATTGGCCTAATGTTAGGAATTTATGTCACAAATGTATGGAAACAGTGCTCCCTCTAGTGAGTAAAATATGAACTACTAGGGTGAAGTAACATATTTACTAGATGGACCTTATTGAGTAGATTTCTATGCGCCCCATTTGGACTAAATCGGTTGCAAAATTATTGTCCCCAAACTTTTTGGTCATAAAGCTCCCCCTGGTGTTGGAAATATATAGCCCACCTTTCCCCAAATCACCCCAGTTCTTCCTCGGACTAAGGTCTATGTGTTTATACAATTAGAAAATGATCCATTAAACCGTTTTTAAGTTTTCACGCTAACACAAAGGATTTGTCACAAAAGACACAGACACGGCGGATGCAGGCCATGAGGATTCTATGATAACACCGACTTTTGGGGGATATAATGAGGGTGTATAGTGACTGTGTACTCTGCTGTACAGCAGTGAAGTGGGGAATCTGTACTCCCACAAAAAATGCAGACCCAGTGTTTTCAATCTATGTTGTCTCAGAAGGATTCTGGGAATCACCTGGCTTGACTGCCTACCAAATAAAATTGTTCTGACACAAGTGGTAATACCGCTCTTGTTCACTTTGCTCTGCGAAAAAGGTGGTCGCGCTATATTGGACATGTACCACATGGCCAGATATCAAAGAACCTGCTTTATGGACATCTAGCAACTCTAAGTGATCACTGTTTTAACCTGCTCGCGTTTCCCTGTTGACGTCTATTGTACACTATTGGAAAACATTTATCAGTTTATAGCATTTCCCTAATCTAATCAAATTATTTTCATCATTTTATGTGTTTACTGAGTTACTAAACAGTTTATCATGTTTAGCCATAACATTATAACCTGTCTAATATTGTGCATGACCCATCCAAACATGGACTCATGAACTGCTTCCATTGGTTTGTCTTCTTCCAATAATGCATGCTGGTGCACCAGGTGGATCCCTTCTTCAATAGCCTCACGGTTCAGTTCTGATACCGGTGTGTCCGTTGTAAGAGCTCAATTTTTTTCTATTGCAAACATCTTTCTAAGTTGATGTAGATGCTATCCTCTGTTTTTCTCAAGAGGTCCCCAACTTTGAAAAAAAATGTGTATTTACACTGTTTTCACACACATTAGCTCGAAGCTGCCCCTACTGTCTTTCTATGTTACTGCAGCCCAAATCACCTCCATACTGTTATGCATATGATGCTGTGCTATTACGCTGTAATAAGAGGACAATTAGAATGGAAGAGTTTAGTGGATACTAGTAGGAGTTTATAGTTCATCATGGTTATTGAAAACACTTAAAATTAACTCATAATGTTTACTGAATCTTGTATTAAATCTATAAGCATTTTTTATTACATTTGACAGCAAATCTTTTCACTGAGTGATACGAAAGTTTAAAAAAAATGGACATCAGCTGTAAAGCTACATTAACCAAATAATTATGATTATAATTATAATTTTAAGGTTAACATCACGGACAGCAGAGTGCCACTGAGCTACTTTTAGAATCTCTGACAGCAAAATAGCAGTGAGCTACAGTTAACATCAGTGTCGGCAGAGTTCAACTGAACTACTGTAATCTGAGAGAATAGTGCCATCGAGCTACTGTTAGACTCACTGAGAGCAGAGTACCACTGAGCCACTGTTAGCCATATTTACAGCAGAGTACCACTGACCCACTGTCAGCCATACTTGCAGCAGAGTACCACTGACCCACTGTCAGCCATACTTACAGCAGAATACCACTGACCCACTGTTGCCTGTTGCCTCTGAGCAACTGCTAGCCTCACTGAAAGCTACTGTTAGCCTTAGTGCCAAAAAAGCGGCACTAAGATACTATTTACATCCCTAGTAGCGGACCGCTACTGTAAACCTGACAACAAACTGCTACTGAGCTACTGTTATCCTCACTGACAGCAGATTGTCGCTGAGCTACTGTTAGCCAAACTGAGAGTTGAGTCCTGCTGAGCTACTGTTAGCTGAGATCATAGTGAACAACAGTTAGCCTCCCTGCTAGCAAAGAGCCACTGCCTTACTGTTAGTGAGGACCAGAGTGCTACTAAGCTACTGTTAGCCTCACCGACACCAGAGTGCTACTGAGCAACTGTAAGCCTCACTGACAGTAGAGCTCCGCTGAGCTACTATTAGCCTCAGTGCCAGCAAAGTGCCAATGAGCTACTGTTAGCTGAGAATGTGGTGCCACTGACCTACTTTTAACCTCACTGATAGCATAAAGCCACTGAGCCACTCTTTGCCTCGCTGAGAGCAGAGGGCTACCGAGCTACCGTTAGCCTCACTTTATTTCATTTAACTTAATTAAAAAATCAATACGCTCATAGCAGACTACGAAACATGAGCCCCAATGAACAGACAGATATAATAACTGATAGTGGGAGCACAGCATGGCAGCAGAGAAGGTGCAGGTCCTTGAAATGCAACAATATAGCAACCTTATGCAGGACCTGCAGGTGCAGACAAAATAAATCCCGCAGAGGCAGGAGGACAGAGCGAAGACACACAGCACCTACAATTTAGTCACTATCGGCTCCGGTGGAGCTGAACACCACATGATAATATTAATGTCATATAATTTTTTTAAGGGGGTGTATGCAGTAATTTAAAATATGTTATTTTATATGTTCGTCACAGAAGTGAATGCCAATGAAGCTGAGGTTGATAGAAATACTGACGGTTGGTTTTATATTGGCCTACGTGAGATGCTTGTAAATCTTGGAGTGGTGAGGTTGCAGATATTAAAGGGATGATACGGTCTGACAGGTCCAGATATGTTCCTGTTGTGTTTGTTCTTATTTATATCATATATTTTGATAAGTTCATGTTTTAAGATGATAATTCATTTAGGCAATGCCTCTATCCAGATGAAATTCAGAGATTTTGAAGAAAAAATATCTGTAATAACTGAAATTTATATGAAGTCATCACCTCATATATGCAAATTTGCTCTTTATTATGAAAAATATATCTACCTATTCTGTTGAAATGGCCTATTAGTTGTGAATTTTGCCGCACACGGCGAAAAGGACGAAATATACTAAATAAAAAATGTTTTTCTCTGTGATATAATTTTTTATTTCATTATTTTATGAAATTACTACAAATTGAGTATGTGAAAGTTTGCTGTAGGGGTGTTCCTTTGATGGAAATGTGACTGCTGTCGGTCTGTTGGTATGGGTGGCTCCATGGAGAAGCCATCAAGCTCTGGTCGAATGCTTTTTAATAGGAATGTGTGTATTAATGTGTGCATGTGAGTGTAATCACTCACCAGCCATAACATTATAACCCATGACAGTCTTATTCAGAATACCATTGCTTCTCTTGTTACCTCTCCATGGATGAATATATCGGGCATCAGTTGAACATTTTGTCCTGAAGTTGATGTTGGACGCAGGAAAAATGGACCAGCATGAGAATCTTACTTCGTTACTATAGTACTATTAAATAGGAAACAAGAACTACCAGTGAGATAAACAGATTAAAATTAATTAATAAAATTTGTCCTCCATTTTGACTATCTGGAAAATTGTACTGTATGTAGTTGCTGCCCTGGAGCCTGTAGTGTCAAGTTGACGATAAGAGCAGCTGGTTGAGAATACAGAGACGTCATGGATGGTGGGAGAGGCTCATAATGATTGGAAAACAGTGACACAGAAGAGATAGCCCAATCATACAAGTAGGGCATCTTTTCACTTTGGCCAAATAATTTTTTCCATTATGAGTAAAGTTGCTCAGCATTAAGATGTTTTTTTTCATCCAAACTGCAGAGTAAATTTCATTATTTCATGATTTCCGAGATTGTTGCTTTCTCTGAAACCACCACTGTGAGTTTCAATTTGTGCTCCATCACTTGCCCTTGGGCAGAGATGCTCAGCTGTCAGAAACCAGGATCAGACATCTCAATGGAACAAAAACATGGCTTTATCTTTGGAGTACTCCAGAATATTTGGATATTCTCATAATCAGGATATGGTACCGTCCCGGTTACTGAGATCAGAATGTAATGTTTATATGCACAGATGGGGTGCTCCAAAAACCAGATAATAAATGGGATACTGGTGTACATGAAAACACAGTCTCTTTCACTCAATCTCTCTCTGTCATCATTGTTTTCCAGCATTCAGGCATGTTCCAGTGCATAGAAGCGATCTATAAGAGAACTAATGACCTGCTTTAAAAATACTCTTTCATAGACATCCATCATGTTAAAAGTGCTATGAACATGATTACTTGCATTGGAAATTAAGTATTTTCCTGTAATTAATTAACAGAAATAGATGCATCATTTTTGAAAAACCTGTATGTATATATAACCAGTCTACTATTGATATTGGAGGTTATGTTTACTGATATCAATTCACTGAATTGAAAATTAAAACTTTACAGGTGATCTAATGCAGACAATTATGCATGGGGCAATTTAGATTCACTAATGTGGGGAACATTTATAAGGGGCATAGCAGCTGGCAGGTATTTACATTTCACATTTACATTAACATTTTCAGTAATTGACGGATAGTAAAACATGCTGTGATGCTACAGAATATCAAAAAGTACTACATTTTAATGTAATGTAAAGTAATTTAGTTTTGGGGGCAAATTTTCATAATGGTATCGGTGCAAAGTCCAAATAGAAAGGGTTTGTATAAATTCCAATTTAATGATTAACCGTGTCAGCCGCTATATTGGTAATGAGGGATTTTTTTCTAAAGTACATTATAAATTAAATGTATTATTATTATTATTATTATTATCGTAGCTAAAAGAGACTTGTTACCTGTAATTAAGACCATGGCCTGCTATAATTGTAGAAATTCCTCACAAGTAGGCTCATTTATATGTGAAGGGTCTTTACCTTTTCACACTAATCCCACCCAGTATCTTTCTACAAAATTGTAGGGAGATTTATTTCCGTGAACAGATGATACTGCCTCAGATGAAACTGAGTTATCAAGTCTACATGAATCTGATGATGACTATCAGCCCTCATCAACACCATCCTCCAATGAAGATAAGGTGCTCTCAGAAAAGTCAGTCTCATCTACCCTTAACATGTCCAGGAAAGGTAACGGCAAACATTATCAGGCAAACATTGGAACAAAGACAAAAAAGAAGCAAAGATGCAAGATGATAAAATCCCCAAATCACACTTTAAAACAAGCAGAAGACAGGATGGTCAAAGGATATGGGACAAAGCCCATTATTGTGTGTATTACAAAAAATGCCAATTTTGAGGATGGCAAAACATTTGCAAATGTCTTGAATTTTAAACCCAATGGGACTCATTCACCAGCCTCTCTTAAGAGGATATTTTAACTTCAACCCCACTTGTGCAGTTTTTATGGAGATTCTGGCATTCACCAATGTTTTTTTGTTTGGGATTTGTTCTTAGGTAGGAACAAAAATCTATCAACACTCAAGAGCACTCTGACCAACATTTGAGTGTTTGTGAAAAAATAAATGGTTATTTTGTTTTCTTCAATTATACTGTTGCATAATAATAATACAGGGTTTAAATTACAATAATATTTTTTTTCCATTTTAATTTATAATACACTAAATATGTTAATTTTCATTATTTTACCAAGCATTTTTTTTTTCATATTTGGAGTCGAGTGCTCCACTTTACACTTTCTCTTTAGCATTTTCTTCACTTTTATTCTCCCCAATTTCTGTGGTTGTTGTGTGTGTGCACTATGGCACTGCATTGTGACGCCCTTTTATGGGGATTGCTGGGAGAATTTACCTATGCTAATTAAGATAACAAGTGTGCGCTTCTAACTTACAAGCACAATGACATTCATCAATTTAAGAACACAGGTACAAACAATTTCTTCGGTTTAAGAGGGCTTCATGAACCGTAGACTTTGCTTAGGTCTTATCTTAGGAGTCTTCTTCAGAACAACTTTGAGACCAAAAAAAGGGAAGGTATTGGTGAATGAGGCCCACTGTTCTCAGTCCATTAGTCTTTCAATGTACCAGTGCCATTTTTCTCACATACAAATGTTTGTACTTTTACTTAATACGTCATTTTTCACAGCTGGAGAGGAGCAGTCACAGGCAGACAGAAGACCACCTCTTTTAGAGCCAAAGCTGTCTGGAACAAGAAGGAATGCTGATGGCAATTTGGGTGTGTGAAGGCATTGTACACATCAACACATGTAGGTTCAGGGCCTGTTTCAGAATTCAAACGTTTAATTGAAAACTGGGTTTGTTGGACATGATCTTAGGACTGTGTACTACTGTACTGTTTTATTACTTATATATTTTTATCATTATAGTATTGTCATCTTTGTACTACTGTGCTTTACAGCTGATGAGGAGCAACCTCATCAGCTGTATATGATGATATTTTCAGTCTGACTTCAGTTCAGTAAGGAGAGACAAGAGAGAGATTTTTTTTTAACAAATGATATGTGATGATTACATCTTGTAACCTCTGTTTCTAGCGTTTAGACTACAAGGAAAGTTTGTGTTTAAATGTTAGGAGAAGAAGGACTACAACTAAAAGAGGACAAAATGATGATAGTAAGAAGATCATTTCTGCAATAAAGGCGGGACGACGGATAGGTGCAACCTGTTCTCCTTAGTCCTGTGTTAGCCCAGAACAAAAACTAGCCACTTGGATTGTTTGTGAGTTTAGTGGACACTGTATTTTCACCACACTTGGTAGGCAAGTTTAATGCACTGTAAACCACAAGATGCAGCAGATTGTGCATTGGAACTTTATACACATGACAGTGCTATATGCTTGGAATTGTATCTGGAAGGGGAATGTTTATACTTATGTTTGGTCTTTAAAAGTTTTTTGAGTCTGATGGAAAGATGTTTGAGAAAAAAATGATGTTTCTTTTCGCAACACGAGACCGTTCTTCACATGGATTTAGGTCATGCAAAAATGTAATAAGCTGCAATTTTCCAAACTACCCTCCAATCAACTCTTTTCATTTCTGATTTGTAGATGTTCCAAAAACAAAAGTAAAAATACCCCGAACTGATGAGGAGAGATTGCAGTCCGTCGAAGGAAAGCAAACTTTATGGTGCTAAAAAGCGAGCCAGCAATGACAGACGGCCTTCTTTGCATCGAAAAAGAGTCTCCAGTCCTTCACGCTAGAACATAGAAAGATGTGAAGTATTTCATCTATAATGAAATAATTCGACTCAAGAGTAAGATTCAAACACAAAGGAGACCAATTCTGCTTATTCAAAATTCATATTTTTGGACTCAACTCAAGTAACTTCGCTGTTCAAATCAAGAGTCCAAAATCATTATTTCACTGTAGCAGCTAAATAGTTCAATGTGTACGTGAGACAGTGATTGTTGCTACAGGTGTTTGTGCTGTCTGCGCGTAAATTGATGAGAGGGAGGAAAAAGTTCAGTTAATCTTTCTGGTAACAACCTTCTGTTTATAAGCTGCTGTGTGGTTTTGTGTTCAGTTGAAACTGACAGCTGTATATTTTTAACTGTCCAGTAACGTACATCTAAGGGATCCTCCGTACTATTCTCATAGTGACTGTATATGTATTTATAGTTGATCTATTAAAATGAACATCAATTCCAGGGGTCTGCAGAACTATAAATTACTTTATACAAAAATGATTTTGCTGCCAAGACTGAATAATACAAGGTCAAATTATAAGCGATATATGGAGTCCTGAGATTGAATTTAGCATCAAGAAAGAAGGTGGTGTGTAATTTGGTGGTACTTAATCTCATCAGAAGATAAGGGGATGCACATGCCATTGCCAGGGCTGGGTTAACTCTCATTTATATAAAAAGACTCTACCTTTAACATAACAGCAGAGTATGTGCAGTTCCCAAATCAAACAAAGAATAAAAAAACACAGTTAAAATGAACATACTGTGATGTCACACAGAAAAGAAAATGACTTCAATACTTGTCCGTCGTTTATAAACAATCCCATTCTCTTGAGACTTGTGCGTCGGAACAGCTTCACCAGGAAAACAATGCCTTCTCTTTTAGAGCAAGGAGGCTTTAGGGGAATGGTCTCACTGGAGAAGAAGATTTTAATTAAAGTTTTGTTAAAGGGCTGGTGGGATGTTTATTACTCCTGAGTACCAGATTGTATCCCTTTCCCTCAGCTCTGGAACAAGGTTTGGTTGCTCTGTGCTGCTGTTTTAATCCATCAGGTACACTACAGTAAATCACGAGTGGTGAATATTGGCCATAATATCGTTTTCCTGTATATTTTGTGAAAACCATAATGAAATAAAGAGTCACTCTTTTGACTAATACAAATGTTGTGGGTATTCTCAACAAAAATCATGGTTTTATTATTATTGTATGATGAATCATTTAATTAAGATAATGGTTGTTTATATGAGACCTGTTGGTATGTCAGTGGTGTTTTCTATGGAAGTTATTCAAAGACTGTAAATTAAATCTCTTATTAGTCAAGATGAGATCAGAATGTTAGCTTTACTTGAGAAATGTGATAATATATTTCCCTCTTTTGACCACTACTTATTTCTACTTGTTTCGGTGATACCTACAATATCCCCTTAATATTCCTATTTGAGTGATATCCTACGAGAATGATATAGAATAATGGCAAATGTTTGTAAAAAAATAAAAAAATGCCTGGTCCTCACTCCGCTGGTCAGAAACTTTTTTCCGAAACTTTGTGATCCACCCAATATAAGGTACCGTATAGCATTAGGGTGTCACACAGTGTCTAGAATGACTTTTCTCACGTGTGTGTGTGTGTGTGGGTTTGTGTATTTTTTCTGCCTACCAGGTCCATTAATACATTATGGCAAAGAGAGAGACAGATTCTGACGATATTACTTACGCCATGTAAGTAATATCATAAGTATTTGATCAAATCTTTATAATAAAAGAATGAAGTGCTTACAGGATGTTTTTGGTACCATTAAGAAGAGGCACCAAATACGCCCTGCCCCAGAGTCAGGTTACGACAGAGTCATGAAGTCTCTCTCAGGTGTGTTGATGAGCTCAGTTGACCTTTTATTAACATCAGATTCTGGTGATTTTGTTGTTTTAATGCTTTTAGATCTAACAGCTGCTTTTGACACAGTGGACAAAAACATCTCATCTCTCGCCTAGAGCTCTGTGTGGGTATCAGAGGCACAGCCTTACAGTGGTTCAGGTCTTACCTGTCAGGGAGAAGCTTTTCTGTAAGTCTGGGTGATTGTGTCTCGTCCATTGCCCCTCTTCCATGTGGGGTCCCCCAGGGTTCCATTCTGGGGCCGATCCTTTTTTCATTGTATTTGCTTCCCTGAGGGTTGATTTTAAGTAAACATGGCATCTCCTATCATTTCTATGCATATGACTCGCAAATACACCTGCCACTGAAAAGAAATGATGCCAGTTCAGTAAATTTGTTGTTGGAGTGTCTGAAGGACATCAAAGCCTGGATGGTCCTTAACTTTTTACATTTTAATGATAGCAAAACGGAAGTCATAGTGTTTGGACCTTGTAGTATCATCGATGCCTCTGCTATGGACCTGGGTTCCCTGCAGCCATTTTTAAAATCTACTGTTTCAAACCTTGGCGTCAAAATGGACAGTAATTTTAAACTTGACAAACAAATAAACTCTGTGGTTAAATCCAGTTTTTATCAGTTGAGGCTTTCATCTAAGGTTAAGACCTCTTTAACTCTTAATGATTTTGAAAAGCTTATTCATGCTTTTATTACAACTGGCCTGGACTACTGTAATGCACTTTACTTTGACGTGAGCCAGACCTCCCTCTCACGTCTACAGTTGGTTCAAAATCCTGCCGCTCAGTTTTAAACGGGCTCACGCAAGCGAGAGCAAATCTCCCCCATTCTGGCCTTTCTTCACTGGCCACCAGAACGTTTCAGGATCCATTTTAAGGTTTTATTGTTTGTTTTTAAATACTTAATTGGGTCAGCACCCACGTACATTGACCTTTTACAGAATTACACTCCGACGAGGTCACTGAGGTCAGCTGACCAGTTGTCACTGGTCGTACCTAAATCAAAACTGAAAATGAGGGGCGACCGAGCTTTCTCTGTTGCAGCCCTTAAACTGTGGAATGAGTTGCCCCCTCATTGGAGGTCAGCCCCCACTCTCTCTGTTTTTAAATCTCACCTTAAGACTAATTTTTATTCCTTGGCTTTTAATCCAGGATGACTTGTTGGAATTTTAATTCTTTCTGGTCTTACTGCTTTTCTTTGATGTAACATTGTGTTTAAATCATGTGTCTATGTTTTTATTGACTGTACAGCACTTTGGATAACTCTGTTGTTTTTTTAAATATGCTTATAAATAAAGTTTGGTTTAGTGACGTTGTCACACGACTTTTCAGGAACTCTTACTTTATTTCCAAAAAATAAGTAGTGACTCTGATGGCGCTAAAGTGGGAACAACAAATCAAATAAAACAAAAGCTCCCTAACAAAGCTGTCAGCAGCACATTGCATTGAGATATAATGCATGATGTGTTCAATGTCTATTCTGTAACAACCAGCTTCGGCTGAAGAAGAATTGTAACATCATCGTCATTTTGATGTGTTCAAATGTAATCTTGTAAAAGGTAGTATTTGGCAAGAAACTTGAATAAAAGTATTTTGGAGGAGAAATTAGTAGATGTTTTCATGGCAATATCATATCGCTATAACAGCAGGAATACTAATACTGCAGTTACTACAGTTACTAATAAGGCATGGCAGCAATCATTGTTACACCAGGTGTTTCCCCGGTGCTGATAGCACATACATCCACAAAAGACCCAACATTTCCTTTTATTCAACTTGATTCAAATTCCAACACAACATCTATGTCATCAAAATGGCCGTCCTCAGGGTTCAGGTAAAATAAATAGAAACATAATTCATGGAAACCGTTTGTGTTTGTTCAGATCTACTCCAGAATCCAGTGGTTCCCTCTCCTTTACGTGTTTCTCTCGCCCAAACACATAATTGATAAAAAGAAAATGTGGAAATAAGCACCATCAAGCAATGTAAAGTGGGGTGAGTCGAAATATAACTCCACAATGTGACACTTTCTTCTTTGCCTCCTCCTTCCACTCGTGACACGTCACCCACTGGTGATGTCTCACGTAGTTCATGCAGATCTGGCAAACATGTTCAAAAATAGCCAATATTGGAAATTCCTAATTATAGAACATATTGCTGGGTCAGTTCTTGTGTCTGAAATAACTTAAAAACATTTATGGGTTTCTCTTCAATAAATTCCCACCTGTCACCAAGTTTCATCAAAATAATCGTTAGTTTTAGTGGCAATATTTCAAAATGAAAAAAAAAAGAAAAGCAATAAGCGAAAGGGAAGCAAGTAAAAATAATTCTTAATCAATCCATTTATCTGCATCCACTCCAGTTTTAATGGTTTCTTCCCTGTGCGAACGAAAACATCATTTTAACTACCTTTGTGCTTCTGCTTTTTATTTTCACTGTGAGGCTGAAGAGCAGATGGTCTGATCATAATTCATGAGCTGCTGACACAGAGAGCCTATGAGTTATTGTCTGATTATGCTTTTTTTTCCAAATCTATTCAGGGTTAGGCTGTCCATTTAAACCCACACGCCGTTAGGTCGGACATTTGTCTCTTCATTGTCCTCATCTACTCTACTCTGATTATTTTCTCTTCCTCTCCTTTGCTCTGTCTCTCCTGCCTCTATGTTTTTCTTTCATCAGTGTTACCCTAGAAGCTCACTGATGAAAACTGACACGTAAAATATGGTTAATTGGAGAGTCTGTTGCTACCTAATCGCATCTGACAAAAAATTCCATCTCTCCCCACCCTCTTGATCCAACATTCATCTACTCAGAAACAAACTTGTTGCTTGAGGGGCCAGCAAAGATCAATCTCGTTTTAAAGATGAGTGACAGGATATTTCCTACAGCATTTTGGAGACAGAGACCGCCCTGATGTTGACGTGTCTACGGTGGTGAGTGAATATTGTTAGCTCTGTTGTTTATTGGTTTCTCTCCACCAGGATGATGGGCCATTATCATATCAACTTTAAAGGTAGTTTGTCAAGTTCTTTTCTGAACAAACACACTTAAGGAAAATGTACTGCTTGTCACTAAAACACGTGTGAGTCCTTGGGGAATTACATTACAGAAGCAGGTTCGACAATCAGAGATGAAGAACAAATCTCTGATTGAGTATTAAGTTCCAGAACAGCTGTTCTTCATTGGTAAGAGAGAAATAAAAATGGTGTGGGAGAATAAAGTAGACTGAGTGAATGAATCTATTAGTTTAATGTACATCTTTGAATATTATATGCGAGAAGATGGTGGAATGATATTGGAAAGATTTTTATTTTCATTTATGGGCACTAAGCACATGTGAAAGCAGATAGAAATAAAATGCATTTAAAGGTTGATTCTCAGTAGGCCCAGAATTCACTGCAGGAATTATACATTTCATCTGACCTAGAAATTCCTCAGGATACCAATGGATGAGCTGGAGAGTATTTGCTGGGGAGAGGGATGTTTTGAATACCCTGCTTGGGCTTTTGCCACCGTAACCTGACCCTGAATAAGTGGGAAAAAAACAGGTGGATGACAGATAGGGGCATTATTATCCTTTCATATTTTATTACACACATTAAACAAAGTAAAATACCCAACAGGCTGATTTTAGGCACAGAAATTTCCTCTTGCCCGCTGAGTAGAGCAACATGTGATTCATGTAAATATCCCAATCTGAGTTCCATCAGTATGTAGATGACATTAAAGTGTATGGACAATTTTCCTACAGTTCTGTGTGTTTTGCGTCACTGATGTTGAAGAGGAAGCTCTCCTTGAGAAAAACCCTAAAAACGAAGAGCAACACAAAGACTTTGTTCAATTATGAGAGACGTCTGCAGTGCGTGATGTTGGAGATGTACGACTCGAGAATGTTGTTCAGATAAGTGATGGAATGTGAAGACAGACAGTATCTTTGGACCGGTATTCATCAGGGAGTTAAAGCACATCCTATCTGGGTCTCAAAGTCCTCTTCTGACATAAAGCTTAAACAGGATGAAGAAGAAAAGGTCACAAGAATTTCTACGCTGCTCTTTTAGCCAGGTCACTATTGGAAAATGTTTTTATCTCCATGAGGACTTTGGCTGGTAAGAAAAGAAAAAAAGGAGATATACTTATAATAATGATAATAGTTTCTTCTTCTTGGGGTTAAAATATTCATAGTTTAATAAACAAACAATACATAGCTCTTTGAAATTTTGAACTTCTACTACTACTTATTATTATTGCCGTGGAAGTGTGACTTTTACCGTGAGCCTCAATAGTCGCCACCTTGTCGAGAGAATATCTGGCAAACTATACATTCCTGCTTCATCAGACTTCCCACATGCATTATTAATGATGAATACTTGTACCTTTTAATATTAAGATGTTTCTACACGTCTTATTTTTGAGTGTTCTTTTTTTTTCTTGGCATGTTTCCAAAACAATGTAGGCCTGCACAACTTCAGGCTCAACCCATTCATGGGGAATTTGTCCTATGATGCATTTATTGCCACATATTTGGGAGATGTCGGGGCAACTAATGGGCTACACAGTGACACTGTGGTTAGCACTTTTGCCTCACAGCAGGAAGGTTCTGGGTCCAAACCCAACTTTGTGGTGTTTGCATGTTCTCCTCACTTTTGGTGGGCTCCCCGTGGGTGATCTGGCTACTTCCCACGGTCCGAAAACATGCTAATAGGTGACATATTAGTATAGGCGGTACCCTGCCTCTCCGCCAGTCACAGCAGGGATCGACTCCAGCCCCCTTTGACCCTGCATATGATCAGCGGTTACAGAAAAGTGATGGATGTCGGGGGATATGTCATCCCCAGATGACTCTGGTGGAGAGGTAGACAGTTAATAGGTTTCTGGTGCTGTATCCTGAGCCGTCCTTGCATTGCTATCACTACCAATGAGAATCTTTCACTACATTTTACCAAACGAATTCTAAGTTAACCTTTTAACATATAATACCAATTTCTTTAAGAGAATTCTTTTGAGCTTAATGGGAAAATGTATTCTTATAACCAGAGCAGACGCACTTCCAAGCCTCTGTCAGCATGTCATTTTGTCACCTACCATTGTATAATCCCTCTATATCTCAACAGAAAAGGTCAGGGCAGGATATTAATAAAACTCTCTTAAGGCTGTGGCTCAAACCTCTCTAAAAAATGAGGTCTGACAAGTCTTCGCTCTAATTGTATAAGCATTGCCACTTTTCGTTCGCTTCCAGGCACATCAGTGGAAGTGATGCTTGCAAGAGTTGCCTTCTTGGCCCTGTGCTGATGTCATATCACTGCCCTTGCAGCCCCCTCAGCAGGAAATCAAATATACTTAATGGAGAGAGGAAACATTATGACTGTAATAGAAGCTGGAATGAGATAAGTGTGTCACCAATCAGCTTCCTGTATATCTACGCTGTGGAAGAAAAACCTTTTACAGTAAATCCAATGTCAGCGGTCTTCATGATTTAATGTGAAAGGTGGGATGACATGGTGTTTTATGCGCTCAGTGTCTTCAATGACCTTCAGGAACATGAAACCCATAAGAGAAATTCAACAATGCACAGCAGGGAATCATTGATTTTAAAGACATCACATATTAAAAACACATAGTTTCAATTTGCTAAAGCGAGAACAACATAGAAAATGTGAAGGTTTTCACCTGTTACTGGCTTTGTATTCAAGTGTTTACATATATTTGTGTAACTTAAACCTTTCTCTCAAAGAGACACACATTTAACCACATATCCATCCACTGATGGTCTAAGCATCTTTTGCTGGACATTAGAGTGGTTGGCCAGTGGATCAAGTTCTCCTCTTGATTGAGTTCATTTTTCCTACTGGTGGACCGGCTCACCACAGTCCAGATCCTGTTACAGGGGAAATGTGCAGCCCTCAGAGAGCAAACTAAAAGTGTGGGGGGGTGCTGGAGGACTGAAGCTGTGTCCACATTTAAGTAGTGGGTTACTAGTGTAGAGTTAGAGGACCTGGGTTTCTGAGAGATGCTGACTCTGCATACTAGGTTAGTCAGACTAGTTGTATTCCCCAAAAGTCAGAGGTATTATGGAATAATGACTTGGGGCAGGTCGACGAGGGCAAACGCACTGCAACCATCAATTTGACAACATGTGCATTCTACCAATAAATAATTTTAAAGTTTTTTTTTCTAAGCTAGGATATTAAAAGATTTAGCCCCATTTTCATCCTGGGATTCTCTTCTGCAAGTCACAAGACTTCTTCAAACTTTGAAGTCTAGACACTTATTTAATTCTTTGTGATAATTACCCAGCCGATATCTAATCTGCCATCTTCCATTGAAGCTTGCAAAGGGATCAGAATCAATCTGTGGACACGTTGAGCCATGAAAGGTTCACTTAGCCAATCAATTTTATTCTATTATAAGATACAATTGCTTAGAAATATCCATAGTGGCCTGTTTTCACATCAGACGCATCGTTTTTGACAGAATTATCTCCCTAAATCATCACAATTTTTATAAACTGATTTTAGGGCAGATATTATTAATATTCTTTACATTTTTTTTGGTTATTCCATGTTATAGTGCAAGATCTGTATCTGTGATACAATATTTCCCCTGTGATAGGATATCTTCCCTTGAGAAATCACATCATGACATGTTAGAAATTTCCAGTAATTACTCTTTTCAACAATTTTCTCCACAATACAACCTCTTAACTGCACCACAGTTTCCAGCTCCACCTTGTGGGTCACTCTTCCTCTGATCAAACTTTCAAGTTAACGTGCAGCAGCTTCCCTGCTCCTACACGGCAATATGGTGTGGAACCGACATCCTTCTCTCCTCATCAGGGTACAGCAGCCTAATACATTAACAAGAAATAATGAAGAAATTCATCAGAATAGACTTTGCATATAGATAGCCTACTTAAGCCGGAAGCGGCCATTAACATAACTTACTGCTACGGTGGATAATTAGAGTGTCTCTCCTCCGTCCTTCCCTCTCTGTGACTAATTGAGAGGCCGTGGCGACACAGGCGGACACAGTTCTCTCAAGACCCTCACTCCTCACAGAAGATGTTTTCAGGATTTCTAAAGTAGACATTTATCACTTCATGGAACTTTAACGAGGTGGTTCTGGTCGTCGATTCTAACAACAAACAAAGACACATAACTCCAGAATTAAAAATTCATGTAGGTAAAACTTTAACAAACAAAATTTCAAGACAAGTTGACTGGTCTCGGTTTTAATAATTCACTCTGGGCGTGTCGACACACATGCCAAAATCTGGATCTTTTGGTGTCCATCATATGCTTCTGATGGATCTCAAGTAGTTTCCTCTTCCAAACTTCAGTCAAATTATTTTAACCTTCCCTTTACTCCTTCTACTTGAGGTATAATCTCGGTGGTGCCTTTCTGACCAGGGTCACAGCGCCATAGGGACAACCCACACGCCCTTCTACTTATACGTCAGTACCAACATTCATCCTAATCCTGAACCTTCATGTGAAAAGGCATGACAGGATAATTAAACTGAAGCTGTGATGGTTTCATTTCACCCACAGACTCCTCTTGTTGGGACTCGTGCCACCTGTTGACATATAAATCTGAAGCTGATAGATGGGCTGCTAATCTGTGCTAGAATCCCAGCAGGCACCCACCTAATTATACAAATCTGGGAGAACAGGCTATTAGAACCATGATATATTAAATATCACCAGGATTTAAACCCCATCCATCTAAATCCCGTCTTTATTCCCTTCGACAGGATGGATCTCATGAACACAAGTCAGAGTAGAGTTGCAATGTAGATAAAAAATATTGCCCATTGTGTAATTAATGTTGGCACGATAATAGTAATTTTTGAATATGAATGCAACTGCTTCCTTCATAACCTTTACAATCTGCTGTTTCCTGCTGTCATAAATCTCCTAGTGACAATAGCTTCATTTATTATGGAGACTCTGGCTTGTTACAGCTGTAAATACCGCCTAAATGGATGCTTTAACAGCTGCTCTTCCTTGTATGTTGTGACTCACAGTTTTCTTACCATGTATTGTAACACCAAGAGAAAACAGAGAGATGACTTTTAGCAATCACAGCCTGGCTCAAGTTTGGAAAAGGTTGTGTCATTCATTATAAAAATGTACAAATCTTTCTTATGAGTGCCACCTGCATTTACTAGTGATATTCAAATGATCTTAATCAAATAAATTCATTTGAATCACAAGATTTTCCATGACTCAGTGTGCTTTACATGACACCATTTCCTCACATTAACAGAGAGACATCCTTCAGAAGGTTGACAGCGGCGCCATGGCATGAGTGGTATGTCTGCATGGTGCAGCCCATTGATTTAAAGTGTCACATCAGGGACCTGGAAAGTGATTCAAGGATGGGATGGGTTCCAAGTGCATTGCTCATGTGCATGAGTGCAGGTCACTTTGAGAGTGAGATGTCATCTTGTATAATTAACACATGCAGACCTTACATGCAGTCTTGACCCGAGACAAGATGATGTGGTATTTCAGGTATTTGTTGTGTCATTCATCACATTCAGTGTGTGTGTGTTTGTGCGTCTTTACTGTTTTTCTTTATTTGTAATGGTTGCCATACAAATTTCTTCTTAGGTTGTTGGATGTTCTCAACATATAAATTTATTATTTAATGCTCCATGTGAATCAAAATTAATATTTTTTGTTCTAATACAACACTTTGTATCATAGTGTTGTCAAGAGTTCGAGGAACAGAAATGGATTATGATATCAACGTCAATCTTAGGTCTTTATGTTTAGTGCTCAAGGAGCAGGTATGAATTTTTCTAATTTAACTTAGCAAGACTGCAAATGGGCTCCAGGCATGGCTCGGCCCAAAGACCAGAAGAATCCATCCAACAGCACCTCTTATGCTTACTTATGGATGTATCATAGCCACTATAAAGGCAGCAGAGAAGTATGAGGACACCGATGGATAAAAGGTTTGAAATAAACATTATTTCCCTGCATAGATGGAGTAAAAAAGTATCCTTTAGTTTGTCTCCGGTTTCAGGGTCGACTTCGCTAACCAGCTGACTGTAGCTTGAAGAGGATGACAATGTAGAGATATCGTCGTTCCCTCTCCTCTCAGATGACAATGGATGGCTGCATGCCGCTTCTTGCTGTCGGCCTCTGATAAGCCCTCTTTTTTAGGCACAGGGTGGAGGGCCCCTCTTAATGGCATTGCTCTCATCTAGGTCGCGGTGGTCTATCGACTGCTCTCACCAGCGTAAGAGGATCCCCTCTGTGAAATGAATGAACTGGGAGATTGATGAGGCTCCCAGTGTGACATTGGCCCAGCCCCGTATCACATTAAACCCGATGACTCCGGAGTACGGCTCTTTTAGAGAACAATTTATACATATATGAAAATGAAAAGCCTCAACCCAGTTGATAGGAAAGGCAACGTAATGCCAACATATGTCACACTCCAGTGAAGCAGCTTGGAGAGCCTCCACATAATCGGCAACAGAAAACTCCCTATAATGAATGTCTCCATCTGGATTCTGTGCATTATAAGCCTCTGAAAATATGATAACAAGGACTCCAGGACTATAGGAAAAAAGATGAAAATGGTTAAGAAACTGTCGAATAACAAATGGTGCTGAATAACATTTTAGCATGACCCACTTTCCAGCTGAGAGAATTGATTCACAAGTTCATTAATGCGCCGTAAAAGAGATGCACCATACGAAATGTGTGCTGGTCTAAGGTACAAAAACAGAAGAGTAATTTGTCTGCAGGTAGAAGTAGCTGTCTAAAATTCTGCAACACAACAGGTCACCTAGGAGAGTTCAGGAGGCAGATAACAGTCTGATAAGATGCTTATCCCTGCTGGGGCTCTACAGTCTTATCTCTTTCATAGAGCCGCTTACCTTTTAGCTCTTACCCGTCCAGACAATGATTCATTTTAAACAGGAATTTCTGTCAAGGAGGGAATTTATATTCTTTGTCAGTTTTTGTTCACCGACAAAATGTCTGAGCCACAGTTAAACCTTCATACAAGAAACACAAACAATGTTTATTATGATCAATTACAGATCTTTTGGTTTAGGAGTGCAGAGTTACATATGTGATGAATTGGTTTTTAAGTTTTGTATCCACTGCAGGAATTACAGCTTTGGTCCATTTGTTCATGATGAAGATCAGCATTAATTCTGAATATGCGCTATACTTTAGTGCAAATAGCGATTGAAAAATTAGTCCATGACAAAAAGGCCATTATACTAATGCAATTTTTCTTCAGTAATGGAGAGTCTTTGGTCTTTTCTGTTGGATTCTGTGTTTTCCATGGTGTTGTGGCCATTTAGCCAATATAGAGATCCCATTCATCAGGTCTGTGAGTGCCTCATGTCTGGTCATCTATCACTGACCTCCATATGTCTTCCACATCCTTCCTGCTGCTTCTCAAAATAGAGCTGGAGATTAGGAAGAGAGGAACATTTTATTTAAGTCCCAGGAGGTCCATCATCCCACTCTATCCCTTCATTTTTCCACAATGACCTTCCATTAAAGATCCAGATTCTCCACCCCTCCTTCTCTTCCCCTTCCGCCAACATCTTCAACTTATGGAGCCATCAAGGGAAATCATTATCCAAAAGATGTGCAGTGTGCTTCAGGGGCCCCCAATCAGTCATGGGCAGAACCACTAGTTCAGACGCAGACACACTATGGTGGGACAGAATGGATAAATATTGACTGGTAGCAAAAAAAAAAAGGTACACAATCAATCAACATTTCCCAGAATCCTTTTTTTTTGCATGACTTGTAACATCTGAAACTGTGTACTGACTGTGTACAACCTAGTACGTTTGTTGGTAAGGATTTATTATTAGCAACTGTTTCAAGCCGCAAAAGAAGATGCCAAGTTTGCATCTATGGGGCAAGACCAAAAAAGTTGCATGTCTGTGACCTTCAATCTCTCAGACAACACCGTGGCATGATTACGTGAAGGATATTATTACATGGGCTCATAAACACACTCAAAAAACAAGATTGTTGCCAGACATGGTCACTGCATTTATAGATGTAAGTCCAGCAACGTCTACCATGCAAAGTGAACATTGAATATCGACAATATTCCCCTGGAGACCCCTGGTACACTGGTGGTAAATAATCAAAAGGCAGTATCCATAACCAGATCAAATTAGGTTTGTTACACAGAGAGTAATTACAAATTAAAAATCCATCAATAGAGAGACCAATGAGACGAAATGAGAAAAAATGTACAAGAGGAAAACACAGGAAAACAGACTGGAACGAGTCATATGAAAATCAGCTACAATCTGGCAATGAAAGACAGAACATACAGACTTATACAGAAGAGTAGCATGGAGGTAATGAGAGAAGAGAACTTAATCCGGAACAACACAATCAGGGGGAATACCTAAAGGGAAAGATAGGTCATTGGAACACTGAATGAGCAGAAGAGGAAAGAGAAAGAGTACAAGTACTGAAGACCGAAGATGAAACACAGACAGGGAAACTAACGGAACCAAGTAAGTCGGCAAGGAAACAGACAGAAAGTTTAAATAGAGCAAGATGGCAGGAAGAAATGTAGTGCCAAAAAAATGAAAGAGATTGAAGCTGAAACCAACCAGGTAATACATATAAAATAAAGTAGTAGAACATATAAGTGCTGTACCTGCTCCCCCATGTCATCAGTTGATATGTACTCTCATTCCATTGCTACGCTGATGACACGCAAATCTACGTAAAAACTGACACATGTTCCTCCGCAGCATCTCCATCCTCATCGTCATCATCATCTCCCCTGTCAACTCTCCGCGCTTGTCTGGAGGAGATAAAGGTGTGGATGAAAAACAACTTTCTCCAGTTGAACAGCTCCAAAACCGAAGAAATTTTAATTGACACCCCACATCAGACCCAGTCTTCCTCCATAACCAGTATTACCTTCTCTGGTCACGACATTCCCCTCTCTTCATCAGTCACCAACCTCGGTGTAAGATTTGACCCTCAACTCACTTTTGAATCCCACATCGAACACATCTGCAGGATCTCCTTTCATCATCTCTGAAATATTTCCAAACTCCGTTCTTCACTCACCTTGAGTGACGCTGAAAAGCTGGTTCACGCGTTCATCTCCTCCAGACTGGATTACTGTAACGCACTTCTCATCGGGATCCCTGATAAAAGTCTTCAAAGACTACAGTATGTTCAAAACAGTGCTGCAAGGATCTGATGAGAGTTCGTAAACACGAACACATCACCCCCGTTCTTCATTCCCTTCATTGGCTTCCCATCTCCACCAGGATTGATTATAAGATCTCTCTCCTCACTCACCGGTGCATCCATGGCAACGCACCCCCCTACCTGAAAGAACTACTCACCCCACTGACCTCAACACCATCCCTCCGTTCTATCACCTCATACCGCCTTCTCCTTCACCGGACTAAGCTCAGCACCATCGGTGATCGGGCCTTCTGTTCTGCTGCCCCCCGTCTGTGGAATGCCCTCCCTGACCATCTGAGGGCTCCACAGACAACCGACACATTTAGAAAATGACTTAAAACGTTCCTTTCTAGCAGAACCTATAACAGAACTCATAACATGATGGATACTCTGGCCTATAGAGCAGCTTAAGTTGGACATCTAGCGAGCTTGATAGAGAACCTCTGTCTCAAAACTTCCATAGTTGGTGTCATTAGTTCCCTAACACATACTGAACATTGACAATAAGGGTCATGTAATATTTATTATATTTAGGGTGGGTTGAGGAAATAAAATGGATAATTTCCCGGTCAAAGCTGATGGAAATATTGTCTGGTTTTCTTTTCAAGACTATATAGTAAAATTAAGACTTAAAATCAGTGTGAAGTGTGATTCATGAATGCATTCAGTCAGCACTGAGCTTAAGGTTAGGTACAAAAAAGCAAAAGTGGGAAAACACATACAAGAAGCAACCCTCTTTTCCACGTTCCTGAAGTTAAGCTTTCTGTTTCACACAGAAAGCTTAACTTCTGGAAGCTTTGAATTAGCTTCCAGGAAGGATCAGAATGGAATACTGCTGGTGTTTAAAACCATGACAAAAACGTCTTTTTTTCATTGTTTTGGCAAAGTTGGCTTTATTGTTGCTTATAAGGGAAACATATCTAAACTGATGCAAACTTGAATCACCTGAGGAAAATGTGTTATCTGGTTTCTACTGTAAGAAATTTGAATCATTATGACATCAGTAAAAAAGCTGTTTGGAACCTTGGACAAGAAATTAGAGGCCCACTGATTGCAATTGTCTTGGCCGATCACATCATCATTTTTAAGCAGTCTGACCGGCTGATACCGATTTTTTTTTTCTTTAAGGTTTTAAAAACAAACTTAGTAGTGTATTTTAAGTACTGTTATTTTCAAGGAAGTAAGGCTGGTCAGCATTGTGTATGTCTTCTGACTTATAGAAATGAATGTACACCCTGCTCTCCTCATGGTGTGTTTCTCAAACCAAATCCAGAAACTAATCTACCAGCAGTTTATGGGATGCAGAGTCTAGTCGGGAAATTTTTCGGGCCACCATTTCACTTCAGAAATTTCACATGTTGACACGGGTGATTGGCTGTTATCACGCAAAAGCACATTTGATAGACTGATGAACATTGTAATGTTATTGTTCTATTCTTTAGTTCCATTTGAAAATAAAACCTTTTAACCTTTGTTCAGTCCATTGCATGTTATAATTTAACAACCTAATATGTTGGCTTTGTTCAGGGACTTCAGGGTTCATGGCTGGCACTGCGCTGTCGCTAGCTTTAGCTGTTCTGTTAACGTTCGATTCTTGTGTGTGATTAAGTTTGTTGTACCGAATGCTTTCTTGGTTGTTCTGCCACAGCTCGTCTTATCCTTAAGTTTTAAAACCATAATTGACAGGTTACATACATAGCTACAGCAGATTAGTTGCTTGCACCACACTATCGATAACTATAGCCGCTCTGCTTACGTTAGATTCTTGAAACTTTGTTTTTTCTTCTGGACGTTTACATTTGAAGTGTGTGATTAAGTTTGTTGTGCCGAAATTCTATGGGGTTGTTCCTCCACAGCTCATTTTGTCCCCACCGGTGTTACAAATTGTGAGCTTTATGTTCTCTGGTTTACTTGCAAGATGGAGCCGTGGTAGCTCATGCTCGGTGTGCGTATACAGTACATACGTGTAACTGGCACCGGATCGGCCTGAGAGGGGATGATCGAACGATGGACGATCACATCAAACTATGCCATTCCGAGGCACTTCCACAAGAAATCAAAATCAAGAGATGCAGCACACATTAAGAACGAAGCATATAAGTGCAGACTTTTACACATCTTACAAGCTGTGGTCCAATTCATGGGCAGCAACCTTCAACTCCTTCTGATGCCTCAACCAAACATTCATCAAGCATTGTTTAGGCGGTTAGTACTACTATAAAAAAAATAAAAAAAACAGGAACACACCAACCCCCCAATCTAGCCATCCTCATTGGTTCATTTTGTTGATAAGTTGTTTTTCATTGCGATCGCACCAAACTTCTAAGAAGAGAAGAATGGGCTCCTCCTGGAGACAGATTTAAATCGATGCTCACGCAATAATTCAGTTCCATCTCTTGGCTAATCGTGGGGGATGTGTATCGAAATTCCAATAAGATGGATGGTCCATTTCACCGAGATCATTACTTTTCCTATTGATTGTACCGTGTAGGTCTAGCCTGATACCCGACATGGTGCTGAGGCATATATACATGCAAGCAGGGGAACCTACATGCCCAGCCTCGCGCTCTCCCTCTCACACACACAGAACCAGCCGATCGGTTGACGATGGATTATAACTTGGGTTCTTGAGTGTGTATACATCTTTATGAAATACAATACGTTTCCACACCAGTGGAAAGTGTGGAAAGCCTGACAGCCTGCTTTGTTGTAATTTCTACTACACAATTTGTGCAAGCTGGCATAACCATCTCTGGACACTATCTTTTATCAGTAATGTTTGGGTTTTGTAGTCCGTTCTGTTCTGTGTGGAGGGAACTTTCTGCTACGGTGCCCACACAGTATTGAGTGAGCATCTGGAATGAGTCATAGCCTGTCTAATGGAAATCCATTTAGCTTAGTCTGGAGTAGAAGTCTGCGCAGGGAAGCATGTCATCGTCGTGAACTGAACCGCTGGCTATTTTTCAGTATTGGGAGGACAAGCAGGGGACATTTAGAATGAAAAGGCTGAAACGATGGCCACATAAAAGGTATTATTTGGTCAGTTTGCGAGCAGACCGTGAAAACGAGTCATCGTCTTTGAAGCTGATTGTGTGTCTATCAAAATGTTTTATAGTTTTACAGTTTTATTGCTAGAGACAACTTATGGGTTTATTCTAATGCAGTCAATAGCGGAGGCTGATGAAAACTGAGTGAAAGAATTATGTGATCTGAATGAAGGCAGAAGCAGGAAATCTGAGGAATCTGAGCCCAAATACAGATCTGGGCATCATTAATATTCAAATATGGTTCAAACCAGGCAGAAGTGAGTTTTAAAGCAGGTCTTTTCGTATAATGTATGTGTTCTGGCTCTGTATTGTGACATTGCTGCAGGCTGAGAGGCCAACTGTGAATACATTTGAATTGAATCTTTTAATGGAGACATGAAAGAAGGCCTGGGAAGGTCAGTATTTCAGTGGCGCTCCAGGGGGTCCTGCTCTCTTAAACAGTTTGGGTTACTCAAAGTTAGAATAAAAATAACAGTTGAAGTACTGTAATATGTTGAGTAAACTGTGTAGCTGTCTCCTTTAGCACTCAGAGTATGAAGCTCAGTGTTGATCATTGTAATATTGTGTTATTCCAGGCAGAATAAATACATTCTGCAGGATCTTTTCAGGAAGTTCAATATAACAATATATATCTAAATTTTAGAATTCAACCTTAATGATTTTATGACATTAATGTAGGAAACGTATTCTAAAAGATGCAAAATCAATTAAGGAAAATACCTAAAGTAAAGTTAAGAGGCATTGTAAGCTAACATGCTAGAATCCATTATTCTAGTGTCTCCAGCAGACGTGGCAAACCAAACTGCTGAATGTTTAATGAGCTCTATTACTTTTTTCATCTCTTTGTTTATCCCCCCTTCAACTTTAATCCTTTTGTTCTCTCCCTCAATGGACCTACTCTTGCGCTCTGTGTGTATGTCGGTGTTAACATGTGTGCGTGTTGATTAATTTGAATTTTTGTGCCCAGTCTCAGACGGAAATTAATTTTCAAGTCATCCTGAAGCTAAGTCTGTCACGAGTTTTAGGTAATACCGGTTTGTCTTTTGTAAACTTATACAGATTAATAACAGCTTTTATAATATATTCCTGTCCTTTCATACTATTTAATATTTAAACAGCTGTTACATCCTTGAACTTTCAAATTTAAAATGTTTTTTTTTTCTCCCTCTTTTTTCTATGCTCTCTATTTGATTCTGCTTTGAATATAGTTTTGTTCCTCGATGCCGTGTCTGTGCTTCACCCTTGTGCGATTGCCAGTGTGACTGTAGCTCTGGAGACAGAGTGGTCATCCCCCATTCGGATGGTCGGCGATCAATACCCCGGACTGCCCTAGAAGGATCTACTTGTCGCAGGGTCCTTGAGTAAGACCCTGAAACCCTAGCTCCCCGGGGGCTTCAAAGGGGCCGTCCACTGCTCCCTCAGGGATGGGTCAAATGTAATGAAATAAATTCACTATATTCTTCGGTGTATGGCTGTATGTGATCAATAAAGGATTTCTTTAATGTGAACGTGGCTCTAAATAACCTTCTTGTTTCTGAAAAAGGGTAAGACTTTTGCTTTTGTGTATTAAATTTATATATTTTTCTTATAACATGATCTTTGGTTGAAACTGAGTGTAAACTGTTAGACAATATGATCCAGCCCCCCTAACATGCGAGTGGCGGAGACCTTTATGGCCGTGTAGGAGCAGTCGCTGTTGGTTCTGACATCAGTCTCATGCCCTAAAGTGGCTCTGCTCCAGCATCAGGTCATCCAGAGGAACCATAGGATTGGTTCCTCCTCAACCACAGATTCTTCCTTTCTTCAAAGCCAGACATCATTACTGCAGCTCTGTCCCCCGGTTCTCCATTAACTCTAACAAGGCTCACACAGTCTAGTGTAAGTGCTGCTGGTCTATTAATATCAGGAATCACCTGCTATCAGTAAAAGCATCTGGTTTGGTTTATGTACCAGAGCCCCGCATCTCTGGGACACAGCAGGAGAAGTCGCAGGAACAGATTACAATAATTAAATTAATCAATCCAGGGAAATAAAGAGAACTGCAGGTTCTTGCAGTTTGTTACATACTAATGAGACGGTATAATGTTGATTTGCTTTCATTCCGATAGTCCTTGAGGAGGTTACAAACTTTTTCATTACGAGTTAATGTATGCAGCATAACAATGTTATTAATAAAACTAACCGTATATGCAGCAAGGTAAGCGCTGAAAATGTTTTTTTCCCATTATGGTAATTGCTGTTGGATGGATGGAAGGCCTTTAAATGCTTTCGGATTTCAAGGTTTGTTCTTACAAGCATGTTTTCTGCAGTGGTTTTGCTGGGATCATGCTGCGAAAGCCGAGTAACAGCCCAACACAAAGGCTTCTTTAAAAGGGGATGTTGTTTTCACTGATTTTGTAGGTATTAAACACACAACATGAGTTGAGAGGTACTTCTCAGAAGATTATAGACAGAGTCAGGGCTGACATTTCCCCATCTTTACACCGGCTAAGCTTAGCTTAGCTTAGTCCGTGTGCTAAACGAGCTGAGCTAAACATGTGCTGGATGGCTGTGGCCTGATATTGAAGTAACACAACTCTATCCACACAAAGCGGAATAACTAAGGTGCTGAAATATTTCTTCTACAAATAACTGAAAAATGCGTCGACCAAGTAAAATCCAGGGCACTCAAACCGTGTCCCACCCCAGCCACATTCAACAACCCATTCTCACTGACGGTTAGATTTTGGTAGACTGCATTCTATGCACTAGGATACCCAGCAAAATTCTTTGTAGATGTACCTCACTGCCCCGGCTACAACATGAATCCATTCAACCCTTATTCATCCCAGCTGAGGACTTGATCCTCCGAGGTCCATTACATTTATAGGGTTTTGTAGTTTGATTATTGTTAGTTTAGGGTTGTGTTTCCTCTTTTATTGTGAGGTTTAGTTCTTTGTTCATTTTCATTGTACCTTCCTTTTCTATGAGTCCTTTCCTCCTGACTTCCTTTTTTTAGGTTCTGCGTTCATCTTCCTCCTCTCTGGTCTGTCTGTGAACGTGTGAGTGAGAATCCTCTTTCCTAATGTCCACGCCCTGATTGTTGAATGTTGTCACCTGTCTCCAGCCATCACCTGTTTCCCAGTTGTTTCGTTAGTCTTGTGTATTTAAGTTTGTCCTGTCCCTTTTGGTCAGTTTGTTTGTGTTACTTCCCTGGTAAACCTGTCTATGGTCTTTTCTCTGTTTGTGCTCGAGTATCTCCTGTCCAGCTCCGTTGGGTTTCCCTTTGTCCTTCTAAGTTTTTGTTTGTATCATGTTCATTAGTTGCACTTTATGATTTTTGATTATTTGCTACTTAAATATTTTCATCTTTTTTGCCTCTTATTTGTAGTTGTTTTTCTTTTTAATCACTTGTAATAAGTGGCGATTCCAGGTCATTTACACACAGTTTCAACTTTTTCCCATTATCAAATTAGTGTCACCTGTTGTTCCAGTTTCTTCACAGCATCAAAGACATGGAGACTAGAGTTAATAATTCTTCTCTACCAAAGGAACCAATGGGGATTAAGTGCCCTGTGCTCAGTAAGACGTACCATTACCTTGAGTTTGACCCATTGGCTCCTCATCAATCCAGCCACTCCATTCGATTCACTCCAAGGCAATCCCCGAAACATCATACCGAAGATGACCTTCATAACACAAACTCCCCCCAACAAAATCATGTTGCCATTCCAGATTTAATATTTTGACCTAGCTTTGGTGCGATATTAGTTAGTGAAACATGTTTATGTAGGATAAGATGAGAGGAGGATGGCCATCAAAAACCAAAAGACTAAAATCCACAAAGCTTCTCTGACATGCTCAATCTGAATCGGGGCAAAAGACTGAATATATTAATTAAAAAAGGCAAAGCAGCAGTTCTGATTAATGCAGACGTTTAGCCACAGGCTATCAATCACCTCCTGCTGATTCTGAGTGCGGCCCACAGTGTGCTGTGCTGTGGCCCAGGGGGAAGCCGGAAAAGTCAGCTATGTCTTTCTGTCTCTGTGTGGCCAGGAGAAAGTTAATCACAGATATTCACAGCTTCTATTCTCCGGTCCCAGAGTCCCAGTGTTCCTCTCACTGTGTTATGACTTTAGTGAATGACAGTGTCTGACTTTAGTGAATGACAGTGTCTGACTTTAGTGAATGACAGTCCAGAAGTACAGCCAGACCAACTCCCCAGAGCTGAAATCTTCTGCTTAGACTTTTCTTTAACTCACCAGACAGTAATAATACAGTACACTACCTCTTCTTCTTCTTCTTTTGGATGTTCCATTTCGGGGTGAATGATCATTAATTCAGATTATTAACAAAAACCTAACCTTTTACTCAAGAAACATTACATTCTTAACATAAAACATTTTTTTCCCTCTACAGCATGTACAACACAATTATTGGCACCCCTTGTTAAAAGGTAACAGAAACATATTTCCCATCTTATATTTCTCGGCTCAGATATTTGATTAGGAACCCTCAAAGGTCCAGCCTGTAATATTCAGCCGGGGGGAGGGGCTGCAGGCCATCCTTTTGGTTGAGTTGCCTGGAGAATTAATAATAATAATAATAATAATAATAATACATTTAATTTATAATGCACTTTACATTTGGATCAAATCTCAAAGTGCTACAAAGCAAAAGCCGATAAAAGCATCAATAAAAAATAAAAAATAAAATAACTATATAAAAGCCTGAGCAAAAAGCAGCAATGTTAATTAAAGTTATAGGTTCTGCTAAAAAGGAAAGTTTTAAGTCCTTTTTTGAATGTGTCAGTCATCTGTGGAGCCCTCAGATGGTCAGGGAGGGCATTCCACAGATGAAGGGCAGCAGAACAGAAGGCCCGATCACCCATGGTGCTAAGCTTAGTCCGGGGAAGGAGGAGGCGGTATGAGTGGGTAGAACGGAGGGATCGTGTCGAGGTCAGTGGGGTGAGTAGTTCTTTCAGGTAGGGGGGTGCGTTACCATGGATGCACTGGTGAGTGAGGAGAGAGATCTTATAATCAATCCTGGTGGAGATGGGAAGCCAATGAAGGGAATGAAGAACGGGGGTGATGTGTTCGTGTTTACGAACTCTCATCAGGATCCTTGCAGCACTGTTTTGAACATACTGTAGTCTTTGAAGACTTTTATCAGGGATCCCGATGAGAAGTGTGTTACAGTAATCCAGTCTGGAGGAGACAAACGCGTGGACCAGCTTTTCAGCATCACTCAAGGTGAGTGAAGAAAGGAGTTTGGAAATATTTCTGAGATGGTGAAAGGAGATCTAACAAATGTGTTAGAGGTGGGATTCAAAAGTGAGTTGAGGGTCAAATCTTACACCGAGGTTGGTGACTGATGAAGAGAGGGGAATGTCGAGACCAGAGAAGGTAATACTGGTTATGGAGGAAGACTGGGTCTGATGTGGGGTGCCAATTAAAATAGCTTCAGTTTTGTTGCTGTTCAACTGGAGAAAGTTTTTTTTCATCCACACCTTTATCTCCTCCAGACAAGCGCGGAGAGACGACGGGAGATGATGATGACGATGAGGATGGAGAGGCTGCGGAGGAACATGTGTCAGTTTTTATGTAGATTTGAGTATCATCAGCGTAACAATGGAATGAGAGTCCATATCGACTGATGACACGGCCAAGGGGGAGACAGTATAGTATGAAGAGAATGGGGACAAGGGGATCCCTGGGGGACCCCACAGGTGACAGTGTGTGCCCGGGACCTTGAACTTTCAAGGGAAATATATTCTGTTCTGTCAGTGAGGTAGGATTGAAACCAATTTAGGGCAGTGAGTCCAGTGGTGTGATGTAGGCGGTGTAGGAGTATTCCATGGTCAACAGTGTCGAAGGCAGCAGACAAATCAAGGAGAATCAGAAGGGAAGGTGAACCAGCATCTGCTGCCATCCGTAGGTCATTTGTGACTCTAAGCAGAGATGTTTCTGTGCTGTGGGCGGAGCGGAAACCAGACTGAAAGGTTTCAAAGAGGTTGTTGTATTTGAGGTGGTCCTGGAGGTGGGCAGCAACTACTTTTTCCAGAACTTTGGAGAGGAATGGGGGTTTGGGAATGGGCCTGTAATTCGTAAAAAGTTCTGGATCGAGAGTAGGTTTTTTGAGGAGTGGTCTGATTATGGCGGCTTTTAGGGCAGATGGAACAAAGCCGGCCTGGAGGGATTGATTTATTACGGCGGTGATCAGGGGACTGATGGAAGAGATGTTAGTTTTCACTAGGGCTGTAGGAAAGGGGTCGAGGGCACAGGTGAAGGGCTTCATTGTCCTGATGATAACCTCAACCTCCTGCTGTGAGATTTCTGGGAAACACTTTAGAGGCTGGGAGATCTCAAACTGTGAGTAAGCAGACTGGATAGGTAAAGAGGAGGGACCAGAAAGGACAGAACGGATTGAGTCAATTTTTGATTTGAAGAAAGCCATGAAATTATTACGGTGCTCTTCTGTAATTTCTGTAAGTGGGAGAGTTTGTGGTTTAAAAAGATGATTGATAGTGGAAAACAGCTGCTTAGAATTTCCAGGACTGGTTTTGATGATATTGGAGTAGAACAGTGACTGAGCCTCTCTAAACGACTTTGAGTAGGCCTTTTGGTGTTCCCGAAAGGCTAGCTTGTGGACAGTGACACTTGACGCCTTGTAACGCCCCTCAAGGACACGCCCAGCTGCCTTCATTTCCCGTAGCTCGCTGGTGAACCAGGGGGCTGAGCGGGAGAAGGTGACTGTTTTAGATTTTACAGTTTTTACAATTAAACTCGGCTCGGCTGATATTCTCGACCATGTTGAATCCTCAGGCAGTCCCTAGGTTCTACTGGGCTTGTTCGAGGATTGTACTTGTGTTGGCCACAACTATACAGCAACTCAACCTCCTTTTATGCGTGGCTGTGAGGCTGGTGGCCGAACTGAGTTGAATCCTCCAGCAAAAGTGCTCAATTGCTTTTTCTTCTTCTAAATATTAAGTAAGATCCTCCATTTTTCAAAGCATATTAACAACTTAAAACGCAAAATCCCTCTCCGTCTGTACCAACATGGTGGCCACCTCACGGAAATCTGGACCCACTCACTGAGGTGACATAGGACAAGCAAGGATGAGTGAAGACATGCTGTAGAACTGCACACGTCTGGCAATAGATACAAGAAATGCTCTCAACACAACAGTTAAAAATATCAGACCGGTACTGTTTTGAAATCGCTGTATTTAAAATGCGTTGCGGCGCAGGAAAAACTTAGCGGAGCATTACGTCGCTGAGCATGGGCAGATACAACTCAGACAGAACCCCTTCCGAAACAGCGTTTACATGCAGCGAATGGCTATCGGAAAGGCTTCCCGCAAGGATTTAGACTACCTCCTTGCAAAGGAATGAAATCTCATTCGGGAAGGTTCTTTCCATTCGGATAGGGGTGTTTACATGCAGCATTTTCTATACCATAAGACGTCTTTTCCTGAATCTAATCGGAATTAGGTTGTCCATGTAAACCCACCTGTCATACGTTCAGCTCAGGGTCCACAGATTGTCAGCTCTAGTGAGGGCCGCTGATCTAAGGGATGTGCTGCAGAAGACAGTCCACAAGCATCATCCTCACAATCTGAAGGAGTTGGAGGGTTTCTGTACGGAGGATCGCTATCAGAACTTCTCCATAT